>FR989988.1:1250000-2500000 GCA_905404265.1 Fabriciana adippe
ATGGAATTTAGTATGATGATAGCTAGTTATCCGGGTCAACATATAGGATACTTTTTACTGCGGGAAAATATCTCGTCTCTGAGAAATCTATACTAACCGTTAAAACGTTCCTAGAATGTAGTAAGTCGCTAGTACATAAATAAAGATATACGAGTATACATAATAATTAGTTTATGTATATATATTTCAAATAGGTTATCTCATGAGAGGCGCTATTGCTTGCTTATCTTACGGCAACGTTCCCGCCTCCATATTATTCCTACTAATCCGAAGAGCCATACTTTACAGAATAACGACGCTTTAGCACTAGATTACAAGTTCTCCCCTTACTTCCAACTCGTATTTGAATATAAGATGTGCGTTAATTTTAATATTTCATGATTTTTTATTAGACTTTTATGACTTTAGGAATATTTTTATAAAAAAAAATTTGGAAAATCATATATTGTCATACCAATAAATGTATTTTTTTTTACAGAAAAAAAATCTTTGAAGAAAATATTAACCTAATGTTCAAGAAACAAATTTTTCGCATTACATAAAGTTCTTTTTTATTATATCATATTTTTAAGATAAAAAAAAAACTAAAAACTTGAATAAATACAAAAAAAAAGTAAAACTTTGCGTCCGATCAAGATTCGAACTCGGACACACCTATAATTGTTAATCTTGCACCTTGGTCGCTTGACCACGATGCTTATGCCTGAGTGTAAGAAACTATCGAACAAATTCTTCCTAGAATAATGCCAAAGAAAGCCGCATGTAAACTCGAAGACACGCGTTTTCCCAGACATGAGAAATGAGAATAATCTAGATCGATTTTTCGCCCCCGAAAACCCCCACACACCAAATTTCAGCGAAATCGTTAGAGCCGTTTCCGAGGTCGCTGGTATAAATAAACAAAGATATACATATACAAGAATTGCTCGTTTAATTATATTACATAAAATGAACTCGTACACTGTATATTTATTTATTAAGTAGAATGATTACTATTTCCAAAACAAAATTAGTCAATCGTGCATCATAGCGAAAGACAATTTAAAAGTAGGTACAAATAAAAAACTATTGCTTGACCCACTTTTTTATATTTTCCTGCGTAAATAAGCGGTAAACCAAGTTACACCGTCGTTCGCAACAAATAAGAATTTGTTTCAACGCCATCGCTCACGCTAAACCCCGTACCTTCGAGTATTTCTATTCGAAATAAACTGTATAAATATATTTGTCCTTAGGGTGCTTTTATCGAATAATTTAAGTCACATTAAAGCTTAGTACTTCTGTTTATTTTGTTTCTGAACCGAGCTAGTATTTGAAAACTTTCTCGATGCATTATGAATACAAGGTTTTTCACTTTTGTTCATTTATTTTAACGATAAGTCTTATTTCTGATGAAATTGATGTATTGAATAAAATTGGAAACACATTTGGGTTTTAGTACTTAGTTTTATATTATTACAAGACTTTATTTTCTCTTTAGAAGAAAAATCTTTATATTATAATAAAATGTTTATTATATATATTAAATTTAAACCTAAACGAACAAACAGAAAGACAGAAATAATGTCATTTCAATATATAAATGTTGATATAATGTGTGGCATTTTAAAGCAGAAATTAAGATTTTAACAAAAATATTACCTATCGTTTATATATATTCGAGTTAAAAGCCTACAAATAGTGACTTTTAAAGCGACCGCTTAAAGATACGTCTGGGATACATCTACGGTGCACGTGAATTATGTAGCGAAGCAAAGCCGAGCCTCAACGACAAGCGTTTCGTTGAATTATTTATACGTCGCAGTAGTGTTGGCTCTAATACCTCCAGCATATTTAGATACCTTATTTGCATAGTTTACCAATTAAAGTAATTTTTTCACTGGAAACTTTAAATTGTCTTGCATGAATTACAATTTTTTAACAGACTTCAAAAAGGAGGTTCTCAATTATATTGGTTTTTTTTTATGTATGTACACCGATTACGCTGAGATTTATGATCCGATTTATGTGATTCTTCTTTAGTTTGATACGGAATAGTTGCCATTTGGTCCCATAAAATAGAAAATTCTTCGGAAATATCTGACCTGAAAAACTACCAATCAGTTATTTTATACTTTTTAGTGCTTTTTTTTAAAGTCGGTTTTTTTTCTTAATTTTCTTTAAAAGTTTTAATTGCCAAAACTATTTTACGAATTATGTAAAATTGTAATTTTAGCCGATTTCTAAGAGTAAATACAGTGTGCTTTAACTCTCTTATCCTACATGAATCTCTACTAGAATGTTACTAAAATTTTAAGTATACTAATGTTATAAAAAGGAAAGATTTTTTTTGTTTGTTTGTTTGTTTGTACCGAATAAACTTCGAAACTACGGGACTGATTTCGATGAAATTTGGTAAGAAGATAGTTTAAGACCCTGGAAAGGACATAAGATAGTTTTTATCCCCGAAATCATCCCACAACGGAGTGAAAATGGGGATGAAAGTTTGTATGGGGAATCGACCGAGCGATAAATATGCAAGCGAAGGTGAGTCGTTAGTACTATAAATATTAGTAGATAAACTTTATGAAGTCAGATATGAAAATGTTAGGTATAAAATAAAAATATTTCATACGATTTGTCGTGGAAACCCAAAAACCATGAGAAATTTATAAAACATCTTCCCTAATGTCGTATTTTATTTTCACATCAGGTAACCTTCAAAAGATAAAGCTGTCACGAACGGCGCGACGGTCAACTTATTAGGATGCTGGGTCGGTATCTCGTGAAGATTCCCAAAAACTCAATATTCTTTGGCTTTGTTACAACCTAATATCTACCTGCTGCTCTAAATATTGTAAGCCTTCTTCGTTCGTTCAATAAGTTTTCGAATACAATAAGGTACCCGGAAATTACTTAATATACATACGTAGTTGAAAAGAAGCTTTACTACTTTAAGACGTAATATAATTCTTTGTGCCGGTAATTTATTACAAAAGTACAAAACTACAAACACATTTTTTTTACAATATAGTAAGAATTATTAAATGTATTTTAAATAAAACTATCTTTTCGGATTTTTTATTTTAAATGTCAAATATTCGCGTAAATCTAAGAAAGTATTATTAAATGTAGTTATGTATAAACATAATATGTAAAATTATCGATATTATTATTAATTTAATAAAAAAAGTGTGTTTGTGTGCATTTCGCACACGGTAGAAGTGGAACTTCAGAAAAGTAGCCTACGAGAGAATGAGATGGATATAGATTATCAGGAGTAGGATAATTATAAGGTTAATTTTTTTTTATATTATTTTTAACAAGTTCAAAAGTTATTTTACATTTTATTTGACATAAATATACCTACATTACATATTATTCAGTGATTAATTTTATTATTTTTTACTTCCTGTGTAATGTATTCCATCTCAAATAATAAACTAAGGCATACTAGGCATATTACAATCATAATATATTTCTAGAATATCATATACGGAAACAATATAATACTATATATTTGTCAGACAATAACAACGATTACCTTGGCAACATGGCAATGTATCTCATCTCATTCTCTCACCGGCTTAATCCTATATATTTTTTTTGTCTCTTTTTAGTGTCGCATTTCCGTTTCATGTCCGTTTCATCGAGTTTCAAATCACAACGATTCTAAAGAAATTTCATTTCAATAATAATACTGTTTTAAATGTGTTCAGCAATTTTTTTAATAAATCGATTACTTTTAAGAGAGTATCTGTTAAATTAAGTTAACAGGTGTAAAACAATAAGAAATATGCAATTAATGATTATAAAATAAAAAAAAATTAAAGCGCCAAATTTTGAATTAATTCGTTATTACAAACAAATTCCTTTTACATTTCCTATACGAAATATCGTCGGCCTAATTCGTTAACCTGCTAAGTGTAGTTTTGCAAAGTTTACAAGACGAAGAAAAAACTGAATTATATCATTTCATTTTTAGATATCAAAATTCTAAAAATACCGTTGGTTCCTATAACTTTCCTTGACATTTTAAAAGTAATAATAGTTGTATATCTTATGCACAGCTCAATAAATTAAAGAAAACAATTTTTTCTTTTCGTTTTCTAACTTTTCGTTGTGAAGATCCAATTTGGTTAAGGACAGCAGTTTTTAGACTTAAATGAGTAGGTATGGAATGTAAATTAGTTAAGACGTTTTTAATCAGATCAATGCAATTAGCATATTAAATATTAGAAAATGATACATAAACAATATTCTAAATACTTTAAATTAATATCCCTCAAAAACTTGTCATTTTCGTGTGAAACTTAGGTAAAATATAAAATTGTTACTGTTAGCCTACATCATCCCGCAAAAATAGGCCAATTTAGATCGAATTTGTCCCATTCATCTCACCATTTAGTTCGTGGTCTGCCGCAACACTGCCTTCCTGTCTCAGGGCTCCACTTTGTGGTCACTTTGGCCCACAGTTCTGCAGGCACATGGCAGACATGGCCAGCCCAGTCCTATTTAAGATTTTTGGCTTTTTAAGCCACGTCAGTGATTTGTGTTTTGGAACGTAGTGTAATGTTTCGAACTTTATCATTTAATTTAACGCCTAAAATGCTACGCTCTATTGTATGTTGGTAAATTCTGAGTTTTAACATCTGAGTGTCTGTCAAAGACCAAGTCTGAGCTCCGTATGTCAGTATGGGAAGTATGCACTTATCCTTAAGTTGTCGCTTTAGTGTCAATGGAAGGTCACCCTTCATAAGATCTGTCATGGACGAGATAGCTCCTCCAGGCATTTTCAATTATTCTTGATAGGTCTTTGTCTTGTCTGGAATAAAAAGAAACTATTTGACCCAAATGTATATACTCTTGAATATAGTGTACTTTCTCTCCGTTTACTTTTAGGTGGTTCTGGGTTCTATTAGACATTAGCTTGGTCTTCAATATATTCATCTTCAGTCCAACCTCAAGGCTTACATCACTAAGTTGTTTAACATTAGCTCCAGTTCTTTCGCTGTTGGAGAAAACAAGATAATATCGTCAGCAAAGCAAAAGTTGGTTCACCCATATCAATGCCTCCGCGTTCCCAGCTAGGTGCCAGTTTTTTGAAAACTTCATCTAATGCGCTCGTAAAAAGTTTAGGTGACTCCTTGCTTAACACCTTTTTGAATATGTAAAGAAGGACCGATTGTGTTTGTTTTGATGCTAGTTGTGTTATGGGCGTAT
Source organism: Fabriciana adippe (assembly GCA_905404265.1). NCBI lineage: Eukaryota > Metazoa > Arthropoda > Insecta > Lepidoptera > Nymphalidae > Fabriciana > Fabriciana adippe. Next base: position 1,255,203 of record FR989988.1, read on the forward strand.
CTAATTTGGAGCAAATTTATGTGGGTAAATTCTATTTTTTGGCAATAAAGAACATTAAAAACAGCATTATGTGATATGCTGTCAAACGCTTTTGAATAATCGACGAAGACGAGGTAGGCCTACAATAGTATATTGAATTCTTGATGGTTTTCTATGATTTCATTAACAGCTCAATAAAGGTTTAATTTAATTTAATTTCTTCTCATTGGTACTACTCATGAGGTACATAAATTGTCATAAAACGCATGATAGTTAGATGGAAGAGTCTTTTATATTTCCTGCAAGTCCTCAAACGTCGGTGCACCAATTTTACATCGAGTCTGGTGCAACTGCGTTCAGTCCCTAATCTCACAAGGATTACACTGTAATGACCTCCTCTGTGGTAAAGGTCGCCATTCATCCTTATTCTGTTTTATAAAGAATCGATTTAAATAAAACAAAATATTTAACTATAAATCATGACAAAACTTTGAGCTATGTGCCACAGCGCACGTGAGTTAGTGAATATTTTCAGTCAAAAACTAAGGCCCCTATAGGATTTAGCAGTTTTTCTTTGTGTAAATATGCTATTTAACAGAAAGCAGGTTTTCGGGCGTGATATTTCTAACCTTTCTATATTGATATCGTCACTATTCCTTTAACATAATGTAGCTAATCGTCTGAACTTTTTGACCGGCATAAAAAGTAAAATTGCTCAAAAATGGACTTAGCAGGTTAACGAATTAGGCCGACGATATGCAAAAAAGTAGTCAGTTCAACTTTAAATAAGAATCTTTTAACTAAAAACGTATTAAACTTAAAGTTCTAGTTTATATCCACCCTAAAAGAAGGATTTTTCTTAAAATTAATATGAAACCACCCTTAGTAATTTATGCATTAAAAGGCACAATACACAAATACTATAATACACAAAAAACTAAAAAAATAATTTAAAACCGATTTCCAGGCACAGAAAAGTAAAAAATAACTAAACGGGGGTTTTCATTTAGAATAGATACCTAATCAGATATTTTCGAAGTCGGTGTGCTTTGATTTGTATTGGCTGGCACCGACTTCGAAAATATCTGATTAGGTATCTATTCTAAATGAAAACCCCCGTTTGGTTATTTTTTACTTTTCTGTGCCTGGAAGTCGGTTTTTATTTATTTTTTTTAAGTTTTTATTTTTCCATTTTTGGTGTAGACGTAATAAGCAGGTAATTTGTAAGAAGAAAGATTTTTAAAAACATATTCGATTACGCCATTTATTCAGACCCCTAATGACAGTCACAACCCATCTAGGTGTAAAGTTCTCATCAATACAAATTAATCAAGCCCAAACACCAGGTAATGTCTGTAAATCGTTGAGGAATTTCCTCGACTGTCTTTAGACTCTATCATCAGATCAACTCCAGACCTTCATTAAATAGTAGTGCTTTAAATACTTAATGAAAACAAATTAACAAGCGCACTAGTCGCCACTACGATTTTCCAAGGTTCCCCTCGATTTCTCTGGGATGTCATCATCAGATCCTGGTTTCTTTATTATGGTACCACCCTTGGGATGTCTTCTTTCAAACAAAAAAAGAATCATTAAAATCGGTTCATGAACGACGAAGCAATCCGCGAACACACATAAAATTACATCCACGTAAACAAAAATTTTCATACATTTTTTTTTCATAAAATGAAAACTACTGGGCTAAACTATGTTAAATGTTTATGGGACCAAATCACAACTATTCCGCATCAAACAAAAGAAGAATCACGTAAATCGAATCATAAATCTCAGAGTAATCGATGTACATACATAAAAAAAAAATACCAATCGAATTGATAACCTCCTCCTTTTGGAAGTCGGTTAAAAAAATACACACGAATTGAGTACATCTCTTTGAAATAGGTCAAAATAAATATAACGTAGTAGCAAAGATCTACCATATACGTCCTGCAAAGAATAATACAATTTTAAAATATTGGTGCAACAAAACTAAATGTCAGCTTTACCCGATATGACGTGATACATAAATCTTCTATACATATAATAAAATTGTAACTAAGCCAAATCTGTACATTAAATATTTTTTGGAAAATCTTATTGAAATAGACTTTATTATTGATACAGAGGCTGAATGTATAGTTTTTAGAATTTTTGTCTGTCTGTCTGTCTGTCTGTTACCGCATCACGGGAAAACTACTGGATAGATTTTGATGAAATTTAGTATGATAATAGCTGTCTTAGATTTACGCGAATATTTGACATTTAAATAAAACTATCTTTTCGGATTTTTTCGCGGATTATAAAATTAAAAAAATTATAAAAATGTTTAAAATTAAAATTAACAAATAGTGTAAGGTACTTTAGTGCCAATTCTCAAGTTTTTTGAGTTCATTTTGTTATTTTGTGGGTAGGCTGTCTCTAACAACTATATAATACCTTTGAGACATCTAACACCTAATCTCTCCCATGACCATGACTGCTGTAAAGCAATCGAAACGTCGGGAACCAAAAATCAAAATAAATCCGCGAAAAAATCCGAAACGATAATTTTATTTAAATGATGATAGCTGGTTATCCGGGCCAACATATAGGATACTTTTTTTTACTACGGCAAAATATCTCATCTCTTAGAAATCTATACTAAATGTTAAAACGTAACTAGGGACTAATCCGAGCGAAGCGAGAGTGAATCGCTAGTCGTATATAAGCTGCGATAGACGTTAGTAACGTTTCATATTTTTCTTTGAATAGTAAAACTATCGAGAGCATTTCTGGTTCTTGTATTTGAATACGTAATCACGGCATTTTGTATTCAGTGCATTGTACGTTTGCGATAAGCAAATTTGTAACTGGAAGTATGTCAAAAGAAATTGCAAAACTTCTTCAAGCTCCACTGTAACGCTATTGGAATTTTTTATGCTTTATGTGTTTTAACTTGGGAATTGTTTTCCATATTTATGCAATATTTTCTCATAGAATCATATTATAATATCTTCTGCAAGAAACAATGTTAATGTTAATAAAACTAAAGTCAACGATAAGATAGCTTTTTACAAGCTTTTGTTATTGGAATGCAACGGAGCTATAAAGGAGAGTTATGTGTTTTACTTATATGTATGTTTATATGCATATATGTACGTGAGTTTGTATATATGTATGTATGTCCGACATATAATTATACATCAATAGATTCGTCTTGATAAAGCGAGTGTTGATATATTTATGTTATATAAAAAGTATTTTAAAACTATAATCTTTTATTATGGTATAAATTTTACCAGTTTATTCGTAACTTTATTAAACGAAAACATTCTAGAAAATTCTAATCTAACAATAAGAAAGATAAATAATAGGATAATTTAAACCTATGAACAAGCAGATAACACGTTTGGCTCAGTTTTTAGTGACTCTATTTGCTGTGCCAGCGGTCGCGGGTACGAGTTCCGCTGGAGGTATTCATTTGTGTGATGAGCACGAATGTTTGCACTCCAGTCATGGGTGTTTATATTTATAATATGTATGTATTTAAGGTTATATATGTGTAGTGTATCAACTATCTGGTGTCCATAACACAAGCCTCGTAGCTTACCATGCAACTAGACGTTGCTGTGGTAATGTCCCAACATATTTACAAAGCATATATTTCGCATTTCTTACCATTTTGTCATTTTTAGGGTTCTGTGGCCAAAAGGCAAAAAAGAAATCCGTATAATTTCGTGTTCCTTTGTCCGTATGTCAAGTCTTTACGTCAATATCTCTCATTTTACACGAAGACAATATTATGTTATCCAGCTATATTACTGAATAAAATATATTCAATTTGATTGGCAGACGTCTCATATTAACCTCTAGACAATGGTAAAGTCAAGTTATGAAAATAATAACTATATAGGCATTATCTACGTGTCACTAAGGGATGAAAAATTTAAACTAAATTAAAAAAATAAACTATTTGATAATAAATTGAGTGTACAGAATAGTGTCTGATATATGTCTTAAAAATAAGATAGGTGTTCCTAAGTTTTTTTTTACAAAGTCATGTACTTTTAAGTCATAATTATAGTGTCGCTCTAACATTTAAATAGTTAAATCAGTAAATCAGTATGTTTTTTCATAGTATCATCAAGAACATATCCAACTTAAAACTCGTTATGAAATAAAAGCTTATCTATACATATAATAAAATCGTAACTAAGACGAATCTATACATTAAATATTTTTTGGAAAATCTTATTGAAATAGACTTTATTATCGATACAGTGGCCGAATCTAGAGTTTTTTATATTTATTTCTGTCTGTCTTTGACTGCATCTCGGAAAAATCACTGGAGGGATTTTGATGAAGTTTTGTATAGTGATAGCTGGCTATCCGGGTCAACATATAGGATACTTTTTACTGCGGGAAAATATCTTATCTCTGAGAAATTACACTAAATGTTAAAACGTAAGTAGAGACGAAGTATGAGTCGCTAGTTTTATATAAAATACGAAAATTTTCCTACAGTAGATACATTTCTCCATACGGATAAATTACAAAACAATAGTTAGCAACTGAAATTATTGCTTAGATATTGAAGTTCACTGAAACGCGAATGTCACTGGAATTAATGTCTCCCATTTGGGTCTCAATTTATATTCCAAAAAATCAGCGCGTCTCGACTCTCCTAAAGAAAGGGCTTTTACTTATCATTCGTATTTATCAAATGGACCGTCGACACGCATACAAAATCCAGCTCTAAACTGCGATAGTATTATGGAAACGATTCCAAAATTGCTTGCTAAGGCTTATTTAAATATACGCTTTTTACAAACATTCATTTACTTGGTTCCTTTCAGATGAAAAACATAAGTTCTTCTCGATTTTTTGGTTTATGATAATTTCCGTGTAAGACAAGTATTTTTTTTTTGACAAATAACTATAATTTGTTTTTCATAAGCTATAAATATTAATAAACTGTGCATTACATAAAAAGGCGGAAATATTTAATATAGAAGTACTATTTTATGGTATTGTCTCATAGTAGAGAGTGTGTAACGTCATTACACAAAAAAAAATTAAAAAGCACGTCTGGAGCATGCTTTATACATCCTAAGACAGTTGTCAACACATGACATTTAACAGACAAGGATAGTTAATCGTAAATTGCCGTGTGTAAGAGTAAGAGAGGAACAAAAAAAATCGAAATTACTAGAAAGGTGTCAAATTTTCAAATACTAGAACGTTCTTTATTTATGCATATAAAAAGGCCGGCAGTGTGTCGATCAGTTGATATTCGAAGTTAAGTGAAGACTTAGAAGAAGTACGAAAAAGTGGAAAAGTAGAGAAAAGTGGAGTGAAGTCACAGTGAAAGTGTATCTAATGGTGAAAATTAGTGTTTAGTGAATGAATTAACCAGAACTATGTATTTACCGGGCGTGCTAGTGAATCTCCATAAGTCACTCTTGTTAACTAAGAGCAATAAAACATCAATAGTGCAAAAGACGTGCTTTAATTTCCGGTCCCCGAACTCATAGAACATAACAGTATTGCATCCAGTTATGGAAAAAGATTCAAGATCTGAAACTATAGAATTATAAGTAGAAATAACAAAAATATGTTATAAAAGCGACAGGAATCATTTCTGCACTCCGCACTTGGCCAGCATGGTGGTCTATGGCCTGATTCCCTTCGTATCGAAGGGAGGCCCGTGCCCGGCAGTTGGACGTTAAAAGGAGCTGAATACATACAATCAGTTCTCAAAGTGAGTTAAAGAGCAACTTAATATGTCATTCTCCCTCATACGTTAACTTATCTCTATCCAAATTACGTCATTCTGATACTCAATACTCATGTTTTTATTAATTTATTTATCATTATATTTAGTATAAAACAGTCGCTCCTGCTATTTCTACGCTTAGATCTTTTAAACTACGCAACGGATTTTAATGCAGCTTCAGCAATAAATAGAGTGATTCAAGAGGAAGGTTTATATGTATAATATATGCATATTATAATACGAGAAATTAAAAGATTTGTATTGTGCACTTACATTGCCTACCTAGGGACGAACCCGAGCAAAGCGAGAATGAGTTGCTAGTTAATAAATATAGCTAAACACTTCTAAACAAAAATCTTAAGCCAATAAAGTATCAATAATTTGATAATTTAAGGTGTAGTGTTTCTTAGTTCTTACGCTTATTTATTTTCTTCATACTTCAAAATAAGACAGCGATATTTATTTAAAGTAATGTTCGCTGAGTGGTTCAAAATTTGAGGAAAACATGTACTATTAGAATTAACCACTCTATGGAAAAGAAGTAACTGTTTCTAGGTCAACGGGAACTACCATATAGGTTTTCGACCCAAAACCTACAGGGTACTTTCGGTTGACCTAGAATTGTCAATTTTGGTTAAAAGCAAGGTTTTCTTACAGCACAAGTAAAGGGAAAATTCCGAAAAATAAAAAAAAAAGTTGAAAATTAAGGTAAATGGTACTTACAAGTTTTCGCGAAAATCTAAATTTGCCTTGCCTTGAAAATCTAAATAGGGACTATAGACCTCAGTATTTGGTATAAATATCAACTTGCTAGGTCCACCCGTTCCTGACAAAATCGGCGGTGACACACGGACAGACAGACGGACAGACGGACAAGAAAGTGACCTTATAAGCGTTCCTTTTTTACCTTTTGATGTACGGAACCCTAAAAAAGAACATCGGTTGATAAACAAAGGAGAAAAAGGTACTGAACTGTTTTCTCTTTTATATATACGTATATCTTACTCCAAACAGGAGTCGAATTCACGACCCTCGCCCCATATAGAACTAACAAGATAGAAAGTACGTCATCACTATGTCAGGCGCAAATGTTCAATCATCCACTTCAATTGATAGAATTTCTATTCATGACTCGTACGAAGATATTGGATAATAGTCCCACTCGCTATTGTACATGAAAATAGGTGAATTGCTTTTTATACTACTTTCAATACTTTACTTCGACCTACTGTTAATCGATATCGAGATGTTCTATTTTAATCGTTTAATAAACGTTTTCTGGAATGACTAAATAGCTATACTAGTTTTATGTTTAGTTAAATAACTATTGTACCATACTAATTGTGGTTTTAAACCCGCTTATTATATACTAGCGTTTTCTGTGGCTCCGTGCGCGTTTATTTATATATATTTGCCCCCTTCCTAAGAATTGTATCGTGATTTTTTTACATAGTCTTCCCTAACATATGTATATCTATAAAATCAGACAAATAAAATTGAAGTGTCTGTTTGTTCTGTCAAAATAACAGCTTTTTACTAAATGCATATGAAATTATATATGGTACTTATAGGAAAAACACAATTTTTTAATTTTTTATCTAGGCTAATCTCCGAAGCAGCTGAACCGATTTTGACGGGACTTCCACTGGCAGATAGCTGATGTTATAAGCCTAATGCTTCTTTTATTTTAGAAAAATAATTAAGGTTCCATTTACAAAAATTAAAACGTACCTACGTGTTTAAACGTACGTACTATAAAATTTAAAAAGATTCATACAATTTGGACTAGTACTTTTGGAGATTAGTTCTAAAAACATTCAAGAATTAAACAATCTCTCCAGCTTTAATTATAAGTACAGATTTTTTCTGTTTAGTCTATATTCGAAACCACTAAATATGAATTCTACTTTAAATACAAGCTCGAGGACCATTTGGTTAATTTTACCTACTAAATCACTCTACGTACATACACATACAAAAATATGTATGTGTGTGTACATACATGTTTCTCCTTCACGCTGAAACAGCTGGTCTGATTTATATGATATTTAGTAAAAAGATAGACTATGATCTAGAACAGGGGTTCCCAAACTTATTTTGTCTACTGCCCACTTTGACAATAAATTATTTTTTAGCGCCCCCATTTTTTCACCTACTAAGAGTCCTCCTAGCTACATGAAATTACAAATCGCCCCTTAAGCCTCTACACAATGCCCCCATTTTTTCTCTGGGTCTCTTACCGCCCCCCTTTAGGCCTACAGCGCCCACAAGGGGGCGTTATCGCCCACTTTGGGAAAGACTAATCTAGAATATTACATAAGCTACTGTTAATATATATTTTTTCAAAAGATGGCGCCGTTTTTATATAACAGTATAAATACAAAAGGTATCTAGGTTTACAATAAAAAAGTTCCTAATCGGTAACCAGTGTCTCGACAGGTAGCTTACATTGGTAAAATGTACATAAATATATATATGTATATATAATATCCTATCCTTACCTTTCTCGATAATTTCTGTTCCCATTGGTGAAAACCGTATGAAAATTGGTACAGTAGTTTCTGAGAATAGCCTAAATAAGTCTTTTAGCTAGCAGTTAACTCTATTACTTTCTTTATTCTCCGAAACTTTAGCAATTACATTTCATTTTCAAGAAACAGACATAATCGTGTTTTCTTGTGTCGGAGACTTTAATACTAGATTTCAATATGTATGTATACAGCCCTTCTTTACGTCCCATTGTTGAGTATGACCCTCCCTTCAAGTCGTAGGGTAAAAATAACATGAATAAATTTCCATAAAATTAACTAAAAATATTTATTAGTGATATAGAGTGGCACTTCTAATAAAGCCATCGAATAAAATAATTGAATTGAATATTATATAACCTATATTAGGTACCTTATGAATACTTAAATACCCTTTATAAGTGACTAGCGACTCACTCTCGCTTCGCTTCGGGTTTGTTCCTAGACAAAAACAAATCTATCCCACGGGAACCGTATATTTTTCTGGGATGATATATAGCCTATAGCTTTCCTTAGTTAACAGGCTATCTAATGCAAAAAGAATTTTTCAAATCAAATTAGTAGTTCCTGAGATTAGCGCGTTCAACCAAACAAACAAACAAACTCTTCAGCTTTATAATATTAGTATAGATTATCCATGTCTTTATAGGAATACCAAATTATCAGCCATTTTGGTCGAGTGTTTTAGTCTGAATTAATTAGAGATATTATAATATGTACCTATATGTATATAGATAAATGAGATAGATACGAGAACCTGCATTCTGTTTGTTTATACAACAAAATAATTAATGTATACAAAAAATGCAAGCTTAAATATAAGAGGAACAAAATAAAAAGTAAACAAGTGACACGGACTTTTCTTATTTACGTTGATGAGCGAACTTGTTGGGGTTCCACATTGATAAATAATTAATTATTCGATATTATATTACAAAACTTTTTATTTTCACTTATAAATCGGATTAGTACGTACCACTTACTGTTTAATCTACAATTCGAAGATTTGTGCGCGCGTGTGTTGCGTTTTTAATTAATTTTATGGAAATTTTAAAGAACGACCTTAAGTTTAGTTCGAATACGAAATCCTGCCTGCTTCCTTTGTGATCAATTTTTTTCAGTTTTTTTTGAAATAAGTTCCTAGTTGTTATGCATTTTTGGAGAGCTAAGAAAACGGTTATGTTTTTAAAATAATCTGCAAGCAAAGTTTCATGACGTTTTTTTCTTGTTTTTAAGGCATTTTAATGGAGAAACTCTCAAAAAAATATTGAAATAATATCGTTTTTCGTCTCGCATTTTTTAATTTGGACCGATAATTGTTGTTTTAATATTGATAAATAACCGGTGTTTAACCGTTTTTATAAACCAGAAGAGAAAATGAGGTTTAAATTGATACTTTTTTTTAATACATTTTTGAAGTTGCATTTCTGACTTATTTTGAAAAAAACTAAAAACATGATAACTCAAAAATGGTTCATTTTTGCATAATGCATTTGGGGGTTAAAATTATCGCAAATAGTCACCCCTATCACCTCCTAACGGGAATACGTCGAATTACCAATAACCCTGTATACATCGATAATATTAATACACATACATATCTAACTAAACTGGTCAAGCAGTTGGGTTATCTGCAGACTATCTTAACCGCAGCATCAGATAAAATTAATCACATTATTATAGTATCGTTAGTTTTGCAAACAAACACTAAAATTTAAGACGATTGATTGGTGTAAAAATCAATCAATTGTTTCTCATATCACACATCAAATTGCTAAACAGCTTTTATTTGAACGAATTTTGATCAAATATAATATACTAACTATCTCAATCAAAATAGCTTCCAAATAAAATAACCCTCTTTAAAAAGGTCCTCTGATTTGAGAGCTACATACGTAAAACATAGGCGTCAAAATAACAGCCCTCGTTTTGCGTCAAGAGTTAAATTGTTCTAAACGTCAGATCGAAAAAGGGATTTTACAAAGTAATCTTTCATGAAAATAAAATATTTTGTTTCTAAATAGTCACCAATATTGACTTATCTCTCCATTTTCGTATTTAATAAGTACTCGCTTTTCGCCCTTGCTTCACTTCACCCTTTATTACACCAACGTTAAAACATTTTTTTTTTCTTTTACTTTGTTACTATTCTTTAACCAGCAGAAAGCTTATCCTCGAGAGAAAAAGTAGCTTATATCACTTATTACTGCAGATGTCCCTATTACTGGGTGACAGTCCTTTATATTTAATTTTTGAAGTTATACTTCTTTTGGCACGTGTGGAAAAAAATATGAGAGTAAAATTTTTACGGTACGCGCGTACACCGACAGCCAAAAAGCGACATGATGAAGTTAGCTGCATTCCTTTTACAAACAGAGAGTTGTGACACACGGGATGAAATCTTTAGCTATTTTTCTGTTACGCCAAAGAAGTTTAACTTCTTACGTGCGTACATACATGTTTTTTTTTATTTACAAGTATAATTTCATCCTTACATAATATCATAAAATACTTCCTATCCGTTTATTTGTTTTGACGTCATATATTTGTCCGTTTATCTATTTTAGCTCACTTACGTATCGAAAAGTAGTAATCCAATGTACATGATTTTTAATATGGAAAAATTTAGCCAGGTTTTGGATAACGCTTGGCGGCAAAAATTAAGTCATATCAAGAGAAAAATCTCTTGCAGCGGGTTACTAAAGATTTGCGAAGAATCAAAAAAAGAAAAAAAAGAAAAAAGAAGAAAAAGAAAGAAAAAAAAAGCATTAAAACTAATTAATAAATTGTAGAACCACCCTTAAAGAATCAAGATCGCGCTTGGTATACTTTTTAGTTTACAGCTCAAAATACAACCTTTATTTATTTTATCAAAGGTCATGTTGCAACGAGAGCGTCTTCGCGTATCTTTTAAAAGTTTTCTACCGTCTATTTATGAATTTGGTGCTATTTAGTATTTTCATGTAATTTAACTTCGGAATTGTTTATAAATAATCTTGTATCATACAATTTTCTTTAATTTTATTGACAAATACGAGTAAAAAGAATAACATAATTTGTCTTCCACTTTTCTTACATTTTGTAGTAGGTAGGTCTACATTTTTAAGAAATTTTCCTTTTAAGTTTTAAGGAGCAACTAACTTGTAAAACCTATTATTCTTATGTTTTTAATTTAATATGTGGTTACATTTAACAAATTTAATGTGCGAGCACAATAAGTAATTTAAGTAAATATTAATAAAACAATTTGAGTAGAACCTACATCTATTTTTATATTTGAAAATTCTAATCTTATTAAGCATTTAAAGCAAGAACTAAAGGTTCAATTAAACCAACAAAATATTCCAAGATATAACCTATTAAAAAATCTCTAAAATGAAAACATATAAATAAACCATATAAAATTTTATCGTATTCAGATCAATAATTTACAAATTATTATGTAACAAAGCGACATCCGTACATAGAAGAATTAAAAAAAATGACTGTTACGTATTATGTACAAATCTAAAATTGCAATAACTTTTTTCTGTTTGTCTATATAACTGTGTACATTGCGCAAGACGTAGGTACTGAATTAATTTTAACTAAATTTTGTGTAGTGCTACGACTCGGTTTAACAAAAAGTCAAAAACATGCTTGATAGTATAAAAACAATTCTAATAGCTTCCTTTAATTCTTTTCAAAAAATACACTGAGAATATGAGCAACTTTGAAACTTTCAATAAATCAATATTGACGCATTTGGATCATCAAATAACGGATCGCATATTGTTGATTCGTATTTGAAATAGCTTTCAATTAAGGCCAATGACAATGATTGTTTCTACTTCATCGTGTCTATATTTGGCTAACAGCTGTTCACTCAAACTATAGCCCCTTATATTTAATGAGACAAATGAATCAAATTAAATTTTGTTATAACTTACTCAATGATTTAAAAACAAATCAAAAAGGATAATTTTCACGACTAAATTTCAAACAAAAAGATCAAAAACACGTACAGTCTAAATTTAGCGCAAGAAGAAAAGGGGAACAGTAAGGATGGATTTTTGAAAAGTCATTCTCTTAAGGACATAAATAAGGAATTACAATTTGATAAATTCATACGTAAGTTATTTTTAAGATAGAAGTTCCACACCTAATTTTAGGTTATATTTATATCAAAGTTATCGGGGAAAATAGGATATCATGATGATTTGACGAAACGCTCAAACATGCGATTCCTACAAAATCTTTTATTTACTTTTCTTAAAGCGTAAAAGAGGTAGAACGCAGCCTATCTAAATCTTCTATATAGACGCGTAGCATATATTTTTACATCAGGTTAGGAAAGACGTCAAAGGTGAGGCCCACTCATTATGATTCAGGGAGTGTCGGCAACTCCTAAAGGTTTCCAAAAGTTAAATTGAGAACACTTGTAACTGTCACCAACCTTTATCCGCTACAATTTGTCATTTAAAAAACGTTAAATACTGACATCAATTTCAAACTCAACGGTGCTTAATAAATTAATTATGTTCTTTGCTAGCTTTGTCCCTATTCTGGTCGCGTTTTACGACCTGAAAAAAAAACCTAAGTCACTCTAACTTGAATCCTATACTGTGGTAAAAATATTTGGATACGTTTTTTATTTATTATATTATAATATGTAGGCAGCTATATATCTACATAACTCAGTCCAGTCGTTGAATCGATCAGACTGGATGAAAATCATCAGTAGTCGTGATATACATCAGCGACGGTACGAGGATCAAGAACAGCCTGTGTCACTTTTTGGGAATTTTGATTTATAACAATAGTCTATGGCTAGTAGGCTATAGGTCTATCTGTGTGCTAAATTTTATCTAAATTCGTTTAGCTGATTTACCGTGAATAAGTAACAAATGTACAGACATACAAACTATCGCATTTGTATTAGTAGTGTGATTGGAAATATTATCCATAAAAAAAGTTAAAATGATACTTACATATCAAGACTTGTTATAAAGAAGTATAGTAAATAACAAAAGTACTTAACTAAAATCAATCGTGAACAAACTTAATAGACGTTCCGCTTATTTACTATATACCTACATAACGTTATGGTAATATTAAATCTGTTTTTGAATAATTTTAAGGATAAAATTACAGCAGGTGTCCTTAAAATTTTGATATAAATGGCTGACACTTGTTATAATGAATTAAGTTGAAACCAGTGAAAGTTACTAACATTAATTACTTCAATAAATTTAGTTTCAGCGAGTTTTTAAACATTTAAATTCAAGTTCTTTATCTTAGTGAGATTTATTGCGCTATGAAACTTCCAAGTGTGTCAAGTCAAGTGTCAAGTTATCAAGTTATCATTGGACCTGACTGAATCAGCATATAAAATTTCTACTGTGTAGGATAAGAGAAAGTGGTTCTAACTAAACTTGAAAGATTGGACCCATACAAACATTGCAAGCTAAATAAAAGTTAAAAAAAAACTTTTTATTGTATAATATATGTATAGGATTCAACAATCAACTTTGAAAAAGATACATTCATTTGGGAATTGTTGAATTGTTCAATTGAATGCGGGATTTCTATTCATTTCATTCAGAAAGATATTCGATAATGGAACCTACATTCCCTTTTGTAGCTATGAGCGTAGACCTCGACGTTTTGTTACTTTTTAAAACTTCCAGTTTTTGCCCATTTCGTTTTTGTTTCAGTTTTTTACTCATATTAACATAATATGCTGTTTTTAATATTACATATTTTTTATTAATTTTTTTCAAGGTATGATATAAGTTTGACACTTGTCTGTCTGTATGTCTATCAGACTTTGTAGTTATCAAATATATCACTCGATTTCGAAATGTTTTTTTCTAATAGAAAGCTTAGAAAGCTTAGCAAAATAGTTCATCCATAAATTCATCAATCCTTATTGAAATAAAGGACAACCAACAAATATATACTTTCAAATTTATGATATTATTAAGGATTCACGCTTCATGAAGTTGAAAATTTAGTCCGTTAAGTCTACGTGCAGAAAATGCTTACATTGGAATTTGTAACATTTCACTTTTATGTTTTTATGTGCCAATGAATTTATGTTAAACGAATATGTTGTGGATTTAATGAAGCTTACAATAACTGGTGAAATTAACTAGAAAAATGGTTCTTTCTAAATATTGAGTTTAAGAAACGAATCAAAAACATACATGTTATTATAGGATGTTAGATTTTTTGGTATTGGACAAAAATTCGCCTCAAAAACATTAAAATTTAATGAATAAAATGTTACATTTTTAGGATGATCATAATTTGGTCTCGTTCTCTTATATATCTCAAGATTTTAAGTTTAAATCTTTAGATTCATCATATCTGACTGTTCTACCGTGTGATATTTTTAGCACAAAATATGAAATGAAATGGATAGTCAAATTCCTCGAAAAACCATTTTAAATAAGACTTCGTTCATAGTAGCTGAAGGATAAAAAAAATAGGTTTAAATAAGTTTTTAAAAAGAATATGGGTATTTGAAAATTATTATTTTAATGATAAAAAGAAAAAAATATTCAAAATAAATAAAAATTCTATATGCATTTTTATACATTTGATTTTATATAACATATTATAGGCATTCTTCGCAACCTATTAATCTATACAGATAAATAAAATTGAAGTCTCTGTTTGTCAAATGTCAAAATAACAGCTTTATACTAAATGCATATGGAATTATATACGGTAGGTACTTATAAGAAAAACACAATTTTTAAAAATTATGTCTGTCTGTCTGTTTATTCCGGTTAATCTCCGAAACGGCTGGACCAATTTTAACGGGACCTTCACGGGCAGATAGCTGATATTATAAGGAGTAACTTGGCTACTTTTTTTTTAGAAAAAGAATTAGAGTTTCGCTCAAACATATTAAAACACACCTAGGGATGCATCCGGGCGAAGCGAGGGTGAGTTGCTAGTTACATATAAAGTTACGTAACAATAAGGTTAAAAATTATTTGATGGCTAAAAGTAAAACCTGTACGCAATAGCTTGTTAAAAATGTTATGTTGTTTTAAGCTTATCAACGTAGCGACATCTAGTGTTGCTTTATTCTTATTAAACAGTTACGATTTCTTATGTTTGATAACAGATGGCGTTCTTGTAAAACTACGTCGTCCAAGCAAAATGGGCACAATGTAGCTTTGCAATTCATTCAGAGATGGTGTTATTTTATCTTTAACTTTTATTTAAATTACCTTCTATAAAATAAATAAAATTGTATAAAATAAATGGCCGTTTAAGTTTAATGAAATTTTTGTTTTAGCTTTCCATTTTGCAACAACTGCCTTTTGCCTACAAAATATAATCTATACATATTATAAAATTCTAACTAAGCCGAATCTGTACATTAAATATTTTTTGGAAAATCTTATTGAAATAGACATTATTATCGATGTAGAGGCCGAATCTATGGTTTTTTAGAATTTTTGTCTGTCTGTCTGTTACCGCATCACAGAAAAACCACTGGAGGGATTTTGATGAAATTTGGTATGATGATAGCTGGTTATCCGGGTCAACATATAGGATACATTTTACCGCGGATAAATATCTCATTTCTAAGAAAAATACAAAAACTGGTTGGAACAAAATCACGATGATATTATTTGTAAACAGTTTAGCAAGGTAACTTACTAAATATGGTAAAAACTATTAAAAATAGCTTATCTTGAAAATCAAATTATCGATAGCGCTGTTTTATCCATTAAAATAGTTATTTTAATTAATATACATTTATGTGTTATTTAGACATTCGACAATAGATGTCGCCATGTGTTTTTAAAATACGTAGTTTTAATTCCAAAAAAATGAATGTACAGATATGACCTTTCCACGACTTTATTAGAATTAGGTACTACTAAATTACCCGCGGCCCCGCCCGTGTTCAAATCATCAGTAAAGCAAACTTTTTAATTTTATAAATTAGTAATTATACATATAATAAAACTGTAACTAAGTCAAAACCGTAAATTCAATATTTTTCGGAAAATCTTACTGAAATATTCATTATTAGCTCGATATAGAGGTCGAATCTATAGTTTTAAGAATTTTTGTCTGTCTGTCTGTCTGTCTGTGACCTCATCACAGAAAAACCACTGAAGGGATTTTGATGAAATTTGGTATGATGATAGCTGGTTATCCGGGTCAACACATAGGATACTTTTTACCGCATGAAAATATTTCATTTTTGGGAAAAAATACAAAAACTGGTTAAAATAAAAGCACGATGATACTATTAACATTTTAGCAAGGTAGCTTATATATGTTAAAACTATTGAAAAAAGCTTATCTTAAAGGAAATATCAATAGCGCTATTTTATTCATTAAAATAGTTATTTTAATGAAGATTTATTAATGTGTTATTTAGATATTTGACAATAGATGTCGCCATGTGTTTTTAAAATACGTAGTTTTAATCCAAAAAAAATAATGTACAGATATAACCTTTCTATGACTTTATAAGAATTAGTAATATTTTGTTGGCAGAAACAGTTTTTAAATTAAAATATTCATAAAATTTTATTGTTTAGTAAATAATGATAATATTTTTTTAACTTTTAATGTAAAAATTGGGCAAATGCAAATCCGACTCGCGCATTTTAGGTTTCGTATAGCAAAATGCTGTTGTTTTCCTTCCTTACGCAATGAGGTATAAAAATAACATCATTGTCCTTACGTGTATTATAAGGTTAAATACTTAAATAAATAAATACGAATAATATTTACGTTTCCACAATATTGACTCATTTTATCAACCGTAAAAATAAGTTGGATTTATATTATTTTATAACATTTCATGGAAAACAAGTTTATAGCTGTTACACTGACAAAGCGGGTAACTAAAAATATTCCATATCTCAAAAACTATGAAATAGTATTTTAGTAAGTGTTATACCTCAACTTTTTCAGTTTTTTTTGACGCCATTTCTTGGAAGGTAAAGGCTTAAAGGACACGATAAAATGCTTTAATCAAATGACTCTAATCATATTAGCCGAGCCACATGAAATAATAAAAAGTATTTGCTTAGAATTATTTACTTATTACACTTTCTTTTGAAAATCGTTTTGGAAAATATTACTAACTAGCGCTAACCCATCCCTGTTTCGCGACAAATTAACATTAAGAAAAGTTATCATCATGTAATTTAAATAATCAGCTAAATATTAAATTAATCAATAGCTGTCTATGAGTAAAAAATAATTAAAATAAATTCCGTAGTTTGAGAGTTTATCGCCCAAATCTAAACAAACAAACAAAACAGAAGTATAGTCATACGTAAATGTTATTGCTAAAACAAAAAGTGCAATATTACTAAATCAAATATGAGATTAAAGGAGGAACCTTTGTGGCATTGTCAATCACTGCCATTTCTTACCAATCATGCGGTGCGCAATGAAAGTGGTATATGTAAGAGTATACTAATGTGTAAAACCTAAGAATTTGGTTTTTGTTCATCTGAACGCGGGCGGAGCCGCGGGCAATGCTAGTATATTATATTATTATAATATTGTATAATATGTACTCCTGACTGATTTAAGCCACGGCCGCCAGTCCCACTGAAACTAGTCACCTGTGCACAAGTGCACTCTCTATTCCTTATAACATCCGATGGGAAGATACTTCGACAAGACCGGTGAGAGATCAGGCGCAGGACCAACGGCTTTACGTGCCCTCCGAGGCACGGGGTGTAACACCGCCAACTTTTTCATTTCGGGCTACTACTGAGAGAACTCTATAATTAAATTAGGCCCGACCCGGGGTTCAAACCCTGTATCTGATCTGCAGTGGTATATGCTAGCAACTACCCTACCGAGGCAGTTACTATATAGATAATAAACACGTATCTATTTACAACCCCTTGACTAAACTTGAACCCCCTATTACCATTTTTTTATTTTAAATTTGCTTTTTATTCAAAGTAATTTACAAGGAATAACACAAGCTTCTTTTTAGTCTAGATAAACGATAAAATTCCATTTATTTGTCAATAATTTGAATAAAAAGTTTCTAAATAATCTAGTAATAACGATTTGTTACTAAAAAAATGAAGTGAAAACCAGCGCTGCTTAAGATTTTGGTCGTAGCAGCATCAGCTGAGTTACTACCATTTACCATATATTAAGTTTAATTTTTTCTAGATTGTGTTACTTTTTTACTGTCTTTTTATTACAGTAAATGTTTTTTTTTTTTTAATTTATAAATCATTATGGCATTTTAACCAACCAAATAGTACAATCAACGTATCTTACATCTACGTATACGTTCACGTACGTACGTCTTACACCAGTGTAACTAATTACTAAATTACTACTTTGATTTATATATAATTAGCGACCCACCCTCGCTTCGCTTCGGGTTCGTCCCTCGACAAAAAGAAATCTATTCCTCGGGAACCGTACATTTCCGGCATGATATATAGCGTATAGCCTTCCTCAGTTAACGGGCTGTCTAATGCAATTAATTTTTCAAATCGGATTAGTAGTTTCTGAGATTAGCGTGTTCAACCAAACAAACAAACAAACTCTTCAGCTTTATAATATTAGTATGGATTTGATTCTAATCAATGACCAAGTAGGACATTACAATAAAAGCCGCTGTGATTTAAACGGAATTCTATAATTACATATTTAAATATAAACTTCCTATGTACCTTTTTGCGAATAATCTAAAAACAACTACTACTAATAATCTAAAAACAACTTAAGTACCGGGAGGTAATACTGAAAATATGTATTTACACTCTCGGGTCCATGCCAGTTATGTCTATCTATATAATAATCGTGTTAATAGGTGAAAACGGACAAACCAACAAAATGTATACTGTATACTGTTTCATTTATCAAAATATTCTAGTTATAATTTGTCTCATATAGCTATATCTAGTATAGAACTAGATAATTGCATAAGTAGTCCGTTGTCAAAGCATTTGCTTAGAAACTCAAGTAAAGTGTGTTCAAAAATTTTTTTCGAATTTTAGCATTTTTCTCGCTGACTGTACATTTTTTCCAAAATCTGTGAATGCAGTTCAGAATATCTCAAAAAGTTATGGGTGGTCTCCTAGGAGCGTTTTCCTGTAACTATAGTATTTAAGGTACTTGCCCTTACTGTCCCGTCTCAAAAATCCGCCCTGTATAGCGTACCTCCCCTATTTTTACTAGTAATTCGTACTGTCTGGCGGTTCACAAGAATAATTATGTAACTCCAATAGTATCCGAGTCAAATAGATACTCCGACTGACATACGGACAGACGGACGTGAAGAAATTATAAGGGTTCTATTTCCCATCCATCCCAACAAAACCGGAGCTATTTATATTGTACTCTTGACAAATCAATTCAACTTGCTATATAATTGGAAGCTGTTATAAGCCTAATATGCCAAATTGATTTATAATATTTATTTATGAAATAGTATATGCGTCAAAACAACTCCATTAGATTTATTTTTGATACTAGCGACTCACCCTCGCTTCGCTCGGGTTCGTCTCTAGGTTGATTCCCCATACAAACCTGCATCCCCATTTTCACCCCCTTAAGGGTTGATTTCTGGAATAAAAACTATCCTATCTCCTTTCCAGAGTCTCAAACTGTATTCTTACCAAATTTCATCTAAATCGGTCCAGTAATTTCGGAGCTTATTCGGTACAAACAAACAAACAAAAAAATCTTTCCTCTTTATAATATTAGTATAGATTATTATAAATACAATAAGCACCTAGCGACGCACCAAAGTAAAGCGAGGGTTGCTAATTAGATTTCTAACTTTAAAATCATTATACCAGCCTTAGAAGTGAAATGTTTATTTAAACATCTACTTAATACATATTATATTATGTACGACTCACCCTCGCTTCGCTCGGGTTCGTCCCTAGTTACGTTTTACTGCTGAACTGAGCTAAACGTTGATAAGTCAGTCTGTGAGTCGCGAGTAGTGAATAAAAATAGTAATTGCGAATGTACCTTAGGTAATAGACGTATAATATTGCGAACTTCCCTGTATAACTTTTTAAGACCTACAATTTTCTAGTACATTGTTTTGATGTATCTCTTAAGGTTCAGCCACCGTTAGCCAAAGAAATTTCTAAGGACGACTCGATAGAACCAGTCATTGCGTTTTCCCGCGGGAACGAAAAATGTGCCTGTAGTAAAAGGTATCCTAAATGTTGACTCGAGTGATAAGCTATCACTATACAAAATTTAATTGAAATCGGTTCAGTACTTTTTGCGTGAAACGCGCACATCGATTTAACTAAGTTAGTTTTGTTATAGGTATAGATAAGAATAGGTATTGCGAGTGTACCTTAAGAGATAGACATATACTGTTGTAGATATTTCTGTTGGCCTTTTCAAGATCTACAATTTTTAAGTAAATTGTTTTGATGTATGTCTTTAGGTTTAGCCAGCGGAGGGTTCCTAAGGAGGACTCGATAAAACCAGTTATTGCGATTTCCCGCGGGAAACAAAGATTTTTCTAAAGTAAAAGGTATCCTAAATGTTGACCCGAGTAATAAGTTATCAGTTCACAAAATTTCGTTGAAATCGGTTCATTACTTTTTGCGTGAAACGCGTACAGACAAACAGACAAACAGACAAACAGACAAACAGACAAACAGACAAAAAAATTTATAACTATTGTTTTGGGGTCTATATCGTATACATAATACGTTACAGTCATTGTTTTTAAAAAATATTTCATGTACAGATTTCGCTAAGTTACTGCTTTATTATAGTATAGATAACGTACTCGTATAAGAAAACAGTAATATCATTTAATAAAAATAGTTATAGCGAGTGTACTTTAGGAGATAGACATATACTGTTGAGAACTTTTCTGTAGAACTTTTTAAGACCTACAATTTTCTAGTACATTGTTTTGATGTATCTCTTAAGGTTCAGCCACCGTTAGCCATAGAAATTTCTAAGGACGACTCGATAGAACCAGTCATTGCGTTTTCCCGCGGGAACGAAAAATGTGCCTGTAGTAAAAGGTATCCTAAATGTTGACTCGAGTGATAAGCTATCACTATACAAAATTTAATTGAAATCGGTTCAGTACTTTTTGCGTGAAACGCGCACATCGATTTAACTAAGTTAGTTTTGTTATAGGTATAGATAAGAATAGGTATTGCGAGTGTACCTTAAGAGATAGACATATACTGTTGTAGATATTTCTGTTGGCCTTTTCAAGATCTACAATTTTTAAGTAAATTGTTTTGATGTATGTCTTTAGGTTTAGCCAGCGGAGGGTTCCTAAGGAGGACTCGATAAAACCAGTTATTGCGATTTCCCGCGGGAAACAAAGATTTTTCTAAAGTAAAAGGTATCCTAAATGTTGACCCGAGTAATAAGTTATCAGTTCACAAAATTTCGTTGAAATCGGTTCATTACTTTTTGCGTGAAACGCGTACAGACAAACAGACAAACAGACAAACAGACAAACAGACAAACAGACAAAAAAATTTATAACTATTGTTTTGGGGTCTATATCGTATACATAATACGTTACAGTCATTGTTTTTAAAAAATATTTCATGTACAGATTTCGCTAAGTTACTGCTTTATTATAGTATAGATAACGTACTCGTATAAGAAAACAGTAATATCATTTAATAAAAATAGTTATAGCGAGTGTACTTTAGGAGATAGACATATACTGTTGAGAACTTTTCTGTAGAACTTTTTAAGACCTACAATTTTCTAGTACATTGTTTTGATGTATCTCTTAAGGTTCAGCCACCGTTAGCCATAGAAATTTCTAAGGACGACTCGATAGAACCAGTCATTGCGTTTTCCCGCGGGAACGAAAAATGTGCCTGTAGTAAAAGGTATCCTAAATGTTGACTCGAGTGATAAGCTATCACTATACAAAATTTAATTGAAATCGGTTCAGTACTTTTTGCGTGAAACGCGCACATCGATTTAACTAAGTTAGTTTTGTTATAGGTATAGATAAGAATAGGTATTGCGAGTGTACCTTAAGAGATAGACATATACTGTTGTAGATATTTCTGTTGGCCTTTTCAAGATCTACAATTTTTAAGTAAATTGTTTTGGTGTATGTCTTTAGGTTTAGCCAGCGGAGGGTTCCTAAGGAGGACTCGATAAAACCAGTTATTGCGATTTCCCGCGGGAAACAAAGATTTTTCTAAAGTAAAAGGTATCCTAAATGTTGACCCGAGTAATAAGTTATCAGTTCACAAAATTTCGTTGAAATCGGTTCATTACTTTTTGCGTGAAACGCGTACAGACAAACAGACAAACAGACAAACAGACAAACAGACAAAAAAATTTATAACTATTGTTTTGGGGTCTATATCGTATACATAATACGTTACAGTCATTGTTTTTAAAAAATATTTCATGTACAGATTTCGCTAAGTTACTGCTTTATTATAGTATAGATAACGTACTCGTATAAGAAAACAGTAATATCATTTAATAAAAATAGTTATAGCGAGTGTACTTTAGGAGATAGACATATACTGTTGAGAACTTTTCTGTAGAACTTTTTAAGACCTACAATTTTCTAGTACATTGTTTTGATGTATCTCTTAAGGTTCAGCCACCGTTAGCCATAGAAATTTCTAAGGACGACTCGATAGAACCAGTCATTGCGTTTTCCCGCGGGAACGAAAAATGTGCCTGTAGTAAAAGGTATCCTAAATGTTGACTCGAGTGATAAGCTATCACTATACAAAATTTAATTGAAATCGGTTCAGTACTTTTTGCGTGAAACGCGCACATCGATTTAACTAAGTTAGTTTTGTTATAGGTATAGATAAGAATAGGTATTGCGAGTGTACCTTAAGAGATAGACATATACTGTTGTAGATATTTCTGTTGGCCTTTTCAAGATCTACAATTTTTAAGTAAATTGTTTTGATGTATGTCTTTAGGTTTAGCCAGCGGAGGGTTCCTAAGGAGGACTCGATAAAACCAGTTATTGCGATTTCCCGCGGGAAACAAAGATTTTTCTAAAGTAAAAGGTATCCTAAATGTTGACCCGAGTAATAAGTTATCAGTTCACAAAATTTCGTTGAAATCGGTTCATTACTTTTTGCGTGAAACGCGTACAGACAAACAGACAAACAGACAAACAGACAAACAGACAAACAGACAAACAGACAAAAAAATTTATAACTATTGTTTTGGGGTCTATATCGTATACATAATACGTTACAGTCATTGTTTTTAAAAAATATTTCATGTACAGATTTCGCTAAGTTACTGCTTTATTATAGTATAGATTAATACAGTTATTTATCTATATTATAAATTACTCGTAATTATCTGAAATTGTTATTGAAGTAAAACTTCTTTACGCCCTCTTGACTTGGGCGTAAGCTGGTGAATACGTTAACGAAAAAATTTACGTACGTTTGTTGCCATGGTAACCGTTGTTATTATCTGACAAATGATATATTATATTATATTCTTTCCTAAAATTATATTCTATAAATATATGATTGTAATATGCCTAATATGCGTTATTTTTAGTATCTCACCTATTCTAATTATTTAAAACAGATTGAATTTCATAAAGAGTACCAATAACCTACAGAAGTTTTACTTCTTGCGCGTGTACACATTCATACACGCACTCTTTCATTTTTTTATTATCAGTTATTAGCACACTATTTTTTTTTTTGTTATAAGGAATGTAAATAAATCTAGGAAGTCCATTTGTAATTCCCATATAAATAATTTAAAACATTGCAAATATAAACAAATATAACGTATTCAAATGACAATATAATTACAATATATATTTTATTTTCTAGAATAAAGCTAATCTAAAAAGTAGACAGACACACATTCATCACTTTGTAAAAAACTCCTCTCAATAGAGATAATAAGAGAATATAAAAAAAAATCCAACCAAGCCAAATGTTTTGATATTTGGGATATTCATAGTTTCAATCAATTTCAATCATTCTCATTAAGATTTGAATAAGTATAATTTTAAATACTATACTTTACCAAACGTTGTGCTTAGGTTTTTAATAAATATTTTATTCGCATGATGTTAATCTACACTAATATTAATATTATAAAGAGGAAATATTTGTATTTTTGTATGTTTGTAACGAATAAACTCAAAAACTACGATCGATTTAGATGGAATTTGGTAAGAAGATATTTTGAGATCCTAGTAAGGACATGGGATATTTTTTATTCTGGAAATCATCCCTTAAGGGGGTGAAAATGGGGATGAAAGTTTGTATGGGGAATCAACCTAGGGACGAACTCGAGCGAAGCGAGGATGAGGTTGATACTACAAATCAATTTTAGTCTAGTCAACAAGTGCCTGTGAACGAGGTGTCGTTCGATTCGTAGTGGTATGTAGATGATTTTTGAAAAAAAAACAAGTTCCAGGAATCAAGCTAAGGGCGAACCCGAGCGAAGCGAGGATGGAAAGTACGTTCTTCAGATTCTTCTTCGTATTTATTTTCTGATTTTCAGTAGTTTTATTTTCTTTCTGTATTTGAGGTATTCAACATGCAAGTTCCTTATCCTTGAAGTGTTGCGAAAGAGACTCGTTGAGGTTTGAGCATAACTTTCATTTGTTGCCTTTTCAGTCTGTGTACCACTTTCAACTACAATTGATAGAGCAGTTTGAGTTAGTTTGCCTTCTTTCTGAGAACCTCCTGGAACGGTACTTGGTAAACTTGGTAGCATCAATGATGGAAGGGCATTTTTTACTAAGAGTTTTCGATTTTTTGATTGTCGTATGTCCTCCACTTTAAAATGTATTTCACAAATCCTGTAGGCAGCAAAGTTAGACTTGTTTTCTAAATCATTTCGACAGATCAGTTGCAGCCATTCAAGGCGTCTGAAAAAAAAAATTCCTTTTATTCTGGGTAAAAAAATTTACTGCTGTCGCCTAAGATTACTAAACTCCAATCCTTACAAACTTCAACACCTATTTACCCAACCAAAATGCAAGAAACAGCTGACTAGTAATTATAATATCTTTTTCAATCTCAGCTATTAACTTCCCCATTACCTACAGTACGGAGCAACTCGAAATAATAATATTTTTGTTCATACATCCTATGTCGAACCGCTGCAAACGTTACTTAATATCAAACATCTCATCGCGTGTGCGCTACCTACAGTAATCAAAACCTCTAACTATTTACTAAAAAATCTTATGTGAAAAGTAAATTATAATGTAAATCTCACTACGTAGGTTCCATTTATTACTCTTATAATTATTCCATAATGATATTTTGTCTAATTCAATAATATAATATGTAAGTAGCTAAGTAAAACATATAAGTAAGTAGACAGCTTAGCCTAGGAAACTACTACTAGTTTTTTTAACATAAGCTTAAGTAGGTAGGTCACTCATGTGTCACTTTTTTCACCATATCCACTTATTTATTGATCCAGGTAGGTATTTTAGTTGGTGCAAAAAGAAAAAATACCTACCTGAAGAATATTAGAGGTCTCTAAATTAATTTTGGTTATCACGTGTGATCATGTGAAAAAAAGATCATATATACATATATACATATATATACATATATATATATATATATATATATATATATAGTGAAGCGCCTGATTATTTTTAAATGCAATGACTCTTCGTACCAAAATTGCTTATTACGAAATTACGAAAGCATAAACGCTACCTATTAAAAAAAACAAATTACTTACTATGGTTCGCGCCAGAAAGATTGGCAATAAAGTACATTGACCTTTCGATTGTTCAGACAGGGATGATAAACCTGCCATCGGAATATCAAATATTCTGCAACCAAGCAGTAGTATGTTCAGTGTGTACCTAAACATGACTGTGTTCCAATTTAAAGGATACCTACTGATAACTTTCAAAAAACTGAGTTAATGATCATACGTTTCAAAGTAGTACCAGTGTAGTAATGCACAGGACTTGTTATAGTTTTGGGTTTTTAAATTTAATTCAATTTTTTAGACCATAAAAAATAGCAATAAGATATTATTCAATATCTTTTATATAATAAAATACATTTAGGTATATTGTTACTCATTGTCACAACTTAATTTTTATTCACTATCTGTGGAGCTTTTTAAATCAGATTAGCTGCCTGTGACATTAATTATGAATATGTCAGCAGTTCTATCTATTGCAACTACACAATTATAACAAAGTCAACAGTTAAAATTCAACAAAAACGTTAACAGTTTTATGAATAGAATAACCCGATCACGTATAGACGCAAGCACTATCCGAACACGAATGAACAAAATGGCGGCTCGAAGGTGACGCATCCCTGTTATCTGACGTAACAAAAAGTTGAAGACGGAGTCACGGCAATGTTATATACAGTATTCCATCTTCATACAAACGGTCGGAAATCGAGTTATAGAGAGTTCGGTGTACACTCGGTAGACAACCGTACAGGGCTGCCTGATCGTATAATTGGATACGAAAATTGTATAAGATGATTATGTTATGTAACTTTTATAGTTGAATACAAAAATAAACATTTTATCCCTCTACGTAACTTCGTTGATGTCAAACAAAAAAGTATCGAGACATCGTATGTTTTAAAAATAAAAATTAATTAAATTAAAAATAAAAACTAAAGTATTTTTAATTAAACTGTTTAACAAAAGTTTTTCGTACGTCTCAGTCGAGGCGCAAATATTTTTCAATCTTAAATTTATAAGGGTCACATACCACCCTTTTAAATTTGAGATTTTTTTAAAATTAAATCTACTAATAATATTTTTTAAATAAAATATATAATATTTGCAATAACAAAACTAGAAAGAAACTCAAGTAGATAGATGAATAGCCCTGTCGCGTGGTTACGTACCGCGCAGCTGTAGGCAATTACTTCAAGGACAGGGCCGAGTCACAATACTGTATGTATAACGTTACCGTGACATTTGTGATAACTCGCGTTTTGTTTAATATTAGAAAATAGCTTCGTAAGTGTAAAACGAAACTTGTTATAATGCTTTAAATATATTTATTTCAAGTATAACAATTATAATAAGAATTGATTTGTTACTAATCATGAAATAAAGTATAAAATAAAACACTTAGGTTTTTATTTACATCACTCTTATACACACCATTTTTACAAATATCAAACACAATACTAAATGGAGATTATCAAAATGAGAAACATAAACACGTCTAATACTATCTCGAATTGTAATAAAAATCGATGATAAATTTTTATTTTGTCTTAAAAGTTGGTAATTTTTAAGTTACATCTTTGCTCTTAGCAACTGACGAGGGGTCAATAAACTTTATTGCTAATCTTTCTGACGTGAACCAAAGTAGGTATAATATAATTATTCTATAGGCTTACCTTTCGGCGTTTGCAGGTAGTTTAAAAAATGTTAGCCCTGGGAGCGTCTTTGAATTCAAGCAAGTAAGAACAGCACAATCTAGTTTATAACCGCTCTTTGCCATATTAAGTAAGTACTTGTACTTATTTCAATCAAATATTCACAAATCGCACGCTTACAAAACCTTCGCAACATTCGTTCTTCAATTCGGCACATTCGCGACTGACGTCTGTACTCTGTTGTCGAGCGCATTCCGAACTCGAGGCGCGTCGATATGACTCACGTTCCGACCGGTTGTAATGGCGGGGCTACATTATGGCGGGGCTACATTAGCGGGATACGGCGAATATTCGTGTTATCGCGACAAGTGTGGCCGAGTAGTTCGGCACATCGCGTAGTATTCGGGCGATGACAAATGCTTATCGCGGCACTGTCGGTAAACTGGCGCACATCAAACGGTTTTAGCGCGACAATATTTGCTTGCGTGGCTACTGGCTACACTTCGCCACTTCAGTTGCAGTCCAGACTTTGAGCGGAACGGATGCGAGTGTGATATTTTGGCGGGAAAGTGACGACGCAACTATAGTATGGACTGGAGCAATGAAAAAGTATTGGAGTTTATTCAATTTTTTGAAACGGAGAGTACCTATAATATGGGATTCTCGTAACCCCGACCACAAAAAAAATTTAGTATTTGATGCGTGGGTTAGAATTAAAAATAAGCTTAAGGTTAATATAATAAGGTTTTTATGTATAGTAGTCATCCACCATCTCCTCTTTCTTCTCTTTTTTGCTTTTTTAATGTTTTGCAAATGGTACTCGCACAATAATAAATAATAATTTGCTGACATACAATACAACGCCTGTGCGCGTATCGGGGGGTTTTTTTTGGGATTATAAATAAAAAATTAAAAACTTTGATGACTGAACAGCGCGCAGTCTAACGATTTATTGTAAGAATTTTTAAAATCACCGTCTGTGCTACACATAATATGATAATATATGACCGAACGCCTAACAGAAAAATAGAGCAATACGTTCGGTCTATGTTATTTTGCTTAAAATTAATTTAAACAAAGATTTATTAAAATATGGTGCTTCAACATGCCCCCGGCCGTTGAAAGCCTGCCTTTCAACAGGAATCTTCCAGTAAGGGACAAATTCCTGAACAGGCTCTTCGTATGACTCCGTTGGCAGTCTTAATATCTGCAACCCTACTGATATTATCGGTCCCGGGATGAAGAGCGACTATTCGGCCCATCCTCCACTTTAATGGCGGCAGGTTGTCATCTTTGACAACAACAAGTGAGTCGAGTTTCAGGGAGTCCTTGGACGTGTACCATTTGACACGTTGCTGCAGCTCGGATACATACTCCTTGCTCCATCTGATCCAAAAATGCTGCCTTATTTGCTCAATTCGCTGGAAACGATTCAGGCGGCTACTGGAAGTTTCTCGAAGATCCTCGACTGGAAGTGATGTAATTGGCCGTCCAATCAAAAAATGTCCAGGAGTCAATGGAAGCATGTCGTCAGGGTCCGTAGATAAGGGCGTAAGTGGCCGCGAATTTAAAACACCTTCTATTTGAATTAGTACGGAGTTAAGCTCCTCGTACGTAAGATAACAATTTCCCAACACTCTAATTAAATGGTATTTTGCCGACTTAACACCTGCCTCCCAAAGTCCACCGAAATGTGGAGCATAGGCAGGAATAAAATGGAACTTAGTTCCATGTTGGGCAACATCTTCAGCTAAGGAGTCACAGTTAAGTTTTAAAAAAATTGAAATTTCATTGTAGGCTCCTACAAACGACGAACCATTGTCGGAAAAAAGATTAAGCGGTTTTTCCCTTCGAAACATAAACCGTCGCAAAGCCTGTAAATAATTACTGCTAGTTAAGTCACCTACCAATTCCAAATGAATGGCCTTCGTAGTAAAGCACACGAAAATAACTATATATACTTTTACTATTTTACATCCGCGACCTTGACGACTAGCTGACGAAATGGGTCCTGCATAATCGACCCCAACGTTTTGAAAAGGAAAGTCAGCTGATGAAAGTCTACTCATTGGCAAATTACCCATTTGTGGAACAATTGTCTGTCCTTTCAAACGTCCACATGGAACGCACTGACGATAGCAAGCTCTAGCTAAATTACGACCGCCTAGCGGCCAGTAGGTTTGCCTGATGGTACTTAATAGTAGTTGAGGTCCTGCGTGCATTAACTTGATATGCTCATGTCTGAATAAAAGTTTGACAAAATGATTAGTGGATGAAGATAGAATATTAGTGATTAGTGAAAGAATATATAATAAGAATAAATGATTAGTGGAAGAAGATAGAATACTAATTATATAACACTAGCGACTCACCCTCTCTTTGCTCTGTTATAACTCTTATTTTATAACATAATGCTGAAGTAATCTATATGTATATATATAAAAAAAGTCGGGTTAGTTACACCCATAGATATAATTTTAAACCCGCTTATTATATAATAGCGTTTTCCGTGGATCCGTGCGCGTTTATTTATATATATTTGCCCCCTTCCTAAGAATTGTATCGTGATTTTTTTACATTATAATCTTCCCTAATATATCTATACAATCAGACAAATAAAATTGAAGTGTCTGTTTGTTCTGTCAAAATAACAGCTTTTTACTAAATGCATATGAAATTATATATGGTACTTATAGGAAAAACACAATTTTTAAATTTTTTATCTAGGCTAATCTCCGAAGCAGCTGAACCGATTTTGACGGGACTTCCACTGGCAGATAGCTGATGTTATAAGCCTAATGCTTCTTTTATTTTAGAAAAATAATTAGGGTTCCATTTACAAAAATTAAAACGTACCTACATGTTTAAACGTACGTACTATAAAATTTAAAAAGATTCATACAATTTGGACTAGTACTTTTGGAGATTAGTTCTAAAAAACATTCAAGAATTAAACAATCTCTCCAGCTTTAATTATAAGTACAGATTTTTTCTGTTTAGCCTATATTCGAAACCACTAAATATGAATTCTACTTTAAATACAAGCTCGAGGACCATTTGGTTAATTTTACCTACTAAATCACTCTACGTACATACACATACAAAAATATGTATGTGTGTGTATGTATACATACATGTTTCTCCTTCACGCTGAAACAGCTGGTCTGATTTGTATGAAATTTAGTAAACAGATAGACTATGATTTAGAATAATACATAGGCTACTGTTAACAATATTTTTTTGAAGTAAAACTTCCTTACGTACGCTTGACTTGGGGAGTAAGCGGGTGAAGGTGACAGTGACGAGAGCGTTACGAAAAGTGTGATCGGGCAAGTCGAACTTTTGTTGCCATGGTAACCGTTGTTATTGTCTAACACTAACTGTCTAACATTATAATTTGTCTAACATTGTCTAAAACTAAATGATATTACTTATATAATATTATATTTTTTCCTTAAATGATATTCTATAAATATATGATTGTAATGTGCCTAATATGCGTTATTTGTTTATTTATTTATTTTTTAGTATCTCACCTATCCTTATTGTTTAATTTAAAAAAAAATAAAAACCGACTTCCAGGCACTGAAAAGTAAAAAATAACTAAACAGGGGTTTTCATTTAGAATAGATACTTAATCAGATATTTTCGAAGTCGGTGTGCTTTGATTTGTATTGGCTGGCTATCGAAACAAACAAATTAATCTTTATGTATTCACTACACATACGTATATATATTGATTTAGATGTTTGTTTATTTAAACAAAACATATCCGTTCCTATCTCGCATAACCTCATTCATATATAACCGGTAACCGGTGACTCGCCCTGGTTCTATATACTTTACGGATTTAATATTCCACAGGTAGCTTATTTTTGTAAAATGTACGTAAATTATAGCCTATCCTTACCTTCCTCGATAATTTCTGTTCCTATTGGTGAAAACCGTATGAAAATTGGTACAGTAGTTTCTGAGAATAGCCTAAATAAGTCTTTTAGCTAGCAGTTAACTCTACTACTTTCTTTATTCTCCGAAACTTTAGCAATTACATTTCATTCTAAAGAAACAGAAATAATCGTGTTTCTTGTGTCGGAGACTTTAATACTATATTTCAATATGTATGTATACAGCACTTCTTTACGTAAAGACCTACAATTACTTATTATTACGTAATTACGTTATTATTATGTATTACCTACGTTATTATTACGTAAGACCTACAATTTTCTAGTACATTGTTTTGATGTATCTCTTAAGGTTCAGCCAGCGTTAGCCATATAAACTTCTAAGGACGACTCGATAGAACCAGTCATTGCGTTTTCCCGCGGGAACTAAAAATATGCCTGTAGTAAAAGGTATCCTAAATGTTGACCCGAGTGATAAGCTATCACTATACAAAATTTAGTCAAAATCGGTTCAGTACTTTTTGCAAACGCGTACAGACAAAGAGACAAACAGACAAAAAAATTAATAACTATTGTTTTGGGGTCTATATTGTATACATAATACGTTACATTGTTTTTAAAAAATATTTCATGTACAGATTTCGCTAAGGTATTGCTTTATTATACTCGTAGTATAGACTAGTGACTCACCCTCGCTTCGTTTCGGGTTCGTCCCTAGACAAAAACAAATCTATCCCACGGGAACCATACATTTTTCCGGCATGATATATAGCCTATAGCCTTCCTGAGTCAAACGGCTATCTAATGCAAAAATATAATAGTATCGAACTACATTATTGCATAAGTAGTTCGTTGCCAAAGCTTTTGCTTAGAAACTCAAGTAAAGCTGGTTCAAATTTATGTAAAATTCGACGATATATTTGGCTAACACGTCGACACACTCGTCGACACGTTTAGCTCAGTTTCTAGTGGCCCTACTTACTATGTCAACGGTCGCGGGTTCGAGTCCCGTTGTGGGCATTCATTTGTGTGATGAGCACGAAGGTTTGTTCTCTAGTCATGTATCTTTATATTTATAATATGTATGTATTAAAAGTTATATACATATGTGTAATGTATCAACTATCTGGTATCCATAACACAAGCCTCGTAGCTTACCATGGAACTAGATGGTGCTGTGTGTTAATGTCCCAACATATTTATTTATTATTATCATTTAAACATAGCCCAAGCCCTCTTGCATTAAGAGGACCTGCCAACAAGGGGACGTTAAAAAGGAGTTCTAGTATTTTTATTACTTACATAGTAATTTATTACTGGATTTACACTTAAAAATACAAATAAAACACTCTGTATATTAAAATCACAGTCGTTTATTATTATTAATAAATACTGGTAATTAAGATAGACATAGAGAATTACCAAAATTTTTAGCGTAATGAAAGGTACTATAAAGTTCTAATTAAAAACTAGAATGTAAATTGGGTAGATATGTACGCCCGCCAACACTTTGCTTTCTGTCAAAATTATTTTTTTTTTTAATCATATCATTTGGAATATTTTATGTTGTGACCTATAAATGAAATAATATCTACTAAGTAATCATTTTATACTAATATATACATGGAAATGGTTTAAACATGTTTGTTTTTAAAGAGATGCTTGTAATCTCAAATAATCTGGCCGATTTTTTTAAGTATTCGCCACTGAGGTCAACCTAGATGGCACTAGACTCTTCTAAAATTAGGATAATAATAATGTCGTCCTGACTGATTCCAGCCACGGCGGCCAATCTCATTGAGACTAGCCAACTGCGCAGGAGATATTATAGTGCACAAGTGTACGCGCAGACACAAGTGCACTCTCTATTCCTGTCACTCTCATACTCCGGTGGGACGACTACTCGGCAATCGGCATAACCGGTGAGAGTTAAGGCGCAGGACCGACAGCTTTACGTGCTCTCTGAGGCGCGAGGGTGAAACACCGCCAACTTCCCAACTCCGGGCTGTTACTGAGGCTTACTATACAGAAAGACTCAATAACTAAACTTGGCCCGATCCGGGACTCGAACCCAGGACCTCCGGGTGTGCAGCCGTACATGCTAGCCACTACACCACCGAAAGCAGCAGCAGTTAAATTAGGATATCCTATATAAGGTTCCTAGATGTAAACCTAATTTTGACTCTACGTATCAAAATAAGGCATTGAGTATCATGATTTTCTAATATATATAGAACAGTGACAAAAGCTATAGTCACAAAAAAAAAATGAGTTTTGAAAAATTTGCCTATTTTATATAATTTTATTATAAAACTAATAAATTTTATTTAAATTTTCATGTAAATAAGGAACTAAATTTATTATTAAATCATAGATACATACAAATCCATATATCATATACACGTTCAACTAAAATACCACAGTAACATTCTCATCCTCAAACGAAAGAAACCTAATTTTTTACCCACACCAATAATATCTGATAATTGGACGCAGTTGCGGGTTTTGATACAAATTCATTCCCGGACTGAACAATATTTAAGCAAACTTTTAAATTAATAGTGTCATATATCAATGATAATTCATATTCAATATTTTTAATACCACAAATTAGGCTATTTGCACAAAATCTGCACAAAGCGGTCTGAAATGAACCAAATATCTTATTAATTGAGATCATTAATTCATTACGACTTAGCTACCTTTTTCTTACTTTTTAATTTTCATTGGAACTTTCTATAAGCTTTTCTAAGTCACTAACGACTTTATTGCTTTACTTAATGTTTAAGTAAAAATAGTAATCTATCATTTAAAAAATAAATTAAAGTAAAATTATGCCAAGTATTTCTAGTCTCATATATATTATTGCACTTGGATTCAATAATTGTTTGGGCCTAATAGGTTAGAAAGGCACCACAAAGTGCTTTCTTAAAAATAAATATTTGATATGTATAACTAAATCCGTATAGATAAACACTTTTAACCATATCAAGACATTCTAAAGGAATATACACAGTATCACATAAAGTAATTTTGACAGAGAACACAAGTGACACAACACTCACTAACCAAGCGTACGAAGAGAGTAGAAAAGCCTACATTGTGATGTCAAATACATATTAACATAATATCATTAAGTAACTTAAAATTAAGTCATGGGCCCGATCTAGAAAACCTTAATCTAATTTTACGTATAAACTCTAAACCGACTGAGTCGAACTGCGACCTATAAAGCTATATATTTCGAAAACTATATAACCTACTTTAACACCTATTTGCGCCGGCGGTTTATCGTAACTGGTAAGAAAAACTGACCGTTATCACTCGGGATAATGAATCAGTCAGTAAACGCTAAGCAACGTCGGGCAGTGTCTAACCATGGGTAAATGGAAAAAAATATCACCGATAAATTACGAAGCAATTTGTGCCGTCTACTGCATCATCTTCAATTTGAACCTTAAAACTAGATAGGAGATTACTCTAATAAATACAAAGAAAGCGCTCAATGCAGCAACGTCCACCCAAAAGTTGGCATGATCCATCGACATTTCTTTGAGGAATAGACTAGGTGTTCTAAAATGGCAGTAAGCTTCGGAGCAATGAAGCTTTTCTCTGCCATATCCGTAGACAGAGAGCATTGCACCCTCGAAGCCGTACCTCACGTAGCTAAGGTACGTCAACCACTGAAGATAGCTTGGTACAGCGTTGAAATTCACAAAGAAACCAGAGAATAGGACAACAGGTATGGTGGTGACCGGTCCTAAATAGACTCCAGTTTCTACTTTCATAGCGGCTCCAATGAGTAAGCCCAGTGATTGTGAGACGAGGGCTGTGAGTATGTTTATAGTAGTGAACATTAACACTCTGTCTGTTTGCATCGGTTGTCCCGTCATAAAATATACTATTATCACGTATACGCCACTGAAGACAATCTGTAATGAAAAAAAATTGTGTAAGATACTGAATAGTGGAATATCTTGAGACATTGACAAACAATACCATCTAATTCCATGGTAAGCTACGAGGCTTGTGTTATGGATACCAGATAGTTGATACACTACACATATATAACTTTAAATACATACATATTATAAATATAAACACTCATGACTGGAGTACAAGCATTCGAGCTCAGCACACAAATGAAGACCCTCAGCGGGACTCGAACCCGCGGCCGCACAGCATGTAGGGTCACTACAAACTGAGCCAAACGTGTCGTCATGTGAAAGTGATAGAATGAAGTAAAGTCTAATTGTACACTAAATTCCAAACCTATAATCATTGATATGCAAAAATTCGAGATACACAATTAGCGTCTCAAAAGTGTCCTCAAAAGAAAGCGTACAAATCAAAATTATGCGCTTTTTTCAAATGTTTGTGTTTGTTCATTGCTTTTCGGATGACAAAATTAAAACGCACGTTGGTTCGTTTAAAAAAATACTTTATGCGGGATTCATAAGTTCGAATTTGTGTTTAGATAATTAGAATTTTTGATTTTCGATCTGTGGCTTAATTAATGTCACATGTCGACGCCACTTTTTGAAGAGACATTTGTTAGGAAATGTGTATCTATTTTTTTATATATCAATGCCAATAATTTACATTTTTTGTTTTAACGCTAGATAAAGTTCCTTGGACTAAATTAACCTAGATTTCACGGTTAGGGGTGTTTTTTTTTACACCAATGATGATTGATGAACAATATTTACCTGAAACGGTAGATCTGCCATAGTTTTCGCAAAGTAGAAAGCTTTCAAAGAATACCAATAATTTAAATGCTCTCTCACAAACACACTCATCTCAGTTGGGACTGTAAAGAAAATTAATTAAATTAAATTGAAATTAAACGTTAACGTTATAGTTACTTATATTTTAATTATAAATGTTAAGTATTGGAATAAAACGATAAGTATAGGTAATGTATTCAAAATATTAATTTTATTAATTTTAAAATTATTAAAATTCTTCTATGGACACAATAAAATAAAAATAAAAGGTTTTATAAAATTTTACATGAACCTTAAAGATTACCCTTACACTTATCTAAAACAAGTTAAATAAAAAATAGAACTGTAAGGTTAATTATTAGGTGCATTATTTTGTCATATTTTTCCGATTACCACAATAACTCATATAAAAATAAATAAATAAATATGTTAGAGACATTACCACACAGCACCATCTAGTTTCTTGGTAAACTACGAGGCTTGTATTATGGATACCAGATAGTTGATACACTACACATATGTAACTTTAAATACATACATATTATAAATAAAAACACCTATGACTGGAGTACAAACATTCGTCATCACACAAATGAATGCTCCCAGCGGGATTTGAACCCGCGACCACTGGCACAGCAAGTAGAGTGACTATAAACTGAGATTAACATATCGTCGAATTCGTCGGAAAAAAAATTCGTCTTTCCTTATCAAAGATACTTACATGTAAGAATTGTAGGCATCATAGCCGTAAACATAGTGAACATCACAGTGAAGAATAAACAGCCAGCATTGCTCATAACTTTCGCCGCATCATGACCAATGTCATAATACAAAAATCCAATTAAAAGTCCAACAACTGTATGTGAACACAGTCTCAAATGTGTCAACATTGGATCACGAAGGATACTCCTGAAGGTCCTTTTCAATAAAATCCAAAACTGTTTCCATCCTGATGTTGGGAATCCAGCATTTTGAGGTTTCTTGGTGAAACTCTCGCTCGAGTCCAAGAGAGATGTGGTGCAAGTTACAGGAGCAAGGTTCGTTGAGTTCGGTACGGCATTTTGTTTTTCGCTGTTCATTGTTGGTTCGGACATGTCTATCACAGTGCAGGTTGGTTTATCTGGAAAAATCAGTAGCATAACTTCAGAAAATTAAAAGAAACACATAAAATATGTATAACGTATATTTTCACTTTTAGATATTGAATGTTTTTTTTTTAAATATAAATATTTGGAGATAAGTACTAATGTTAAACTTTGTCAATACCATAATTAATGCAAGAATATTACATAATATGTAAACACTTATAAAGCCGTTTAGGTTTCGAAGTATTTCAAGAATATAAGAATATATTTAGTATACATATGTATTGAATTGTATTCAGCCCATTTTAACGTCCCACTGCTAGGCACGGGCCTCCCTTCAATACGAGGGGAATCAGGCCATAGTCTACCACGCTGGCCAAGTGCGGACTGGCGGACTACTCAGACATGTACGTTTCCTCATGATATTTTCCTTCACCGTAAGACAAGTGGTACTCATGTTAGAAATGATTCGCACATGAAAATATCAGAGGTGCGAGACCCGGAATTTGAACCCACTTCACTCGGTTTCTCAAGCGAGCACGTTACCACTGGGCTACTACTGCCTAGATTAATTAAAGGATTACATCTTGCTACAGAAAGTCTTTCTTTTAGTATTTTCTACACGTACCTATAACAATTTCGAGCGCTTCTTTCTTAACATTATTCTTGCTCTGGTTATTATAATTGTAGTTCTGAGGAACGGATGACGAAGATGAAGACGTTGATGACTGTCCACGGCCACAATTGCCTTTGTTCACCGCAATAACTAACTTATGGACCCATTCGCCATGTTCTCCGGTCGCTACCTCCATCACTGTACACAAACATATTTAATTGGTTATATAATATTATATTTTCTTAAATCTATACATATGTATAATAAGAGTCTGAATTGAATCTGTACATTAAATATTTTTTGGAAAATCTTATTGAAATAGTCATTATTATCAATACAGAGGCTGAATTTAGTTTTTAGCATTTTTGTCTTTCTGTCTGTTTGTCTGTTTGTCTTTCTGTGACTGCATCACGAGAAAACCTCTCGACAGGTTTTGATGAAATTTGGTATGATGATAGCTGGTTATCAGCGTCAACATATAGAATACTTTTTACTGCGGGAAAATATATCTCTTTAAAATCTATACTAAACGTTAACTCCTCGCGGACCGCGAGCACACCGGTGTGCTAGATAACAATTGAATTCTCGGAAATTCGCACGGATTTCTTAGAATTTGTCCGGGAGGGATTAAAACGTAATTAGGGACGAACCTAAGCGGATCGAGGGTGAGTCGCTAGTAATTAATAAAATCACAAATTTTTACTTAAAATAGCAATAAAATGAAAAAAAATACAGTACAATAGCGATTAAATTATTGTATTTAGTCCGCTTTAGGATCGAATAGCGAATAATCTCCCGGGTTTCTGTTAAAGAAACCCTTTGTTCCCTCAAGAGATCAAATGTCAGTTAGATACATTACTAACACGCACCCAACTTGGGTTTTACATGTGCTTAAAATGTTTTTATACAAGAATTAAAAGATATTTTATTACACCAATATAAAATGACAAAAATTCATATATTTCGTTAATAAAAAAATATGAATATGGAAAAGTTAAAATGATTTTACTGCAGATAGTTATCAAAATAAAAATTTAATAAATAATAACTTTTACCTATTTATTATTATTTAATACATGGGTGTGGTACCAAGGTCGGCCCTTGCTACTTCGATAACTTTTACCTAGCAACTTACCTTGGTTTCGTTTAAGTTTGTTCTTAGGTCTTACAATAGGAACAATAGTAGGTAAGCCTAGGTGTCACTCCAGGTAACCTATCAGCGTACTAAGTTTATCCAAACCCGTTCAGCCATTATAGCGTCAAGAAGTAACAAACATACACAAAAACATACACACATACAAATTTTCGTATTAATAAGAGCTGTCCGATAATAATAAAAAAACGTACCATAGTCAGCTGGATTGTGATAACTGGGACAATGAAGCTGCATAGATGATAAGAACGGCACTAAACCACTGACAGGCCCCTGATATATACACTGTCCTTCAGCCAACGTGTATAAAAAGTCAAACATCTCAAATAGCCTTGCGGACGGCTGATGTATGGTACATATAATCGTCCTGCCGCCTCTGGCTAAAGATTTCAGCAGCGATATGCATTGGAAACACGATGAGCTATCCAAACCAGATGTGGGCTCGTCGAAAAACATCACAGGAGGGTTGTTTACTAACTCTAAAGCTATCGATAAGCGTTTCTTTTGCCCTCCAGATAGATTTATCGTTCGTGTATCACCGGCTTCAACTAGGCCTAACATTTCTAATATTTCATCGATAACAATTTTTTTTGCTGTAACAGTCATGTCTTTTCCAAGTTTGAGATTGGCGGATACATGCATAGCTTCTCGTACAGTAAGATGTGGTAAAAGACAGTCGTCCTGCATGATGTAGCAGGACAGTTTGCGAAATCGCCTAAGATTTCTTTCTTTACCATTTATGAGTATTGAACCGCTTACGTTTGATGTCCTGTAACGAAATAAATAAATAAATAAATATGTAGGGATATTAACACACAGCACCATATATTTCCATGGTAAGCTACGAGGTTTGTGTTACGGATACCGAAAAGTTGATACATAACACATATATAACTTTAATTACATACATATTATAAGTGTTCATCCCACAAATGAATGCTTCCAGCGGGACTCGAACCCGCGACTGCTGGCACAGCAAGTAGAGTCATTTCAAACTGAGCCAAACGTGTCGTCAAAATAAGATTTCATTTTAAATTACGAGTACATAATTTGCTTTTTAAACGAATTTTTATGATTTTACTTTTAATGAATACTTAAATACACAGGAAAAACACAACTAATAAAATAAATAACTATAATGGTAGAACAATTTTATTTTTCCAGAAGGTGATTTTGAAGTCAAAATATACAGTATGTTTTTATAAAAAAAGTATCTAATTAATATTCTTCCAAGCGAAAAAAAAACATTTCTATTAGTTATTAGTGTGTTAATATTGTTTATGTATATATATATATATATATATATATATATATATATATATATATATATATATATATATATGTACGTCTATATTATAATGAAGTCTTTTAGAGCACTCTCAATAATATGGCTAGGTATTCAATTCATGTCCACATAAACGTAATAAACGTAAAGCTATTCATAGTTTAGCCTTATTAGCAGTAATAAAATATTTTTCAACTAGTGTTTTCCCACAGCTCTACACGCGTACTCGTAGTTCAATAATGTATATGTAGGAGCGCCTGATGATTTTTTAAGGCAACGACTTTAAACTACTCACAGTTAAATTTAACTTTTATTATTTTTTGTTATACCGTCTGGTCATTCGTAAATGAATATACTTCTCATCAAGTTGTCCTGGTACGCGTTTTACCCCGTGTCCTGTTAAGTCCCGTACATTATAACTAGGTCTTTAAATAATACTCTGATGTATAAGCTATATTACTGTAAAGTTTCATTAAAATCTGTTCAGTAGTTTTTGCGTGAAGGAAAAACAAACATCTTTCGATCTATCCTTCTTCACTTTTTGCGTTTATAAGATAGTGGAATATTGGCATCAATGACTAATGAGATTGTCAATTGCTTTATACAATGTCAAATACTTTTTTTACCCGATGACTAGGCGGCAAATATAATTTACTAGCTGTACCCGTGGTGTCACCCGCGTTAAATTTGTTGATTATAAACATCAGTTTTACAATAATGTATGGAAGTCTGCCCGATTTGTTGACATTTATAATTACTGCTCCGCTCCTTTTGGTGGTAGCATGATGATATATGATGATATATAGCCTATGCCTTTCTCAATAAACGGGCTATCTAAAGCAAAAAGAATTTGTCAAATCGAATTAGTAATTCCTGAGATTAGCGCGTTCAATCAAACAAACAAACAATCTCTGCTATAACTTTAGATCCCAATTAGGCTATTTCGAGAACATAATTATTTATTAAATAACCATTTAAAATTGACGTAACGTCTATCGTCCTATATAACCTTCGAACTAAAGCTAACCTAAAATATAGTTTCGTGAGGAAGGGCCATCACATTAATTATTACCTAATACCAGACCATTTATTTTCAAAGTAAATCGACTAAGCCACGTTACATTGTTTTCTGTTTTATTTACACTCGCGAAGCCTTAATATTTTAAAGCTTATATGCATTGAAAATATTATATTTAAACGGGGGCCTTTAATATAGAGATGTAAATAACCTTTAAAATAGGGGACTTTGATATTAAAAAATCTAGTCTAGATACTCCCGACTAAACTTACTGAAATAGAAGAAGTGAGACTTTTTCACTCTAAAAAATGCAAATCCTGCTGGTCTTGTCATACAAGTTTGAAAACTGACTACTGTATAAGAAGTATTGTATGAATTTTGTACTGAGTGAATGAAAACATGTATAGCGTTTTTCGCAAAATCCCATACAATAAAATCCGGACCAGTGCGAGTCGGACTCGCCCACCGAGGGTTCCGTACAAAGTAAGAAATCTGTTTCAAAAGTGAAAAGTTGAAAGAATTTTCAACTTTTTTATTCTTTGCAATTTTTCTTTATATGTACTGTAAGACCTTGCTTTTTGCCAAATTTTGTGATTCTAGGTCAACGGGAACCACCATATAGGTTTTCGACCCAAAACCTATAGGGAACTTCCGTTTGACCTAGAATTGTCAATTTTAGTTAAAAGCAGGGTCTTACAGCACAAGTAAAGGGAAAATTCCGAAAATTAAGAAAGTTTGGTACTTACAAGTTTTCGCGAAAATCTAAATTTGGCCATATCTTTTTATGGTGTTGAGTTGTCAGGACTTTGATTTTTATACAACTAATAGGGACTATAGACCTCAGTATTTGGTATAAATTTCAACTTACTAGGTCCACCCGTTCCTGACTCCTGAGAATAGCGGTGGTTACACACGGACAGACAAATGGACAGATGGACAAGAGAGTGATCTTATAAGGGTTCCTTTTTCTATCTTTTGAGGTAAGGAAAATTAAAAACTACATAA
The DNA here is from genome assembly GCA_905404265.1 of Fabriciana adippe. Classification (NCBI taxonomy): domain Eukaryota; kingdom Metazoa; phylum Arthropoda; class Insecta; order Lepidoptera; family Nymphalidae; genus Fabriciana; species Fabriciana adippe. The sequence goes on from FR989988.1 coordinate 1,297,581, forward strand.
ATTGAGGTTTTTGACCTCTGACAATGCATATTTAATCAAAAATATTCACGCTTTAAAACTGTTAATTATAAATGCTAAGAATAATGTATCTCTACATTCCACTAATGCATTGTTGGTTTTAATTGCAACCAAAGGTCAACATTCTGATTATAATCTCACGTTAATATAATTTTTATTTGGAAATGAGCATTTTTCGTGGCATGATTCTGCATATACCTAGAAATTTTTCCTCACTTTATTGATAAACAAATAAAAAATGTTAAAATACCTTAATTAATAATAGATTTGTCATGACTTTTTCTAACTTTTTTGTATATTGGAAGGTTTTACGCTATACTGAATCTTATTCACACTAACGTCCGCATTTTAATACTTAGTAGTATTCCTCTTATAAGGCATCTATAACTAGATAAATGGAATGAATAGCAATCGGTAAACTTACTTATAGCCCGCCAAGATATTCATCAAAGTACTTTTCCCAGCGCCGGAGGGGCCCATGATAGCTGTCAGTTCGCTTGATCGAAACGTCCCATTGATACATTTGAGCAATGCTTTGTACCCTCTCTTCCTGCCCTCACTAACTGAGTAGGAGAGGTTCGAAAATTCAATGTCAACTGGAGGACGTTTCGGTAAATGAGTGAGAGATGCCATAGGTTTCTTTTGGTCCCCATAGCCATTAGGGATCTTGGGTACGAGTCCTGTTATTGCACCTGCGCCGCCATTGCACAGATTCATTTGTGAGCCTCTGAAAAAAAAATGTTTTCAATTTAATTTCAATGTAGTAGAATGAAAAATGAGCTTATAAATGCATTCTAAGTCTGCCAATTTCATAGTTAATATTTTTCAATCGCCTGTCAATAAATAGGTGTATTGAATGCTTATTGAACTACGTTATTTTTGTTTTTTTTTTTTTTATTCTTTTGGGAAACAATATGTAAAAGTAACATGTATACATCCTAATAAAATATATAAAAAATTGACAGAAATTTTACATATACATATGTATTTACAAATAAAACATAGTTTAGCCAAGTAACTAACTACAAGGACGTTCGAATTTTATTTTAAAAACAAGAGTAAAAGACCAAATATCATAATTCGTAAATTAAGATTTTAAAACATTGAATATTTCAATATGATTCTTTTATTTTATTCCAGTTCGAGCGAGTATTACTTAAAACTGTATACTAATTTACTTTGGACGGAATCAAATCGGCCTTCATCTCAATAAAGCGGTATAACTGCCATCGTGCCATTTATGTCTAATAATCATTAATTGCTTGCTTGTTTAATAATATGCATAATTTTGTTACAATGTTGTTAAACTCTCATTTAATACGCGACGTTTATTCTTAACATAATTATAATGCATAGTAATTACTGCATCTTTGGCCCAGTAGTTAGTGTGTACACTTGCAGCTTAAGTCTCGAGCGAGATCAAGTACCTATAGTTAGATCGATAGATAGATAGATAGATACTCTTTATTGTACGCCTTATAAAAGAAACAAACATAATGAAAAATAATATACAAAAAATGAATGTACAGCAGGCGGCCTTATCGCTAAGAGCGATCTCTTCCAGTTATTGAGGGTTTCTGATAAAAATAATCTCAGTAACCAGAGTGAAGAAATTGACAGTTTTACTACTGTAACACTGTGCAGACTAAATTATTATAATAAATAATTTTTATAAATGTGTGTTAGTGTATTAGTAATACATTATTTTCCTTTTAGTAAAATACATTTTTTCCAAAAAGCCTCACTTATGATCTTACTAACGACTCACCCGCGCTTTGCTAAGGTTCGTTCCTAGATACGTTTTGACACTTAGTATGGAAAAGATAGATGATGAGTTTGATATTTCTTACTTGAGAAATCATTGATTCCCCATACAAATCCCCCCTCTCCCCTACCCCCCCCCCTCCCCTTTTTACCTCCTCAAGGGATGATTTCTGGAATAAAACCTATGTCTTTCCAGAGTCTCAAGCTATCTCCAAACCAAATATCATCCTAACAGTTCAGCGACAACAGACAGACAGCAACAAATAGACAGAGTTACTCTGGCATTTATAATATTAGTATTGATTAGTATAGATTATATAATCTACAAGCGTCATTTATGGTTTCGCCAGCGTTGCTATTTATGGGAAACCAGAATAACTCATGTTTAGGTGTCTAGTACCAGTACAATAGGTTTAGGTTTAAACACATTTATTTTCCAAAAAATAACATAGTTCACTTATATTAGGAAAATTATACAATAAAAAAACTTATGCAACTAATCATGCAGTAGTGCTACTTAATCTGATCTTTCGAAAGTATATGGTTCTTTAATTTTTTCTTAAATATATTAATATATTTTGCATCTTCTACATCTTTAGGTAACGAGTTGTATAGCTGTGCTCCTTCAAAGAGAATTGTTTTAATACCATATTTAGTTCTAGTTTTTTGGTAACTCTAATTTATTTCTATTTCTAGTGCGATGTGAGTGAGATTTGGTTTTAAACGAAAGCTGTGAGTGTAAGGCATTTGTTATTATTTTTCGAATAAGTATACATATTTTATATTAGTACTTTGGTATTTGGTAGGACTTTTATATAAACGAATGATTGCCTTTAGACCCTTTTAACTCAATCTTATCACGAAATCCGTTCTTATTTAACAACTCCAGCTTCTCAAGTACTGCGTACCAAACTGCTTCATAGGTCAAGTAGGTTTTGAGATTTCGTGTTTATTCAGTGAGTGAATGACCTCTCGCTTTCGTAAATATAGGCAACAAATTGAAATACAACATAGCCCTACTTGGGTTTAAAATATACGTTTTGTTGTTTATAACTAGCGACTTACCCTCGCTTCGCTCAGGTGCGTCTCTAGGCACGTTTTGTTTTTTTGAGCGAAATCCTAATTCTTTTTCTAAAATAAAAGTAGCCTAAGTTACTCCTTATAGTATCAGCTATCTGCCAGTGAAAGTCCCGTTAAAATTGGTTCAGCCGTTTCGGAGTTTAGCCGGAACAAACAGACAGACAGACAAAAATTTTAAAAATTGTGTTTTTCTTGTAAGTACCGTATATAATTCCATATGCATTTAGTATAAAGCTGTTATTTTGACATTACAAACAGACACTTCAATTTTATTTATCTGTATAGATCTAGCGGAATGTGCATCGCAGTGCATCAAATTGTGCAGAGGGAGATTAAATGTCACAATGTCAAGTCACGTAATCATGCTTACGTTGTGAAGCACTTCTATAAAAACTGTGTCCTCGACAGTACACTTCTCATACACTATTATAAATAGTGAGATATTTTTTGTATGTATGCAGCGAATAATTTTTTTAACTAAGTTTTTTTTTTCAAATATTCTACACTCTTCACAGCTTATATAATTGTTTCCATAAAAAAACATATACAGAACATAAAGCAAAAAGACATTTTGGACTACGCAATTTTGAAGACCTTGCGACGTAAGATCCATTACTGTATTGTAAAAAATAAAATTAATGTACCTGTTTGTAATGTCAAAATAACAGCTTTTTACTAAATGCATATGAAATTACATACGGTACTTATAAGGAAAACACATTTTTAAATGTTTGTCTATATGTTTGTTCCGGCTAATCTCCGAAACCGGTGGACTGATTTTGATGGAACTTTCACTGCCAAGTCGCTGATGTTATAAGGAGTAACTTAGGCTACTTTTATTTTAGAAAAAGCATTAGGGTTTCACTCAAAAAAATAAAACATAAGTAGGGACGCACCCGAGCGAAACGAGGGTAAGTCGCTAGTATAAAGTAAAATATAAACATTTCTAAATAAATAATTTACATTGTTACATAAGCTAACAAGTTCAAGGGCGAGTGGTAGAACGTGATGTTTGGATTGTTTCCATACATTGATGCTTTAGGGCGCTCGCAAACGAAATTAATGGCATGATATGCGCTGTCACGAACACCACTATATGTTACCAAGAAAATTGTGCATCCCAAATTATTTATTATTCAGTTTCGAGTGTAGACTTTGCACAATTTTATAAAACAAATGTTAGCAGTAGTATATGTAGTTAGCATATTAAGTTTTTATTTTTTTATTTATGCTTAGTTTTTTTTTATTTTATTTCAATGCAATATGTAGTTTTTATCTATTTTTTAAGTACTTATAATAAAATTAATAAGAATTTAATTATTTTATATGGATGTTAAATTTAAAAAAGTTAAGTTTTTTGTTGTACTTTACACTACTCCAAATAAATTAAATTATGTTTTACAAAACATGTACCGTGTATAATGAAGTTTTATCTGATTGTAATCTATACAATAATTAAACTGTAGAGGTCGAATGTCTGTACATAGAAAAAAATGCTAAAATCTAAGTCAAGGGAATGTAAGAAGAGAACTAGAACAAATCCAGTTTTTTTTTTCATTTTTTTTGTTTCTCTGTCTGTTTGTCTGTGAGCCGCTCTTACTTTATACATTATAAATTATATACATATAGCACTTTTATTAATACGTAATACGTAGCTTAATAATTTTATAAAATTGTAAGCCTAAATCAAACGTATGGTCTCTTTGTTCTACTGACCCCTTTATACCGGTCGTAGTTATTTGTGAACTGAATTAAAACATATATGTAAGCAAATCCGTAGAAGTTGATAGTAGACATATTGTTTTATTTATAATACTTGTTTAAATTAGATCGCATTCAGCAGTCTAGACTGTAGATTATAATAGATTGAGTATTCGTATAGGTATATGCTACGGATGCTGCAAGACATATGTGTTTATTGTACGTACGATATGTATTTTTTCTACGTACTTGGTTTTGAAGATTTTGATTTTTGATACATTGATTTTGATGACAATTAAATGTCATTAAAAAGGAAGTTTCAAAATGTACTTTATTTGAATAACAGACAATTTAAAGCGATATAATCAATGTTTTCTGTTGGTGAGAAGCTACCACCCGTTTTGAATACAATCTGATAACCATCGTAAATCTCAATATGATCAATATTAGGCGCAAAAATAATTGTTTTTACACACTTTTCTTGTCTTAATACATTTAAAAAAAAATAATATTGCAAAAAAATGTATTTGAAGATATTTTTGTACGTAATAATTATAAAAAACCAATCGGAAATAGCATACCTAGGTAGAATAAATTTCGTAATTAATACACAGAAGCCAAGATGCCAAAATAAGTTGGCAAAGGAAATCGAAGAGTTTAAAAATATGATACTTGACCTCACGTATAGCTATTGAACAAAATTCTAAACAGGATAACATTGACATATTTAGAACTATTTTAAATAAAACTATATTTTCAAATTTTTGGTTTCTGGTTCCTGACGTTTCGAACGTAAAACTAGCGACTCATCCTCGCTCCGCTCGGGTTCGTCCCTACTTACGTTTTAACATTTAGTATAGATTTCTCAGAGATGAAATATTTTCTCGCAGTAAAAAGTATTCTATATATTGACCCGGATAACCAGCTATCACCATACCAAATTTCATCAAAATCCCTCCAGTAGTTTTTCCGTGATGTGGTAACAAACAGACAGACAGACAAAAATTCTAAAAACTATAGATTCGGTCTCTGTATCGATAATAATGTCTATTTGAAAAAGATTTTCCAAAAAATAATGTACAAATTCGGCTTAGTTACAATTTTATTATATGTACAGATGTCAAATATTCGCGTAAAATAAGAAAGTATTATTTAGTACTATATCAAATAACAAATCCTATAGCTTAATTTGCTTCACTTTCACTACAAAACAATTCAGTAAGTGGTTATATCCATTTATATGATTGTCATCGTGCTTTGTTACTTTGAAAAGAATTAAAATGGAGGCGTGTAGTTAGAGCCAACTTCCACAGAAAATCTTCAAACCCCCTATAACAGTTATAACGATAATGCATTCGTTTTAGTCTTCGTCGAAACCAAAATACAATATTATATTATTATATTGTCGTATAATGACAGTTTAAAGTTTTGCATTTATATAGAGGATATTTGGACCGTGTGACGGAATAGTTGCAACTAGGCTACGGCCCGCAGGTAAAGCTATTTAGTGGGTTATCTGGGACACAGTTAAATGAGATTTTTTTCATAGCTTCAATGGATATGAGATCAGTAGGTCATATTTTATATCTTTTTAAAGTAGTTATTGAAAAAATCTTTTTATTTTAATTCTAATATAGTTATATGTTGGTGTCTTAATGGCAATGGGAGTTAAAAGGTAATCTAATAACTAAAAAGCGTATTATAAAATAACATGAAAAATAATTATTGTACATTTAGAGGTGGTTTTTTTTCTTGAATTTTATATGAATCCAATTTCTAACCAATTTCCAAAAAGGAGGATATGTATCGTATTTTAAGGTATAATCTAGTTATTAAAAAAAATATTGGAAATAAATTCACAATAAACAAAACCTCGTGTACCATCAAAAGAAACATACATTTACTCCTTTTTTGAAGTCGGTAAAATAATAAGAGATGACGTTTTTGACTTCATACACAAATACCAGTGGTATTTGTGTATGAAGTCAAAAGGCAGTGGTAGCCCAGTGCTAAAGGCAGTGACAGCCCAGTGCTAACGCGCTCACTTGGGAAACTGAGTGAAGCGGGTTCAAATCCCAGGTCTCGCACATCTGATATTGTACTATTTATAAATAATCAGTCAAAAAAAAAAACAAAATATTTAGAGGAGATTTTTGAAGAAAAACTTCTTTAGGCGTGACTGAGGGGTAAGTATTGACTTAATGTATTGACATTGGAAAAATGAGTGTCGCGGAAGTGAGATCCAATTTATCATTGACAATTTAAAAAATATATTATTATATATTTAAATTTTTATAACAATTGTGGTTTATAAAAATGAATATTTGTTACTGCGGTATGAATGTGTATAAATTAAATAAAAACTATTATGACTAATGTGTGAAGTATGAATGAAAGAAAAAATGAGTGAAAGGGACAGAGTAACTTCGGCCATATTGAATAAGAAAGCTTTAGCTTTAAAGAAGAATGCAAACTGCAAGGACGTAATAAACCATTGAAAAATTATAATCTTATGCATTATATAAATAATAAAAAATATCAATTTAGTAGGTTTTAGAGGTTTTCCTAAACAGAAGTATATTCCGAGATGATGGAAGCATCTTCAGGACTCGCTCGCTTTACTATCTTGCTCTCATTAAAACATATTTTGAAATTAAGCTAGAGTTTATATAAATACTATGTTCTTACTTCACTAAAATGTCAAGTTAATGCGTAACTTATCATTTTTATTCTGTTTATATTATGTAGGTTTTTTAACAAACTGAGCTTGTCATTGCAAAGTGTCTCGTTATCACTTGATCCAAATTGCAAGTACGATTTTTGTATAAAATATTTGGTCTAAATTTCAAATAACCATGATGTTTTTAAGAAGCAATTTTACAAAATTAGGCATTTTCCAATCATATTTTGATATCTAATGAAGACCTTACACATTTATTTCATATATACATACATACATACATACATACATACGTACCTGAATTAAAAACCTAGTACCTGGGCGAGCGAGCTTTGCCCGGAGTTTTTGGCCAAAAATACAATTTTCTTTTCAATTTGGCTTAAAAACTAAAAACTTGAATAAATACAAAAAAAAAAACAAAAAGTAAAAACTTTGTATGCGGCCGGGATTCGAAACCGGTCACCTGTGATAGACTATCTTGCACCTTGGCCGCTTGACCACGATGTTTATGCCAGAGCGTGCGAAATTATCAACCATATTTTGCGTGGAATAATGCGAAAGAAAACCGCATGAATACTCGAAAACTCACATTTTTCCAGACATAAGACTAATCTAGATCGATTTTTCGCCGCCGAAAACCCCCACATACCAAATTTCTGCGAAATCGTTAGAGCCGTTTCCGAGATCGCCGGTATAAATAAATAAATATACAAGAATTGCTCGTTTAAATATATTAGATTATTATATGTGGACAAATAAATGTCAAATTATTATCAAAATTGCCATTATATCTTTGTTACATTGGAAACTTCCGCACATATTGTGTCAAAAACAACACAATCTTCAACGCAATCAGTTGAACATTGAACGAATATGATATGAAAGACGAAAACAATAATTTATTTTGCTACTAACGATTTACATTTCACTTTTGTATTTATAAATTATAATGCAGAAGCTGCCAGCGCTACCTTTCGCCAAATGTTATTACTAACTGTGGCCTACATGTTACTCCAGATCTTATTCTATCTGTATACTAAGTTATATTCATTTCATATATTATTTCATATGTAACAAACAAACAAATACACAAACTTTTACATTTATTGTTATATGTTAAATATACACAGATTTTGTTATTTATTCATACACTAGCGACTCACCCTCGCTTCGCTTCGGGTTTGTGTCTAGACAAAAACAAATCTATCCCAAGGGAACCGTACATTTTTCCGGGATGATATATAGCCTTCCTCAGTTAACGGGCTATCTAATACAAAAATAAATTTTCAAATCGGATTAGTAGTTCCTGAGATTGGCGCGTTCAACGAAACAAACAAACAAACTAACTCTTCAGCTTTATAATATTAGTATTTGCTTTTATTTCCATGTATTTTTAAATATCTTAGAAAACAAGTCTCATTTACTCGATGTCTAAGCTTCACATATCTGAAGAATAGCTTTCATAGCTTTTAAATTAGAATCGTAAAATAAAAATGATGCAGAACAAAATGAAATGATGAAATGAGAAATAAAAATGAGAGAAAGCATTATTTTTATCTTGAAATATGGTTATATATAGTAAAAAACAACACAATCTTCAACGCAATCAGTTGAACATTGAACGAATATGATATGAAAGACGAAAACAATAATTTATTTTGCTACTAACGATTTACATTTCACTTTTGTATTTATAAATTATAATGCAGAAGCTGCCAGCGCTACCTTTCGCCAAATGTTATTACTAACTGTGGCCTACATGTTACTCCAGATCTTATTCTATCTGTATACTAAGTTATATTCATTTCATATATTATTTCATATGTAACAAACAAACAAATACACAAACTTTTACATTTATTGTTATATGTTAAATATACACAGATTTTGTTATTTATTCATACACTAGCGACTCACCCTCGCTTCGCTTCGGGTTTGTGTCTAGACAAAAACAAATCTATCCCAAGGGAACCGTACATTTTTCCGGGATGATATATAGCCTTCCTCAGTTAACGGGCTATCTAATACAAAAATAAATTTTCAAATCGGATTAGTAGTTCCTGAGATTGGCGCGTTCAACGAAACAAACAAACAAACTAACTCTTCAGCTTTATAATATTAGTATTTGCTTTTATTTCCATGTATTTTTAAATATCTTAGAAAACAAGTCTCATTTACTCGATGTCTAAGCTTCACATATCTGAAGAATAGCTTTCATAGCTTTTAAATTAGAATCGTAAAATAAAAATGATGCAGAACAAAATGAAATGATGAAATGAGAAATAAAAATGAGAGAAAGCATTATTTTTATCTTGAAATATGGTTATATATAGTACTGACACATGGTTTTGATTGTTTAATTTTCATGGGACTTCATAGTAGAGCTTAAATACGCCTTTTTTGGTTAAGTATACACATAACTTTTTTGCAACCAATATTAATAGTAATCATAAATTTTCTATAGGTTAATGAACCAAAAATTAGTTATGATATAAGAAATTAAGCTTATTTTTTAACTTAAATACTAACTTATTTTAATTAAATACAATACCGAGTTATGACTTTAAAACTATAGTTTTCTTAACTTTAAAACAAAACAAAGAAAAATTATGTAAGACTAGCAGAAGCCGCGGCTTTGGTCGCGATCAAACTTCGAAATTTCATGCAAATATGTCCAACGAATAAGAAGTTTCATAGTTTTTATCCCCTATTTCACCCTCTTAGGGGTTGAATTTTGAAAAATCCTTCCTTAGTGGATGCCTTCGTCATATGAGGAATACGTGTGCGAAATTTCAATTTTCTAGCCTTGGCCTGTGCGTTGATACATCAGTCAATCACTTTTGCCTTTTATATATGTATATAGATACAGATTTATTTAGAAAGAAATTGACCTCTGTAAATTCACGTGTTTTCTAAAAATTATGCACTTACGTCAGTACATTAGTAATGCAGATAAGTCTTAAATCTGAAATTCATTTGAAACTGATAACCGTGACCTCAAAAGCAAGACAATCGCTACGCTACATCCGAAACCGTTATGTAACGGACAAAAAAAATCTTAATTTTAATACGTGAAGAGGAAACTTTATACCCCTTTTAAGTGTACGGAGGAGTATGAAATTTGGCACTGTTAAAGTTTTAAATAAAATTATCTTTTACGGATTTTTTCGCAGATTTTGGACTTTTCAAATACTTTACAGCAATCACGATCACGGAACTCGGGAGACAATATCCTTTGCTCTTTGCTACAAAACATTCGAAACGTTTAAGATAAATCCGAAAAAATACGAAAAGATAGTTTTATTTAAAATCTATACTAATATTATAAAGCTGAAGAGTTTGTTTATTTGTTTGTTTGTTTGGTTGAACGCGCTAATCTCAGGAACTACTAATCCGATTTGAAAAATTCTTGTTGCATTAGATAGCCCGTTAACTGAGGAAGGCTATAGGCTATATATCATGCCGAAAAAATGTACGGTTCCCGTGGGATAGAACTGTTTTTGTCTAGGGACAAACCCGACGCGAAGCAAGGGTGAGTGATTAGTGCTAAATATACGCGTAAATCTAAGAAACTATTATAGTTAAAGTATATATGAAGTACTGCAGAAAGAACTTCAAGAACGGTCAAATTGAATTATTATTATCGTTTTCTGGCAACAGGACCATCACTAGTAAATTACATAATATTTCACTAGAATGACTAAATATACGGATAAAACAGCTCCTTCCAAGCGATCCTGCAACGCCCCATTAAGACGAGGGAGGTTTTGTTGGGTTTCAGTGGGTAGTACTGGCTTCTCTAGCCGGTACCACATAACCTGTACGTATAGAGATGGTATGTGAAAAGATTTTTCTACGTTAAAAAAAGCTTCTTACAAAGAAAGAGATTTTCATCTCATAACTTCAATTTTAAAGAATGTTAAAACATACTACAAGTAATTATTCTAAAACACGTAGACTTCCATACTAATTTTCATGTGCTATCTACAAATTATGCATCTACGTCATAATATTAGTAATTTAAATAAGCTTTTTTGTTTTAAAAAAATATCAGTAGCTCACAATCGTGATTTCAACTCGCAAACAAGTTTTCTTGACTGACTTACTGGAAACCATTATCAATACATACACAAAAAAACTGTGTGTACTTATGTACGTACGTAAGAAGTTATATTTATTTGGCGTAACAAAACAAAAATAGCTAAAGATTTGATCCCGTATGTCACAACTCTCTGTTTGTAAAAGGAATGATAAATTAATAAAATAATTAAATAACGCATATTAGGCATATTACAATCATATATTTATAGAATATCATTTAGGGAAAGAATATAATATTATATATCATTTGTCAGACAATAACTACGGTTACTATGGCAACAAGCAGTTATCAGCTAACTTCATCATGTTGCTTTTTGGCTGTCGATATGCGCGCGCATCGTAAAAATTTTACTCTCATATTGTTTTCCAAAAGAAGTATAACTTCAAAAAAGTAAAAATATAATTTAAATTATTATTAATACGAGAATGTTTCATGTAAAAATTGGAAAGCACCTTCAAAAGAAAAAATGAGTACTGGTCATTTGGTGCAACTTTTAAGATTTAAAAACCCCCCTACATATAGCTAACTATCGGCTCACCTCGCTTCGTTCGGGTTCGCCTCTAGGAAAACAAAAACAAACCTATCCTACGGGAACCGTACATTACGTTACATTTAATCCGTGATAAAAAGTAGCCTATGTGTTATTCCAGACTATAACCTATCTCTGTGCCAAATTTCATCCAGATCCGTTCAGCCGTTCTGGCGTGAAAGAGTAACAAACATACATCCATACGCACAAACTTTCACATTAATAATCGTTTATAATATTAGTATAGATAGCTTTGAATATGTACATCTGTGTGATACCTAATCAAAGCCAGAATGACGGCATAGTATATATATTTTTGTATATATATTTTTCATAATGCATTGTCGCTTATAAAATATTTCCACTCCATTGCTAATTGAGGCAAAGGTCAAATCTATATAAAATATTAATTACAATAATATGAGATCCTCAACAACAAAGTCCATTAGATGACATTAAACAAAGGGATTTATAAAAAGACCCCGTTGCTTTTCTCATTGTATCCCGCACACTCAGAAGAAGGAATAATATTGACAAAGTAAGTAAAAATAAAAATACTAATATACTAATATTACAAAGCTGAAGATTTTGTTTGTTTGTTTGTTTGTTTGTTTGTTTGTTTGAACGCGCTAATCTCAGGAACTACTAATCCGATTTAAAAATTCTTTTTGCATTAGATAGCCAGTTAACTGAGGAAGGGTATAGGCTATATATCATTCCGGAAAAATGGACGGTTTCCGTGGGATAGATTTGTTTTTCTCTAGGGACGAACCTGAAGCGAAGCGAGGGTGAGTCGCTAGTAGAATATATTACTAGACGACACGTTTGTCTCAGTTTGTAGTGACCCTACTTGCTGTGCCAGTTGTCGCAGGTTTGAGTCCCGCTGGTGGCATTCATTTGTGTGATGAGCATGAATGTTTTTACTCCAGTCATGGTCGTTTATATTTATAATATCTATGTATTTAAAGTTATATATATATATGTAGTGTATTAACTATCTGGTATCCATAACACAGGCCTCGTAGCTTATTATGGATCTAGATGGTACCGTGTACTAATTTCCCAACATATTTATTTATAGAACTAAACATGAAACCAAACAATGTTTCAAAACAGTAAACAAATGACAAATAATATATTGAGTCATAAGTAAGTAAATAAAAATAGGTAAAGATTTTTATTACAATAAAGAAAAAGAATGAATTTTAAAAAATAAATTACCGAAGTTGTTTATATATATATATATATATATATATATATATGTACTTGAACTTTATTAAACTACTTTAGATAAAAATCCACTATCATATAGTTCATACTTCGGCAGTGATTGAAAAAATTAGCCTAAAATAGTCTATAATTGTGAGTGCATATAGGTTAAGTTCTGTTAATGTATTAGTGTAAGTTTTTTGTGTACTAACGTTGGAGATCCTAATAAAAAAATAAATAAAAAAAGACTAGTTTTTAAAATCAAAATCACTTTAGAACCACTAAAAATCGCTAAGCATGGGGATTAAACCCATAGTTACTGAGATAGTATGTATGTATGTTTGATAGTAGGTATGTTACACACTATATAATGTATTTGATCAATCTGACAAACAAATTACAAATTAATTTTATATGCATATTAATTATATGCTATGTACATAATATGTAAATGTACGAATGCAATAACAACGCTAAGAGCCTATTTAAGTACGTAAATAATTCTAGTCCTTTAACGTTATATGAATACTTCCTTTATTTTTTACAACCATTTAAAAGAGTTCAAGACAAATACTTTGCACTACTTGTAAGTTATAAGTAAGCAAATACAATAAACATTGTGTAGGATCGATATAAATAATTGCTTCAAACGGGAACTGTATCTATGACCTAGTAGATATCTAAGTTAAGAAGCAACCAATACTTCTGCTCAAGAGATAATATTGTAATGCTTAAGTATGCTCTTGCGCAGACAGTTTTTCTCTGTCATAGCTAAATCCTATCGCTTTCACTCCTATATTCCTAGAGACAATAAATCAAAACTACTAAATAGTTATCGGGCGTATTTTTAAGCTTATCGAGGCACGTTATTAACTTCCCACCTACGAAACACTACTGAAAGGCTTATAAGAAGGTCCAATAATTCATTTGGACCAACTCGGATTCAAACCCAGGGCTACATTCAAATTAACAATTACACGAGGAGGCAGAAACATGTGTATATATTAAAAGCAATTATAATATAAAAAAAAGTTACATATAAACCTATATTGCTTCTTTTTATTAGAAAATCATTGAAAAATAACCTTCACCTTGACTATATAATAATCGGTACTTAAACAATTATATCTTTTTTCTATATCAATGTAATAATCTACTACATTATATCATTAAATCATCAAACTAATTATATTCTATATCTTTTGTTCTGTTACGTCATAATTGCAAACTATTTTTTACTCGCGTCTTGTACCCTAAAGTTGTAAGAAATATGTCCAATTAAAGAACAGTACCTGGGCAACCGAGCTTCCCTCGGAGTTCTATTTTGTTATATCGTATTTTTTAGATAAAAAAAAAAAACTAAAAACTTGAATAAATCCAAAAAAAAAACAAAAGTAGAAAGATCTTGCAACCTGGTTGCTTAACCATCATGCCCGCCCATATGCCCGTGCGTAAGAAATTATCGACCATATTTACCATACCAAATTTCAGCGAAATCGTTAGAGCCGTTTCCAAAATCGCCAGTGTAAATACATAAATATACAAGAACTGATCGTTTAAATTTATTGGATAAAAGTAGTTTTATTTAAGAAGTAAACTTATTTTGATGAAACTTTCTCAAATAGATAGAAGACTAATATATTATCAAAAAAATACTACTTTATTACAAAATATTAAATATCCTTGTATATTATATTAACTAGTAGCTTGTCCATAATAATATTATAAAGAGGGAAAGTTTGTTTGTTTAAACGCGCTTATCATACGAACAACTAATCCGATTTGAAAAAATCTTTTTGTATAAGATAGCCCGTTTATTGAGGGAGGATATAGGATAGCTAGATATAATATAATATATAGTCTATCTATTCCATACTAACAGTCAAAACGTACCAAGGAACGAACCCGAGTGAAACGAGGGTTCGTCGCTAGTAATAAATAAATAAATAAAAATATGTTGGGATATTAACACAGAGCACCATCTAGTTCCATGGTAAGCTACGAGGCCTGTGCTATGGATACCAGATAATTGATACACTACACATATATAACTTTAAATACATACATATTATAAATATAAACACCCATGACTGGAGTACAAACATTTGTGTCCATTACACAACTGGATGCCCCCAGTGGGACTCGAACCCGCAACCGCTGGCACAGCAAGTAGAGTCACTACAAACTGAGCCAAACGCATTTTATAAGCATTCTTAACTGCATATACGAGTGCAAAGGAATGTCGCATAAATAAGAATCCATCACAAACGGTTTCAATGTTAATTAACATAGCATAATATTATATACTTCTATGTTTGGTATTTTCCATAAAAATAATATTTATTTAAAAGCTCTGGAAGTTGTGATCGATCACGACAAGGTAAAATTCGATACAAAACTTAAGTCAATTTATTTTGTTACTAACGACTCACCCTCGCTTTGCTTAAGTTCGTCCCTAGGTTGATTCCCCATACAAACTTTCATCCTCATTGTCACCCCCTTAAGGGATTATTTCCGGGATAAAAACTATCCTATGTCCTTCTCAGGGCCTCAAACTATCTTTGTACCAAATTTCATGTAAATCGGTTCGGTAGTTTCAGAGATTATTTCCTACAAACGAACTCACACACACACAAACTCACAAACTCACAAACTTACGAACTTTAACTCTTCATAATATTAGTATGATAATTCAAAGACGAAATATTGAAAATACCTAGCTATTTTGATAGAGTTGGTATTTTGAACGATCTCAATAAAAAAACACTTGACGCTAACTAATAACTATAATAGATTACCCAAGAAATCTAAGATTATTCATTATTTCATTGAAATTATGAACTATTATAATTTGTCCTTGCTAAGAATTAACTTTATCTATATCTAGTTTTAAAATAATTTAAGAATACTATATAAAAACCCCACTTACGACGTAAAAAATCACGTTTTAATCATTTAAGTGAATATGGATATCGTTACTTCTTATGTAATAAAAATAATAGATATTATCGTGCTAGCTGTTATAGTTTGCCCGTAGCTTCGTCTGCGAGTGTGTTTTATTATATTACTTATTTTAAAACAGCTTATGTTTTATTAATATATAAACTCCCAAGAAGATCGTTAATATCTAGATATAAAAGCTTCATCAAAATCTATTCAAAAACTACTTACTTTAGAATCGATTTAAAGCTAAACTTTGATAGTTATAATATAACTTTTAGAAACAACTAGAACTTACCCAAGTAGCTGTCCATTATTTAACTGTTCGGGGGGTGATTTGACTGAGAACATCACTTTGTCGCTCAGCTCGCCGCGGCTACCGCGCCCCATCAGGGGTAAGTGTATTTGAGTGCCCTTCGACTCCATTTTCTTACCGGACGTCATCGCTGAGTGACCATCCTGATGAAATCCCTGGAACAATAGATATAATATGTCAGTTTTATTTTAACCCCTCCTGGATAATTTCTAAGAAATCAATTGCTAACTGATACGCTGACGTGTACGCGTTCCGCAAAGAGTTAACACTAGCGACTCATCCTCGTTCCACTCGGGTTCGTCCTTAGTTACGTTTTAACGTTTACAATAGATTTCTCAGAGATAAGATATTTCCCCGCTGTAAAAAGTATCCTATATGTTGACCCGGATAACCAGCTACCATACCAAATTTCATTAAAATCTGTCCCGTGGATTTCGTGTGATGCGTTCCCAGACAGATAGACATAAATTCTAAAAACTATAGATTCGGCCTCCGTATCGATAATAATGACTATTTCAATAAGATTTGCTATAAAATATTCAATGTACAGATTCGACTCAGACTTTTATTATATGTATAGATAATCGGACTAAATAATACATAAGTTTATAGGTGTGTGCGCAATGTGCATATTTGTTACTCCTTCACGCAGAATCAGCTGGACAGGTTTGATTCAAAAGTATACAGATAGGCTATGGCCTAGAGTAAAATTGTTAGACACTGAGGGACGTACCCGAGCGAAGCGAAGATAAGTGGCTTCTTACTTGTTAATATTGCTTCATACTACATACATATAAATAAATGTATATATAGTGTTTATGTAGTATATTATATATATGTATATATAGTAGTGAATATAAATGTATATATAGTATTTCTCACTCACTTCATTTTATTATCAATATAAAAAAATAAAACATGATACTTTCGTGTTGTCTAAAACAAGTTTTCACAGGTAAAGCCACGGACAAGAACTAGTGCTATAGAATATTTCATTTTGTGGACAGATTAAAAGCTCAATAACGATTCATTGAATTTTTAACTATAAGCCTAAATAATATTCGCAGGATATTGAATATTGATGTCATAATAGCATATTGGGGGCCATTTACATTAATTTTCATGTCATTTATTAACCGACTAGCGACTCACCCTCGCTTCGCTTTGGGTTCGGACAAAAACAAATCTATCCCACGGGAACCGTGATTTTCTCCGGGATGATATAGCCTATAGCCTTCCTCAGTTACGGGCTATCTAATGCAAAAAGAATTTTTCAAATCGGATTAGTAGTTCCTGAGATTAGCGCGTTCAACCAAACAAACAAACGAACTCTTCAACTTTATAATATTAGTATAGATAAAACCTGACACTACAAAATTTATGACGTAGAATAATGGCTTGATGAAAAATATAATTCAAACGTATCTTTTACCCATTACTTATATTCGCCCACGCTTCGTTAGTGCCGCAGGTCGATAAAAAACAACTTAACTGCCCTTGAGTAAAAATTAAGGAACTTTAGCTTTTTATATAACTTTCTTTCGTTAAAAAAATCAATTAACTGATATCAGAATTTTTCACAAAATATTATGGTTTTTGTATAGTGTATTTAACAATTAAATTTTAAATAAAATAGCAATTTACAGTTGAAAATTCTTGCTTCGCTTATACGAAAGCGTGTTTGTGTAGTTTTCCCTTGTTTTATGAGTTTAGGGTTCGGAGAAGGACATACTTGTAGGCACTATTTATGCCTTTACTTACTAATTATAATTATATCATTACTAGCTGTTCCCCCTCGCTTTTCTCGGGTTTGCCTCTAGAAAAACAAAAATAAATCTATCCCACCACATTTTTCCGGGATAAAAATAACCTATGTGCTATTCCAGACTATAATCTATCTCTGTGCCAAATTTCATCCAGATCCGTTCAGCCGTTCTGGTGTGATTGAGTAACAAACATCCATCTAAGCTTTCACATTTATAATATTAGTAATATAATCTTATAACATATATACTCCAAGGATAAGGTCACTATGTTATATAATTTTTTTCTGTTATTGTACTATACGAATAGGTAAAATTTCAGTAAACCCTGACCTTTCAAGAACATTTTTCTCAATAAAGGCGTCTTAGGAAGGTTATAAGAATAGAATCTAGAAAGGATGCTGTAGGTACTGTGTCGGTATAAAGATTTTTCTTAAGCAAAAGAATATCATGTTTCCATAATACCCTCATTACATAAAAGTGCACTTAGTCATTTTAAAAATTATGAAAGTTCTACATTATTTTCGACATTGTAACAAAGTGTATCTTATCTACACTAATATTATAGAGGAAAGATTTGTATTTTTGTATGTTTGTAACAAATAAACTCAAAAACTACTGGACCGATTTAGATGAAATTTGGTAAGAAGAGAGTTTGAGACCCTGGGAAGGACATAGAATATTTTTTATGCCGGAAATCATCCCTTAAGGGGGTGAAAATGGGGATGAAAACTTGTATGAGGAATCAACCTAGGGACGAACCCGAGCGAAGCTAGGGTGAGTCGCTAGTATTTTATATCCTTAACAAGACATTAAATAAAATATTTCGTAACAGATCCCAATCATTTTTAAAATAAACGTATACTGAAACAGTTATTTTAAAGAGCGTGACAAAAACAATAGACCTATTTTATTTAGTGTTTCAACATCTTATCGGAGAATCAGGACTGCTCAATCGTATTTGTTTGTTCCATATAATGAGTTAATGTAATTTTTATACTAATTTTGTATTTAGATTTTTGGTTTGAAATTTTAAGTTTTAAAATTTTATATTGCTTTATCTATATCTATAGATATAATAAAATTGTAACTGATCGCTGTCTGTACATGGAAGATATTTGAGAAAAATTAATATTGGGGGTTTATTAACGCAATAGAACCCAAAACAATGACTTTTAGATTTTTTGTCTGTTTGTCTGTGCGTTTGTGCGCGTTAATCTCAGAAACGGCTTAACCGATTTGGGTGCGGTTTTCACTAATGTGGTAAGCTTCACTTAACATTTAGTATTTGTTTTATTTCATTCGGTCCATAAATAAAAAAGTTATGTCAACTTAAAGAATCACCTAGGAACGAACCTGTTTGAAGCGAGGGTGAGTCGCTAGTTGTTAAAATATATTGAATTCAATCCAAAGCTTTAGCTTATATATTTCCTATCCATATATTATAAGTATAAAGAACTCTAAAGATATAACCCCTCTTGGATTTTACGCTCAAAATTTACGAACTAAATATAATCTCACGTGCAACTTCAAGCGAAACCGCAAATAATTGTTGCATGTATTAGTATTCAGCCCTTTTTAACGTCCCACTGCTGGGCACGGGCCTCCCTTCAATACGAGGAGGATCAGGCCATAGTCCACCACGCTGGCCAAGTACGGATTGGCTGACTTCACATGTCTTTCGAAAACTTGATAGGTGTTTTCAGACATGCAGGTTTTCTCACGATGTTTTCCTTCACCGTAAGGCAAGTGGTAATCATGTTAGAAATGATTCGCACATGAAAATATCAGACGTGCGAGACCTGGGATTTGAACCCGCTTCACTCGGTTTCCCAAGCGAGCGCGTTACCACTGGGCTACCACTGTCTAAATAATTATTAGTTAGCGTTCAATATATTAAATGTTGTTTTTAACATGTCACATAACATTCCTCAATGAACATGGTATCGGCGATAGCTATCTAATCCATATCCATAATTTAAAAGTTTTACGTTTGCGCTTGTCTCGATCGCTAAAAGAAACCTTATATTACATGAAGCCACATAATAATATGTTGTTTAAAGTGCTATATAACGAATCGAACTATTAATATAAATGGAAAATTTGTAAGTGTGTTTCTTACAACTTCAACGCTTAAGTTGGACAGATTTGGTTGAAATTTAGTATATAAATAGTCTATAAACTGGAGTAACTTATGAACTACTAACACAACCTCGTACTTTTTAACGGTTAGTATTTTCTCAGAGATGAGATAGTTTTCCGGAGTAAAAAGTATCCTATATGTTGACCCGGATAACCAGCTATCATCATACCAAATTTCATTAAAATTTGTCCAGTGATTTTCTCGTGATGCGTTCCCAGACAGACAGACAGGCAAAAATTCTATGAACTATAGATTCAGCCTCTGTATCGATAATAATGATTATTTCAATAAGATTTTCCAAAAAATCACATTTTTGATCTGTTAAAGACTACACATTTGCCATACATTGTTTTAGTTTATTTACAGCTGTTTATACAACGCACATCAATGAAGCAATTCACAGATCCTACAAGAATGAGGGCGATTTTTAGTAGGTACATTAAATTTTTTCTTTAGAAATCCATGCAGATTGTAACAGCGAAAATCGCATCCGAATTTGTTTAGTAGTTCTTGACATATGTACAGACAGAAAGTAAATTCCTTTTATACGTATAGGGATTGACAATAGAGTTGGATTCAGAATAAATAAATAAATATGTTGGGACATTAACACACAGCACCAACTATTTCCATGGTAAGCTACGAGGCTTGTATAATGGGTACCAGATAGTTGATACACAACACATATATAACTTTAAATACATACGTATTATAAATATAAACACCCATGACTGGAGTACAAATATTCGTGCACATCACATAAATGAACGCCCCCAGCGGGACTCGAACCCGCGACCGCTGGCACAGCAAGTAGGGTCACTACAAACTGAGCCAAACGTGTCGTCAGAAGGTAATTCGCAATGAAATGAAACGAGCTACTAGAAACAGCCAGATCAGCTGCACTTGACATAAAAAGCAAATTGGAAAGACTCGTCAAAGTAGCTGGAGTGCTCATATGTACTCGTACGTGAGTGTAGAACAATAATCACTTGGTTTTACTGCCTGAAATACAAGGGTACATTGATTGAAATTGTTTTACAGTTAGTATGTTCTTTTTACGTTTACTAGTTAACTGCTTTTTACATTAAATGCTGGGTTCGAATCCCGGTTGAGGCCACAAATAATTTTTGGATTTACCTATCAAGAATTTACTACTCATATACAGAAGTATAATAATATATAGCAGTGGAAGTTTTTTATGAACAACATTAGACTACATCGAATGCTGTAAACGTCTAAAAATAAAGTGTAAAATATGTTCGTAGGTGAAACGCTTAATTTTTTACGTATTTCCTAATATTTATAGTACCAAATTGTAAATATTTTTATTACATACTAGTAACTTTCTACGAATTTGTCTGCAATGAATTTCATATAACGAATCTATACTAATATTATAAAGCTGAAGAGTTTGTTTGTTTGGTTGATCGCGCTAATCTCAGGAACTACTAATCCCACAGAAAAGATGAAACCTTTTTTACCTATTCCGTGACTAATCCGATTTGAAAAATTCTTTTTGCATTAGATAGCCCGTTAACTGAGGAAGGCTATAGGCTATATATCATCCCGGAAAAATGTGTGGTTCCCGTGGGACAGATTTGTTTTTGTCTAGGGACGAACCCGAAGCGAAGCGAGGGTGAGTCGCTAGTGTATTATACATATTAAGCAGCAGCCTCATACCAACAGAGAGTCTTTATATTTTACTTAAGTCATTAGTAAATCCTTTATAACAAAAGCCCATTTTCTACTAAATGTATATTATACTTAACATTTTGTAAACCTACAAGGACAAGGTTATCATGATAAACTTTAACAACCAAAGTAAATATTTTTTATAATTTCTTGCTATAATTTATATCGTTCGATTGCCTCGTAAAGGTTATTTAAATGATTTATAATATTAATAATTGCTGAGTAAAATAAATAGGCTTAAATAACGTATATAATGTAGTAGGTATATGAAATTCATTATGCCTTCTGGTACTTCTGCAGGTTATATAATAAGGCCCGATCCAATATAGTGCCAATCGCGGTTCATTCTCGATCCGGTTTTGGTCTGGTAAAATCTTATCATGTTCACATATTACGATCAGGCTTCAATTACGATTCAGTTTTTATAATACATAGCATGATAAGTTGGATCTTATTCAGTCAAAATAATCTTTGAGCAACGATCCGTTTGTTGGAGATTCAACCATAACTTGACTCTTACGGATATTGATAGCGAAATGTGAATGCTATCATTGTTTTTTGTATAAAAATATTTTAAATAAACTTTACCAGACCGATATCCGATGGAAACCGAACCGTGATAGGTACTTTAGTTTGTATCGGCCCTAAAAGTGTTAAACAAGCATTTTGTTTTTTTTTTTTTGAACATTAACACACAGCACCATCTAGTTCCACGATAAGCTATGAGGCTTGGGTTATGGATATCAGACAGTTGATACACTACACATATATAACTTTAAATACATACATACGAGTATTATAAATATAAACACCCACGACTGGAGTACAAACACTCGTACTCATCACACAAATGAATATCTCCAGCGGGGCTCGAACCCGCGGCCGCTGTCACAGCAAGTAGGGTCACTACAAACTGAACCAAACTTGTCGTCAAACGTTTTTACCAGGGTCACCTACACTCAAGGACACTGTCAATAGTAACCGTATTCTATATCTGCTTGCGTGTTACAACGTCAAGGACGTCACTAGCTTGTCACCAAAAATAACATTGTTTTTAACATACAATTTAATTTATCTCAGGTAGGATGACTATGGCCTGATCCCCCTCGTATTGAAGGGAGGCCCGTGCCCAGCAGTGGGACGTTAAAAAGGGCTGAATACAGTACAGGACCGAACACGCTACCGTCGAATAACAACTAATGAACTACAACACCGTTCATTTGGATTAAAATATTATTATTTATTCAAATTAGATCGTTTAAAGATAACAAATAATAATTTCATTTTCTTTGATAAGATAAATGTTGACTTAATTAATAATTTATATCTCATAATTTTAGACACTTATCTGGAATATTAAAATTGTTTCACATTCCTAATGTAATTTGTAGTGTCAATTTGTTAATATTTTTATTTTGATTAAGGTGTTATAAGCTATGATTATTTTAAATAAAACTATCTTTTCGGATTTTTTCGCGGATTTATTTTGATTTTATTTTATTTTGATTTGAGCAATCGAAACGTCGGGAACCAAAAATCAAAATAAATCCGTGAAATAATCCGAAAAGATAGTTTTATTTAAAATGTCAAATATTCGCGTAAATCTAAGAAAGTATTAGCTATGATTATTATTATTTATTATAGTACTAGCGGCTCACCCTTGCTTCGCTCGAGTTCATCGCTAGGTACGTTTTACATAGATATTTAAATTAGTTATTTGCCAGCCTTAGCCATATAAATTTTAAATTTTTTTTTTAATTTTTCTGATGTTTTTATACTTATCCTATTCCGGACTAAAGTTCAGGTAAGAATGATATAGGCGCTTCTTATTGTTGATTTTTATGTATAGTTTAGTTATTTTTACATTTTACACATATTATATGTACTTCTTCTGTCTTTCTTGTTTTCAAAATATAGTAATTTATTCCGCCATTCGCCCATGAGAAAAAATGCCATATTCACTCGTGATCAACCAATACGAATCTCTAAGGGGTATTGAACCCGTGACCTTCGTTTCAGTAGAGAGCACTTCGCAGACACGGAACACTCATACACAAATGCGGCCATCTAAATTATAATTGATTGAATGTTTGTTCACTTATCGTATTGTACTAGTGACACGCCCAAGCTTCACTTGCAGTATTTCAGTTATTTTTTTATAATATAATATCCTAATAAACTACTTAATACTTTATTTACCGAGATGAAAAGTAGTCATCCCTAAGTGAAAAATAACATTGTCCTGCAGCTATTCGTGCAATTTATCTATACTAATATTATAAAGCTGTAGAGTTTGTTTGTTTGTTTGTTTGGTTGAACGCACTAATCTTAGGAACTACTAATCCGATTTGAAAAATTCTTTTTGCGTTGGATAGCCCATTAACTGAGGAAGGCTATATGCTATATATACCTATATCATGCCGGAAAAATGTAAGGTTCCCGTGGAATAGATTTGTTTTTGTCTAGGGACGAACCCGAAGTAAAGCGAGGGCGAGTAGCTAGTATACATATAATTTAGGTCCTATAGTAATATTAAGAAATAAGTTTAAAGAAATAAGAATGTTGACTGTTGCTTCTTAATACATGTACGAAAATATTATGTTTGTTCGTGAAAATATTCATGAATTTCTCAAGAAGTGTGACATTCCTAACATTAGTAGCAGTCAAACACAAAGTAATGCCTGTGACTCGTTCACACAGAATAAAAAACAAGGAAGTAATTTTAGGCCCGCTAAGTTTGGCTCGCCAGTTTTTCTCAGGTCTGAAGCTTTTTCTTTACGAACTGATCGTAGAATTAAGACGTTTAGCAAAAAAAAGCTAACAATTTAATACTGAACAAAATAATTTAAATTTGAAATCTTCATCATATTCAATCTTAAAAAGAACGTGAAATATTAATGTTCTTTGAGGTTTCTGTCATTTTTTTCCAAAATAACAAATATTAAAAATCAAAAGTAAGTAGTTAATGTTAGTTATCCATAATTTGAATACTCTAGTTAATTAAAACTTATTATTTATATAGCGGAAAAGATTAAAATATAGCGGCTTCTTGGGTGAGTCATTTGAACCGCTCGAGGCACTGACCTCAACGGAAGCGGAAAAGAAAATCTAGCGAATACAATATGTTATGTAAAAGTAGTTGTGTCCAGTTTCGATCACTTTTAATTTGATACATTTGCACTTAGTTTTTAGGATAACGGAAAATGGATCGTTTTCATGGGATATCTATACTAATATTATAAAGTTGAAGAGTTTGTTTGTTTGTTTGGTTGAATGCACTGATCTCAGGAACTACTAAACCGATTTGAAAAATTCTTTTTGCATTAGATAGCCTGTTAACTGAGGAAGGCTATAGGCTATATAACATCTCGGAAAAAATGTACGGTTCCCGTGGCATAGATTTGTTTTTGTCTAGGGACGAACCCGAAGCGAAGCGAGGGTGAGTCGCTAGTGTGATATATAAGAAAATTTAAAAACTTAAAGTGAGATCATACAACATAGTAACGTACAAGTGTGGGAATCAAACTCAGTGTGATATTAATGAAAATTCTAATCTATAACACAAAGTGATATTATTTTTATACTAGCTAAAACAAAAACAAATCTATCCCACGGTAATCGTACATTTTCCGGGATAAAAAGACTACAATCTATTTCAGTGCCAAGTTTCATCCAGATTCGTTCAACCGTTCTAGCATGATCGAGTAACAAAGATCCAAACATCCAAATACCCATCTAAACTTTCACATTTTTAATATTAGTAAGATGACCAAGTTTTATTAATTTTTAAGTTATTATTGTTAGCTGGTACGATGACTCAAGCCCTGCTTTCCCCACACATACTGTCGCATTTAAAAACAATTGTTTACACTAATATAATTCATTCATTTAAAGACCGAGATCTAAACCTATGCATAATTGTTTTTATAGATATTCCAAATAAAATGTATTTTAAAAAATATATACTAAAACTCCAAAATCTCTTAAAAAGTAACTATTTCAGGTTTAAACTCGATCACTTTTTGATATCATAATCCGTTTCATTAAAAAATTAAAAATGAATATTTGGTGAAGATGTCGCGTAACATACACACAAAAACACAGACGAATAAAATACCTCTTTTTTGAAATCAGTCAAAACATAAAGTCACAGTTTGTTGTAATTTTTTAATTATAAAAAAAACAAAGGACATTTGAAATAAAACAAAGAAAATATTATAAAAAAAAAAAACAAACGAATGGTTAAGAAAGGTTATTTAAAAACAAAGGAGTCAACAAAAAATCAGATTACCATAACAGTGTTAGTTAATTTAATTTAACAACTTGTTGTTAAATAAACTAAAAAGAAAGACCTACATTATTATTGTCTTTGCGCAAATTTGCGATAATTTAAAGTCATTACTGATAAAACATTACGTATACGTCTAGTACCCTAGATTAGGTATTAAGATATTAATCATATTTAAAATAAAAAAAAAAAAATTAAAGCTCTGCTATACTAATATTATAAAGAGGTAAAGTTTTTAAGTTTGTGAGTAATCTCTGGATCTACTGAACCAATTTAGATGAAATTCGGTAAGAAATTTGAGATCCTGGGGAGGACATAGGATATTTTTTATTCCGGAAGTCATCTTAAGGGGTCGAAAATGGGGATGAAAGTTCGTATGGGGAAGCAAGATAGGGACGAATCCGAGCGAAGCGAGGGTGAGTCGCTAGTCTAAAAATAAAATAATGCTCAACATATGCACCTACATACATCTGATGTAAGATGTTTTATACATACTTATATAAAAACAACATATGGACGTTTTATTGGACTTATTCTTTGACTGAGGGTCGTATCTAAATCTTTTGTTTGATATATTTTAAAATATCAAATTATTTTTAAAATAACTTTAACTGTTAAATTTCTAGATTCTAAAACAATAATTGATATACTAATTTCTTTAGATGTAGATGCTTTTAGGTGTGTAGATTGGCCTGTTTTAAATAAATGTTACGTAAAAACTTAATATGATGGACAATTTTTTTCCCCCATTCCATCTACATATTTTGGATTGGATGTTCCTTCGTTTCCGTGTACTCTATATTCATAAACTAAATAAATACTATATAGAGTTTATGTTTCAATTAACTCGCAGTACATGCATAGTTCACGTGCACTTAACAGAGCATGCCTATATTTAATTATGTGTATATTTTAAGTAATGGTTAAAAAAACCTATAGAAATTAATGTATTCTTCTAACGACCCCATTACTAAGCCTTCACTTACCATACGACTTTATTTCAAAAGTACCTATTAAACAGTAGCATATATGCGATTAAATTGTATAAAAATATCAAAGTATCTATTCAAATACTACTATGTATTGTTATTTCATAAATATTTCGATCAAATTTAAATTTCCGTTTCCAGACATCGTGACTAATAACATCATTAAAAAAAAAACCAAAAATACACAAATTTAAAAATAACCAAAGCTTTCTAGAGCTATTTTGACTTAGATCTAATATTTATCAAAAATAATAAAGTCTAAGTTTTATAATGTAACTAATCTCATACCTGCACTAAGGTCCCGCTTATATTCGCCAACATGACACTGTGAGACGTCCACTGGCACTGTTATATTACAATAGTCCAATAAAAGGAATTGATGATTTTTTTATCAGTTATTACGTATATAACGAGCTTAGCAACTATCTTTTGTGATTACTTTGATTTTTACTTACTACGTACAGCCATATCTATATACCTGTAGCTATGTGTACATTGTTGCTAAATAATCAGTGAGTGATTAAATGTGTTGTGCTGCTGAGTACGTGCATTGTCTATACTAATAATAAAATCAAGGTGTTTGTCTATGAGTCCAAAATAACTGCCAGAATAGTCCAAAATAGTAGTAGCAAAATAATAATAGCAATTCATCATCAGTTTTGTTCTCATAAATGTCTGTGCGTCTGTTTGTACTTGCTGATCTATGGAATGATTGATTTTTTTAATTTTTACTGTCGTATAAAGGATTTAATCGAGGTTAAACCTTTCTAAAGTGTTTCTTTATTTCTTATTTTCTGAGTGGAGCTACGGACGAAGGCTAGTAACAAAAAAATGCACACTTATAGGTACATTTTATTTTACTCGCATATTAATATTTAGATATAGTGAAAGTTCACTAGGAGTTACAAAGAATTTTGGTTTGGATTTTTGAAAAGTACTCCTTAATGCGTCAGTCAGTCTGTTTGGATACGATAAGTTAAAAAGACTAGTTAAGAATCGTAAGCGATTACTGGTTTAGTGTGCTTCAAACACATAAAGAAGAAATAAATTATCTATACTATAATAAAGCAGTAACTTAGCGAAATCTGTACATGAAATATTTTTTAAAAACAATGACTGTAACGTATTACGTATACGATGTAGACCCCAAAACAATAGTTATTAATTTTTTTGTCTGTTTGTCTGTTTGTCTGTTTGTCTGTTTGTCTGTTTGTCTGTACGCGTTTCACGCAAAAAGTAATGAACCGATTTCAACGAAATTTTGTGAACTGATAACTTATTACTCGGGTCAACATTTAGGATAACTTTTACTTTTGGAAAATCTTTGTTTCCCGCGGGAAATCGCAATAACTGGTTTTATCGAGTCCTCCTTAGGAACCCTCCGCTGGCTAAACCTAAAGACATACATCAAAACAATGTTCTAAAAAATTGTAGATCTTGAAAAGGCCAACAGAAATATCTACAACAGTATATGTCTATCTCTCAAGGTACACTCGCAATACCTATTCTTATCTATACCTATAGCAAAACTAACTTAGTTAAATCGATGTGCGCGTTTCACGCAAAAAGTACTGAACCGATTTCAATTGAATTTTGTATAGTGATAGCTTATCACTCGAGTCAACATTTAAGATACCTTTTACTACAGGCACATTTTTCATTCCCGCGGGAAAACGCAATGACTGGTTCTATCGAGTCGTCCTTAGAAATTTCTATGGCTAACGGTGGCTGAACCTTAAGAGATACATCAAAACAATGTACTAGAAAATTGTAGGTCTTAAAAAGTTATACAGGGAAGTTCGCAATATTATACGTCTATTACCTAAGGTACATTCGCAATTACTATTTTTATTCACTACTCGCGACTCACAGACTGACTTATCAACGTTTAGCTCAGTTCAGCAGTAAAACGTAACTAGGGACGAACCCGAGCGAAGCGAGGGTGAGTCGTACATAATATAATATGTATTAAGTAGATGTTTAAATAAACATTTCACTTCTAAGGCTGGTATAATGATTTTAAAGTTAGAAATCTAATTAGCAACCCTCGCTTTACTTTGGTGCGTCGCTAGGTGCTTATTGTATTTATAATAATCTATACTAATATTATAAAGAGGAAAGATTTTTTTGTTTGTTTGTTTGTACCGAATAAGCTCCGAAATTACTGGACCGATTTAGATGAAATTTGGTAAGAATACAGTTTGAGACTCTGGAAAGGAGATAGGATAGTTTTTATTCCAGAAATCAACCCTTAAGGGGGTGAAAATGGGGATGCAGGTTTGTATGGGGAATCAACCTAGAGACGAACCCGAGCGAAGCGAGGGTGAGTCGCTAGTAATTATATAAATCATATATACAGATAGATAATTAACAGCTTTTTACTAAATGAATATGAAATTATATAAGGTACTTATAAGAAAAACACAATTTATAAATTTTTTGTCTATCTGTTTGTTCCGGCTAATCTCCAAAACGGTTGAACTGATTTTGACGAGACTTTCACTGACAGATAGCTGATATAATAAGTAACTTAGGCTACTTTTATTTTAGAAAAAGAATAAAGGTTACGCTCAAAAAAATTGAAACGTATCTATACGCACCCGAGCGAAGCGAAGGTAAGCCACTAGTTTAATATAAAATTAATAAAGAAAATATTTTTTTTAACCAAAAATAAGGGATTATTGAAAATATTACTCTAAAATTAAATTCATTTGCATGAACTTCGATCGTGTTATATCGGACATTATATTATCGAACAGGAAGCCCATACAATTAATACTAAATATTTGAAAATGTCATTGACGTTACCTGAATATTATCTAACCTAATCAGGCGATGTAAGTACAGTCGCTTACATTATAATATAAAGATCACTAGTTTTTTGCCCCGAATTTGCTTGCATGATATATTGATAAAAAATAATCGTAGTAAGTTTTAATATAATGTTACAAAGCGGTTGTTTATAAAATATATATTTTTTTTTAATTTTTTCTGTGTATTTGTTCCGGCTAATCTCCTAAACGGCTTGACTGATTTTGACAGGACTTTCACTGGCAGATAGCTGATGTTATAAGGAGTAACTTAGGCTACTTTTATTTTAGTAAAAGAATCAGGTTTCTGCGCAAAAAAATTAAAATCCACGAAATTGTGACCAAAATCGTACTAGGGAAGTCGAGGGAAGCGAAAGTAAGTCGCTTTTCCGATAATATAATTTTTAAATTAAACTTAATAAAATAAGAAAATTATATTATCATCTTTCATATATAAAAATAACTAAGCAAATTTGAAGTATGAAATACGAGCAAGAATATGTAGAAAGCTAAAAAGCTCCCGTAAAAACCGACATTATTACATTTTGCCGATCAAATTGGATCGCTGCATGATTCGATTTTATCATTCATGCCACGATATTGAAACTGTGAATTTTCCCTCTAGTATAGAATGAAAATATTAAGTTATAGCTTTCGTAAAAAACTTTTCCAATTTATATATTAATCATACATCACTCATATATTATAAATCTTTAATTTTGTACTAATAAGATTGCATGCCAATTTTCAATTTTCTTTTATATAATTTGCTAGTGTTCCATTTTAATTTTGATTTTATAAAATATAAATTATAACTTAATTATAACGTTTAAATCATATTGTTATCTATAATGTGTTTAATGTTAAATAATTCTATTTCTTTTAAATTATTAATATCAATTTTCTAATATTATATAATTAAGTTCAATTTTTAAATCTTTTTATCCCTCAATTTATAGGATTATATTGCATGCCGTGGTTACCTATAAAAAGAAATACAATTATACTTATAATTTATTATGTAAATTTTTATTACTATAATTATTGTAATTTCTGTTGGTAATCCAAATAAATAAATAAATAAATAAATAAACTATCGACTCACCCTCGCTTCGCTCGGGTCCGTCCCTGGATAGGTTTTAATTTTTTTGAGCGAAACCCTAATTTTTTTTCTAAAATAAAAGTAGCCTATGTTACTCCTTATAATATCAGTTATCTGCCAGTGAAAGTCCCGTTAAAATTGGCCCAGCCGTTTTGGAGACTAGCCGGAACAATCAGACAGACAGACAGGCAAAAAATTTTAAAAATTTTATTTTTCTTATAAGTACCGTATATAATTCCATATGCATTTAGTATAAAGTTGTTATTTTAACATTACAAGCAGACACGTCAATTTTATTTATCTGTATAGATAAAGTCCACCCGACGCGTCTAGCTGTCTGTCTAAACGCGAAAAACTCAAAAACTAATAAACAGATTTTCATACAACAAACAATTTCAAGTTCAATAAACAGGTTTTCATCAACAGACGGAGAGATGAGGAAGTTTTAAGTGTGTAATTGATTAAAGTTTTGTGTTAATTGGCTGAATTTTTATGATAATAGTTGAAGATGTCGGAAGGAAACATGTCGACTGGGAGATTTACTGGCTTGCATCGCGGAAACCAATAAAGTTATATAAAAACAAAGTATTACGGAATTATTCCGCTTAAAAAGATCTATTAAACTGTACCAACGCTATATGTACGTACCTAGGAACGTACTCGAGCAAAGTGAGGGTAAGCCACTAGGGATTGTATAAAAATGAAGGTAAACATCCTGCTTTTTAACCAGCTTAAAAACAAAAGTACGTTTAAAATGTTACTTACTCATAATAATCTATAAATAATATTGAAAGTTTATTATTTAACGTTATGAATCTTTTGCTAAGATAAAGGTAATATCTAAAAAAAATTGATTTTGTTTATTGAGCGATTTAAATAAAACGATTTTTTTTAGATATCACGGTTTTATTTTAAACTTTTTTATGATATTTTAAATACTATACCGTAGAAATAGTCACGGGAGAGACTAACTCACGTAACGTTTTGCTATATCTATACATATAATAAAATTGTAACTAAGCCGAATCATTACATTAAATTATTATTTTTTGGAAAATCTTATTGAAATAGACATTATTATTGATACAGAGGCCGAATCTATAGTTATTAGAATGTTTGTCTGTCTGTCTGTCTGTTACCGCATCACGGGAAAACCACTGGATAGATTTTGATGAAATTTGGTTTGATGATAGCTAGTTATCGGGTCAACATATAGCATACTTTTTAATGTGGGGAAATATCTCATCTCTGAGAAATCTATACTAAACCTTAAAACGTAACTAGGGACGAACCCGAGCCGTGCGAGCGTGAGTCGCTAGTTTATTTTATATAAATAAATAACTTTAAATCAAACTGGAATCGCACCTATTATCTGAGTTTACTACGTCCTAGATTCGTTAGAGCACCCAATTTGTTGAAACTAGGTTAGGTCAATGTAGTAATCATCTAGTTTTATTTACGCAATAGTTTTTTTAAATACTAGTTTTAATAAATAAAGAGATCGACTATCTTTGGCGTATAGATGCCATAGAGGCTTATAGATAACTAACGGCTCACCCTTGCTTTGCTCGGGTTCGCCTCTAGGAAAACAAAAACAAACCTATCCCACGGGAATCACACATTTTTTCGAGATAAAAAGTAGCCTATGTGTTATTCCAGACTATAATCTATCTCTGTATAAAATTTCATCTACATCCGTTCAGACGTTCTGGCGTGAAAGTGTAACAAACCTATCCCACGGGAACCATACATTTTTCCGGGATAAATAATAGCCTATGTGTTATTCCAGACTATAATCTATCTCTGTGCCAAATTTCATCCAAATCCGTTCAGTCGTTCTGGCGTGAAAGAGTAACAAACATACATACATACATACGTACATACATACAATCTTACAAACTTTCACGTTTATAATATTAGTAGGACTAGAAGGATATATTTTATTTTAAGACGATGTGTGTTTGTTACTCTGTAACGTTAAAACTGCTTTGGATAAGGCCGCCTAAGAAGTAAAGTAAAAGTACCTAATATATTTAAATGAAAAAAAACTTGAAATCGTCCCCTTATTTTATCTCGAATGGACTAACACGCTGAAACATTTTTTCTTACCAAAGTTATAGGATATAATGAATTTTTATGTCCTTAACTTGAGAAATGATTTGTTCCTAATACGAACTTTCAACTCCTATTTCACCCCATTCAGGTTTCCTTTTCGAAAGAAATTTCTTCAAAATTAGCTTAGGCATAAAAGCTTAACAGACAGACATTCATAAGATTAGTATACATTAAAACGGTATTTTAAATTGAATGTATATACATGTACGTCAGAGACGAATTTACTTTCTCTTATAATCCTGATAATGAAACAATGTTGCTATCTATAATAAATCAATATATCTAGAAATAAAATATACTTTTAATTCATAACACATTCCTTGCGAGCAATAGGTACTATGTATATCCTACTAATATTATAAACGCGAAAGTTTGTAAGAATGTATGTATGTATGTTTGTTACACTTTCACGCCAGAACGACTGAACGGATTTGAACAAAATTTGGCACAGAGATAGATTATAGTCTGGAATAACACATAGGCTATTCTTTATGCAGGAAAAATGTACGGTTCCCGTGGGATAGGTTTGTTACTCTTTCACGCCAGAACGGCTGGACGGCTCTGCATGAAATTTGGCACAGACATAGATTATACTCTGGAATATAACATAGGTTACTTTTTATCTCGGAAAAATTACGGTTCCCGTGGGATAGATTTGTTTTATTTTTCTAGAGGTGAACCTGAGCGAAGCAGTAGAAATAATACGACGAGTGCTAACAATAGCATGTATTGTATGTATGTCCGTTGCAACAATATTCGATTATTTTAATCTATTTTATTATCAAAAGAAATAAAAATCATGCTTGCCTTTTTAATGTCAATACTTTTCTTTATTCTTTTTTCCAATATGTTACAAGATATGATTTATAAAAAAAAGTTTAATAAAAAGGTCTTAATATGAAATGGACAAGTATAAAAAAGGATGTGTATGTATATATTTGTGCCTACATATAGATTGTATTCAGCCCTTTTTAACGTCCCACTGCTTGGCACTTAGCATACTTTTTTTAATTCTTAACTAGAACGATACAAATATTTGTCTGAAATACAATGGAACTAAATATAACATTATTTATTCGAATTATATCAATACTGAAATTCATAATTGAAATTTTCTTTAGCATATTTTCCTTTATCCCCCGTGGACTTAACATGAACAGTTATAATTAAGAGTACATTTATTTTGTGCTAGCGACTCACCCTCGTTACGCTTGGGTTCGTCCCTAATTACGTTTTAACGTTTAGTATAGATTTCTCAGAGATGAGATATTTTCCCGCAATAAAAAGTATCCTATATGCCGACTCGATAATCAGCTATCATTACACCAAATTTCATCAAAATTTGACCAATGGTTTTCTCATAATACGTTCCCAGACAGACAGACAGACAGAAAGACAGACAAAAATTCTAAAAACTATAGATTCAGCTTCTGTATCGATAACAATGGCTATTTCAATAAGATTTTCAAAAAAATATAATTAATGTTTGTAATGAAATTGAGAACTTAGCGAAAATTTACGAAGAAGGCAATTTTGCTTAAAACAGCTAGCAAGTTACAAGACTTTCTCTTTTGATTCAATAATGAATGATTTAATCGGAAATAATTAACTCGGTCGGACGTGAAGTAAGTACTAAATTATGAAGCTGTATAAAGCAAGGGTGTTTTGTTCAAAAGTAGGTCGGAGTATTGTTACTGAATAGCACTCAATTTGAAATATTTCATGTATAATTACAGTATTTCTATAATTGCTGTATTAAGGCTTTAAAAGCTTAAGATATAATCATATTAATTTAAACCTTCGTTAACTTCGCTTTGTCTTGATGGCTCTTTAAAACTATGAGGATTAAATAAATAAATAATAAATAAACATGTTTGGACATTAACACATAGCAACATCTAGTTCCATGGTAAGCTACGAGGCAAATATTAGTGCTCATTACACAAATGAATGCCCCCAGCGGGACTCCAACCCGCGACCGCTGACACAGCAAGTAGGGTCACTACAAACTGAGCCAAAGCAATAAGATTAGCAATAAAAGATTTAAACTGACATAATCTCAAGCAGCACAGATTTTCAGTTACACCTTGGTTGTTCCTTAACACCTTCCGTGCGGAACAGGCACTTAACGGCCCGCCGCGATGCTTACGGTTAGTACTCACGGTGAAAACTATATCTCTCTCGCTGTTGCGGAACGATTATCTTAGGTATTTGTAAGTGATCGATAGAGATAAATATATATTTCGGCTTGTGGTCAAAATTGTAGTTGTTATGCATCAAAATCATCGCGGCAGGCCCTTTTCGGGCCGCCCCGCACTGACGATGAAAAACATCAGCTCAATGCGGCAGCGGGCCTATTTCAGCCCGATTCACCCTGCTATTGACAGTGATAGTGACGATGAAATATTTCCGACACATAAAAAGAAGCTTGTAAACAAATCTGCATGCGAAACCAAATACGATCAAATGAATCAAAAAATCAAGCAAAGTTAAAGAAAATGATCATGAACCCTAGCGCAAAAAAAGTAAAAAAAATTAAAACATATTGCAGAAAATGCAACTAAAACCTTTGCGTAACATGTTTTAATGGGAGGCACTAAATAAATATACACTTTTTTATTTATTTAATGATAAATCTCTTTTATTTTCGATAACCCCTAACTTTTGTCTGTCCCATCACTACAGAAAATACTTTCTAGTGCGGTTCAGGTCGTTATCGGACCGTCATTTCTTTTTGTTAATTTCTCATGTTCTCTTTGGCAGATACAGGGATGAAGCGAACGTAAAGAAATTGGGTTCGAGTCATGTCTAACAGTATAAAAAAAATCTATACACCATGTTTTCGCAAAGTTATAGGACTTTAATCTAACCTAGTATTAGCGGGTCGAGAAAGACCTGCCACGCACTGGCAGAAAGGTTGTTGGGGGCGCATTTCGACCCGCTGCCGAAGGTGTTAAGGATATCGTGCTATTTCTTAAGTAAACGTCTAATAAAATAAGAATCAAGAAAAACTAAAACAAGCAAATAGTAATAATCCCAAATGCTTTGCGACCTAAATTATAACTAGAAGTTAAAATTTTACATAGGTTTTAAAGTTAATATAAGCTACTTTTGACTGTAAAAGTCCTCGTCTCACAGACTGTATCTGGGGAAATTAAACTATAGCTTAGTTAGTAGCTAAAAGTAAATCAAACTTTATGCACCACGTCATTGCTAAAAGTTGTATCATATTCGAGTTAAATTACAGGGCTCGTACAATTCAAATATTATGCCATTCATTCGAGCTATTTTGAACCATATAGCTGGAGAGCTAGTGAACCCTGGGAGTAACGGTCTCCCTGTAAGGTTAGAAATTTGTATACTTACGATTTATGACATGCTAAGAGCAATAGCCATGACCTGGCAGGCGTCAGCCCTGCACGTCATCAGCCCCTTTATTTTTTGGACTGTTAAGTAAATTGAGTTTCAAAACTTGTTTCTGTAAATTTGAAAATTTAATAGGATAAAGTTTATTTATTGTACATCTTAAAAAAAAAATTGACAGGCGATTACAATAAGCAGAAGTATATGACAGATCAATTAGAAAACGTACAGTTGATGAGGTAAAAATATAAACTTTATCCTGTATACTTAAAATTTTTATATGTTTTCAAGTAAACGTCTCAGAGTAAATATGTACAATGCCAGGCGGTTTTGAACAGCATAAGACCTTGACAGGCGAGGGGACAGCTGCTAAGGGCGTGCAAATAAGAAATGTTACATGAGCGCATACAGTAAATGCAATGTATTTTATTGGGTTTTATGCAATCTACATTATTTTTAACATTCATTTTCTTCAGCATCATCCGAAATTTCGCTATCACTGTTTTCCGATACTAGAGAAATTTGTATGCCAAATGTATGGTTTGAAATGTTCAAAGTTAAATAATGCACGTTATGAAAAGTTCCTTGCTACGTACAACACAAATAATCCTAAAGTGTTTATGAAAAAAGTAGTAAGCTATGATTCATCGAATTTGCCACCCTGCAAACGTGAACTACATCAACAATTATTGAGAACTGCCTACATTACAAATATATGGCGAAATTGTAATTTAAAAGAACCAACAATTCTTACACCTGAAAATAACGGTTGGAACTTAATTGATAGTCGTTACGAATTTAATTGGTTTGAGGGGAATACGGTTCCATTTTCTATATACGACATACTTTTACAAGGACCTGCTGACACTGCCACAGCACAATCGACTGAAACTGAGGAATGCATTTCAGGTAACATACAACTATTTTATTCCGTAACATTTAATACGCAGTCCTATGTAATTGAGCTTGATATTTAATTCTTAACAACCTTATTGATTCATTAAAATATTTTTTATACTATTTTCAGATGAGGAAAACATTGTTGAAGAATCAGATGATGATGAAAACAGTGATAGCGAAATTTCGGATGATGCTGAAGAAAATGAATGTTAAAAATAATGTAGATTGCATAAAACCCAATAAAATACATTGCATTTACTGTATGCGCTCATGTAACATTTCTTATTTGCACGCCCTTAGCAGCTGTCCCCTCGCCTGTCAAGGTCTTATGCTGTTCAAAACCGCCTGGCATTGTATATATTTACTCTGAGACGTTTACTTGAAAACATATAAAAATTTTAAGTATAGAGGATAAAGTTTATATTTTTACCTCATCAACTGTACGTTTTCTAATTGATCTGTCATATACTTCTGCTTATTGTAATCGCCTGTCAATTTTTTTTTTAAGATGTACAATAAATAAACTTTATCCTATTAAATTTTCAAATTTACAGAAACAAGTTTTGAAACTCAATTTACTTAACAGTCCAAAAAATAAAGGGGCTGATGACGTGCAGGGCTGACGCCTGCCAGGTCATGGCTATTGCTCTTAGCATGTCATAAATCGTAAGTATACAAATTTCTAACCTTATAGGGAGACCGTTACTCCCAGGGTTCACTAGCTCTTGGACTAATAGCTTCAGGCACGCGTATGTTTCCAAATTCGTGGCAGACCTTCGTGCGACATAGTTATTATATTATGTTTACGGTTTCAGT
Organism: Fabriciana adippe; assembly: GCA_905404265.1. Lineage (NCBI taxonomy): Eukaryota > Metazoa > Arthropoda > Insecta > Lepidoptera > Nymphalidae > Fabriciana > Fabriciana adippe. Next base: position 1,335,901 of record FR989988.1, read on the forward strand.
TGTCGAGTTATGTAACTGTTTTTACAGAATAATACAGACCTTTTTCACCTATTTTGACTACTGTATTTTGTTAATGTATTTAGCCCTTTTTAACATCCCACTGCTGGGCACGGGCGTCCCTTCAACACGAGGGGGATCAGGCCATAGTCCACGCTGGCCAAGTGCGAGTTGGCGGACTTCACATGTCTTTCGAAAAGTTGCTAGATTCTCTCAGACGTGCATGTTTCCTCACGATGTTTTTCTTCACCGTAAGGCAAGTGGTAATCATGTTAGAAATGATTCGCACATGAAAATATCAGGACTTGACCCGCTTCACTCGGTTTTCCAAGCGAGCGCGTTACCACTGGGCTACCACTGTCTATTTTGTAAATAAAACATTAATATTATGTTATAACATATTATGTATGCAATGTGTTACGTTAAATTTAATAAATATATTCTTCTATCTATATCATATCAACTATAAAAATAAATTAGAATTTCATAATATTACTATGTGAAAGAAACAACGACCGAATGCGTGCTACCGAAAATATCCCATTTACAAAGACACCTACTTGCCAAATTCCAACCATGTAGTTCCAACTATTAGCCTTGGAGTAGAATGACTATGACATACGGACAGACGAAATTATTTGGGTTCCGTAACTCTCAATATCTATACAGATAAATAAAATTGAAGTGTCTGTTTATAATGTCAAAATAACAGCTTTATACTAAATGCATATGGTATTATATACGATACTTGTAAGAAAAACACAATTTTTAAAATTTTTGTCTGTCTGTCTGTTTGTTCCGGCTAATCTCCGATACGGCTGGACCAATTTTAACGGGACTTTTATAAGGAGTAACTTAGGCAACTTTTATTTTAGAAAAAGAATTAGATGTTTCGCTCAAAAAAATTAAAACGTACCTAGGGAGTAACCCAAGCGAAGCAACGGTAAGTCGCTAGTGTAAAAATAAAAGAATTGATTATTTACTTTTACTAGCAAGTCAATTTGAGCGAAGTATATTTTGGATTTGAATATTTTTTTTTACATGGAAACAAATAGTTCAGAGCTTCATCTAACATTGGACATACTCCATAGAATAAATTTTCGTTGGCCATGTTTTAATATTATGTAGTAGGAAAAATAATATTGAAAACGTTCCAAGCTTTCACACATCTAAAGCTGTCTATTGAGATAATGTACTAAGAGAATGACCAAAGTAATACTATCGTAATACGTTTCATCAAGTTTTCGAACAATGCATGAGTTTTAATTTGAGATATTTTTAATGAGAGAAAAGATCCTACATGATAGTTTTATTTAAAATAGTTTAAAACAATTATTTTAATTATTCAACTAGACTATAACGGGGATCGGTTGATAGTTCTTTACTTCAGCATAAAGCAAATCAAGGGGCAAAAAAATTATCTCTACATTCGCTACCCAATAGAAACGCAATAATGTAAGGAAAATTAAAATCAATAATACATCTTAGCGATGTGTCATTTGTCATCTATACTAATATTATAAAGCTGAAGAGTTTGTTTGATTGTTTGTTTGTTTGTTTGGTTGAACGCGCTAATCTTAGGAACTACTGGATGGAATTAAAAAATTCTTTTTGTGTTGGATAGTCCATTTATCAAGGAAGGCTTTAGGCTATATATCATCCAGAAAAAATGTACGGTTCCCGTGGGATAGAGTTATTTTTGTCTAGAGACGAACCCGAAGCGAAGCAAGGGTGAGTCTCTAGTCATACTCATAAAGACGCAGAGTTTGTTTATTTGAACGCGCTAATCTCAGAAACTACAGATCCGATTTGAAAAATTCTTTTTGCATTAGATAGCCCGTTTATTGAGAAAGACTATAGGCTATGTATCATCCCGGAAAAATGTACGGTACCTGTGGGATAAATTTGTTTTTGTCTAGGGACGTACCCGTAGCGAAGCGAGGGTGAGTCGCTAGTCGATTATATTATGTAGAAAATGTCTTCTCTAAGGCAGCAGTTCAGTCAAAACTCAGTTCCTTTTAGAATTAATAGAACTTAACCAATCTAAAGTTTCTAGACTTCATTTGAATAAAATTAATTATTAATTTATATTCACTTACTGCTTATGGTTACAGTTATATGAATTTAAATAACAAATACGAATTTATGAGCATAATAATATATTCGCGTTGGGTTTTTTTTCTTACTACGTTGGAAGGGCACTGTACACGGCTCGAACATGGATATGAACAAAAAAGAGAATAATGACTTTACATTTTGTATGTCGTTGACTTTTTTTGAAATGACCTTCAATATATTGATTATAGTTTGATCAAAGTTTACAAAAATTACATGCATCTTAGTCAATAAAGAAGTATATATAAAAAATAGTGATATAATAGAGTTTATACCTCGGAACATTAAATAAGGGAAGTGCTAATGAGGGTGGTACACGTGTCACAAATAGGCGTAACAACGCTTATGTGATGCCAGTTAAGTTCTAACATCGCACCGAATTGAACGTCTATATACATTCTTAGTTTTTCGCAAAGATGCCATACTATGTAATTTTGAAATGCAATAATGATATAAGAAGGAAGAATCTGAGTAATGGAAGAATTTCGTACTATCGGTAAGTATGATTCCATTTGTTTTCTAAAATAAGTTATTTATTTTCTTAATATGTATTATTCCTTAGAATGTCAATTTAAAATCAACTTTAAGTAATTACGATAAGGTATATTTTACATAATATTAATTTCTCGAAGATCAACAATATTTTTAACGTTTTTGCAGAACTTCCACTAAATTCTAATTTTTTTTTAATTTAAATACTAAAACGAATATTTATCGATATCGATAATGTAATATAGTGTCAATGTGTAACAGCACTTGCTGAGTAGCAGTTACTGCGATGCAATGTCAACCTTTAATGTAATGTCATTGAATTCATAATTGTGCGCTTAGAAATTACCGCCATCTTTAGACGACGAGCGAAATTAACATGATAGAATACAAAATGTTATAATTACGTAGGTACTACAGTATAGTAAAATAAATGTTATTTATAGTGGAAAAAGACACATTTTTAGTTATGGTATATTAATAACTAGCGACTCGCCCTCGCTTCGCTTCGGGTTCGTCCCTAGACAAAAACAAATCTATCCCACGGGAACCGTACATTTTTCCGGGATGATGTAGGTATAGCCTATACTCTTCCTCAGTTAACGGACTATCTAATGCAAAAAGAATTCTTTAAATCGGATTAGTAGTTTCTGAGATTAGCGCGTTCAACCAAATAAACAAACTCTTCAGCTTTAGAATATTAGTATAGATAATGTTAGTTTTGACTAAAATAAAATACCAGTAATTGATTGGTTTTCCATTTGTAGTGTAATATACGATTAATAGTGTATTGGTGTAAGTTTGGCAACACAAGTTCCGATACAAAAATCGTCACATCGCACTTCCCTTGTTTTTCCTCTTCCGTGGTATAACAAAAAGGTACACAATGTCAATACGGTTGTTAACAAATGAAAAAAAGTCTATATTATTACCATCTTTATCTTTTATTTGCTACTTTTAGAAATAAATTGTGCAAAAAAAGTCATCACCAATATATTTAAATATATGTATATATATTTAATTATATTTTACGTTAGTATTATATGACTTGTACAGTAATAACTAAGTGAACATTTGTTTTCTATATATAATTAAGTATATTTGTAATTTTCTTTTTGTAAATAAAAAAAGTCAAGTTAAGTCCGCCAACCCGCACGTGTGGTGGACTATGGCCTGATTCCCCTCGTATTGAAGGGAGGCCCGTCCCCAGCAGTGGGACGTTAAAAAGGGCTGAATACAAATTAATATATATATATATATATATATATATATATATATATATATATATATATATATATATATATATATATATATATTGTTGATAATTTAGTTTGAGGAATATAATAAAAGGAAGCCTTTTTCCTAACAAGTAGTTTATATAGTTTGAAACTTGAAGTATTGATCGTCGTATTTTTTATATCATGTACATATTAGGTTAGGTTACGAGCATATTAAATTTTACCCGCTGTTATAATAACAATTGTAGGTACTTATTTTTCTTATAATTTAATCTTTACTGTGTTTGGAAGAAAACATAAACTTTCTAGTTTAAAATACCTGAATAAATAACAGACGAGTGCAAGTCTGACGGGCATGGCGAAATCATAAGAGTTCCGTTTTAGCCTCTTGGCTACGGAAACCTAAAAATTAGCGCTCAATATAAACAACCTACCTCTGCATTTCATTTTCATCCACAATATTAATTTTAAATCATATTATAAACATCTAATATTTACTTTTCTTTTTAAATAAAATACATAGATGCAAAGCATCGTAAACGTCTCGTAGATCTCAAGGTGAGGAAAACCTATGTAGGTATATTGTCATTGGTAAAATTATGCGTCTACACTCAGTACCTACTGTAGCGGAAATATCGTTTAAAATCTTGTCACGTTTTTAACGTTTGACAGCTCCACCATTTACATATCAAGGATTAAAGCTACTATGTTAAATTTCTCTAAGCATATACATGAATATATTTTCTTCTGTACGTCTGTACTCATATATAGCTGAACAGGTTTTAATGAGGATTTTTCTATGGTACAAATGTAATTTTTTACAAAAAAAATTGTTAAATTTCTTTTTTATTGGTCTCACAGGTCTTGAAGATACAGCAAAAAATTACTCTGGTAAGTGAAATCAAAGGAAATGGCTAATATTTTTAATACTTCTAAATCTATTCATGTTATCAGTCAATAGTAAGGTGATAAGTGATAACTATCAACGTACGAGTAATCGGAGATTACGTTTTGTGATGATTTCTGATAACACTTAATACGTACATTAATTGTTGTAAAGCATCTGAATTGTCGGGAACCAAAAATTAAAATAAATCCGTGAAAAAATCCAAAAATATAGTTTTATTTTAAAATATATACTAATATTATAAAGCTGAAGAGTTTCTTTGTTTGTTTGGTTGAACGCGCTAATCTCAGGAGCTACTAATCCGATTTCAAAGGGTCTGGGGACGAACCCGAAGCGAAGCGTGGGTGAGTCGCTAGTTTTTAATAATACGTATACTACCGTCATAAGAAAGAAGGTCGTAACTTCGTCAAAGTTGATTTCGAGATATTTGAAGTTTTGTCTTACTACTACGTCAAAATTACTACTAGTTTTAATATTTACATTTTTTTTTTGTTGATTCCGAATCTGCGTTTTAGTTATTTTTGACCAAATTGTTAGTTACGGTCTCCTTTTTTAAGACGAAGACAGTATAAAAAAGCATGTAGTCTTGTACAGTTCAATGATACACGAAGAGGTGTTGACATAATTCAACAAGGATGCTGACAACACTAAGCCTAGGAACAATGTAGACCACGATAACGAAGAAACAAAGCGAGGTAAAGGAATTCTTTTGTTATTTTGACTTAAATCTTGATTAGTTGAAAAACATCTATGTACATTATGAAAGTAAGATATTATGTTTGTTTATTGTATCTTATCTCTTAAGCCACTGAACCGATTATAAAATTTTGACAAACTATTTTATTCATGTACTATGCGAATAGTGTAGCATTTAAATAGAAAGCTTTGAATAGTATCGAAAAGCACTAATTAGACTCTCGTGTTGAAGAAATATATATATACTATATGGCTTATATATGTATGTATGTCTGTATATGTATTGTACACGCTTATATATTGTATTTATTTAAACTTTTATACTTATATATTTTCTTAATGTCTCTTTGCTCTTTCTCTTTCTGTCCCGCTTCTTAACACTATTTCCCACATACATGGGTTGACTGGAAGAGACCTCTTATAGAGAGAGACTAGCGACTCACCCTCGCTTCGCTTCGGGTTCGTCTCTAGACAAAAACAACTCTAACCCCCTGGGAACCGTACAATTTTCCGAGATGATATATAGCCTAAAGCCTTCCTCGATAAATAGACTATCCAACACAGAAAGAATTTTTCAATTCCATCCAGTAGTTCCTTAGATTATCGCGTTCAACCAAACAAACAAACAAACAAACAAACAAACAAACACACAAACAAACAAACAAACAATCAAACAAACTCTTCAGCTTTATAATATTAGTATAGATAAGTCCACCTTTGTCTACGTCACTTTCTGTATATATTTTTTTATTAACTTTTTGTGCAATAAAGGATATATAATAGTATTAAAATACTAGTGACTTACCCTTCTTTACTACTTTTGGGTGCGTTCCTAGCTGCCTGAGAGTTATCAGTAGTCTATCTCTTACTTACTCCATGTGACAGTTACTACATTCAAAATGTCGCATTTATAGTGCGATAAACGACGATTTTCAGAGCTTTTTAACCATCAAAATAATTTTAGTTTCCTTCGTTTTTTTTTATATAATAATTAAAAAAGACTATAAGGAATTAAGATTAATCTATTTAAGTAAAATTCAACCTTCAGAAATCATCCCTTGTTTATGCTCAAAGTGTCAACGAACGGAATTCCATTAATATAACCTTTAAACTGTGTAATACCCGTGCCTTCATAAATCACCACCCACATTAACAGTTTGGCTTCCTATGAACGGTAATAGCTTTCATATACTTTTGTATATTTAAATTAATCTTGGTACCATTTTACTATATTGTTACGCACTTTTTAGTTTCTTTACTTATGCTATAATAATGTCAATCACTTCGCTCGGGTTTGTTCCTACGTACGTTTTAACAGTTAGTATGGAATAGATAGACTTATATTATATCACTGCTCCGCTCCCTTAGGTGTAGCATGATGATATATAGATAGCCTATAGCCTTCCTCAACAAACGGGCTATCTAATTTCAAATCAGATTGGTAGTTCCTAAGATTAGCGCATTCAAACAAACAAACAAACGAACCTCTCTCTTTATAATATTAAGTATAGATTACTTAGAGTATATTATAAGTGAGTTTGGTATAAGTCACTAATAGAAGGTTTAAACTTTCTTTAGGCTTCTATAATACAATAAACTTTAGTTTGTATCGAGGTCGCACAGCATTAGTTGCTGACGTAATACACGTCATGGATATCGATTCAAATGTTTTTGTTAATAGCACTATTGTCTGGTAATCGAACAATGTGAATAAGTTTGTTTGTAATTTCTTCAAACTGTAACTCAATTTATTTGAGTGAAATCGAATAAGAGGGAGCTTATATTCTGAAAAAATTAGGCAAAATGTTATGAAACTTTGTTTTTTTACACGAGAGACCCTTTTAGTTTGGCTGTGATCTTCTCTTCTAACTTTTATTTTAAATACTAGCGACTCAACCTCACTTCACTCGGGTTCTTCACTAGGTGAGACTTCATTAATGAGTGGAAACTATCATTGCAGTGCAAAATGAGATAGAGATGTAGATTAATATCCCATAGAAATTATTTCATGAAATTAAGTAAGAAGTAAAAAGTCAGTCTGTACTCTGTAGTAATAGTAATCTGACTATCTCTATGTTAAAAATGACGTCGACTTATTACTGCGTAAAAAGAACATCTTGTTCAACAACACATAATCAATCCAACAAAATTGGAAAAGGTGGAAATTACCAACCAACACATGTTAAACCCAAAATAAACGAAACTGGAGAACAGAATAATAACAATACCGATGCGTCCTCGTGATGATCCATTGGCATAGTGGTGTAATATTGTTCTTTGCGTGGGAAGTTACAGGTTCGAGTCCAGTTAGAAGTTTTTTGTATTGACTACATACACACATTTTATGCTAAGGACAGAGGGAAGAATTTTTAAGAACTACCTTAGTCATCAGTATCGAAAAATAATATAACTTTTCGGTCAATCCAAATGACTCTCTAATAAAAAAGATAAGTCGATCTTTTGCTTTGTTTCTCTATGAAACATGATAAGCCAACTGCAATAAACTAATTTTTGTATTTATTATATTATTAAGGACTAGCGACTCGCCCACGCTCCGCTCGGGTTCGTCCCTATTTACGTTTTCACGTTTAGATTAGATTTCTCAGAGATGAGATACTTTCCCGCAGTAAAAAGTATCCTATATGTTGACCCGGATAACCAGCTATGACCATACCAAATTTCATCAAAATCCCTCCAATGGTTTTTCTGTGATGCGGTAACAGACAGACAGACAGACAAAAATTCTAAAAACTATAGATTCGGCCTCTCTGTCGATAATAATGTCTATTTCAATGAGATTTTCCAAAAAATATTTAATTTACAGATTCGGCTTAGTTACAATTTTATTATATGTATAGATTGTAAAATTAAATATATTAAAACCTTACCAGTAAACAAAGCAAAATTCCTTACCCACTTCGCATATCTACTCCTAAAAAGTATTTATATCAAAGATGGCGAAGCACAATGCACATAATATGTATGTATATCGTTCTAAGTTTTAAACCGGTTTCTCGGTCAGTTGAGCTTCTTATTATACATAGTCTAGATTAAAAGTTAGACGTATTTATTATATAATTTAGAATATTATGCTGCCTTGGCTTATTTGAATATAACGTACAGTACTTGTTCTGTCCTTCACCTATAAGTCTTGCGGGATAAATAAAGACCTTCACCGGGTTAGGGTTCCGTAGTCACTTCAAGAATGTGAACTACAATTTTGAATTTCATTTATTTATAGCTAGCAGAACCCGCGCCTTCGCTCGCGTTAAAACTACACAAAAAACTCCAAAAAGTTAGGTTTCACACAAATTTTCATCCCCTATTTTACTCCTTCATGGAACGGGTTCCGAAAAATGCTAAAACACGTATTTATTTAATTGTATTAAAGAGCATTAATACCCAGTTTTAAGCAATTCTGATCGTAAATATTTTTTTGGGAATGAGATAATCTTCCGCGGTAAAAAGTAGCCTATGTCTCTCTCCAGCCCCCTAACTATCTCAACAAAAAAAAATTCATCAATCCGTCACTCTGTTTCGACGTGAAAGAAGGATAAACAAGCAAACAAACAAAGAAACAAACACACTATTACTGTGAAGGAGTAAAAAACACACACAGAAATCCACAATATGGCATATACATTAGTAGCACATAATGTGTAAGTAATGATTTTTAAAGGACCAACTAGTAAAACTTTATAGAAGCTATACCGTTCACGAACGTTCTTTGACACAAATAAAATTACTCGTAGAAAACCCACCGACGCGAACAAAGGAACTTTACAAGCATTACTGGCGAGTTGGTTTGTGTACCGAAATATTTTTACAGTACACTGCAATTTTAATAAAGGTTTTAGTGCAATGGAATATAAAAAGATTTAAAGATTTTTTGTGACATATAGTACTAGCAACTCACCCTCACTTCGCTCGGGTTCTTCCTTAGGTTAATTCCCCACACAAACTTTCATCCACATTTTCTCTCCCTTTAAGGGATAATTTCCGAGATAAAAACTATCCTATGTCCTTTCTAATGTCTCAACCTATCTTCTTTCCAAATTTCATCTAAATCGGTTCACTAGTTTCGGGGCTTATTCGGTACAAACAAACACACACACACAAACAAACAAACAAAAAATCTTTCAAAATTCAGTTTTTTTAAGTTAAATTCTAACACACTGTCCTAATATTTAAAAACCACTGTGCAACGGCGCAATGATGGAAAAAGGATACATATGTCCAGAACGGAAAAATATATCCGACTGCAATATTTTATGCAGGAAAGTCCCAAATTTTGTTCCCAATACATGTCAATTTATGTTCCACTTTGAATTAGTGAAATAAATTAAGAAATTTTACCAAGCATCATTAGCAAGGAGCGAAAAAATTAGCTCGATTTAGTGGAGACGGAAAACAGTGACAACTTACTAAATTATGTCAACTACGAAATGGATAACCTCCCTATTGAAAAACTCCAATAGGATCTCATCAAAAGTGACAAAAGCCACATAGAAACCAATAAATATTTATTGGTTTCTATGTGGCTTTTGTCACTTTTGATGAGATCTTATTGGAGTTTTTAAATAGGGCTAACGCTTTAAGTACGATAATATACATATGTTTGATGGCCATTTTTCACGCAACAATGTATTGAATAAGCATGATTTTTTACATAGAAATAATTTATGTGCCGACGAAATAAGCATTTTTTTTTTTAATTTTAACACAGTAGTGATTTTTTTTATTTAGTTAGAAATAATTTATGTGCCTACGTATGAAATAATTAAAAGTTTAAAAAGTTTCACTTTTTCTGTCGTAGTACGCAGTTTGGAGCTTTATGGATATTGTAAGCAATTAAAATGATATTTACCTAAGTTTTTAATTTAAACTTTTATCTATACAGTATAAAGTGTCGGCTAACCAGTTAAACTAAAACCAATTCCGTCTTAGAGTGATACGTGGTTGAACAAGCAGACAGAAGAAAATATAAAAACTGTAGATATCGCTTCTAGCACAACCAAATATCAAATACGAAAGTATCAAAATAAAATATGTTACAAAGATAATACAGAGTTCAACTTGGGAAAAGGTGGACTTATCTCTAGAAAAGATCTCTCCCAGCCAACCTATGAAGGTGAGAAATAGTGTTATATAACGGTCCTAAAACGTGCAATGAATACAAAATAAAATTAAAAATAATATACATACACTTGAATACTACTATATATTATTACATACATACATACATATTATAATACTCGTATATTTATGTATATAATTTTCAAAGAAGCATATCATATTATAAAACTTCTGTCTCATAACACCATTATTCTACCATTTACATAATATATGTAAACTAGCGACTCACCCTCGCTTCGCTTCGGGTTCGACTCTAGTCAAAAACAAATCTATCCCACGGGAACCGTACATTTTTCCGGGAAGATATATAGCTTATAGCCTTCCTCAGTTAACGGGCTATCTAATGCAAAAAGAATTTTTCAAATCAGATTAGTAATTCCTGAGATTAGCGCGTTCAACCAAACGAACAAACTGTTCAGCTTTATAATATTAGTACAGATAGTAGATTAATAAATGAAATTAATAACCTGTGTTATTAATTGGATGAAAATCAGAAATAGCCACGGCTCTTATAAACATACTTGTCCTTGGCGATATATGTATGAAATCTGAGCTTTAACGCTTAGGCACGTTCACATATTTCTTAAGTGCTTACGATTCCACGTGACTCTAAAACTGAGTAGAGGTAAATATTATGTAATGTATTTTGTATCGAAATTATTTACTATGTGAATGGCTTGTTCAATGTTACTATTTGAAAGCTAACACAGAGTGAGATAAAATATACGCAATTATGCTTTTTTCTTTTTTTTCTAATTCCATGGTAAGCTACGAGGCTTGTGTTATCAGATAGTTGATACACTACACATGTATAACTTTAAATACATACATAATATAAATATATACACCCATGACTGGAATATAAACATTCGTACACAATGCTCATCAGACAAATTTATGCCCCCAAAAGGACTCGAAGCCGCGACCTCTGACACAGCTAGTCACTACAAACTGAGCTAAGCGTGTCGTTAATACTTAAAGCTAATAATGATTATTATCGAATAACCTATGTTCAAGTAATTTCTGCAAAATAATAAAATTTTCATATACATAATATGGTCATGGGAACCTATGATTTCCTATATAACAGTACGTACCCCTTTGCCTACATTTCATCTTTCAACAACATATAAGTTTTTTTCTTTAATTTTAAAGTTTCATTAAAATTGGTTCATTCGTTTTGGAGTCTGTTAGTATTAAGAAGAGACTGACTAAAATTTATTCTACGTTTGTCTCTAACATTCAGAAAAATGTCTATTCCATCAATTGTACGTGATACCAAAAATAAAAAAGTTTTGTAGAGACAGTATATTAAATTATTCATTTTCTTTTCCAGACTATCAAGTTACAAATAATAGGCTTGCTAGTGTTTGTAAAAGGCGTTAGAAATTATAATTATTGATTTATGAGTTCGAGGCCAATTCAATAGCTGCTGTATTTTTACTTTTTGTTTTTTTTTTTTTTTATTTAGTAACAATGTTTTTACTAACAATGTTTTGTATTTAGAATATTATATGGGTACATATTTACAAGAAGCAGTGGTAGCCCAGTGGTAACACACTCGCTTGGGAAACCGAGTGAAGCGGGTTCAAATCTTGGGTCTTGCACCCCTGATAGTTTCATGTGTGAATCATTTCTAACATGATTACCACTTACGGTGGAGGAAAACTTCGCGAGTAAAGCTGAATGTCTGAGAAAACCTAGCAAGTTTTCGAATGTTAAGTCCGCCAATCCGCACTTGGCCAGCGTGGTGGACTATGGCCTGATCCCCCTCGTATTGAAAAGAGGCCCATGCCTAGCAGTGGGACGTTAAAAAAGGGCTGAATACATACATGCGCACATACATGCATACATACATGCATACATACATACATATTTACTCATACTACGCCCCACGATTTTATTTTTGAGTCTGATCAATACCCTAGATTGATGAGGAGAGTAGTGTGATGACTGGTATTTAAACCCTACCTAATTATCTACATCATTATTATCTTTTGTAGATATTATTGACTTTATTTTAATATGCAAAAATTAATCTTAATTGAATAAGCACTTGTTATGACAAATTTTCTAAACGTATGTATATAAGCTGTGTAACTTAGCAATTTTCTCTCTGTTATCATCTGTCTCTTGAAGTGTTAACATTCTGTTGTGTGATACTTTCCTAATGTTCATTATAAAGTTCCAATATATAAAAAAGTTATAAAGTGTTTCGTTTTATTTGTAACTTTAAGTCCATAACCCAATATCTTTCTTTTCAATAAAACTGTTTATCTTAAAAAAAACTCAAGTTTTAAGTTTTTTTTTTTAATTTTAAACTGTCTAAACTCTTTGATCTTCCATGCACTTTGTTCTACTTATAAAGCCCTATCATTTGATACCCATATTGAAGGGGTTGTGAAAAAATTTGTAATGGGTCATTTTGTTGACGGCCATATTGGATTTGGATTTTTTTTTCATAGTATACTGCATTCTACTAGTCAATCCCTATTATTTAATATCCATATTGAAAGGGTTGTGAAAAAATATATAATCCGCCATTTTGTGGCAGCGGCCATTTTAGATTTACCTAATATATTCCATTATATTGTCATCAGAACTAAAGGTACATATGTACTAAATATCAAATCAATATGTCAACAGGAAAGGGATAAAAAAGGGGACAAACAGGGCGAGATAAATAAAACCGTTTAAAAAACCAAACACTATTAAGTTTTAACTTTACATTATTTAGTAGTGTGATGGAGATTTAATAAGCAATTAAGTGTTAATTCAATTTCTAAGGACGAGGCAGACGGACAAACAGAGACGTTAAATTTTTATATAAAATTTACACAGCCCTTTTCATTAGAGGCATAAAGTCATATATTATACATATTTTCATTTATTTTGACATCATAAATTATGATCAACGATTTAATTGGACTCTAACAGTACGACAAATTCGTCGAGTTTTTAGATGCAACAGGATAAAACTAAAGTTAGCGATCTTATTAAGTAAGGTCAACTTGTCTACTGACAAACTGGCATACTAGTGGTGCCATTTTAACTTCTCCGAATTTAACACTACCTACAGCTATAAGAATTAAAAAAATCTACCTTTGCTTAAAAGAAAACTTACCCGGTTGATATTTTTATATACATATATATAGTTGTTTGTAATTAAAACTATTTTTCCTGATATTTTCACGGTTTTATTTTAATTTTTAGGCTTCCGTACCCGAAGAGTGCAAACGGAACCCTATTACTAAGGCTCCTCTGTCCGTCTGTCCGTCCGTCTGTCACAGGGCTGTATCTCATAAACCGTAATAGATAGAGAGTTGAAATTTTCACCGATTGTCTATTTCTATTACCGCTATGACAACAAATAATAAAAAATCAAAATGGCGAATTTAAAAGGGTTGCCATGTAAATTAAAAAAAAACGATTATGGTGCGGAACCCTTCGTGTGCGAGTCCGACTCGCACTTGAACGATTTTTTGTTCTTGAAATTTATAACGCTTCAAACAAGGTCACGGGAGTTGCTCAAAATCTCTCAAAAAAAATAGTTTTATTAAAAATATGTCAAATATTAGCGAAAATCTAAGAAAGTCATGTATTCGATATATGTACATATTTGTTATTACGTTTTACATTTGTATACGATAAATATAAATTTAGTTAATTTAGTTATTCTAAACTATATTATCCTATTTTCAACATTTAAAGCCACAAACTGCCAAAGACATATTGTAACAGCCTTCAAAGGTACATTCACCGGGTTAATAACCTACATAAAATTATTTAGCTTACTACCACTCAGTAACACGACTGACACGTCATATTGTCAGCAGTATCCGTGATCTTTAATCGTTTTAAATAAGGACAGTTATTAAATCATTTAATGCATGCGATACTTTAAGCCATTGTTTTAGTACATTTTCCTTCCGTTTCCTCTATAATTTGACCTGCTTAAAAAAGTAGGTGAATGTGCTTTTGAGTATATTATACGATGCGACCTTCGTTTATTATGAACAGATTTTCATGTTTTTTTTTTTTTTTTTTTTTTTTTTAATAAATAGGTTATGCTTCAAAGATAGTTTCATATAAGCTTACCTTTATGGATAATTTCATCTATACAGATAAAGTTGAAGTTTGTAATGTCAAAATAGCAGCTTTTTACTAAATGAATATAAATTGTATACGGTACTTATAAGAAACAGTTTCTAAAATTTTTGTCTGTCTGTCTGTTTGTTCTGGTGAATCTCCGATATTTTAAATGAAACTAATTTTTTGGATTTTTTCGCGGAGTTATATTGATTTTTGGTTCCCGTATTGAAAACATCACGTGTTAAAATGTCAAATATTCGCGTAAATCTAAGAAAGGATTGATAAATACAAATACTTATATGATGCTCATATATCTTGAACTTGATTTTAGACTCATGAATTTTAATGAATGATAAAAGTTAATAGTTATAATTCATTACGCAACAAACTCCGATCATAATAACGTATACAGAACATTTTATATTTAGAAATTATACTGGAATGTAACATTTGGCAATCAGGCCACGAATAATTTACCTGTTCTCTGAACAATACAGGGATAAGTTTTTTATATGTGTTTTAATCTCTAAGATAAGTTTAATTAAAAAACACATTTTTTTAATTTAATATTTATATTATTTGTAAGGGAGTCATTACGAGAGAGAGATTTTTTGGTTCTCTAGAAAATGTTACATAATATATTTTGACAACACGTTTGGCTCAGTTTGTAGTGACCCTACTTGCTGTGCTAACGGTCGCGGGTTTGAATCCCCCTGGGGGCATTCATTTGTGTAATGAGCACGAATGTTTGTACTCTAATCGTGGATGTTTATATTTATAATATCTATGTATTTAAAGTTATATATGTGTAGTGTATCAACTATCTGGTATCCATAACAGAGCACCATCTAGCTAGATGGTGCTGTGTGTTAATATCCCAACATATTTATTTTATATTAACCTATAACCTATGTAGATCCAAACAATAAATCTTTTCAAATAATAACAGTATATAAGGATATTGTATTACACTATTTAGTATTTAACAATGTACTAAACAATTGCTATTATAATAGTTATGCGAAATTAGATGCTATATGAGTGCTAATTTTTGCAATATCTCTTGCTTGATCTGACGATAAAAAAATATGTATTTATATATATATATACATATATATATATATATAAAAGTCAAAAGTGATTGACTGATGTATCAACGCACAGGCCAAACCCTTAAGACTAGAAAATTGAAATTTCACACACGTATTCCTCATATAACGAAAGCATCATAAGGAAGGATTTTTCAAAATTCAACCCCCAAGCGGGTGAAATAGAGGTTAAAAGTTTGTATGAAACTTTTCATTCCTTGGACATATTTGCATGAAATATTCTATTTTTCGTAGTTTGATCGCGAGCGAAGCCGTAGATTCTGCTAGTGAGTATGTAATACGAATAATTTTACCTATATGCACATGGAATTTCATTCAATCCATTAACCCGTTACAGTGTAAATAAGTTAAAATTAAATACAAATAACGATACTTAAATTACTAATAAAAACATATGATACGTGTAGTGAATAACTATTATACAACGTAGAGTTACCATAACCGTTATAATTTCTCTAAAGTATCATATTAATATCAAGTCTATTTCTGCGAGGAATCCATATTAATATTATAAATACGAATGTAACTCTATCTGTGCCTTTTCACGCTTAATTTGCTGAACCAATTTAGATGAAATTTGGTATGGAGCTACTTTGAGACCCTGGAAAGGACATAGAATAGTTTTTATCCCGGAAATCATCCCTTAATGCGGTAAAAAGGAGGGTGAAATTTGTATGGGGAATCAGTCATTTCTCATGTAAGGGATATAAAACTCATCACACCTACATATATACATACATATAATCTATCTATTCCATACTTAGCGTTAAAACGTACCTAGTTTTGACGCTAGTAAATTAATATGTATTTCATTATTAATTGCTTGAATTAGAGTAATGTATCCTCAAAACAAAGACCAACAGCTTTATTTTATATTTATATTCAATGATAGAGACTTATGAATGGATGTAATTGTTGTTAATTATTTATGAGATGACCGAGGTCGGGCGTGTGCGCATACGATAAGGCGTCTCTACAAGAGTCAAGCAATTTGTTTTATAGCTGAATGATAAATGCCACTGTTTTTTTTTTAATTACTATGGATTAATAATTTCATAAATAAAAAACAAAAAAAAATTTCTAAGTTTCTATTCTTCAATGATGGTAGAATGACTTGTCCCGTGTTCCCGTGGGTTAGATTTGTTTTTGTTTAGAGACGAAACCGAAGCGAAGCGAGGGTGAGTCGCTAGCTTACATATATTATGTAAATTGTAGAATAATGGTATTATGAGACAAAAGTTGTATAATATTAAATACTTCCTTGAATATATATATATATATATATATATATATATATATATATATATATATATATATATATATATATATATATATATATATATATATTAGATTTCTATTCTTCAATGACGGTAGAATGACTTGTCTATGCCTCCAAATTAGAAATAAATGGCATTACATATTTAGAAATTGAGAGACAAACAGCTCCATGTGAGTTTTCATTTCATTGATAAAATCAAATAAAAAAAAGTTTTTATTTATATCGATAGCGTACATAATTTACAATGAAATTATTGAATTTAAAGATTTCTTGTATGGTTTAGCCTCTCCATTCTAAAAAAGCGGTGGTGAATTTTAGTTGTTGACGATTAAGTTATAGCTAGATAATAATTATAGTAATAGAGTGGACTAAGTGTTTTTTTGCCAGCGGTCAGCTAAAAATTGCGGAAAGGCGCGACAGAGACAAAACGAATGTGCGGCCAGAAGTCTTCTGTATATAATTAATGAGGATAGATATTTATAACCATTTTATATTCCATTATAATATTATAATTTTCAATAATGTTATAATTTTTAAAAGGTGGTGTAGTAGCTAGCATGTACGGCTACACCTCCGAAGGTCCTGGGTTTGAGTCCCGAGTCGAGTCAAGTTTAGTTATGGAGTGTTGCTGTTTACTAAGCCTCAGTAACAGTCCAGAGTTGGGAAGTTGACGATGTTTCACCCCCGTGCCTCGGAGAGCACGTAAAGCCGTCGGTTCTGCGCCAACACTCTCACCGGTCGTATCGAGTAGTCGTCCCACCGGAGTATGAGAGTGACAGGAATAGAGAGTGCACTTATGCCTGCACGTACACGCGCTGCACTATAATACTCCTGCGCGGTTGGCTAGTCTTAATAAGACCGCCTTGTTAGAAATCGGTCGGGAGGACATTATCATTATTATGATTATTATTTTACATTCTATTTAATATTTATAAATTCAAATTGGAATAAAAGGCAGATATTGGCCGCACGTTCACTTTCTCTCTTTCTCAATTTCATGACAGTATTGTTTAGTCAATTATATAAGGTTCATAAACCACGATAATAATTATTTTACGACTCGTAAAACATTAAAAAAGATTAAAATTTTAATTATGCACGCAAAAACAAGAACTGTAATGTAAAAAACCTGTGTAGAGTTGAATATTGCCAGAAAACTGTGTTTACACTTTTTTTTACGTACATGAAGCTTTATTTTGTACCTACATACAAATATATAAAATAAAACATATTCGTGGGTTCGTTCACGAACTTATAATTGATTCAGCATAAAATTTATAATGGCATTAAGAAATAATAGCGTGTTTCTTTTAAATACAATAAAATTATTTTGTAATTTCTACATGAACGCTTTTTGTTAGATTCAATGTGAATGTATAAAACACTAGCGACTCACCCTCGCTTCGTTTCGGGTTCATCCCTAGACAAAAACAAATCTATTCCACGGAAACTGTACATTTTTCCGGGTAGATATATAGCCTATAATCTTCCTCAGTTAACGGACTATCTAATGCAAAAAGAATTTTTCAAATCAGATCAGATTATTGCTTTCAACCAACCAAACAAACAAACAAACAAACTCTTTAACTTTATAATATTAGTATAGATAATATACTGATTTATTATTAAAGGTATAATAAAAATTTATACTTTCTTAGATTTACGCGAATATGACATTCTAAATAAATGATTGTTTCCCCATATAAACTTCCTCCCCCTTTTTCGGGATAAAAACTATCTTATGTCTTTTCCAGGGTCTCAAACTATCTCGCTACGAAATTTCATCTAAATCGGTTCAGCGGATTAAGCGTGAAAGATAACAAACAGACAGAGTTACTTTCGCAATTATAATATTAGTATGGATTTGCAAGATAATTATAACAGTTACTCAACAGATGTTTTACTTCTTATTTATTTTAATCAAGAATAATCAACTATTGTATCTTTATCTAACATTGATTTCAAGACTGTTGTAGAGCTCTACAAAAATATTTACACTCTACTAGAAAAGAACATCTCGTCTTAATTATTAGGTAAACTGGTCATATATAAAATTAACTCAATTTAGGCTTAGCCATGAAATCTGTTTATGCAGATACATAAATTCTGTGCCAGCACAAGCGGCTTAATTACTTTACTAACTCTATATAGCGTTCTGCCATCTTGCATCTAATCCATGCTATATATATTAAAGCGAATGCATTTTTATTTAAGACTAGCAGAACCCGCGGCTTCGCCCGCGATCAAACGACGAAAAAAATAAACTTTTTCGCAATACATACTTTATTACTTGCAAAAATAAGTTCGTGTAAGTTTTATTATTTGTTAAAGTATATATGGAAACAAATTTAATTTTAGCGATAGTAACTCAAAATATCCAGTATTTTAAAAGATGTTAAGCGTATATTTTGTAATTAATTTTACACTTTTGGTATTTAGCAAGCTGCACTACCTGTATTTTTTGTACATTTTTCTACTCCATCTTTCCAAAGTTAGAGGAAGAGAGTACAATGATACAATCGCATACAATGTTTACGACTTCAGAATCATGTAACATGGCTAATATGGGTTTTTTAACTAACATACTAACAGGCTAACATATACGTTACTTCTAAAGGCCCAATACTATGTACACCTGAAGCTTACAGTCTCCCTCCTTCTTTTTTAAGTTACGTATATAAAGTGCCATTCTTATTGTGTTGTAGCTTTTTGCCCGCGGCTACGCTCGCGTGAACTAAAAAATATGCTCAGTTTTAATTTCCATTGAATTTATATGTTGTCATATTGAATTTTTAATATTATGTCTAGAGTAAAACTCCAGATTCACTTAAGTTAATCTACACTAAAAAAACCAACCACAAATATAGGTAAGGCTCTCTCTCTCTCGCGCTCTAGGTCTGTTATAGTTGTCGCTGCTGTGGCCAGCCGAAAAGTTATACATAATTTTCCTTTGGATTCGGAATAATTTCCGTTCTCTGCTTTATATCTCACACAGATAGTGTGCACTTACAGAGAACTTGAGCCATGTTACTCGATTTAAATATATTCAACAACTCAAACTTCACCGGCCAGTTTTACCCACTTAGGGGCTGAATTAAAAAAAATCTACAATACATGTTTATTTAATTGTATTGAAGAGCATTAATACCAAGTTTCAAGTAATTCTGATCACAAACATTTTTTTCCTTATATAAACAGCACAACCCCCTTTTAACCTTTTAAGGAATAAATTTCGAAAAAAAATGATATCTGTATTGTTTTAGTTTTCATTTTAAAGGTAAATACTATTTTCCGTGCATCAATTACAGAGTTTCATACAAACTTTCATCCCCTATTTGACAGCTTTATGGGATGAATTTCAAAAAATGTTAAAATACATATTTATTTAATTGTATTGAAGAGTATTAATACCAAGTCTCAAGTAATTCTGATCATAAATAATTGTTTGCCCATATAAACTTCATCACCCCTTTTTACCCTTTTAAGGGATGAATTTCGAAAAAAATCTAATACATATATTTCTTATTTTTCATCTTAAAGCTGAATACCACTTACCGTGTATTTCGCGTTAAGAATAACAGAGTTTCATACTATCTTTTATCCCCTATTTTACCCCCTTAGGGGATGAATTTAGAAAAATCCTTTCTTAGCGGATGCCTACATTGTATAAGGAATATGTCCTCCAAATTTCACGTTTCTACGACCAGCGGTTTAGGCTGTGCGTTGATCGATCAGTCAGTCAGGACAAAGCATTTTATGTATATATAGATATTATATATTATAATTTATAATATACTAGCGGTTCACCCTTGCATCGCTCGGGTTCGTCGCTAGGTACGTTTTACACAGATATTTAAAATAGTTATTTGCTAGCATTAGCCATATTTTTTTTTTTAATTTTTCTGATATTTTAATACTTATTATCCTATTCTGGACTAAGAGAAATCCAAAAAATCCAATATCATAAAAATTGGTCCAGCCGTTCTTGAGTTATAAATGGTGTAACTAACACGACTTTGTTTTATATATATAGACTAGCGACTCACTCTTGCTTCGCCCGCTACTTACGTTTTAACGTTTAGTATAGATTTCTCAGAGATGAAATATTTTTCCGCAGTAAAAAGTATTCTATATGTTGACCCGGATAACCAGCTATCATCATACCAAATTTCATCAAAATCCCTCCAGTGGTTTTTCTATGATTCGGTCACAGATAGACAGACAGACAAAAATTCTAAAAACTATAGATTCGGTCTCTGTATCTATAATAATGACTATTTCAATAAGACTTTCTAAAAAATATTTAATGTACAGATTCGGCTTAGTTACAATTTTTTTATATGTATAGGTTACGTATTTGATATAATTTTATTGCGTCAATCAAATAATAAATAAACCAAGACTCATTCAATCAGGACTTAATTTCTGAATGATTAACTTTCATTGTTTATTTTTTTAATAATTTAATTAAATTCTTACTCATAAATTTTTTTTCTCACGCTCCAGAGTTTTTGGTAGAAATCTCTTATAAAAATAAGTCATCTTTTGTACACAATGTATCTGTTTTCTATTTTATATGTTTATTTTTTGTGGAACATCTATACATATAATAAAATTCTGAGTTGAATGTGTACATTAAATATTTTTTTAAAAGTGTTTTTGAAATAGTGATTATTATCGACACAAATGCCGAATCTATAGTTTTTAGAATTTTTGTCCGTCTGTCTGTTCGGGAACGCATCACTAGAAAACCACTGGATAGATTTTGATGAAATTTGGTATGATGATAGCTGGTTAAACGGGTCAACATATAAGATACTTTTTACTGCGATAAAATATCTTACCTTTGAGAAATTTGTACTAAATTTATACTAAATAAAAATAAATAAATGTAATTGTTTACGAAACTGTACTTGAATGAATTGAAATTGCATTTGAATGCATAAAGACTTAAATTTTCATTGGAAAAGGTCTTTTATCTATAATCTGATATTTGAAAGTAATGAAGAACTTTCATTATGAAACCACAAAAGCTTTTTTCATTCTACCTACTTAGTAATGAAAAAGAGTATCGCTGTAGCCAGGTACGCGAATAATAAATCTTTCATAGAAATTAAAATATTTTTATTTCATAAATGATTTTTATTATTATTATTATTATTATTTTGTTATTTTTTTTTATTATTATTATATTGATTATGAATTATCGTGTCAGTAATGACGAAATTTCTTAAAATAAAATAAGAAGAACATCACCAACACAAATAATACAAACCTAAAAACCCAATAAGAAAAAGGATTCTAAATTGCCTCAGGCATTCAGAGGGACCAAAACCTAACAAAAAATAAACCGGTTTTACTGCAAATGATTGGGAGGTTGTGCGAATTTCATTACTTACTAATGTTATATTATATTCTTTGTGCAAAAGTCATGATTCGAGTCTTTAAACAAACTGTTTTAAAAATAATAACATTTTTACCGGTGAAAATGCTAAATATAACCTAAAATTATTCATGAAATAAATGAATTTATTAATAAGTAAAATACACACTACTTTTATATAAAAATGTATACTAGAGTAAACGTTACTAATTTTATGCTTATGAAGGATTAAATTTTAGTGTGCGTCGATTAGAATAGTCTGTTTCATCTCTGCAGATTTCATTAATGAGTGAAAACTATCACTGCAGTGCAAAATGCGGCTGTACCTTAACATTAAATAAATTTTGTAATATATGTCTTGAAATATTGTGAATACTGTTCATTGCAACTGAAATGGACGTATAAAAATAGAGTAATAAAATCATAACTCAAAATGGCCCCGCCGTATGTATGTACGTTTCAAAACAAAATATCCGATGCACATGAACAAAGTGAAACAATGAAAATGTAAAGTGTAGAAGTAAAAAATTACCTGATTCACAAAAAAAGTATCAATTCACAAAACACAACACACACAATTTTATATTATAAAATATGTTACGCACTGGAAGCCCTGCTTTTTGTTATTTGTACAACGGGCAAAATACGTGCTACGGTACCGAGTTTTCATACGCTACTGGCTTCATAGCTGAGACAACGAACTCGGTAGAGTCCATAGTTATATATCGTCGAACAAAGACGAACACGCCCGAACCTACAGCTGTTTAATGTTTGTGAATCCGAGACATTGCGAATCGATTGTCGATAATGTGACGTAAGGAATTTCTTAAAAACACAAAATATCGATATTCAAAAAAGATCGAATTTTGACCTAATAATCTCTACATCACCACATTTTTCGAAACAAAAAATACTGCTCTATCATTCATCATAATACATACCTAATATAATAGATTACTATTTAAATAGATATAATATATCATGGTTATAACAAAGGATAATTAGAAAACCTTGGACCCAATCAAAAAGATAAATTTAATATAATTTTCCGTTCAACACTTAGTAACCTATCTTATTATTTCCTATGAATACACCTATTTATTTATTAAAAAAATATAACGCTTTGTACTATAATATAAAAATTAAAACCTGTATGTACATGTAGAGATTGCAAATGTAGAGCCAACTAGTGTTTAGATTTTCCAACAGAAAACTAAGGAAGAGATTCCAATATAGTTTATCATTGCATATAAATGTACTAGCTCTACTTTCAGATTCATCTCGAGTGATTCATTCAATGTAAGATTTAATATCCAACGTACACAATACAAACAAATGATAAGCCTTTGTTGATGAGTTGTTAGAGTAAATAAATATTTTAATTGTAAGTAAAACGTAAAAACACTAATTTAATCAACAAATGAATAGTAAAAATATTATATAAACATAAGTTATTTACTTTTAAGTAATAAATCGTAATATTACAAATTTTATTTTTTACTTTTTATTGACAGGAATGAGGAATTGTATGTGACGTACCTTATATTACTGCTTTATACAATTTCAATTTAATATCAATACAATTGGTCGAGGAAAAGTGTTATTATGATTAATTTAATTTAAATATCTCTTAATTTTTTAACTTATAATAAATTTTACAAATAAAATAACTTAAAAAGACTTAACTAAAATAGAATCAATATGACGTAGAAATCTAAAAAAAATTTTAAAATATAATCAAAATACGAAAAGTGCGAATTCACAATATTTACGTATAGCAAAAATATATTTAAATGTGAATTGATAAGCCAGTGCACTCAGTACAAGTGTACCGGCGTAGAGCGAGACAGAACGAGTAGAAAGCATGTCGTTTCACCTCACATCGATTTCTGCCCACGCCACAGTACATGCCGCTTTACTGCAGGGTTACTTTAACCATTACTGTCCTATTTTAAACCTAGTGCATAAAATAAACAATGATACAGTCTGAACTGTAAAATTAAAAAATTAAACTGATTTAAAATTTAATATAAACTTATTTAATACAGTATTTTATCTAATTATGAAACTCTACATTTTAATATGTAACAAAGGAAATTTTAAATAAAACTATCTTTTCGGATTTTATGGCGTTTCAAACTGTCTGTAACAACTATATAATGTACTTTGAGACGTCTAAAATCTTAGTTTCTCCACCGCTATAATTGCTGTAAAGCATTCGACACTTGGGAAATTAAATATCAAAATAAATCCGCGAAAAAATCCGAAAACATGATTTTATTTAAAACTAGCGACTCACCTTCTAATATTATAAATGTGAAAATGTGTTTGTTTGTTTGTCCTCCTTTCACGTTGAAAGAGAGTGACGAATTGGCGTGATTTTTGTGTGGAGATAGTTGGAGGGCTGGAGAGTGATATAGGCTACTTTTTACCGGGCGAGATTATTTCATTCGGAAAACACATTATAAAACAACACATTAAGTCATCATACCTATTTATATATAGTCTATCTATTCCATGCTAACTGTTAACGTACATTACGCGAGCGAAGCGAGGGTAAGCTACTGTATTGTTATAATAATCTATATAAATAAAAATGAATGTTGGTAAGCGCATAACTCAAGAATGGCTGGACCAATTCGGCTAATTTATTTTTTTGTATGTTCTTTAAGGTCCACGGAAGGTTTTGTTACTTTAAAAAAATCTATATCCATGTTACTATATCCAAGCTAGGGACGAACCCAAGCGAAGCGAGGGTGAGTCGCTAGTCTTTAATCAAAATAAGATTTTGTGGTAAGCCAATGTAGTCATTATGGATATTAGTCAAAAACGTACTGATAAAAAAAATTAAAAAACCATCGTACTATGTAAGATATCTGCTTTAAAATGAAGGAAAAACCTAATTAAAACCAATTTATCTGTTACGTACAAATTTAATGTTGTTAATCATTCATATAAGCACGAATTAGTATACAGGGTGGAACAAATCGATGGGATATGGAAGAAAAGTACCTTGAATATTGAAGTTATCAAGATTAACTCAAAGGAAACAATTCTTTATTTTAAAATATAATAATAACTGCAAGAAAGTATTAAGAAAGTAATAATAACTGTATTTAATTATTTTTTTAAACCTTACCTGAACAGGGTATCGAACCAAATAAAAATGCAAAAAAGGACACCGTCACTATTTTATTGAATAAATCGATAGGGTCTATGGGAAGGATAAAATTTCTCGAACAAACATGGCGTCTTAGAATCGAAGAAAACTATGAAATCTTACAAATTATACATATCGACTCTAAGATCGAACAAAAAACGCACAGGACTGAAAATATCAAGTTTCATTCAAAGGAAAGATTATTTTATTTTAAAAAATAAGATTAAATGCATTTAATTTATTTTAAAAGAGGTGACCTGAACCGGTAATCGAACCAACTGAAAATGCAAAAAGCTACACCGTCGCTATTTTATCGAAGGAATGGATAGAGGTAAGGTAAGGATGAAATGTCTCGAATAAAAATTGTATGTTACAATTAATGAAAACGATGAAATGATGAAAACCCTGTATATATTCTTGTTTATATTCATAAAATTTATCTCTTATACCATCTATCCACATAAAATAATACTAAAAAAGATTAAAAAGAAGCAATGAGTTAAATTAAAATCTTCATAAATTTTTATCTCTTATAATGTTTTTACACGTTTTATTCAAATTTTCAGTAATGCATATATCTATCTATATATATAATAAAATTCTAACTGAGGCGAATCTGTACATTAAATATATTTTAAAAAGCCTTATTGTAATAGTCTTTATTATCGATATCCGAAACTATAGTTTAAAGAATTTTTGTCTGCCTATCTGTCTATCAGTCTGTCTGTGACCGCATCACGAGAAAACAACTGGACAGATTTTGATAAAATTTAGTATGATGATAGCTGGTTATCCGGGTCATAAAGGATACTTTTTACTGCGGGAAAATATCTCATCTCTGAGAAATCTAAACTAAACGTTAAAACGTAACTAGGAACGAATCCGAGTGGAGCGAGGGTGAGTCGCTAGAAAGCATATATAATTCCACAAGACGTTCACTTACGACGTTTTTACTGGCACAGGTTATAAAGAAATATAAGCATCAATAATCAAGAAACCCCACATATTTTATTAGATGAGGACTAATAAGCAGATGTTGTTCTGCAAAAATCCTCGCTAGAATTAAAACATATTGAAAGTAAATAAAATTAAGAATAAAAATCGAAAAATTGAAGAATCTCGCCACCGAGTACCGGGTCTTTTGCTAATAACCATCCGGACCCCATAATTATGCAAAAAAAAAAAAACATAAAAATCGGTCAATCTGTTTAAGAGGAGGAATATTACAAACGCTGCGTGAACTCAGACAGCGTCATCTTTTGGTTAATTACTAACAGTAGCTTTTGTGTTACTTTAGAAGTTTAGATCATAGTCTCGAAGGCGCGAAGCCAAAAAACGCACAAGGAGGTGGCCAACTTCGGTGGGCGGAGCACCGTGCGGTTTGCTCCTGGTACTTCTCTGGATAGCAAAGTGGACTGTGGAGCAACCCCATGGTTATTGTGGTCTGCTTCGGCAGGCCTGCCGTCGGGACGTCGTAGCTGAGTGCGTAAGCGATCCTGCGACGCGACGCCTTGTTAAGACGGGGGAGGTTTTGTTGAGTTTTAGTGGGTAGTACTGGCTTTTCTAGCTGGTGAGGCCCACATAACCACCTGTATGGCTACGGGTGGTATGCGTAAATGCATTTCCCAAGATAAAAAAAAAAATACAATCTATTCTATAGCCGTGTTTAAGCGAAAATACTCTCAAATGCAACAGCAGAACTACGGAGTAGATCTCAGTAGATTTACTTGAGAATAAGATATTATATTCTTATTTTGGTATTTGTATATCGTTAAAGTAGCTAATAACGAAATAATAATACCAGAAGCTGTAGAAATTGGTATTATACAAATAAATATCCGAAAATAAGCATCTAATAATAGATCTCGTTCGTTAAGAAGCCGTTCAAATTTAATATGTTCACAAAATTTATTTCTCCATATGCCTTTGATCTGTATTTTTACACCAAATTTTATAAATAAAAATAGCTTTAAGCTGCGGCCTCTAGTATTGTACAGGTTTTATTTGAAGTAAAGATACATAAATACACTGAGGTTTCTAATAATGTATAAACATATTTATACATATACCTATTAAAATTCTATTTGAGTAATAATCTATACATTAAATATTTTTTGGAAAATCTTATTGAAATAGTCATTCATTATCAATACAGAGGCTGAATCTATAGTTATAGAATTTTTGTCTGTCTATCTGTCTGAAAACGCACTACGAGAAAGTCACTGGACAGATTTTAATTTGGTATGATGATAGCTGGTTATCCATCAACATATAGGATACTTTTTACTTCGGAAAAATATCTCATCTCTGAGAAATCTATACTAAACTTTAAAACGTAACTAGGGACGAATAAATCACTAGTTGCATATAAAATGTTTTTTTTTTTTAATAAGTGTTCAGTATTGTGACATGTTAAAATAATTCATAAAGTATAAGACAATACGTGTATAGTTTTTTTTTTAATATACATGTTTATTTTCATGTCAAAAATGTCAAAAAATATTACTGCAAATTAAAATGTAAGTTAAATAAAGTATAGATAATATAAATAAATCATATATCACACTTGTATGTACGTACGTCTAGATTACATTTGTATCAGTCAAGTGATGTTCGAGGTTATCTCCAACACTAGACGGACCGACGCCAGTCTTCTCATTGAAAGCACACACTGTAATTAATTGGTTTAATTTCTTAAACCTAGTATTTTTAATCTTTATCTGTATTTCTTCTAAACTACGCGATAGATTTTGATGCGATTTTGACCATCGCTTAAAGAATGCTGTCGAAAGATTTATTAATCTATACATATAATAAAATTGTAACTAAGTCTAATCTGTACATTAAATATTTTTTTGAAAAATCTTATTAAAATAGACATTATTTTCGATACAGAGGCCGAATCTATAGTTTTTTAAAATTATTGTCTGTCTGTCTGTGACCGCATCACGCAAAAACCACAGGAGGGATTTTGATGAAAGGTATGATTATAGCAGGTTATTCGGGTCAACATATAGGATACTTTTTACTGCGGGAAAATATCTCATCTCTGAGAAATCTATGCTAAAAGTTAAAACGTCAACGCCAGTTATCTATAAAATATGTATTATAGAGTAAAGAATCTATACTTAATATTATAAAGAGGTAGAGTTTGTTTGTTTGTTTGAACGCGCTAATCTCAGGAACTACTAATTCGATTTAAAAAAATCTTTTTGTATTAGATAGACCGTTTATTGAGGAAGGCTATAGGCTATATATCATCATACTACTACCTCAAGGGAGCAGAGCAGTAATATAATATATAGTCTATCTATTCCATACTAACTGTTAAAATGTACCTAGGGATGAACCCGAGCGAAGCGAAACTGAGCCGCAAGTAATGGATATTTTATAACAAAGCCGCTGAACTTGATCGAAACATCGGGTCGCGATGTTTCTATTGAAATAATCGTGATAGAAATAAAAGTGTGCCATTCATAGATGACAACAAGTCATCAAGTATCGTAGAGACGAAGAAACACTTACACCACCATGGTTCAAAGCGCTAGAAAACTCTACTATAATAAAATATACATACCTAATTATTATCTTCAATAAAAAAAATGTAAAAAAAATATGTATGTAAATTATTGTCGTGTGATAAACTATTAGATGAAGTGTGTCAATTAACTAGCGGCTACTCTACAGTTTTATTGTATGTATAGATAAAGAAATAAATAAATATGTTCGGACATTAACACACAACACCATCTAGTTCCATGGTAAGCTACGAGGCTTGTGTTATGGATACCAGATAGTTTATACACTACACATACATATATGACTTTGAATACATACATATTATAAACACCCATGTCTGAAGCACAAGCATTCATGGCTATCACACAAATGAATGTCCCCAGCGGGACTCGAACCCGAGACCGCTGGCAACCCAGTAGGTAGGGTCACTACAAACTGAGCCAAACGTGTCGTCAAATTAACTAAATTAACATTTATAATTCCTACATATAATCTGCTAGATTTAACCAAAGAAAAAGGAGAAATATCAGTGTCGTAAGTTTTTTTTTTTAAATAAAACAATAATATGCAATACGTGAAACTTGGAAATGTATCCAAGTTTTAATTGCTTTTCGTTATATAAGCATTTGAAACGAGCTCCGTAGTGTGATTCGTATAGAAATTGTGATGTTAGCTGAGAAAATGTAAACGTAAGTATATGTGGTATACAGATAAATAAAATTGAAGTGTCTGTTTGTAATGTCAAAATGACAGCTTTATACTAAATTCATATAGAATTATATACGGCACTTATAAGATAAACACAAATTTTAAAATTTTTGTCTGTCTGTTTTGTTATTATATTCATACTAACCGTTAAAATGTACGTAGGGAGGAACCCGAGCAAAGCAAGGGTGAGTCGCTAGTATTGAATAAATTCTGATTATCGCTTATTAAGCGTAATACAAAGGTCGTTATACAAAGTAGACCTAATCAGAGACAATTTATCAATCCATACACATTACACAATATAATATGTAGGTACATACTTCAAATAATTTGTGATAGCAACAACGCTTAAACGATTAGAAGATAAAAAGATAATAATTAATTCCAACAAAATTAAAGATATGTAAATATTTATCTATTGATCAATATACGTAGTACATATTTGTTTGTTTGTTCGTTCATTGTTTTCAACCGACTTCCAAAAAGGAGGTGGTTCTCAATTCGACCGTATATATGTTTTTTTTTATGTGTGTTCGCGGATTTCTTCGTCGTTTATGAACCGATTTTGATTATTCTTTTTGTTGTTACTTTATTGAATTTTCTACCAGATAACATAGTCGTGAAAGAAAAAATGTAATCATACACCAAATGAGGTAATTGAGATCTTATTTGTATAATTTAAAAAGATGAGAATAGTCGATGAGGTTCTTTCGTTAGCTCTTCTCCGAACTGAGATCTTTTTTCCGAACTGGTGATAAACTTATAACGTTCAGAAATAAATTAATGTAGTAAAAAAATATTTGTTTTTATATATAATTTAGCATATTACATGTAATTTCTTTTTATTTGGTACTAGCGACTCACCTTTGCTTCGCTCAGGTTCGTCCCTAGGTTGTAGTTGAGATTCCTCATACAAACTTTCATCTCCATTTTCACCTCTGAAGGGATGATTTCCGGGATAAAAACTATCCTCTGTCCCTCCCAAGGTCACAAACTATCTTCTTTGCAAATTTCATCTAAATCGGTTTAGTAGTTCCAGAGAATACTTCCTACAAACAAACTCACAAACTTACAAATATATATTACTCACTAAATTATTATAATTTTCTCAGGTTTATACAGGATACAATACTCTGATTAAAAACAACATTTAATTAAAATATGGATATTGTGCACTTAGAATAAATACTGTACTGAATATGTTACATTTTGACCAATAAAAATGTGTTATGTATATTATCATTCTTGTTTTTAGTTTTTTTTTTTCGATTGTTTTCGATTTTTTTTTTTATTTTTTTTTTGTGTTTTTTTTTTTTGTAAATAAATCTTAGAATTTTATTTTAGCTTTTTATTTACTGTCTATTAAAATCGAGTGTTCTCTATTTGAAATTATACACTAATTAAAAATAACAATCTAAACAAAAAAAAAATAACAATCGCTTAAAAATTGGACAGCGTAAACTTCGATTGTATTTTATTTAGAGCATGTTTAGGAATAATTATGAAACAAATAGTCAATGTTCGCTAATTAATAATCAAATATTGATATTATCAATATTCGTAAGTATGTAAATGTATAGATTAGAAATACCTATTGATAATATCTCTAATCTTCACATTGACGTGTGAAATTTACGAAAAAGCTACTGGAAAATTATAATTATTTCAATGGATTGGAATGTCATCTATGCTAATATTGTAAAGCTAAATAATTTGTTTGTTTGTTTGGTTGCACACGCTAATCTCAGGAACTACTTATTCGATTTGAAAAATTCTTTTTGCATTAGATAGCCTGTTAACTGAGGAAGGCTATAAGTTATCCCGGAAAAATGTACGGTACCCGTGGGATAATTTTTTTTGTCTATGGACGAACCCGAAGGGAAGCGAGGGTGAGTCGCTAGTTTATTATACAACTAATGTTAACGTTCGACGACACGTTTGGCTCAAGTTGTAGTGACTCTACTTACTGTGCCTATGCCTATTTTTTCTTTATAGTTATAAATATAATAATGGCAACACTAAATATAGATTATTAATCAATAAATTTTCTAAAAAATTGTAATAATTATAATAATAAAGCTAAAATTATATAAATAATATTCCATATTCAAGCATAAAAGTAATTAAAATTATAAAAATGTTTTAAAATTAAAATTAACAAATATTGTAAGGTACTTTGGTGCCAATTTTCAAGTTTTTTGAATTCATTTTGTTATTTGTGGGTAGACTGTCTGTAACAACTATATAATACCTTTGAGACACCTAAAACCTTAGTCTCTCCCGTGACCATGATTGCTGTAAAGTAATCGAAAAAAATGCTGTAAAAAATCCGAAAAGATAGTTTTATTTAAATGTCAAATATTCGCGTAAATCTAAGAAAGTATTACGTCTAAAGTGTCTCAGTGGTGAAACACTCACTTTGAAAACCAAGTAAAGTAAATCTGAAAACCGAGACTTATATTCCTGATTTTCCTTAGAAATTCCTTTGAATTAAGAAGACTAGGTTTCGAAGTTGCCCAGCATAGTGGACTATAACCTTATAATCCTCGCATTAAAGGAAGACAAAAGCCCAGCTGTGGGAAGTTAAAAATATTTAAATACCATTTATTATATCATAACAATCGTTAGTAACAGGTAAAATTATATAAACACTACTTTTAAAGATTCAAAGTGTGAAAATTTCGGTATTTTTACTCCAATGCTTTTATTACAACTTTGAATAAAACTACTAAAATAAAGCGATATCGTCCGTTTTGCAGTGTTTCAAGTCAACGACCGCTTTCCATAATTTACTTATAGCGTGCCTTCACCACCGCCTGCACGGGTATTTGTGTAACTATCACTATGCATCTAGGTTATTCTGGATATAGAAAAATACTTTGACGACACGTGTGGCTCAGTTTGTAGTGATCCTGCTTGCGGTGCCAGCGGTCGCGGGTTCGAGTCCCGCTGAGGGCATTCATTTGTATGATAAGTACGAATGTTTGTACTCCAGTCGTGGGTGTTTATATTTATAATATGTATGTATATAAAGTTATATATGTGTAGTGTATCAACTATCTGGTATCCATAACACAGGCCTCGTAGCTTACCATGGAACTAGATGGTGCTGTGTGTTAATGTCCCAACATATTTGTCCCAACATACTATTTTTATCGTGAATGTTGTATGAATGTAGTTAATAACGCAATTATGGTCAATCTGTGTTTTTCTCGGTTTATGAGAGGAAATAACGATAATAATTGTATATAATAATATCTGCAGCATTTTGCTTTAAATTTGAGCTTTTCTTCTAAGTTAAAGTCCAAATTATTTATTAAAGCTCTATATATTGGAAGCAAAAGCTTGCAAGTCTTGTGCAAATTATCTTTAAAGTATAGACATATGTCATGATAAATAATATGGCAGATTATACCCTGTATAGGTTAGCTTGATCTTTTTGACAGATATAAATTTTTCTGATCGACATAACTTTGCAATGACGAACATATTAATTTCTAAATTAATGATTTTAAAAATTGTAAAAATATAAAAAAAAAAATACATATAACACAAAATTCCCTAAAGATTCAAGCGTTATCCGAAAATTTTAAGACTTTTTATTGCTTCAAAATAAAATTTAAATAGGAACACTGAAAATAATAGACGCTTGTACAATGTTACATCGGTCGGTACATACGAATGGGACACGAATAACAAGCAGTAACTGTTACAAATATCGATTACAAAAAATCATTATTAAAGATCATTGTTAAGTTACTGTTACGAACGGGGGTCCTTTTGGTTGGGGTCTCTTTGGCTGGTGGTTGGGGTCTCTTTAGCTAGTATAACTCTTTTTAGAAAAATAAGGTAAAAAAATTGGATTCTTATTTGAATTCCGCATTCCATCGTTCCATCGACTGGCTATATAAGCCGAACGTCGGGAACACTCGGGGTCAGTAGTGTGGAGTAAAGTCAAGAGGAAAGAAGAGGTTAAAGGAAGAAGTTAAGAGGAAGCAAGACTACCTGCCCGTAACATTATTATTGTTGCCTGCCTAAAAGAGCGAAAACAACTGTACCACGGTAAATATTACCGTGACCGTACTCAGCAGTGAAACGTGTGAGTTTGCGATTCGCTTACGCGATTATTTTGAGCGTGAGTCACAAAATGGGGGACAAAAAAGAAAACTGCTTGATCACGTGGTGGATTTCGTATGGAAGGTCTGAATTTTTTTTTTTTTTTTCACTTTTCGACCCGTGTTTCTTTGGAAAAGTTGTTTCATGGTCTGAACCACCTGTTTAAATTTGGCGGGAGGTCCAAAAATAACCCTGTAATATTAAATAGGTACTTATTATGAATATTGACCCACCGTCGCTTATCTACCCAATGTTTTATATGTCTAGTGCAATAAAAAATTTCACACATAATACACCCACACCATCTCGTCACAGTTACAAGTATTTTAAAACGTTATTTTTTGGACTGCTAGATATTTTCTATTTCCCATCACTAGCCCGTCTGTCAAGAAGATCAAGCTAACTTGTACAGGGTATAGATGTTTTTTTTTTTTAAATAAAATGGAAAAAAAATTATATCTATTGAGTGTTTCAAAGTAGACTATTGTAAATTACTAATGTGTAATCTATACGGCAAGACAATCCGTATAAATATTATAAATGTGAAAGTTTGTGAGTATGTATGGATGTTTGTTAATCTTTCACGCCAGAACGGCTGAATGGATCTGGATGAAATTTGGCATAGAGATAGATTATAGTCTGGAATAACACATAGGCTAATTTTTATCCCGGAAAATGTACGTTTCCCGTGGGATAGGTTTGTTTTTGTTTTCCTATAGGCGATCGAAGCGAGGGTGAGCCGCTAGTATAAACTAATGGATGGAGTTAATAACATTCATTATGGTATGTAGTATATATCCCAATATGATAAATTCTAACTAAGCCAAATCTATACAATAAATATTTTTTGGAAAATCTTATTGAAATAGTCTTTATTATCGACACAGAGACCGAATCTATAGATTTTACAATTTTTGTCTCTCTCTCTCTCTGGGAACGCATCACGAGAAAACCACTAGACTGATTTTGATAAAATTTGGTATGATGATAGCTGATTATCCGGGTTAACATATAGGATACTTTTCCTGCAGGAAAATATCTCATGTCTGAGAAATCTTTAAATATTCAAACCTAACGAGTGTCGAACCCGAGCCGAGCGAGGGTAAGTCGATAGTATAAGATATAAAAGTTTGTATGTTCGTATGTAGGGGACAATCTTTTAAACTAATGATTTGATTTATAAAAATCTTTCACTAATGCAGGAAGATGCTTTACCGCTGAGTGTTATAGGCTAGGGCTAAGTTTTAATTCTTTTGAAATTGTTTATTGAAAATATATTATTCATAAAAACGTTTATCGGCATGTGCTGGCTACTTAAACAGGTTGAAATAAAACAATATAATATGACAAAAAGATAAGTATATTTTTGGCATTGTAGACAGAACAGCAGAGTCAGGGCATTCTATTAAACAAACAAAAAACTGTGTTTCATATATATATATATATATATATATATATATATATATATACATAGTCTGGTCATAAGTTCTGTCACACAATAAAAACTTTTGAATTTAAAATGCTGGCCACAAAAAAGTTTATTGAATTCGAATTTCGAATTTTTCATGAATATAAAAATGTATACTTTTTAGATATTTACTCATTTTTAAATATGGAGTGGACACTTAAAGAAGACCGTGTTGCGGTTATTGCGTTGCATCGTTGCGGTCTCGCGCAAATTCAGATTTTTGACATATTGAAAAATTTTAATATAACCAAAAGATTCGTTTATCGTACCATGAAACGATACATTGAAGACTCTTGTGTAGATGACAGGTCAAGAAGTGGTCCCCCTTGCTCTGTTAGGACTCCAGCAGTGATAAAAGCTGTGAAGGCGCGAATTCAAAGAAATCCCATACGTAAGCAAAAACTTTTGGCCTTTCAGATGGGTTTAAGCAGAACCACGATGAAAAGGGTATTAAATGAAGACTTAGGGCTTCGGGCATATCGAAGAAAAGTAGGACATCGTTTGGACGCTCGCTTAATGGACCAGGGTTGAAGAGATTTCGCGCTTTATTGAAGCGGTACGCGGGAAACAATCATCGGGAAATGTTTTTTTAGGATGAAAAAATTTTTAATGTGGAAGAGAGCTACAACAAACAAAATGTTATAGTGTACGCACATAGCAGTGAAGAAGCGAGCAACCATGTTCCACGTGTCCAACGAGCCCATTTTCCATCCTCACTCATGGTTTGTTTGGGAGCCTCTTATTGGGGCTTATCTGAGGTACATTTTTGAGAGAAAGACGTAAAAACAAACGCAGTTTTGTATCAAAATACATTCCTCATGAACCTTGTGAAACCTGTTTCTCATACCATGTTCAATAACAGGCGCTGGATATTCCAAAAAGATTCTGCGCCAGCTCATAGAACGAAAAGCACTCAAGACTGGCTGGCGGCGCGTGAAATTGACTTCATCCGACACGAAGACTGGCCCTCCTCCAGTCCAGATTTGAGTACGTTAGATTACAAGATATGGCAACACTTGGAGGTAAAAGCCTGCTCAACACGTCATCCCGATTTGGAGTCACTCAAGGCATCCTTGATTAAGGCAGCCGCCGAAATTGACATAGACCTCGTTCGTGCTGCGACAGACGACTAGCCGCGCAGGTTGAAGGCCTGTATTCAAAATCGCGGGGGTCATTTTGAATAAGAATCTTTGTTTTATTAAGTTCATTTTGGTGTATAAATGTTTACATCAATAATAAACATGTCTCAATAATTTCATATTAAACATGTGACAGAACTTATGACCTGACTATGTATATATATATATATTTGATATGATTTTTTTTTTACTGGCTCATCATAAGAGGACCTTTCTCCCGATGCCAGGTTATCGTTACGTTCTGGGGCACCTGTATACATATAAATATATACCTATGAAAAATTTTCCTATTCCTCGCCATTATATTTATGCAATTATTCAGAAATATTTTTAAAACATGAAATAGCTAAGTTTCAGTACATAAAACACAGTATAAAAAATAAAATTATATTAAAAACAAGATGCTTGGTAATAATTAACCGATAATTTCATGGTCGAAGGGTTAAGAGATGCGAAGGTCAAGAAAATACACGTTATAACATATTTTCAGAAAATAACAAGAGGATTATTCTAGAAGTAACTATTATCTTATGATTATTGCTGTATTAATGCAAGTACTAAAACTAAAATAAGCTATACCTATTATTTAAAAGTGTCTTTTAGAAAGGAAATAATGGGTTCGATTTCTGGACGGGTGTTAATGTTGTATTTATTTTCAACTATTAATTGAAAATATCGTTTTCAGCCCTATTTAACATCACACTGCCACCACGCTCACCAAGTGCAGGTAGGTGGACTTCACATGTGCTTTTTAATAACTTTCTAGCTTCTCTCAGACATACCGGTTTCCTTATGATGATTTTTTTTTGTAAATGATTAATACATAAAAATATCAGAGGTGCGAGATCCGGGATTTGAACCCGCTTCACTCGGTTTCTCAAGCGAGCGCGTTACCACTGGGCTACCACTGCCTTTAAAAATAAACTTTAATCAAATATCTAAAAGTTTAGAATTTTGTATTGTAAATTTATACATAGTATAGTCAGGCTTTGAAGAAACTGGCTTCGGCTCGGAACTTAAATTTTTTGCCATCTGATAAAAACAAAAAACTTTCTTATCATAGCATACATTGGTCAAACGGCCATGGCGTAAGATTGACAATCACTGGTGTCCGCGTTCGAATCCCGGTCGGTTACAAAGTTTTTTTTTGTGTTTATTCAAGTTTTTAGTTTTTTTTAAGCCAAATTAAAAAAAAAAATATGCTTTTGGCCAAAAACTCAGAGCAAATCTCTGTCGCCCAGGTACTAGTCATTATTGTCGATATCATAACATTCCAATGATATATAAAAATCTCTGAGAGATTTTTATATATCACGTTATTAACGATGACCTCGTAAGAAGGTATAACATATCTCGAGATCTACAATTGTAGAATAAATGGTAAAGGAAACATAAATCTTATGTTTAATTGTAATTGTGTTATTAGCTTTAACGTGAGGTACCTACAAAGTAGTCATTCTTCATCTATTAAGCGTTATTACAGATACAAACGGTCACTAATAAGTAATAATGTTTAGCTACCAGTATATAATAATGGCGTTTCGATAAATAACGACGTATTTACGGACGTATTTACGACATTTTAATATAATTTTGGCTAAGGATAGGTTTTCAGAAAGAATGTTTTTAAAATAATGTAAAGTACTGAAAGCGCATTCCGGGCTTTAAATGAGATCAGTGAATAAATAACGTTTACCACGTATTATACTATTAACTTCAACTTAACAGAATATTGTTCCAAGAAGACAAACAAGAATACGAGTAAGATTACTTTTGATAGCTTCTTGTGAAGTAACAAAAGCCTTTGTTATTAACTAATTTTATTTATCTACTCCATTCTGTTAATTATATAAATGTGAAAATTTGTAAGGATGTATGGATGTTTGTTACTCTTTCACGCCAGAACGGCTGAACGGATCTGGATGAAATTTGGCACAGAAATAGATTATAGTCTTGAATAGCACGTAGGTTACTTTTAAACCCGGAAAAATGTACGATTCTCGTGGGATAGGTTAGTTTTTGGCTAGGGAGGAACTGGAAGTGAGCGAAAGTGAGTCGCTAGTATTATAAATGCGAAAGTAACTCTGTTTGTCTGTTACTTTTTTACGCTAAATCCGCTGAATCGATTTAGACGAAATTTGGTATGGAGATAGTTTGAGATCCTAGAAAGGACACAGGATAGTTTTTATCCCAGAAATCAAGAGGATAAAGGGGGGAGTGGGGGAGGGGGTGAGTAATTTTGTAATCATGTCTCAAGTAAGGGATAAATTTTTAATTTTTTTATTTACTTTTCTATACCTATTTATATACTCGTATAATATCTATTTCCTACTAACCGTCAAACTATACCTTGGGACTAACCCGAGCTAAGCGAGGCTGAGGCGCTAGTTAAAAAATAAATGTAATAACCGTTTGTACACTAACTGAGGATTTAATCAAAATTATTACAAAACTCATAAAAGAAACACGATACGGTCCAAAATTACTTTCCAGCGCTCACGTAATTCGCTGTCTTGCATAAAATGCCATGAACTCGATTTTTACTTCTATAAAAAGGAAAAACCTGGAATATTTTATATTTTAAACACGCCAGTATGAACTTCGCTTGTAAATGTTCGAAGTAAACTTTAACCTACTTCTACTCGTTGTATGGATTTGTGTAAAATCCAGATGACAATAAAATATTTTGATGCCATCGTTCTGTATTGATGAAAAAGCCATAAAGTAGATGGACTATTAGTAACGACTAATAGTACTATTAGTTAACCCTTCAATTTTGAGTTCATTTGACTCATTTTAAAGAATAACACACATTATGGTTATTAAAAACACATTTTTGTGAATTGTAATGAGTAGGTACTTAATTTTTACATACAGACTTCGTTCATAGACATAAAAAATATCTCGGTAGATAGACCATTCAGACGTATAGTCCAGTCACAAATCTATACTAATATTATAAAGCTGAAGAGTTTGTTTGTTTGTTTGATTGAACACGCTAATCTGAGGAACTTCTAATCCGATTTCAAAAATTCTTTATGCATTTGATAGCCCGTTAACTGAGGAATTGTATAGGCTATATATCATCCCGGAAAAATGTACGGTTCCCGTGGTATAGATCTGTTTTGTCTAAGGACAAACCCGAAGGGAAGCAAGGGTGAGTCGCTAGTCAAGAATATAGCGTATTTAAAAATTTGTTTTGATGATAAGGAGCAGGTTGTTATTATCTATAACATATTTTCGGTTGGTTGGTACCATTGGTATTACGCACTTTGAACATCCAGACTCCTTAAATGCAAGTGGTTAAACAGGCGCTACGTATCGTCTGAGTGCAGACTTAATGATAATAGCGACGCACTTTTCACTTTTTAAACCTTTTTCTTTAACTTAAACGACCGTCTGACGCACTAGCAACGTTACTTAGACGTAAATTGCGAAATTGGTCACCACATTTGCTTAGAAATCCAATCAAGTAAGCTCTGAAATCAACATTTTTCTGAAAAGGATAGAATTTTGTTCTATGGTTCTAAGCTAATTTGGAGTATTCTGAAAGTACAAAGGGTTATTTATCAGTATCTGCTCCAAAAATAGCAACAAAAAATTATTATAGTCATGTTATTATTATTTATGATAATTAATCTATGCAGATAAATAAAATTGAAGTGTCTGTTTGTCATGTCAAACTAACAGATTTTACAAATGCATATCTATACTAATATTAAAGCTGAAGAGTGTGTTTGTTTGTTTGGTTGAACGCGCTAATCTCAGGAATTACTAATCCGATTTGAAAAATTCTTTTTGCATTATGTAGTGTTGTAGGTAATTTCAAAAATATGTATAATAAGATAATGTGGGTAATCTGGTATTGTAAGTCAGCTGTTCAGTTCAATAAACGCTATCACCCGAGTAGTTGTATTATTGCACATTGGCGACGAGGATTAAGTTTTTGAGGTTTCATTACGAAGGGACGACTTGCGTTGTACTTTATTAATAATATTTTGTGGTTTTACACATAAGTAGTGTAAAATGTCGATCGGGAAGATGGGTGATTTTGATGTGTCTAACGGTTCGTGGTCCGCGTACGTTGACCGTTTAGATATGTATTTTAAAGCGAACGGTATTAAGGAGGATTTACGTATACCGACATTGATCACAGTCATGGGGAGCGAGGCCTATGATTTGTTAGTCAAT
The DNA here is from genome assembly GCA_905404265.1 of Fabriciana adippe. NCBI lineage: Eukaryota > Metazoa > Arthropoda > Insecta > Lepidoptera > Nymphalidae > Fabriciana > Fabriciana adippe. Next base: position 1,376,643 of record FR989988.1, read on the forward strand.
CTAGCGGATCCCAAGAAGCCGGCGCAGTTGACCTATGCAGAGGCGACGGAGTTGTTGCGTCAGCATTTGGAGCCGACACCGTCGGCACTTGCCGAGCGGTACTCGTTTAGACAGAGGCGTCAATTAGTTAACGAGAATGTGGCTGCCTACGTAGCCGAGCTAAAGCGGCTGGCAAGAAATTGTAAGTTCGGCGACACTTTAAATGAAAATCTACGAGATCAATTAGTGTGTGGTCTAAGAAGCGACGTGGTGCGACAGAGACTGTTCGCGGAGAGCGATAGTCTATCGTACATGGATGCGGTGAGGATAGCTTCTTCGATGGAGGCTGCGGAGAGGGATGCAGCCGCGGTGGAGGCACCGGCTGGGAATAGTGTATCGTCGGAGAGGAGCGGTGGCAGTGCAGTGCACGCGTTGAGAGTGCCTCGCGAGCGGGCGCCGGCCCCCGTACAACCATTTCGAGCGGGCCAGCGGTCAGCGGCGCCGCAACGAGCATCAGCGGATTCTCACGGGCGGCCAAGGGTGGAGTGCAAAGGTTGTGGTTCATGGCGTCACGGCTATAATAATTGCGCTTATCGTGACTTTGTGTGTGACAATTGTCGGCAGCGTGGTCACTTGCGTCGTGTGTGTCCTAGAGGGGAATTAAGAGGTGATAAGGCGGGATTGCATCGCAACAATTATTATTACCGAAAGAATCCAGTACATTTCGGTGACATAGACGATGGGAAGTCGCCGGCGGAGGACGAGAGTGCGGATTTTCACCAGTTATGCCTGAATGACTACAAGTCGGTGAGTTTACCTATTGTTATAGAAGGTAACATTATAAATATGGAAATTGACACAGGTACTGCGATTTCATGTGTCAGTAAGAGGACATACGAGAGTAATTTCAGTCATAAAATAATAAAACCGTGCAATTTAAAATTAAGATTTTATAATGGCACTAAAGTGACCCCGTTAGGGACAATAACAGTGATGGTACAATATAAAAATAATAAAAAAAAATTAGATTTGTTTGTGATTGATGGAGGCACCACTTCACTTTTAGGCAGACAGTGGTTAGCTGAACTGGACGTAATTATTCCTAGTTTTAGATGTAATTTTGTTAATAGCAACCCTAGCCGAATAAATAAAGAAATATGTGTTTTATTGGACAGATATAAGGAATTGTTTAGCGGCGGCCTGGGGCGTTACACTGGTGGTCGCGCGACGCTGCGAGTACGCGAGAACGCATCGCCCGTGTTCCACCGCGCGCGCCCTCTGCCGTACGCGCTGCGCGAGCGCGTTGACGCCGAGCTCGACGCGATGCTGCGCGACGGCGTCATCGAACCTGTTGACTGCTCCGACTGGGCTTCTCCTCTAGTACCGGTAAACAAGGCCGACGGTTCTCTTAGATTATGCGCTGATTACAAATGTACTGTTAATCCCGTCTTATTGGTCGACCGGTATCCTTTGCCGAAAATAGATGACGTGTTAGTCAAACTGAGTGGGGCTAAATATTTTTCGAAAATTGACTTATCGCAAGCGTACAGCCAGATTGAGTTGGACGGTTCGAGTAAATACACAGTTATAAACACCCACAGAGGTCTATTTAAGTATAATAGGTTAGTATTTGGATTAGCATCTAGCCCGGGCATATTCCAACGTATTATGAGTAATTTATTAGGTAATATACCTAACGTAGAGTTTTTTTTAGATGACGTCATCATAGGTGGGCGGTCTACTGCTGAACACTTGGAAGCGTTAGAGAGAGTGTTTGAAAAATTACATAGTCACGGTTTAAAGGTGAAAAAAAATAAATGCGTATTTTTAGTAGAAGAAGTTAAATTTTTAGGTTACATTATATCTAAGGACGGTATTAAAACGGACCCCTCAAAGATAGAAGCCATAATGAATATTTCGAGACCGCAAAATGTAACAGAATTAAGATCATTCTTAGGTATAGTGAATTTTTATGCAAAATTTGTGAAGAATATAAGTTGTGTGTTAGTACCACTTTATAATTTATTAAGGAAAGATGCAGAGTGGATATGGTCTTCAGATTGTGAGTTTGCATTTAACGCAGTAAAAAAAGCATTAACAAGCGCGGAAGTGTTAGCGCACTATGATCCGACAGACAGTCTTACGCTTACGTGTGACGCGAGCGCGCTTGGCGTGGGGGGTGTGTTGACACAACGCGGGCCGCGTGGCGAACGGGTCATTGAGTATGCGTCTCGAACGCTCAACGACGCTGAGAAAAATTATTCTCAAATTCACCGCGAAGCGTTATCCATTATCTTTTGTGTAAAAAAGTTTCATCAATATTTGTACGGCAGGCATTTTATCCTGCGTACAGACCATAAGCCCTTAGTTAGTATCTTTAAAAGTAACGCGGCTATACCGGCAATGGCCGCTAGTAGGATGCAGCGTTGGGCAGTCATATTGTCTGCGTACTCTTTCGACATTGAGTATGTAAATTCATTCAATAACGGCGCGGACGGATTATCAAGATTACCGATAGTCAGTAGTAAGAAAAAGGAAGATAACCTTCCCGAACAAACATTTTTGCATTTCGCTCAGGACGCTTTGTTATTAAACTATAAAGAAGTAAAACAACAAACAAATAGGGACCCGATGTTAGGTCGAGTTTTAAATTACATACGAAATGGTTGGCCCACAGATTGTGACATTGTGAATTTACAACCTTATTTCAATAGGAGGCAAGAATTATATGAGGAATTAGGATGCGTTATGTGGGGCCATAGGGTGGTGATTCCAGATAGTTGCAGAGTAAAGGTTTTAAAAATTATTCATGAGCCTCATATGGGTATTGTTAAGTCTAAAGCGCTCGCGCGCAGCTATGTGTGGTGGCCGGGGATCGACGAGGCGGTCGAGGCGACGTGCCGCGGGTGTCCGGTGTGCGCGGCGCACGCCGACGCACCGCCGCGCGCGACCCCGCATCCGTGGCCGCGACCCTCGCGCCCGTGGTCACGCGTACATGTTGACTTTTTAGGGCCTTTGTTTGGCAGAATGTATTTAGTCGTTGTTGATGCGTTAACTAAGTGGATCGAGGTTTTCAATGTAGCTAGTACCGCGGCCAATGGAACTATCGAAAAGTTAGAGGAGCTTTGGGCTAGATGGGGCGCACCCAAACAGCTGGTATCCGATAACGGTCCACCTTTCTCTAGTAGGGAGTTCGAAACGTTTATGTCCCATTACGGGACAGAACATATTTTTTCCGCACCGTACCATCCTGCATCTAACGGAGCGGCGGAAAATGCTGTTAGAACTGTTAAAAGGGTTATTAAAAAAGCAGTGCACGATAAATGCAACGTGAATAGGGCCTTAAATTCTTTTCTGCTGTACTACAGAAATACTGAGCATTCCACGACTGGGGAAAGCCCATCACATTTAATGTTAGGTAGACGAATGAGAACTCGACTGGATTTGATAAGACCGGACAGGGAACAGAAAGTAGAACAAGCGCAACGTAGACAAGTAGAAGCTGCCGGAGGCGTAGATAAGTCTTTAAAAGTGGGTGATGAAGTGTGGTATCGGCAATATCTAAAAGGGGAAAAGTGGGCTCCAGGGGAAATAAGGGAATGTTTAGGTTCTACTAATTGCAGAATAGTGGCAAGGGATGGTACAGTTATCCATAGGCACGTCGACCAACTAAGACGGAGGTCAAGAAATTCGTTAGTTAGTGCATCGAGCGCATCAGACACGGGTGAGGTAAAGGATACAACCGAGATGGATAAACGGGAGGAAAGTATAGTGGAGGAGGGTGAGAGTAAATCGGTAAGAGAACGGGAAGGTCTGTCGGAGGAGCCGGGGGGATCATGCGTGGCGTCGCCGCCCGGGATCACTCAGGCTTCACAAAGTATCGAACCTGTTACGACATCTGTCTATACGCGACCACCAGTGGAGCAGCCCTGGGTACGCCCTGTAAGGTCTTGTAGATTAAAGAAAAAAGACTAAACCATTTCCGGTTATGTTGATTGTTTAGTTAGTATGTAGTCAAATTTTTAGTAATGTTGTAGTACATAAGGAAAGACCTAGTATTAATTAAGTGGGGAGGGATGTAGTGTTGTAGGTAATTTCAAAAATATGTATAATAAGATAATGTGGGTAATCTGGTATTGTAAGTCAGCTGTTCAGTTCAATAAACGCTATCACCCGAGTAGTTGTATTATTGCACACATTAGATAGCCCGTTAACTGAGGAAAGCTATAGGCTATATATATCATGCCGGAAAAATGTACGGTTCTCGTGGAATAGATTTGTTGTTATCTAGGGACGAATCCGAAGCGAAGCGAGGGTGAGTCGCTCGTGAAATGATATACGGTACTATAAGAAAAACTTTTAACATTTTTGTCTGTATGTTTATCTGCCGTTGGGACTTTCACTGGCAGCTAGCTGATGTTATAAAGAGTAACTTAGGCTACTTTTATTTTAGGAAAAGAATTAGGGTTCTGCTTATAAAAATAAAACATAGCTACGGACACACCCAAGCGAAACGAGGGTAAGTCGCTAGTCTATTAATATAGATGGACGGTGGTCCTCTTCTTTCTCTTTAGCCTATACTAAAAGTATTATTTTCATCGAATATAGCGCGATATCGCTTTACCAAGATGAGGGAAGTTAAAAACTATATAATTTCCAACCTAATTTCTCTACGGGAGACTATTTAACCACTTATCTCGCTTATTCCTTTATACTGTACGTGTACTAAAACCTTTTTCAGAGTACATAATAGTCTATAACATCATTGCCTTAATCCTCGCCATTCTGCCATCATAAGAAAGAAGGCCGCAACTAACAATTTGATCAAAAATTACTTACATGCAGATTCGAAATCTGCAACAAAAAAAAAGCTTAATAGCCTTACTCATAAACCTCTAAGTCTTACGAATCCGGTGATACCATAACCATTTTAATCGTAACTACGTCAAAACTAGTAGTAATTTTGACGTAGTAGTAAGACAAAACTTCAAATATCTCGAAATCAACTGTGACGAAATTACGGCCTTCTTTCTTATGACGGCAGCATTGCTAAGATTATTAATAAAATTAAAACTCAATACAAACCGACGGACAGTATTTTAGATTTAAAGACATTTATTTTTCAAAAAAGAAAATAGTTCACTTATATTAGGAAAATTATACAATAAAAAAACTTATGCAACTAATCATGCAGTAGTGCTACTTAATCGGATCTTCCGAAAGCATGTGGTTCTTTAATTTTTTCTTAAATATATCAATAGGTTTTGCATCTTCTACATCTTTAGGTAACGAGTTGTATAGCTGTGCTCCTTCAAAGAGAATAAATTTGTTTTTATACCATATTTAGTTCTAGTTTTTGGTAACTCTAATTTATTTCTATTTCTAGTGCGATGTGAGTGAGATTTGATTTTAAACGAAAGCTGTGAGTGTAAGGCATTTGTTATTATTTTTCGAATAAGTATACATATTTTATATTGGTACATTTGTTTTATTGACAATATTTTTGTATTTTCTTATATTTATTCTTGAAACCTAACGTCTTACTGCTTTATTAAATACATTGTAAATTGTAAATTGATCTCAAGTGCGTGCACAATGCACATATCAATTGCAAATAGTAGTTCCATATTAACCGTAAAAAAATATATTCTTTTTATTTTGTTAGGGCATTAACACACGGCTCCATCTAGTTTCATAGTAGGCTACGAGGCTTGCTTTATGGATACCAGATAGTAGATACCAGATAGTTGATAGTTCGTCCCTGGGTAGGTACGTTTTTACGGTAAGCTATGTTTATACATAAATAGTAGCTTGCTACTCCTAAGATATTCATTTAAATTATATAGCGATTTACCCTCACTCCGCTCGGATGTGTACGCCGTACGCGGATTTTGTTCACAATTTTATGGGTTTTAATTTTTTTTCAAGAAACCTTGATTCTTTTCCTAATATAAATTAGCTTAAGTTACTCCTTGTAACATTAGCTATCTGCCAGTGAAAGTTCCGTGAAAATCGGTCCAGCCGTTTCGGACATTAGCCGGAACAAACAGACAGACGGACAGACAAAAATTGTAAAAAATGTTGTTTTGGTATATGTACCGTGTATACATCCATATACATTTATTAAAAAGCGGTTATTTTAATATTTGAAACAGACACTCCAATTTTATTTATCTGTATAGATATAAAAACCCATGACTGGAGTACAAACATTCGTACTCTTCACACAAATGAATGTCGCCAGCGGGACTAGAACCTTACTCAAACCGCTGGCACAGCAAATAGGGTCACTACAAACTGAGCTAAACGTGTCGTCATTTATCTAAGTTCAAATGTGTTTGATCTTATTTATCTCAGGAAAGACTGAATAGTTTTTTTAAATATTTAATATACGGGTATTAGACTTTTTAAATAAAACATCTTTTCGGATCATTTCGCGGATTTATTTTGATTTTTGGTTCCCGACGTGTCGAATGCTTTTCAGCAATCATGGTCACGGGAGATACTAAACTTTTAGATATCTCCAAGGCGTTATATACTTGTTGTAGACAGTGCCTACCCACAATTTTACAAAAATGATTTCAAAAATTTAAAAATGGCACCAGTACCTTACAGTACCACGAGTACCTTACAATATTATTATGTTGATTTTAATTCTAAACATTTAAAAAAAATAGGTATTATAATTAAATATAGTAATACTATTTATTTAATTTTAGCTGCTATTATTATAAATATCAAATTTTTTTAAACAAACTTTATTAATAATAATATTATTTAGTGTTGCTATTACTAAGTATAATAAGTACAACCACAAAGAAAATTAAAAATTAAATAATATAATTATACAATATTATTGTGGATATATAATTTAAAAATGAAATTATTAATTTAGATTGCTATTATTTAAAGTTAAAATATTAAGCAACACTATTGCTATCTTTACAGATAAAAATATATATTAATTTGAATTACTGTTATTGTGATCCACACAGTAGGTACATGGGGTTTTATCTAGGAAAAGAAAAAGATGGCTTCAGATACTATCTATATATTGTAAGACATAGGTATTCAACGACCTTCCACTTATTCCTTTGACGCTTGAAATTTCCGTTTGACGGAATTTTGTGAAAGTAATTAACATTATAAGACGAAGTTAATTAAAGTTCAGCTTCTTTTATCTATACATATAATAAAACTGTAGAGGTCGAATGTCTGTACACAGAAAAAAAAATGCTAAAAACCGAGTCAGGGGGATGTAAGAAGAGAAATAGAACACATCCAGATTTTTTTCAATTTTTTTTGTTTCTCTATCTGTTTGTACGGGCTGATCTCCGAATCTGTTGGACCGATTTAAATGAAATTTTGCATGGTGGTACCTTATACTGACTACTGATTGGTTTTTAATGAAACTTTACAATAATATAGTTCAGAATTGATTATTCCTATTGATTATAGGCTATTTTTTATCGCAGAAAAATGTACGGCTCCCGTGGGATAAATTTGTTTTTGTTTGTTTAGAGACGAAACCGAGCAAAGCGAGGGTGAGCCGCTAATTAAATTATACTTTTAAGTAATTAGTGAGTAAATAAATAATTAAAAATAATAAAATTATAATATATTTGAAATTTATCAAAAACAAAATCAAAATCGGACACACACACGCACGCACGCGCACGCACCCACGTCACATAATGGCTATTTCAATAAGATTTTCTAAAAAAAATTTTAGGTTCAACTCAGAATTTTTATTACATGTATTATATTATAATTAATTAATTAATATATTTTTTATTATATATATACATAAACTCTTTACATTTACCATATCATGACCATGTCGATGACGACTTACATGAATTTACTCCTCATCTAAACTTGCCTATAGAAAGTTTTTCACTTCAAAAAATATTAACTCTAAAAGTTTATGTAGTTAGCAATCAGCCACCGATCGCAGCTCCACTCGTACAGTTAACGGGACGGAGATAAAACTAGCCTACATAGGGTTTTTTGGCCAACTCCATGACGCAATCTATATCTTTGCCGCATTTCATCGAAATTTGTTCAGAGTTTAAGAATAAAAATATAATAAACATACAAACATATATACACGAATATTACTATGTATTAATTCTTCAGCTAATTAATCATAGTTCACAGCGACAGACCGCTAACAAAGGAGACCTTTGGACTGAACACGTGCAGTGTACAATTGAGTGCAAGCACACAGCATATAGGGGCGTATTGATGCTTCATATTATTATAAAATATAACATGTTTTTAAAGAGATAACTTGTGATGAGCCTTGCAAATGTGAAAAATTCCATTAAAATCACGCGTTATCCCGTTTTTGGGATTATTTGGGATACGAAACCTAAAAAAAAATTGCATATGTATGCAATTCACTCACAGTAGAAGTGAAACTTCAGAAAAGTAACCTACGAGAGAGTGAGATAAACATATATAGAGTAGAACAATTGTAAGGTTTAGTTTTCTTTTACCAAGATTAAAAATTATTTTACATTTTATTTAACATATATTACATAACATATTATTCAGTATTATTTTTCCCACCTATGTAATGCATTCTATCTCATTCTCTCGCAGGCTTAATCCTATATATTTATGTGTTTGTCTCGTTCTAGTGTCGCATTTTCGTTTCATCGAGTTTCAAATCACATCGATTCTAAAGAATTTTCAATTCAAAAACAAGTGTATCCTCTCACTCTTTTCTTTTCGTTAAGAGAGTAACACTCGAGTACATTGAAAATTCAAGTTTCCATTAAGGAGAATGTTAGTATGCAGAAATCGCCCCGGACGTTACCCATGTTAACTACTTTTTTTTTAATAGTTTAATTTATTACAAAGAAAGAAGACCTGAAACTCTTTAAGGTGCGTGTTAACATGCTTCTCTTGGGCAAACTCGCTACATCGTAGATCTTATCGATGCCTTCGAACTAATATGAAGGTCAAGAGTATGCCCATTTTTAATATAAAAAAAAGAACAATTACAATATAACATATAAAAACTTTAATGGATTATGCCGATGTTACAACTATTTAACGTTAATAATTACTTTAGGTTTATTACAGTCATAAATTAATTTTAATTTTGTTTTTATTATTATACATACATACATATAATGAAGTATGATAGAGACAAAAAAAATATACTGATTTGAATTTCAAATAAGTTATTCCACGTCAAAGGTATAATTTTTTATTTAAAAAAATATATATTTTATGAGTACTTAATACTTTATACGATTTACGCGAATATTTGATATTTTAAATAAAACTACCTTATCGAGTTTTTTCGCGGATTTATTTTGATTAAATCCAATTTTTATATCTTTTCCGAAAATAACACGATTTTACAAAAAAACGCCAAGCGAAGCTCGGTCCAGGTACTCCCTTTTTAATAAAAAATTATCATTAAACAAATAATGCCCGACGAAAGCTACACTGAATAATGTATTTACATTAACGCGGATTGAATCCACTTATCGTAGAAATATTTATATAGCAAATAGTATTAGTTATATAACAATTTTCCAAGTTAAGATGAAGTTCGTAATGGATGAGTGTTGCTTCATGCTACCACTTGCGTCCTACTTATGTTGAAGTTTTGTAATAAAACTGCTCTACAACATAAAGTTTTTTAACACTAGTGGCCCTGTGACTGTAATTCTCAGACTGAAAAGTATTTTTGCTCAAACAACATAGAGATTATGTAACTTTAGATAATTTAGGTTTTTAATAGTGAAAGTATTATTAAAATCGGTTAAGTAGTTTCTGAGTTAATCGATTAAAAAAAAAACAAAAATCTTTCACATCTATACTTAATATTATAAAGCTAAAGTATTTGTTTGTTTATTTGTTTGTTTGTTTTGTTGAACGTGCTAATCTCAGTAACTACTGGATGGAATTGAAAAATTCTTTTTGTGTTGGATAGTCCATTTATCGAGGAAGGCTTTAGGGTATATATCATCCCGGAAAAATGTACTGCTCCCGTGGGATAGAGTTGTTTTTGTCTAGAGACGAACCCGAAGCGAAGCGAGGGTGAGTCGCTAATTTATAATATTAGTATAGAAATAGATAGGTATATATACTACCAAGTGCCAGTTGTATTCAGTCATTTTTTTAATAGAAGAATGTGGAATTAAAAATAAAGGATGTATAGAACAGCCCTATCAACGATAATCCTGAAATCCTGTTATTTTAGGATCTGTTAGTTATTTACAATTATCATGTAAATAAGAGTGTACTGGCCCATCTTTATATAGGGGTTAATACACTCCTCTTTATATACAAAACTAGCGACTCACCCTCGCTTCGCTCGGGTTCTTGCTTGGATATAGTAAAATGGATATAATATGTTATCCTTAAGAGATAGACATATGCTATCGCGAACTTTTTTGTAGACCTTTTTAAGGTGTACAATACTGTAGTACATTATTTTGATCTATCTCGTAGGGCTCAGCCAGCGTTTGTAATGTAAGCGCAAAAAAATGTGTTTATTTACGACATCACATTAGATACCTCTAAAATTATCAGTGTTTCTCTACTACGTTATGCATGTATTATACATATAAAGCTTCCTCTTGTATCACTCTATCTATTAAAAAAACCGTATCAAAATTCGTTACGTATTTTTAAAGATCTAAGTACACATAGGGACAGACAGGCAACGGGGAGCGACTTTGTTTTATACTATGTAGTGATAAATACTTTTATTACTGTTAGAAAACATGATACCGTCGGCATAATTAGTTTCTTTGTAACCCACAAAAAAATCTTTTCATCAAAATTGGTACATTTTATCTTAGCATTTGTTGTTATTAGCGTCTTATAAAATCATTTATTCACACATTTAAATAGAAGATGGTACCATACACGTATGTGATATGAATATTTAATATAAATTAAGTACATAAAGAACATTGACTGAGCAGAGAAGACGTGCTCGACGCCAAACGCAATACTTAACACTACTACTTATATATATTAAACTAGTGACTCACCCTCGCTTCGCTCGGGTTCATTCCTAGGTACGTTTTAATTTTTTTGAGCGAAACCTTAATTTTTTTTTCTAAAATAAAAGTAGCCTAAGTTACTCCTTATAATATCAGCTATTTGACAGTGAAAGTCCCGTTAAAATTGGTTTAGCCGTTTCGGAGATTAGCCGGAACAAACAGACAGACAGACAAAAATTTTAAAAATTGTGTTTTTCTTATAAGTACCCTATATAATTCCATATGCATTTAGTATAAAGCTGTTATTTTGATATTACAAACAGACACTTCAATTTTAATTATCTGAATAGATAGATATTGTGTTCCTTCTAAATACTCGGATTACATTTGAGCCTAATTTTAAAATTATAAATGATGTGCTTGACATAGAATCCCTCTTACATGAAACAACTGATGGGTTTTTTTTTTTTCATTTTATAAATCAGAGAGTAACATAGTTGACTTTACATTTCATATGTTGATATTAGTTTATGGTAGTAATGGGCCGAATGTTCAGCCGAATATTCGTGTTCAGTTTATTCGGCGTATGTTTATGTTTGTTTTCGGCCAAATATTTGGATAGTTTGCCGAATAATCGTTTTAAGATTAATATATGCTAAAAAGGCTTCCTTCTAAGAATTGTAGTTTTGTAAATGGCACAGACGTAGTGTCTGTTTAACAATCATTTTTTCACAAAATTAAAAATTAAAAAACTGTAACAATCAATATAATTAATGTTTATGAACTGTAAAATATGTTTACTGCGCAAAAATGAAACCAATTATTCTGCCGAATATTCGGCTCGGTACATTCTGTGGCGAATATTCGGCCGAATATTTGAATTCGGCTGAGAATGGATTCGGTTTTATTTTCTAGTTTACTTGTAAGAAGTACCTAACTAAAATTCGCGCGGTACTAAAATTTTTAGAAATAGGATATAAGTAAAATGAGTGTAGGTACCTATATAAGACAAATATTTAGGTTTTATCTAGACATAGAAACTTATTCAATTCCACAATCTATACTAATGTTAAGCTAAAAAGGATTGTTCGCATTTTGATAATTTCTGAAATTACCGCTCAGATGGATTTAGCGTCACGCGAGCGAAGTCATGGACAAAAGCTAGCTGAATGATATACTGTACATGTTTTATTTACTAAATCTAATTACCAAGTATATATTTATAATTTGTATGTATTGTAGTTATATAATATGTATAGTGTATCAACTATCTGCCTCGGTGGTGTAGTGGCTAGCATGTACGGCTGCACATCCTGAGGTCCTGGGTTCGAGTCCCGGGTCGGGCCAAGTTTAGTTATTGAGTCTTTCTGTATAGTAGGCCTCAGTAACAGCCCGGAGTTGGGAAGTTGGCGGTGTATCACCCCCGTGCCTCGGAGAGCACGTAAAGCCGTCGGTCCTGCGCCTTAACTCTCACCGGTCGTGTCGAGTAGTCGTCCCACCGGAGTATGAGAGTGACAGGAATAGAGAGTGCACTTGTGTCTGCGCGTACATTTGTGCACTATAATATCTCCTGCGCAGTTGGCTAGTCTCAATGAGATTGGCCGCCGTGGCCGGAATCGGTCAGGAGAACATTATTATTATTAGTAGTGTATCAACTATCTGGTATCCATAACACAAGTCTCGTAGCTTACCATGGAATTAGATGGTGCTGTGTGTTAATGTCCCAACATATTTAAGTATGGTACCTATTTAAGTAAGGTACCTAACAATAGATGTTTAATATGTTATATTGATATGAAAACACAGGTACCTTTTTATTGCCTCAATCTCATAATTCACAGGATACGATCAAAGTGAGATTAGACGCAGGACCGACGGTTTTATGGGCTCTTCGAGGCGCTCTGTGGTACATTTCTGTTATAAAGGTCTAGACCTAAGAGCCTTTATGAAGACTTACGAGTATAAAGCAACTACTAGTTACAGTACATTACACTGTATCTATCTAGCAGCTAGATACGTTGACATTCTAGAGGTTTACCCCATTTACTTTAAATTTAGAAAAGAAACATACCTACTTAAAACGCAAACACTTGTATACGTTTGGTATAATTTAGCATTATGCAAACGATCCGGGGAAATTTCAACAAGGACGCAAATATTTTTTGCAATACAAAAAAGACTTTATTTTGATATAAATAAAATCGAAAATAGAGTAAAAGTTGATTGTTAGCATTGAAATATTCATTTGATGATATTTCTGGTAGTACCTTTTTTCGAGTAATTCAAGCAAGCTTTTCGTTTACTTACGTGAAAAAAGTTATGAAAAAAGTTCGCAAATGTTTTCATAAGGATAAGATACCTGTAAATAGTTGTTGAAGAAGTTTATTAAATGATAACCACCTATTATTTATTCCATATTTCACCAAAATCGTAATTTTCTAATCAGATAGGGCTATCCAACGTTTGTATTTCTCACTGACTTCTAAGCACGGTTCGGAAGGAGCTGCCTTCTGAACTGGTAGCTTTCTCACGAAAGAGTGAAGAAGAGAATTGACAATTCAAAAGTATATTTAAATAAAATGAAGGGTTCGGGCAAAGAACAAGGAATGACCTAATGAATATGAGAAAAAAGCAATTTAAAGTTTAGAAGTTTTAATATTTTTATTGAGATCAAAGTATGCAGTAAGTTTTTACTACGTACAATTTTGGCCAATCCTCCTTTTTTACCGGTTATGGACATTTCCAGTTCTTTTTGCATTTGGGCATAGATAAAAGTGTATTTTTAGCGAAATTGGTTGAGTATTTGTAAAAACTAGTGGCTGGGAATGCAATTACCATAGACATAGATTTTTTACCAGTACAAAAAAAAATAAAAAATAATGACATTCCCTGTTTTTTGCCTATCCCCTTCAAATATACATAACATTATTTATTAATGTAATGATTAAAAATGGAGGTAGACATGATAGACATTGGTACGCCGATAAATTATATCAATTGGTTTTCATTAGCTTGCTTGACATTACTTGACGGCAATCAGACCAATTGTACGCATCTCTATTGGGGCGGCTGGTATCATATGCCCAGCTATTTTAATTTAATTAGAAAATTGCTCCTTTGTGTGTTTTTACCGACTTTTAAAATGGAGCAGCTAATGAATTCAGATGACTGATTCAGATTCAGTTTTTCAGAGTAATTTTTAAAACTAGTAATAAGTCTTTACCTATAGTACTTAACCAGGCTGATAGAGACGATGAAGAAATATTTCTCTTTTGTCAAAAAAAAGCAGTTCATGAAAAAAAATGTATCTTTTGTACTAAAGATATGTAAAAATTAAAACACGAAAATCTTTAACTTCCGCCATATCAGTCTTAGAGTTACAGTATTTTTAATGATAGAAATTATTCTTCACTGAAGAAAAATCTTTCGATATACGATTTTATTAGGCCATTGTAACTACACGAACACTGTTTAGTCGTAATGCGAACACATCTGTTTTGTCTTCTTATTAACGATCGCGTTAAACTAATTACAGCATCTGAACATTTAATTCTTTCATTTGTTCATTGTCAACAAACTTAGTGTGATTCTAGCATAAAAAATCGATTTAAAAATAAGATACAAATGTCTAAAAATACAGTAAATATAAAAATAAAAAAATAGATTTTTTATTTAGTTGATCCCTCTTGAGTCCTAGAAGTCTCAACTAGTAGAAAAAGCCAGGTTTTCTTTTCAATGCCTTAAAGAAATTCCGAGGAATGATAGATACTGTTTTGGAATAAAACCTGAGCATTAATAAAGAAGTATGTGATCGAGAAAACAAAGAAACATATTTTGTTGATATAAATACGTTAAAAAGAAAAACGAAGAATCTTATTGATTTAAATTGACATGAATATTTCTCAAAGCTTAAAAAACTCTTCCAATCCAAAAAAAAGAGAAAAAAAGTTCCCATTAATGAAAGTACGCACAAAGTCACAGGCTATCGTAATTTATCGTTCCAATATTCGAATCGATATCGATTAATTGAACACGATAATGAAAAGAATGAAACAAATAAATTACAAAACAGCATTTTTCCTTATGGTGGAATTACAAAGCGAGGCCTAGTGATTCTCCGGCACCAGACAGATCGATACACGAGTTTACGAGGGAACAGTACAAACGACTATCAATAAAAGTGTAAAATTATTCATATGAGTAGGCATTGTTGTACTCCTAATGAACCTTAAAGTCGTAGACAATTGGTTATTTTTTCTTCAATATGATATTTGTCTTCCATATCTTCTTTGTAGTAAAACTAACATTGACAGACTAAAGACTACGCGCAGCCTAAATCTAAAAGGGTCTAAAACACAAAACTTTTCATAAAAGCTTCCTTATAAAACTAAGGTGAGCACTAACTTTTTTTAACGTTGGAAAATGCATTTACACATACCACCTGTATGTACAGGTAATGATATAACCTCTTATATTTCTTAAGATTGAAGGTTCCGTATGCAGAACAGAAGAAGAAAAACTTAAGCTGGATTTAAAATATTGGATACAGGATTTTGGTGAGGCTTACTTATTTGATATGCTATATTGCACTATCAAAGCTACATGAAATAAATTTTTGAGGGGGTTGTAGATGTGCCCACATTTACAATTTTCGTCGAAAGTACCTAATCTATAATATACTAGCGACTTACCGTCGCTTCGCTCGAGTTCGTCCCTATATTGTTTCCCCATACAAACTTTCATCCCCACTTTCACCCCCTTAAGGGATGATTTCCGGGATAAAAAGTATCCTATGTCCTACCCAGAGTCTCATATCTTCTTACCAGATTTCATCTAAATTGGTTCAGTAAATCTAGAGATTGCCCCCTACAACCTCACAAACTCACAAACTTTACCTCTTTATAATATGATTAGTATACGTAGATAAAATCTATATATATATATAAAAATGAATCCCTATTTCCCTTGGTCACGCTATCACGCGTGAACGGCTGGACCGATTTCACTAATTCTTTTTTTGTTGTGTTTGTTATTGTCAGGAGAAGGTTCTTACATTAAAAAAATTAAGAAAATTGCTCAGGAACTTAGAAAATGGGGATGAAAGTTTGTATTGGGAAGCTAGCTACAATAATAATCATTAGACAAAGGCCATTGTTTCTTTTAATATATCAGATCACTTAACTTTATTCGCTTCGCTTCCGTATGATTAATTATTATATGGTTGCAAATATTGCATAGGTATAAAACAAACCGTTCAATAGCATTCAACTAATTAGGGCGGTAGTTGACCGACTTAGGAGTACATGCACTTAAAATGCATTTACTAATGATTTTGAAATGTTATTATTGTGAGCTTAAAAGTGAAAAATATCATTTCTTTTTATATACGTAGGGATCCACATATATACAGCATACATATCCATACATATAATAAAATTGTAACTAAGCCGAATCTGTACATTGAATATTTTTCGGAAAATCTTGTTAAAATATTCATTATTATCGATCAGAGGCTGAATCTATAGTTTTAGAATATTTTGTCTATCCGTTTGTCTGGGAACGCATCACGAAAAAACCACTGGACAGATTTTGATGAAATTTGATATGATGGTAGCTGGTTATCCGGGTCATCATATAGGATTCTTTTTACTGCGGAAAAATTTTTCATCTCTGAGAAATCTATCCTAACCGATAAAACGTTGCTAGGGACAAACCCAAGAGGAGCGAGGTTGAGTCACTAGTTTTAAATAAAACTATCTTTTCAAATTTGTCCTGGAATTATTTTGTTTTTTGGTTCCAGATGTTTCGGTCTCACTTAACACATAATCCTATCGCCCTTCTGATTAATAGCGCTGTATCTAATGCGAAAACAGTTCACAATGACTAAGCTCTTAAGTATCCGGAACTAAAATTAAATGATATTGTCTACTTGAGGAAAACATCTATACATATAATAAAATTGTAACTTAGCTGAATCTGTACATTAAAATTTTCTTAGAAAAACTTATTCATATAGACATTATTATCGATACAGAGGCCGAATCTACAGTTTTTAGAAATTTTGTCTGTCTGTCTGTCTATCTGTCTGTTACCGCAACACGGAAAATCCACTGGAGGGATTTTGATGAAATTTGGTAAGAAGATATCTGGTCCGGATCAACATATAGGATACTTTTTACTGCCGGAAAATATCTCATCTCTGAGAAATTTATACTAAACGATAAAACGTAAGTAGGGATGAACCCGAGCGGAGCAAGGGTGAGTCGCTAGTTATACTATATTTTTACAATAGAATATATTGTAAATTATATAAGTATTCTTCTTCAGGAACTTAATACAGATCAGATGTCACAAAACATCCAATTGATAAAAAAATAAAAATATATAAGCATTAGGTACGTTTTTGTTAACAAAAACAATCTAATATATAAATATCTCAAGTCACGGTATTTGTGGTCGCACTCCTCCGAAACGTCTTGACCGATATTAATGATTATTTTTTTTTTGTATATTTGGTAAGTATGAGAATAAGTCGTAAATTATTTTTCATCCCCTATCCCCACACCCCATTTTATTAATCGCGATTTTAGTATTTTTGTATGAACAATATTATATAGATACATAACGACGAACCCGAGCGAAGCAAGGGTGAGCCGTTAGTTATATATAAATAAATAAAATAGTCCGCACTTAAATCAAACATAAAAATCAACAAATGATAACGCATGCACATTTTCATATAGAACAAAGGATTTTAAGTGCATTCCGAGTGCTAGCGCACTGGAAGCAGCTACCGTACACTGTGATTAAGCGACAGATTCATAGAGCGCTTGAGGGTTATTAGTATACTAGCGAGTCACGCTCGCTTCGCTCGTGTTCGTCTCTTACGTTTTCACGGTTAGCTATGTTTATACATAAATACCTAGTAGCTTGCTACTCCTAAGATATTTATTTAAATTATATACTCCAATTTTATTTATCTGTATAGATTACGAAAGAACTAATAACTATAGATTAAAACATACCTCAATATAATTATCGGTACAATTTACTTCGAAATAATCACCATAATTAAGCCTAAAATAGCTATCTATACTAATATTATAAAGAGGCAGAGTTTGTTTGTTTGTTTGAACGCGCTAATCTCAGGAACTACGAATCCGATTTAAAAAAATATTTTTGCATTAGATAGCCCGTTTATTGAGGAAGGCTATATAGTAAGTAGTAGCTAAGGTTATATAGTATAGCCCGTCCAGCTTTTCATGCTTCTGAGCACAGTATTCGAGAACTCTGTTCTCAAATTTTACAATCAAACCAAAACATGACTGAAGCAGAAGCCTTAGAAAAGTGGAAGTCAAAATGTCCTAATGTTGACATTCCAAAGGAATTTTCCACACAAAAACTTTGAGATGCGTCATTAGTTCATACCGTATTCCAAAATTTGGCTCAAAATCTTTCGAGTGACGACCCCGAGCGAAGCGAAGGCGAGACGCTAGCTATCAAATAAGCTCGATATTTAACGCTTTACAAATTCATTTGAAACTTTATTTCAAATAAAGCATACTATAATATACTGCTTTGTTAAAAGATTATTATTACTGAAGACACTAGCGACTCACCCTCGCTTCGCTCGGGTTCGTCCTTAGGTTGCTTCCAAAACAAAATTAACTAATTAATTTAGTTTTAATTTTTTTTTCGTGAGACCCTTTTTTTTCTCTAAAATAAAAGTAGCCTAAGTTACTCCTTATTACATCAGCTATCTGCCAGTGAAAGTCCCGTCAAAATCAGTTAAGCCATTTCATAGCCGGAACAGACAGACAGACAGACAAAAATTGTAAAAAAAATTGTTTTAATATATGTACCGTGTATACATCTATATGCATTTAGTAAAAAGCGATTATTTTAATATTACAAACAGACACTCCAATTTTATTCATCTGTATAGATTAGTAAATGAATGTACAATACAAAAGATTTTTTTTTTCTGGTAAAGCAACACTCATACGTTGCATCAAATATGACGACTGATGAGCTAAATAACATCGGCCTCATAACATTTTATCTGCAATACACAATCAACATACTTCTTGCTATATGCGTATATGTATCTGTAATGTATTAATTTGTTTCAATTAACTTTTAATTGTAAGTGGAAAAAGCTTTAAGTAGAAAGACTCGGGTGTTGTTTATTAAGGAAATAAACAAGGAATGTGGAGACAAAGAATTGAAAGAACTGTTCAAGAAATAACGAAATTTTTCCTAATAAACAAATCTATCCCACGGGAACCGTACATTTTTCCAGGATAAAAAGTAGTCTATGTGTTATTTTGATGTATGAGCTATATTACTGCAAGTTTCATTAAAATCTTTAGAAGTTTTTGCGTGAAAGAGTAACAAACATCCATACATGTATACATCCATACATCCTAGCCAACTGATCGTTGGTAAGCACATCACTTGAGAACAGCGGCTTTTTTAAAATGTTCAGTACAACCCTACCACAATTCACGGAAAACATGTTATAATACAACCCACGGCTCATCATACATTTGTGCAAAGCGAAGCGAGGGTGATTGATGTATACATCATACATCACTCACTCTCGCTTCGCTTCGAATTCGTCCCTAGACAAAAACAATTCTATCCCACGGGATCTGTACATTTTTCCGGGATGATATATAGCCTATAGCCTTCCTCAGTTAACGGGCTATCTAATGCAAGAATTTTTCAAATCGGATTAATAGTTCCTGAGATTAGCGCGTTTAACCAAACAAACAAACAAACTCTTCAGCTTTATAACATTAAATAGATATAGTCTATTTATTCAATATTAACCATTAAAACGTACAAAAGGGACAAACCCGAGCGAAGGGAGTGTGATCCGTTAGTTTTATATAAAGTAAAGTGTTTTTATCTATGCCATAACCCCAAAAATCATAAAAAAAAATAATTAAATTGGGCAGGGTAACATCTGGCGGATCAAACAGTATACAATAAATATTTAATTATAATTATTATTGCACTCACATAGGACTGATTCATACAAATAGTTCCATAACGTGCAAAGTTCACAGTCGAAGGTTATGATAAGACAGAGATAAAATATAATTTAAAATACCTAAAAGTTTTTATTACTATATTTTTGGGAGTTTTAATCCTAGTGAGATAAACATCAATATATGGTATTTTTTACACAAATTAAATAGAAATAATGTAAAACTTGAAATTGAAGATTTTAGACATTTGTCTTTTTTTCTCTAAGTAACTATATTACTTGAATAAGGTTTTTTAACACCAAAAATGAGTTTTATTGAATTTATGTCAGCTATTATATGGTAGGTTTACAATTGAGTAACTAATTATATATTACTAATATGGCAAATTAGAACACACAACCATAATATTTAATTACCAATAATGTCATCAACCAATGATGAATCAGTCAAGACAACCTTTTTGACTTATGTTACGAGTATATAGATTTAAAATGCATACAGCGATGGCACTTAAATCTGCGACTGAGTATCTTTGTAGGATACGTTTGGCTTATTTGTAGTGACACAACTTGCTGTGCCAACGGTTGCGGGTTCGAGTCCCGCTGGAAGCATTCATTTATGTCATAAGCACGAATGTTTGTACTCCAGTCATGAATGTTTATATTTATAATATGTACGTCATAACGTTTTCAATGGTGTCGAAGATTAGCGGGTACAAAGAGACAGACCTACAATTTTATTTAACTACACATAATTCAGATTTGTGACACGTTTTTTTAGTTAATCAGCATTAAGGAAATCAGGAAATGCCTAAGCTTGTTAAAGCCAAAGTCATTGAATTTCTGGTATAGGAACCCCTCTATATTGGCATACCCTCATTTACATTTTATGCGGGCTTGTTTTTTTATTAGGACTACTACAAGTTCTTTCTATAAGAATATTATGTACAGGTATTATACGTACGTAGTCTTATTATAGTACTAGCGACTAACCCTTGCTTTGCTCACGTACATTTTACTCCATAGTCTATTTGTGTACTAAATTTTATCCAAATCTGTTCAGCTGTTCCAGAGAAAAGCAGTTACAAACATATACACATGCAAACTTTCACATTTATAATAGTAATCTGATGTCCCTTCCGAGAATTTAGTCTTGATTTTGTTCTACATTTTACTTTAATTTTTATTAAGAAGATTTTTCAATAACAGCCTGGATTTGGGTAGCTGGCGGTGTTATGTTACGCCACGCGTCAAAAAACGATCTCTCACCTCCCACAGGACTTCCAAAATGAAAGGAACAGAGAGTGGCATTTGTGTTTGCAGAGACATGTGTAACTGAAGAACTCCTGCGCAGTTGGCTAACCCTCAGAGAGAGAAAGAGATTAGGGTGAGACTAACATTTGCTATTTTTTGTGCGGCGAGCAAGATGACGGCGACTAAATGCTAGTAGGTACACCTGACATTAATATGGTAAAGAAATTATTATCTAATTACTTAGAAGCAGTGGTAGCCCAGTTGTAACGCGCTTGGAAAACTGAGTGAAACGAGTTCAAATCCCGGGTTTCGTACCTCTGATATTTTCATGTGTGAATCATTTGCAACATGATTACCACTTGTCTTACGATAAAAAACAACAACGTGAGGAAATCTGCATGTCTGAGAGACCCAGCAAGTTTTCGTAAGATATTTTTTGTCCGCCAACCCGCACTTGGCCAGCATGGCGGATTATGGCCTGATCCCATTCCTATTGAAGAAAGGTGCCCAGCAGTGGGACATTAAAAGCTAAATGCATATCTAATTACCTTATTTCTGGGACATACAAATATATCGATTTATTGTCATACGTCATTTGAAAATAAAACCGATCTTGTTTGTTATATCGGCCTATTAATTATTCTATTAGTCCCATCACAGCGTGACCTAGCTAGTATCAACGTCACTTCTACGTCACACTACGCATGACCCACCCACAACCGTTATCTCTACGAAAATATTATGAACTAGAGATTGTTTATATAACATTATAAAGATGAAAAATAAACGTCATTTATTTGGACTAACTTTGTATATCATAAGTTATTGGTTATGTATCTATCATTTCAATTATGGTTTTTTTTTAATTTTGTTAGTAATTATATATTTTAAACTAGCGACTCACCCTCGCTTCGCTTCGGGTTCGTCCCTCGATAAAAACAATTGTATCCGACGGGAACTGTACATTTTTCCGGGATAACATAGAGCCTATAGCCTTCCTCAGTTAACGGGCTATCCAATGCAGAAATAATTTTTTAAATCGGATTAGTAGTACCTGAGATTAGCGCGTTCAACCAAACAAACAAACAAACAAACAAACAAACAAACAAACTAACTAACTCTTCAGCTTTATAATATTAGTATATATTAATATAATATAGATATGGTTAAAAAGTAACATTATCATTGAATATTAAAAACAATGAATTTACGTATATTCCCTGTGTATCAGTTTTTTAGTAAGTCTTCTATCATCCCTTTTTTGGATAGCTGGTAAAATATTTGATTTCACTTTTGTGGGTTCTCGAAGTCTAGAAATATCTTGTACATACATACATACAAATACATAATATTTAAATAATTACGTTTCTATTAAAAAGTACCGTTTACTTTAAAAAACCTTTTAGCAAATACGTGAGTTCCCATCCTGTTGTGATTTGCAACGACGCGACGTAGCTTATACGTTTTCTGTATACAAAACTGTTTTACATAGAGAAACAGTAGTTCATTTGCCTACATGGTAAGTAGAAAGCTACACAGTCCTTTCTCTACTTTCCATGTCTTGATTACGCATAATTCTTTTATTTTATAGATATTTTTAGAATGAAAATGTCACAGTTTATTAGCGACTAGGGTTACTTTTTAAAGGTTAGTATAGATATCTCAGAGATGAGATATTTTCCCGCAGTAAGAAGTATCTTATATGTTGACCCGGATAACCAGTTATCGTCATACTAAATTTCATCAAAATCTTTCCAGTGATTTTGTCGTGATGCGTTCCCAGACAGACAAGCAGATCTACAGAAAGACAGACGAAAATTCTAAAAACTATAGATTCGGCTTCTGTATCGATAATAATGACTATTTCAATAAGATTTTCCAAAAAATATTTAATGTACAGGTTCGACTCAGTTAGAATTTTATTATATGTATACATAATAGATATTAGGTAAGTTTCTAGAAAGTTTTCATTTCATGACTGATACAATTGTAGTCCTTACTAATAACTATATACAAAAGTCTGCTTGATAATTTGTTGATATCTGATTTTTGTCTTAGGTCGTAAAAACGAATCGAAGCAATAATATGATTGTTACGTAATTTTAAGGGCCAGAGAATTGCATATACTCCTTTTTTCTAAGCCGGTTAACCCAAAAAACGACATAATAAAGAAAGATTTTTTTTCAATTAAACATATATGCGAGATAGAATTTTATTTTATCTTTACTCCATTTTGAATGAAAACTACTACTTATATCGAGTTTAAAAATAACATTTTTAAGTTATTTAAACAACTATACGTGGAAATACTTAAAATACAAAAGGTACAATATAATTTGGACAAAATATCCCATAATACCGTTTTTTGGCTCCTTAACAATAACAGCCAATGCTTACGTAAAACTTAAGTAAAAATCACCCTAGCAGTCTAAGTGAAAATTCTTTAGAGAATAACAAAAAGAGTGTACGTTTTTTGTATGTTACTCGATATCTTCCCCCATTATCTTATTGTCTTCGAGAATCGATTTTTCTATTTTTTTTTTTTTAATTAATTCGATTAAGTTACAAATCAAAGGCAGTGTGATATAAATAAAAAAATGATCCTTAAAGATGGACAAACACACATTTAAACTCATTTTAAAGTATAATTTATTTACAGTTTTATATTCTCTTATAGTTCACAAGTTAGGTAAGTCTATAATAAAATACGTCACGAAATTCCTAATACCTAAGGAAAGAAACATGCCAAAGATAGATATAATACGTTACTCAACCAGCTGTTCAGAGCTCGAGCTATCATCAGTACGCGTGCACCGAGAACGCACTCATATCGACCGGTTGGTAAGCTTGAACTCGTACTAACGTGGTCTAAGTGAAACGGGTTAAGCGGTAAAAGAAAAAGTTTAAAATAAATTAATCTATACTAATATTATAAAGCAGAAGGGTTTGTTTGTTTGTTTGTTTGGTCGAACGCGCTAATCTCAGGAACTACTAATCTGATTTGAAAAATTCTTTTTGCTTTAGATAGCCCGTTACCTGAGGAAGATTATAGGCTATATATTATCCCGGAAAAATGTACGGTTCCCGTGGGATAAAGTTGTTTTTGTCTAGGGACGAACCCGAAGCATAGCGAGGGTGAGTCGCTAGTAACACAATAAAGTTCATTGTTATGAAATTTTAAATAATATTTTATTATTCTATTCTTTTGATAATAGCTTCAAAGCATGCCAGTTGAGTACAGATTACTTCGCCATTGTCACGTAGAATGGAGAAGACACGGGGGAAATTGATCGGCAAAATATCCCATTAATATTCCATCCCATTAATATTATAAATGCGAAAGTTTGGATGGATGGATGTTTGTTACTCTTTCACACCAAAACGGCTGAACGGATCAGCATGAAATTTGGCACAGAGATAGATTATAGTCTAGAATTGTACATAGATTACTTTTTATCATAGAAAAATGTACGGTTCCCGTGAGATAGATTTGTTTTTAATTTTCACAGAGCAAGGGATCGACTATCTATTCCATACTAAACGTTAAAACGTACCTAGGGGCAATCTGAGCAAAGCAAAGGCAAGTTGCTAGTTTTATAATATTTTTTTTATTGTATGTATATAGTATACACTATACACCTTTTACTAATATTATGTAGGTGAATGTGAAAATATCTCACAATTTTGGTTTAAATAAGTTTAGAGTAGAGGCAAGAAATAACCAATTAATTTATCTAGTCATATAAGAATAGTTCCTGAGTAAGAATAACCTGTACGTGTAAAATAATTTAAGACGAAAATATTGAATTGTAGGGTTTTAAATGACACATGCATCTAATATAAATCTCCATGTATAACAATGTTTAGGTATGTACTTATATAGGTCAGTAAATCCACGCGCTATCTAGAAACTAAAACTTAAAGTAATCTGCTTAAAACTTAATATAATGAATCCATTGAGAATCTGCACAGATTACGAATGTAGTTTTCTTGAGAAAAACAAGCTAACAGGATACGCTTATACATTTTTTATCTACATAAAAAGTTTATATATGACGTTTATTCAATGTTTACGAAGAGGAAAATTAATTTGAAAATTATATTTGGCAATGAATTGTATTTTTAGTAATGTTAGAATTGTACTTGTGTTTTTAACTTAAAATGCTCTCCAGAAAGGTCTAGACTTTTTAAATAAGTAATTAGATATTATTTCTAGGATTCATTAAACCTTAAATGAACCTAATTTTTCCATTATATAATTCTTATTCAGTAGTAAGCGTGCACCGACAACGTACTAACATCGACCCGTTTCTAAGCATGAATAAAAATGCTTGGTGCAAAAGAAAAGGCTGTAGCGATCATACATCAGTTTTTTTTTAATTGTTAGGACAATTAACACACAGTACCATCTATAATAGTTTCATGGTAAGCTATGAGGCTTGTGTTATGGATACCAGATAGTTCATTTCGTAAAAAAATTTACTGAGGTAAATCGTTATTTTATATATTTTTGATAATTATAAGTTTTAAATATAAATTATATTAGTAACAAGTAGTAAAGTGATTTTGCAATTCATAAATATCCTACCTGAGTTGTTAAATATTTTGAATAAAAAAATATACTAATTTCCAAATCACATCAAAAACAATTATTCTATCATTTGCTGATGAAATTATTTCTCGAAACCTGTGCTTTAAAAAAATATGAAAATTGGTTCAAGTAACACACACAAAAACGTGCGCCCAAATTATTACTGCCTTATTTGAAGGTCGATAAAAAAATACAAAATTTAAAACTATTATAGTACTTTGGACTACTAATATAAAGGAGATTTTTTGTTGAACGTTTGTGTATATTTTTAAGTTAACGCTTCAAATGTCTGGATGGTTTTGGATGAAATTTAATAGGTATAATATATTTAATATAGTTAGAGCTGGATAGAGTGTAGGAGGAGGAGCTGGAGTAATACAGAAGCTATTAGTAATAAAAATAGCAAAAAGGGTTGCAAAATAATACAGGTGTTATTGTTATGTAATATTATCACAAAAAATGACGCACAAAACGACACGTGACGCACCCGAGCAAAACGAGGGAATCTTTCGAAGATTTTAATTAGTTTGTAATATATATATTATATATATATATATATATATATGTATATATGTATAATATATGTATATAATGAGTTATATTACTTGTTTATTTTTTTATAGAAATAAAACTACACGGGCTTACTCATTACGGAATATATTATATTCATTTAGATAAGAGCTGAAAAAGTTGCTAGATTTATTATTATGATAAAATCTGATTTCCATATATTTAAATAATTTTTATATAAATTTTTGAAATTAAAAAAAAAATATTGTAATTTATGTTGATATTTGTATTATAATAATTAAAATTTGAAATTAAAATTCATATTCGTTTATTAATTGTACCCCACATAGTGACTCAGCTCCATTGTGACGTGGGGACACACATCCGCTACGTTTACTATTATAATGTGAACCATTCAATATTATGAACCCAGGACATTAAATACAATAAGATTAATGAATAATATAATAATTGATTTGCCAGATATAAAAATACTTATTCTCATTTTTTCAGCCATTAATACCAGTTTTTGGACTTTGGTTTGAGTCGCTTTGTTAGCTTTAAATATTTAATAATAACAATAATAAGGCCGCAAGCAACTTGTGGCGAGTGGCGATAACACGTACCTGGTTCCCGGGGGAAACACTATCTATCCTTCACCCTTGGCTTGCTTTCATTGACCGTCCAGAGTGAAGCGCAAGAGTCAAGTTCTCGAAAGCGTGGAAATGCTCAATCTGCGTAATAATGGGGAAATCCACTCACGAGCACTCTCGCGATGGTTAAACCTATGCACACCTCTTAATACCCTTAGCCACGTTAATATTGCGCCCGAGGCACTATGCCGCTTTGTGGAGGTCTAGTGGAAGGCGGGTCGCCGTTGGCCAAATATTCAATCTGAGACTGTTTATCCGGTAGTCCCATGCAATAGCCCAATTTTTAGTCCATCCAAACTCCATTCCATAACCCTATTTAGTTTTCCATTATTACCATAGTCCTTACAAATTATCCAGAGGCTATCTTTGGGCAATTCCCTATGGGTTACTCAGAGATGGATCCCGGCTGATGCGTCACATTAAACAAACTTGAATCTCTTAAGAGGCCTCTACGTGTTGGACCTGTGCACGTCGCGCACTGTGACGAAAGCCTTCCAAAGGACCGGGCTACTTCGAGCCCGTGAAATCCAAAGAGATACAAATAATAATAATATAATAATAAATTGTAATGACGCAAAATAATAATAATAGGTATTGTGATTTTAGGTCAACTCATATTTCTTAAGTATTACGCTAGCTAGGATTATATTATACTAGCTATTCACCCTCGCTTCGCTCGGGTTCGTAGGGGATCTTATGTCCTTCCCAAGGTATCAAACTATATTCTTAACAAATTTCATCTAAATCGGTCATATAGATCCAGAGATTATCCCCTACAACGTCACAAAGTCACAAAAACAAATGCACAAACTCACAAACTTTACCTCTTTATAATATTATTAGTATATTAGCATTAGTATAGATTAAGTTTTTGTATTGTTAATTATATTTTTTTTGGTACTACTTTGTTGTACTATTTTTTCTTGATTATATTTAAGTACCCACCAAAGATCGTTATGAGTTTAGGGTTCCGTATCTCAGATGGGATAAATTGGAAACCATATACGATCGCTCTAATATGAGTCGTATTATGTGTCCGTATATTCTGTCAATCCGTCTATGTCTGTTAGTTTGTGGCAATCTATTTAGTGTCTATTGAAATTTGATGCATAATAATACATATGACATTTAGGTAACCCAAAAACTTAGCGCAAATACTTACTGTAATATCACAGTCTATTACACTGTGGTAATATTATAAAAGTTCAGTACCTTCAAGGCAAGAGTGAATAGGCATTTTCTAGGCAAGCGCACTCCAACCTAGACCTCATCAGTGCTCCCCAGCGTTGATTGTCGTCAAGCGCAAGCCCATCTAACTATAAAAAAAAAAATCCGTACTTTACTTCCGTACATTATAGTATTTTTTTTATAACAGACCTCTTTCACGCTAGTCTACTTAATAAACAATTACTACTCGGTTCGGTCTAAAGATGTTTATTTCCATAAAAAAACACATTGCCACTTACATGGAAACATAAATTTAGTTTACAATAATAAGCGTCGATCGTAAAGTAATATATATATGTATATACTTAGATTATAGACAGTTGTCAGATTAGTACTCATTTAATGTATTTATTATAGATCAAGGTGGGTAGTTTTGAATAATGTATTCCGATAATTTAGTTTTAAATACATTAAATGAGCTTACATTTTTTAGAATACATGGTAAATCATTATAATACTGTGCACCCTCGTAAGTAAAAGTTTTTTTTCCGAATTTTGTTCTCATTTTAGGTAAAACTAACAAACTTGCGCGACGCGAGCGCATGGAACGTTTTGTTATTTGCTTTAGCTTTATAAAAGATAAGTTAGTATGGAGTGAGCTATTTAATATTTTCCTGACTAGAATGCAAGTATTGTATATGTATAATTGTTTTATTGTCATTACTTTAGTTTTTTTGAATATTTGTGAAGTTGGGGTTAAAAAATTGTAATTGAATAATATTTTGATAATTTTATTTTGTAGTGTTTAGAGGTCATTTAGTTTAGTTTTGGTAGCGTTGCCCCATACTTCTATCATGTAAAGTAGTTGAGATTTTACAAGGGAGTTGTAAATTGTATAGCGTATCTGGCGTGGAATACACCGGACAATTCGTCGAAGGGAGCCAGTAAGAGATGATAATTTAGTTCGTATGTATTCGATCTGGGCATTCCACGTCAGACGACTATCTATTCTAAGACCTAGATATTTTTCACAATGTTTTTCATGTAAATCTATATTATTAATTTTTAGTGGGCCATGAGGAGGGATAATTTTATTTTTGGATTTAAAAATTACGTAGCATGTTTTTGATATATTAATTGTAAGGAGATTATATTGAAACCAAGAAAATAATTTGTTTAAATCGTCTTGAGCATTTGACATTATTTGTTGCATAGTGGAGCCGAAGTAAAACAAACATGTGTCATCCGCATATAAAGATACATAACCATGCAAGCCTATTTCATTAATATTGTTGATATACACTAAAAATAGCAAAGGTCCAATTATTGAGCCCTGGGGTATTCCACACGTGATTAGACGCTTTGAACTTTGGGTGCCATCGATTTTGACTACTTGAAATCTATTAGTGAGATACGATTGGAACATTTGAAGGGCCGTACCGTCGATACCAATATGATTTAGCTTTTTTATAAGCAAACTGTGACTAACGGTATCGAAAGCTTTTTTAAGTCAATAAATATGCCGAGAACTATATTTTTATTGTCTATGTTAGACCTAAATTTAGTTATAAGATCAATTGATGCCGTTAGAGTGTTGCTTTTAGGTCTGAAACCATATTGACGTTCAAAAATGAAATCGATACTATTGAGATATTGTTCTAAACGATTATATAATTTTTTTTCGAATATCTTGGAGATCGTAGGCAAAACGGAAATCGGCCTGTAATTACCGGGATCCGTTTTAGCTCCTGATTTAAAGATTGGGGTGACCCTAGCAATTTACTCATAGGTTTTATTTATAATCATTTGTTTAGGAAATTGGTCTTCTCAAGGGCTTGCGTAACTCATGTTATATTTTTATAATGTATCTCCTAATCAAATGATTAATGCAAATTTGCATTTACAGCAAATGTGCTTTAACGGCATTCTATTTAGCTTACAATGATTTAACATGGCTCTGCTAAGTATTAAAGGTGTTGGTAGGCAGGTCAGGCAGTTGCAGTATTTTATGAAGAATAAAGGTTATTTTTAAAACTCCTTGATTGAACATTATTTTTAAATGGCTTCAGCATCGTATTAATCGAGTTATAGCCGATCTTACCATACCCTGTTAGATTAATAAAACGTGATAAGCATATTAGTAGTCCATCCCTACTTAAAAACTCCAATAGGATCTCATCAAAAGCGACCAAAGCCACATAGAAAGAATAAATATTTATTGGTTTCTATGTGGCTTTTGGAGTTTTGCTATTGGAGTTTTTCAGTAACGCATGTCGGTGGTTCTAAGCATAGTTATCAGTTGTCACAGTCATTTAAAAATATAAGTTATGTTATGAAAGTCATTCGACTGTTTGATTTATCAGAGCTTGGTTACGTTTTTTATGACATAAAATTTTAACTAATATTTTTTAACAGTGTTTTTTTAATTATAAACATTGATTAGTTAATGAGTGATTAAATAAAACTGTAGTTTGCTGTCGATTCAAACGAGAAGGGGATGCCACATTTTGTCACAAGATGGCGCTGTTTACATTTCATATAAAACTGCGTAAGCGCTAATGCAATCTAATAGGAAGAAAATCTAAATCTAAATACCTAAATTGTACAATACAAAGTGTCTTAACTATTAATAATCCTTAATGCGTGCGACGACACGATTATAACTATTTAGTATTTAACTTCCATTTAATTAGTTGCTCAAAAACCAACGAAAACGTACAAAAATATTTTACCCTAGAACTTTAATGCTTTGGGATTTGTTGTATTTCTTTATTTCACAGAATGTATTGATAAATTTGAAAATCGTCTAGGTTCGAAAATTAAAAGTTACATTAATCAAGCTTAATAACTTATAATGGTTAAAAATAGCTTAATTCATGACGAAATAATAATTATAAAAACCTAAGATAAATAGGCCCAGAGTTAGGTATTTATATTTATATAGATTATGGTGTCAAGGAGACAAGTGGTGCACAAACACACGCATCTTTTAATAAGAATTTTTATAATTATTAATGTTGTGACCTTAACTCACACTGTTGAAATCTTAAAAACATTACTTGCAATATTTTTTTTTATAATAAAGAATCATGTAGCGTTTATTATAAGCTGCCAGAAACATCTGAAGCAAGCATAACGTAACGAGGAACAATTGTTAATCATATTTTTTTCAATTCAATTTTCGTGTTAATGGTTTATCATTTTTTATTGCGTATTTTGTAGTCCACCATTGTTGACAATTTAAAATTCAAAGACTTGATGGTAATTTATAGTAAAGCAAATATTTTTTTAGTAGTAATAACTCACAAACAATAGCAATATAATTTGGATTAAAATTCAGTGAATAAAAAAAAATATGCTTATTAAAAAAATATTATAATTATTTTTGGATAAACAATAATATTAATTACCTATTTATTCAGAACCAAATTCTCTTGCTTTATTTAGATCTTTTTTACAAGCGTTCTTTTTTTCTTTGTTTTAATCTCTATTACATACAATACAAAATACAAGCGTTCTTTGTAAATGCATCAGATAATAATTGTAGTTGTGTTGGCAGAATATATAGTGGTAGCATTGTGTCAATGTTGCCATTTAAAGAAATTTACCCTTGAATTAATATTTCAATAATATGTTTTTTAATTTTCTGCGCAATTTAAAATATTACAATATATATTTTCACTATCCAAAGTGTGCATTCAATTTAAAACTATCTATTAGGTACAACAATTGCTTTTAATATTTATTATACAATTTATATTTAGTGTTTTTTAAATTTTACTAATTTAATGTAATACTGTAATATTGTTTGAAGTAGGTATTATTATATTTCATAGTTACTTATTATGTACAATTCCTAATTTCCACTACATAATTATAATATTATAATTGTTTTGCTTACCGTTTTTCTCTTTAATTGTAGCATTAATATCTACCAATAATCATGTCCTTTAGTTCAATTCTCAAAAATACACAATTTTTATGTTTAAATAATTTTACGGTGATAAAAAGTTGTTCTACTACAAATACTATAGATAGCAAGATTCTTTTTAAAATATCCTTGTAATTTATCTTTATTTAATAAACTAACTTTTGTTAAATTATAATTATATAATATATAATGATATAATTTTTATTATGTACATAATTTAAAATATTTTTTTAAATTTTCGTACATTCAGTATAAATTACATTTTTATAGTGGTAACATTTTAAAAAGAAAGTGAAGTGAAAGAAATGAATTTACGAGAATAGGTCGCAAGTCGCATAGATTTTTGGTTGATTTCCTTTTCACTTTACGTTAGTATTTTCTATAATATCTAATAAACTCGCATTTATTTGTGTTTCTGCTTACGTTTTGATTCAACGGACTTGGCATTGTACCGCCTAAAACGGGATAAGTACGGGAGTGAACAGCATCTTATTGATTTTCTTGCCTTGCATATGCTTTCAACCAACGCGAGCTGAAGTTCATACTAGGTGTGAGAAATCTGTGGGCCAACTCAGATTTCTCACTTTTAAGTCTTATAATACAACTTTGGTGAATTATCTATAAGTTCGGTGAAAGAAAATCAGTAAAAATGATGGCAAATACACTTGATGCCGTAAACGCGAATCAGCCTACGCAAAATGGTAGTAAAGTACAACCGTGCAACAATGAATCTAAAACTAATCTCATAGTAAACTACTTACCACAAACAATGACTCAAGAAGAAATAAGATCACTATTTTCAAGTGTAGGTGAAGTGGAGAGTTGCAAGTTAATAAGAGATAAGGTGACGGTGTTCCCCGACCACATCCTGAATGGGCAGAGCTTGGGGTATGCATTTGTTAATTATCATAAGGCAGAAGATGCAGAGAAAGCAGTGAACACATTGAATGGTCTCAGATTACAAAATAAAATTATTAAAGTATCTTACGCCCGTCCTAGCTCCGATGCCATTAAAGGTGCAAATCTCTATGTGTCTGGACTCCCTAAACACATGACGCAGCAAGATTTGGAGAAGCTGTTCAGCCCATATGGCACCATAATCAGCTCAAGAATCTTACATGAAAATGTAAATGTGGGACATTTACTGCAAGGCAGCATGGATGATGGAGGACTCCAAGGGCCTTCAAGAGGTGTAGCCTTTATAAGATATGATCAGAGAATCGAAGCTGAAACAGCTATACGTGAATTGAATGGCACTATACCACCAGGTGGTACAGGGCCTATGACAGTGAAATGTGCAAATAACCCAAGCAACCAGAATAAGGCATTAGCTCCATTAGCTACATACTTAGCTCCACCAACAGTTCGCCGATTCCTGGGTCCAGCTGGTAAAGCACTGCTTGCTATTAACAAAGGTCTTCAACGGTATTCTCCTCTTGCAGACCCTCTCGTTCAAGGCAATGCATTAGGAGGTTCAGGTTGGTGTATCTTTGTGTATAATATTGGAGCTGACACAGAGGAAAGCGTGCTTTGGCAGTTATTCGGCCCCTTTGGTGCCGTCCAGAGTGTTAAAATCATAAGAGATCCCACAACCAACAAATGTAAAGGGTATGGTTTTGTAACTATGACTAATTATGATGAAGCTGTTGTGGCCATTCAGTCATTGAATGGGTACTCCCTCAATGGACAAGTACTGCAAGTCAGCTTCAAAACCAATAAAAGTAAATCCTAAGCTCATGAGATTCTAGTCAATAAATTGTAGTTAATGCGAAATGTTGATCTTAAACTCTGTCGTGGTTTGACATCAGTTTGATTAATTATAGGAAATAGTGATGCAAATTACGACATGACCATACACCAATTGGGTATTTGACACATAATTTAATTTCTCTTAGGAATATAATAATAATAGCAAATTGTAACGTCTTTAGCATCATAAGTTCATAATATGTTAAAGACTTAAACTTAAGATTATTTAATTTATATACAGAATATTCTTATTTATACCACCATTATAATAAATATTACTCGCAAATATATAAGTCAAATACCCTTTCAGAACCAGTGTTCATAATGAAAGTACAAACTGTCACAGATAAGCAACATCACAATATTTAAGGCAATTATTTAAACGACCCGACTTAAATTATTCAACAGCAAATTCCATTTTCTGAAAACTGGTTTTATAATATTATTTCTGAGCTTTCTAAAGAAAATAAATATATTATGACTATAACACAAAAATTTGATAGAGTCCATAAAAATTCTTGTAATAATAATTTTTTTGTATAAATAAATTTTAAATAATTGACTAAAGACTATTTGTATAGTCAAATATATGGGTAATTTTACATTGTGACTTTGAATTCTGATGTTTGTTGGCTAACATTAGCCGGCTATTCCAGGATTATAAGGTGTAATTCTAATAAGAACAAGATTCAAACTAACTGAAATACAAACATCAGATAAGTTGTCCATATTTTTTTTTTTTTATTTTGACAAACAAAAATTGAATTTATTCAAAAATCATTCATTCAAAAGAGGTTTATTTATTTTTACAGATACCAGTGCAATATAAATTTTACTATAAGTAAAAAAAATATATAAAAATATATATTATGAAAACAGTGCAATTATATACATCTATTTATACATGGAAATAGTATTTCAGCAATAAATAAATATATAAAAGAAATGTACACCGAATGTGTTTTAGTCTACCAAAGATGTCGAAAATGACTGATTTAATCATTAGATTAATCATGCATACCATATTGAACTTCCATAGAAGCTTCTATATTTTGTAATTAAAAAGTAAGGATCTATCATTATTAATGACGATTAATGATAATCAGGAGCTTGACGCATGCACAAAATCGTACAGCCACCGCCATTGCAGATTTTTATCGGCTGTTTTTAAGATTTTTTTCTATTTATTGGCATTTGGATCGCCATTTTGATTATTAGCTGCCGGTTCGTAAACGTACGCATCTAATATGCGTAATATAGGAAAGATCGCCAAAACGTCCTTTCGATTGGCCGATAGAATCTACAATGTGCCGTAGCTTTTAGAATTATTAAATTCTTAATATTTAAATAATTATCATAGCCATTTAAAGTTATGTAATTAAATATATTGACTTTTTTCTTCTATGGATGAAAAATGTTTGCTTTTGACTAATTGAATTCTCATAAAGAAAATCGAAATTATGAAGGACCATGACGTAAAATTTTAATTGATCAACATTTTATGGAAGGAAATTTTGTAATCTTGAATATGACGCATTCTATTTGCACATTTGTATGTTTATATTAGGGGTCAAGTTTAAGGTATATGGAGGAGACCATCTCGAATTTTTGCTTCAAGCAACATCTGGTAATCCTTCTAGTATAGTGGTAATGGAGTCGGGCGATTCTGTATGACATAAGTGATAAGATCAAATATTATGATAATTATCTAAGATGATATAAGTCGACGTAACCAGTAAATTGGGCTCTAAACCATATAATAGTTAAATGAGGCTGCAAAACGATTTTGTACTATAATTTAAGAATACTCGATTAAATTACCAATTCAAATTCGATCTTGAAAAATATCCGAGTAGATAATAGTGCTCATGCATAATCGCTCGTCTCTAGTCTTAATTATAATTAGATGCTAGTGATGGACTATACGCCACTATTCATTACTGATATCTAAATATAACAAGACTCGATAACTGTAGGGTTAGTGCAAACCGTCGTTTCCATATATTGCAGATTTTTTAACGCCAGATTGCTGACTTTTGTGAAATAAATCCGTATATAAATTTCCAAATAGCAATGGATACGAGCAATCTGGTTAAATGAAAAACTACAATGTATTGAGTTCGATGATTCGCACTACGTTATTGTAACTTCGACTTGATATTGTCTCTCTAATTCATTTGATTGTATAATCGCTATTTATTATTACATTTAAGTAATGTATAATTAATAATTTATTATAGTAAATAGTACTATTATAGATTTCTTTTGATGTTGTAATAATATATTGTATTAGTGTAAGTTCAAAATTAGTTCAGCATAAAGTAACTTGTAATACAACCTTATATCTTTCTCATTATTTATATAACTATTCATGTTTAGTAGATTTTTCGTCATAGCTAAATTATTTCTAGATAAATGACGCATATCAGAAATGCTGCTAAGTTCAGATACTCTCATAATAATTGAATGGGGCTTGTATTATGCATTTTGTAATAAGTTAATTTCTATGAAGGCGCATCATCCACGTTGCCTGATCTGACCCAGCCCGATCCAAGCCACTGTCGCTATTTGTGACACTGGCTGATAGAATAATCGATGTTTTTTTCGTAATTTTTTACCGCAAACGGATAGGCAACGTGGCGGTGCACATTAGGTTTAATACTGTTAAGGATAAATGTTTCATTAAGATTAATTATTTATTGAAAGTACTTAACTTCATTGAACTAGTCAGTTATAATTTGCGCAACGTTAAATTTAAGTACCTTAAGTATTTAAATGACACTGTGTTCTGTAATTTAAACGTAGTTTAGGATTTGGTTTAAAATTATGTTGGTGTGGTGTTTTAAAAAATAAGTATATACGATGCACACGAAAATTATAACGAATGGTGTGTACAAAACTAGTCACAGGTAAATTTTTACCTCACAATAGATGTTCCAAGTATTTTGGATGGTGTTACTTTTGATAATGTACCGTTTTTGATATCTTAAAAGTAACGTTTTTCGTTTTTGCGTATCAAATGAATAGCGTTTCATTCGTTTGGATAATATGCTTAGGTCATTGTTCTTTGTAAACAAAATATTTTTTATAGAAATGACGTTTCAATCGAATTAGTGTACGAAATATGACATATTCTTTTTATCTTTATATTTGCAAAGAGCATGTGAAAAATGATCACCCAAAATATTTAGGACAATGAAACTTAAAAATGATAGCATAGTTTTTGTTGTGTTGTCCCTGACTGGAAACAAGCTTACAATTGATTGGAGCACAGCGTTATGAATGTTCACGCCAGAATTCGTTTTATCGCCATCTTGAAACAAATATGTCACCACTTTTGACGGCAATTGCGTAAAAACGCACCTGTCCCATTTATTGTTTTTTTTTTCTCTTTTTTGTGCTATTTATTTGTGTTTAGTGTTATATCAGTTAATTACTAACATTCAATTTTAAGTGTTTATTTATCCTAATAATAAATTTTGTTTATTTTTTTTTCTGGGCAGGTTTGGGTAACGTAAGGTTTGGCCTAGGACGTAGATAGACATGTAAGACAGAGTACAAATCGCCGACAATGTGTTGAAATGTTTGGCTTACATACATTAATCTTGAAATGTCAACGAATGTAATCTGAGTAGGGAATAATGATATATAGACATTAAATATCGACATTAGCAATAATGTACTAAAATATTCTTTTATTTATCCTTTTATAATAACCCTCGCTCTAATATATTATATACATCACATCGATTAAATTGTACTATATAATATAATCAGAATATTATGTTTATTTATTTTAAACAAATTCTTAATTAGGTAAGTGCTTATACAACTAACTGAAAAATAAAAAAATATCAAATCATATTTTGTAAATAGCTAGCCAATAATAAAACATTTTTGCTAATTATTTAAAAGCAATTTTGGAAAACTACAAATACATTGTTTGCAGTTTTTTGTATTTTTTCTGTATATATGTACTTTGTTTTCATTTATAATGTAAGAAATATGTGGTCATGTGAAATTATTATATGTAATAAAATGACTGGTCTGTAAGTAAGCAGTCGTGAGAAAACGGATGTTAGAATTCTTACATTCATTGAGTGGGTTATTTGTGCCAGTCATTTTTATATGTACGTAACGTTAAAACATTTGTAATATAACTGTTGTCTTTAAAAGGTGTTTTGACAACTGTTTTTAAAATTATATACATTACTAGCGACTCACCCTCGCTTCGCTCATGTTCACCTCTAGACAAAAACAAATCTATTCCACGGGAACCGTACATTTTTCCGGGATAAAAGTAGCCTATTTGTTATTCTGATGTATGAACTATATTATTGTAAAGTTTCATTAAAATCCAATCAGTAGTTTTTGTGTACTAAACTGTATAAGTTACTATAGTTTTTAACTATCCCACGGGAACTCTTTAATTTTCCTCGATGAAAAGTATTTAAAATGTTGAACGGGGACATAAGGTACCACCACCATGCTAAATTTTATTTAAATCGATCAAACAGTTTCGGAGATTAGCCCGTAGAAACAGACAAACAGAGAAGCAAAAATATTGAAAAAAATCTGGATTTCTCTTCTTACATCCCCTGACTCGGTTTTAGTATTTTTTTTCTATGTACAGACATTCAATCTCTACAGTTTTATTATATGTATAGATGTAAATGATAAACATTCTCTTTTTAAAATAAATTGGAAACGTAGGGCGTAATCAACTTCATTTAAAATTTATTAATTACGATTATTGATCCACATTCTAATTCTTTTCGCTACAGTTTGTAGGTTTTTTAAAAGTTGCCATGGTCACAGGCAACAACGGAACCAAAGAATTAGGGAGCAAAATAGATTTGGCAGGCAATTTTTACGTTTCTATGAGGGTTGAATGTAGCCATGTCACCCTAATTCAAGTTCATTGAACTCGATCTACGCCACAATAGATAGGGGTTGCCCAAAATTGTACATTTAAGTCACCCTTGCATCTGAAGGAGAAAGTAGGTCAAATTTTGCATTAAAATATTGCAATGGCGTCCAGTACGAGTTTCATCTACTACTCAGCGATAACGTAAAAAGTAATAATAAAATCCTTTTAACAAAATGAAAACGCACCCTCATCTAAACTTAACTCGTATGGGCGTAATAAAAATGCGTCATATACCTATTTTGGCAATCGAAGATAAATATTATGTTACATATGAAATTCGCGTTTTATAATATGGAAAAAGCAAAACGAAAAAAAATGAAATTACATATTTAATCAATCAAAATAGGTATGTACCATTATTTTATAGCAATTTTATAGATGATTCACTGATTCCTTTGCTGACAAAATAATAGGAGCAAGAATCAATAAAATCGAAGGCTCTGACTACTTCATTGGAATTGAATTTTTTCTTTGCAAAAAAATATCCAGATTCCGGAAAAAGTGGTAATCTGTTGGAGCTGGTCCGGGGAAGTATAGTGGATGTCGGGGACATTCCAATTCAGAGCTCCTCTAATTTAGCGACCGTCTTTTGTGTAGTGTAGGTATAGTCTAGCGTTGTCCTGAAGCAGCAATGGGCTAGAGCGATTGACCAGTTTTGGTTGTTTAACGGTTAGCTTTTCCATCGTGGTTTGCAATTGTTGACAATACAGACCTGCCGTAATCGGATGGCCAGATCTTAAGAAGCTGTAGTGGGTGACACCAGCATTGGTCCACCAAACACTTGCCTTTATCTGAGTCAACTGGGGGCAGGATTTGGCCGGTTGAACCCTCCCAACGTGCGTTTCCCCAACCTTGTCTTGGTGGGGGGGCTCAGTAGCGTCCGGCAGTTTAGCCGGGCGCGAAGCTAAGAAACGTACAGGGAGGTGACCCACTTTGGTGGGCGGTGGGAGGTGGTGTTGAGTGGAGGTGGATGTGGGTAGCTTCTGGTACTTCTCTGATAGCAAAGTAGACTGTGGAGCAGCTCCATGGTTGTTGTGGTCTGTTTCGGCAGACCTGCCGTAGGGGCGTCGTAATTGAGTGCGTAAGCGATACTGCGACGCCCCATTAAGACGGGGGAAGTTTTGTTGGGTTTTACGGGGTAGTACCTACTGGCCTTTCTAGCTGGCGAGGCCCACATAACCACCTGTATGTCTACAGGTGTATGCGTAAATGTATTTCCCAACATTAAAGAAAAAACAAAGGTTTTGGCCGGTTCTCCTGAGTTTAATCATTGAGATGAGCGTTTCCAATTATCGTACAGGATCTATATTTCATCACAAGTAACGACACGAACTAACACCCCCTCGTTATTGTGATGGTTGCGGGTTGAGCACTCTGTACTTCACTTAATTCATGCGGTAACCATTTTTCGAGCTTTTTCACTGTGCCAACTTGTTTCAAGTGATTTAAAATTGTTTTATCACTCACACCAAAGCCTGCCACTAACTTTTTACACTAGCTTCCCTATATACAACATTAATCCTTCCAGCTGTTTCTGGAGCGCTGGTGCCACGATGGAACAAGTATTTGTAAATAACGCGATACTTTAAGTTTTCCTTATTGTGAACAGAACTATTTCAAAGAAAACTCAAATGGCACGAAAACAAATGAATCAAATCAAATGGCGCGAAAACGAATGAATCACTAAATTCGAAACACAAATACACAAGCCTAAATTTGAAATAAATTTAAATTTGGAATTCCTAACCAAATGCCAGATATTTGAGATTAAAGTCGCCAGTTCGACAAAACGCCAACTTCATATCTAAGAACCTATGAATTTGTTAAAAAATAAAATCTCAAATCTAAAACACGTCAGAATTTATAGTAAGCCTATTTGAAATTAAATATTTGCTTATTTTGAATACTGGCTTCAATTAGCAATATTATTTTAATTAAATCGCTTCGCTTTACCAAAGTCCATATATTTATATATCTTATAATTAAAAATGAATCGCTAAATGAGTTGCTAAGCGCAAAACTCGAGGACGGCTGGACCAATTCGGCAATTATTTTTTTAAATATTTGTTGAAGTCCGAGGAACGTTCGTATGAAGTCAAAAATTGGAAAAATTTCACGGAAAAACGAAAAATCACATTTTTCTTTTTCCTTATACTATAATTATGAACGCAATCTTAAAATTATATAATATATTCTATATTAACCGCTAAAATCACAAAATTTACAGAAATTCTACGCAGTACGTACGTACGTACGTACGTAGCTAAAACGTAACTACTTAATATTATGAGGCAAAAAGTAGGTATTAAAGATTTTTATTACGTCTAATAAATTCGAATGTAATTTCAGAATATTTTATATGAGGAATCCAATAGTTTTTCTGGTGCAATATACTTACCGGATGTTACCTATAATTTGCATTTGACTTATACATTAAATATTATATGTATATAGGTATTTTTGAAATTATAATGAATGAAAAATTGGTCCTGTTGCGATTAGTCGAAAGAAACCGTTGCAAATGATACAGCCATTTAAAGCCGTTAGTTCTTAGTACCTGGGCGACCGAGCTTCGCTCGGAGTTCTTTTTTGTTATATCGTATTTTTTAGTTAAAAAAAAAAAAAAAAAAAAACTAAAAACTTGAATAAATACAAAAAAAGAAGTAACAACTAGTATACGATCGAGATTCGAACTTGGACAAACCTATGATAGGTAATCTTGCACCTTGGTTACTTGACCACGATACTTATGCTTGAATATAAGAAATTATTAAGCATATTCTGCGTAGAATACATAATGCAAAAGAAACCCGCA
Source organism: Fabriciana adippe (assembly GCA_905404265.1). NCBI lineage: Eukaryota > Metazoa > Arthropoda > Insecta > Lepidoptera > Nymphalidae > Fabriciana > Fabriciana adippe. The sequence goes on from FR989988.1 coordinate 1,418,193, forward strand.
TGAAAACTTGTAAACACGCGTTTTTCCAGACATGAGACTAATCTAGATCGATTTTTTGCCCCCGAACTCGTTAGAGCCGTTTCCGAGATTGCTGTTATAAATTTCTTCTTCTGGTTTTCGTTAAGAGTTAGGTAGTGTTTCTTTATTATTCATCTATAAATTCTATATTGTGATAAAGAATAAAATGCTGCATTTTAGCCCACGGCCTGTAAAAGTGCTTTACCATGAGGTAATCGTTTTGCCTCGGTGTTTTATATAATTATTTTGTTATACAATTTAATATAATGTTTTGTAAATAATAATGCTCAATAGACTCGAATTACTTAATGAGTTACCTATTTTTAAGGTTTTGTTTACAAATTACAGGCAGATTAAACTTCTTCCTTTGACATTTTTTTTATTTCAAATGTCAACGAATGATGAAATGACATTTTGATTTTTGACAGAAGACGTCAGTTATCAGGCCTAAGTATACCTACATAATATTTTGTTTATTTATCAAAATCGAATGAATAAAACTAAGCATTGATTTATATTGTAATAAAAATCTTTTTCTATTTTTACTTTTTTAACGTAAAAAAAATACTGTGTATATAAAACACTGTAGCAAAGAATAAAGTTGTACATTGTAGATGATAGTAATGTTATCAAAGTGAAGTCACTTAACAATTATATATTATGGAATCTTTATCAAAACAAGAATTAATTTCAACAATAACTAAACAAGCAGATCAAATAAAGCGATATGAAGGACGTCTAAGAGGTAAAACATTCTTTAAAATTCTTATTACTTTGAGGTTTTCAAACATATGGCTGAAAATGAGTTGAAAGTCTGATTACAAAAATTTATGTTGTAAAAAACAATTATTTTATCTTTTTAAATAATAAACTAAAAAATGTAAATGTTTTCTTTTGGGTTTTATAGATGTTGTTGCTGCATATAAGGGTCTTGTTAAAGAAAAAGAAGCCTTAGACATTAGTATAAAGGCATTGTCTAAAACAGAAGTCAATGTGGAAGGTATGTTTCAAATTTATTATAGTATTGCTAATAATTTCTGTTTGAAAATAAAAAAAAATAAACTTGTTTGAGTATAATAATTTTGATGAAGTTTCATATGGCAAAGAACATAACATTATTCCAGTGTATACTTAGTAAACATGAAGTATTTAAAAAAAAAGTGAGAGAAATAACTGTATTTGTCTATTACTTTAGCATCACAAGACTCCATAGCAGCTTTGACTTTATCGCTATCAACTTTAACCGCTGAGAAGTCTCGCATGGAAGAGGCTTTTCAAGCTGATAAAAAAGTTACCAGAGAAAAGGTATTAAACAAATTATTTAAACTTTATAAGCTTTTAATAATACTTTTTTAATACATAGATACCGTTATGGTCTAACTTCAAGCCTGACAAAAAATCTAGTATGACTTTAAAACAGTAATATTATGATAGTATTTATTTATACATACATAAATGTAATTCATTATATGTTTACATAGTAATGTATCATTTAATCTTATAATGTATATTTCACTGTAAAATTGTAAGTGCCGTTAAATTGTAATCTATCCTGCGAGATTGTAAACTGTCGAGAAAAATCTTTTGACAGTATACAATCTCGCTAGATAGATTGTAGTCTAGCAGTATTAACAATTTTACAGTGACATATATAAAGCATAATTTCAAGAGATAAAAAAATACAATATGTCCCCTAAATTATAATAAATCCTTACACTATAATATGATACTATTCAAATCTTTATACTGTCCTATTATAATTTCTTTCTATATGAACATCTAATTTTTATAAATAGTTAGGTTTCAATAATTCCATATAAATTTTCTTATAAAATAATTATTAATACACATTTGTATGATACTTATGAAATAAGACGACTAAACAGCAATCATAATCTATACTAATATTGTAAAGAGGACAAATTGTTTTTTTGTTTGTTTGTTTGTACCGAATAGAAACTACTGAACCGATTTAGATGAAATTTGGTAAGAACATAGTTTGAGACCATGGAAAATATATAGGATAGTTTTTATCCCGGAAATGATCCCTTCAGGGGATGAAAATGGGGATGAAAGTTTGTATGGGGAAGCAACCTAGGGATGAAACTGAGCGAAACGAGGGTGAGTCGCTAGTGATTAATAACAGTATAATTTTTTTTTTCAGTATGAGGGTATGTTAGCTTCAATGCGAGAAGAAACAAAGTCATTAGTACAAAATCATGTAGCGGAAATTTCTAACTTAAAAGCTAAAATTGCTTATGAAATACAAGAAAGAGAGAAGGAAAGAGCTGATTATGCGGCAATGTTAAAGTAAGTGGAAAGTTTGTAGTAACTTATGTGTATTTTATTTGTATTTTTATTCAGTTAGGTTCCATGTTGCGTGAAACATGCACCAACAACCTGATATACAGAAAAACAGACAAACAGACATACAGACAAACAGACAAACAGACATACAGATTTACACACATACAGACAAATAGACAAATATATATACAGACATTCAGACAAACAGATATACAGACAAATAGACATACAGACAAAAATTTTAATAACTTGTTTTGGGGTCTATATTCTGTACACAATATGTTACAGTCATTGTTTTTAAAAAATATATCATGTACAGATTTTACTGAGTTACTATTTTATTATATGTATAGACTAATGTACCAAAGAGAGTTTAAAGAACATTTATTAATAACATTTTATTTGTTTTTTCTCGTTTCTTTCAGGGAACTACATGTGAAATTAAATAGTGAAAGAAAGACGAAGGAGAAATTAGAAGACAAAGTTGTTCATAATTCAGAAGCCCAGGGTGAGTTTTAATAGTATTTTAAAATAAAATAAAAATGAATATAAAAAGAAAATTAAACTGTTATAATAAAATATGTTTTTTTTCATCTGTACGTTACCTAAAATTTTTACCTATTTGTGAATCGATTTTTATATACTATAGGTTTAAGCTAACAAATTAAATACATATTATATATTTTAAGTGATTTTGAAGTAGAGTATTAACAACTTTTAAGACTAACTAAAATGTAACTGGTCATCGGAACACTATCTTAAGTGCAAAAGTTTCTGTGTATGTCTGTTACTCCTTGAAAGTGAGACGTCTGGATGGATTTGGATTTTTAGTACATACATAGACAACTAGCGAAAAACAAAAACAAATCTGTCCCACTTGAACTGTACGGTATAAAAAGTAGCCTATGTGTTATTCTGAAGTACGAGCTATATTTTTGCAAAGTTTCATTAAAATCCACTCAGTACTTTTTGCGTGAAAGAGTAACAAGCATCCATCCATCCTCATAAACTTTCACACTTATAATATTAGTGTAGATGACCTGGAGTAACACATAAGTTACTATATAATCCATATTAATCCTACTAATATTATACTCGTAAATCTAATAGTTTGTGAGTATGGATGTTTGTTACTCTTTCACGCCAGAACGGCTGAACGGATTTGATCTGGCACAGAGATAGGTTATAGTCTGGCAGTATCTCATAGGTTACTTTTATCCCGGAAAATGTAAGGTGGGATAGATTTGTTTTTTTCTAGAGAAGAACCTGAAGCGAAGCGAGGATTCGTCCCTAGACAATATTAATAATAATAATGTCCTCCTGACCGATTCCGGCCACGGCGGCCAATCTCATTGAGACTAGCCAACTGCGCAGGAGATATTATAGTGCACAAATGTACGCGCAGACACAAGTGCACTCTCTATTCCTGTCACTCTCATACTCCGGTGGGACGACACGAGACACGACCGGTGAGAGTTAAGGCGGTGACTGCCTTGGTGGTGTAGTGGCTAGCATGTACGGCTGCACATCTTGAGGTCCTGGGTTCGAGTCCCGGGTCGGGCCAAGTTTAGTTATTGAGTCTTTCTGTATAGTAAGCCTCAGTAACAGCCCGGAGTTGGGAAGTTGGCGGTGTTTCACCCCCGTGCCTCGGAGAGCACGTAAAGCCGTCGGTCCTGCGCCTTAGACAATATTATAAATGCGAACGTAACTTTGTTTGTCTGTTTGTTACCTTTTCACGTTTAATCCGCTAGATGAAAATTAGTACGGAGATAGATTGAGGTTCTGGGAAGGATATAGGATATTTGTTATCCCGGAAGTCATGGCTTATGGGGGTAAAAAGGAGGATGGAAGTTTGTATGGGGAATCAATAATTTCTCAAGTTAGGGATATATTTTTTTTTTTATTTCATAGAGTACTTAACAACCTAATTTTATATAATTTCCAGCGTCCCAAGCAGAACTCGAGAAGCGAGTGCGAGATCTAAACAGTTCATTGGAAGCGTCTCAAAGGAAACTCCAAAGGGCTGAATCTCGTAGTGTTGAAACTCCCGCTCTATTGGTACGATTGCAGCAGAAGTTGGCGCTTTTGGAGCAATCGCACTCGATCGCGATTAGGGAGGTTTGTTCGAATACTGTTTTTTGTTTAACAATTGTTAATATTAATAAAGGTAGTGGTAGCCCAGTAGTAACGCATTCGCTTGGGAAACGAAGTGATGCGGGTTCAAATCCATGGTCTCGCACCTCAGATATTATGTGCGAATCATTTCTAAAGTGATTACCACTTATCTTTAGGTGAAGGAAAACATCGTGAGAAAACCTCCATGCCTGAGAGAACCCAGTTGTGAGACGTTAAAAAGGGCTGAATACAATATTAATAAGTTCCCTAAAAGTATTATAATGCCGTAAAAGTATAATAAATGTGACAGTTTGTGATAAGTATAATAGAAGTGAAATAAACAGGATTAATTTAAGTTTTACTACTGCTAGGGATTTTTTAGTGTTCTCAACCTCAAAAGAAACAAAAGGAATTTTTTTGAGACCGCTTAAGTGTCTGTTTGTCTGTTTTTTTGTTTAGATTTAGGTGATGTAATGTTTAATGTACATATATTGTAAATAAATATAATATGTGTCTATTACGTCTGCGCTCTTTGTGAAGTAAACAAATAACTTACTAATAAAGGACTCTATAAGTCCTTTAAATAGTTTTCCTTTAGGATGTTTTCATTTGCGACCATTTTAACATTCACTTGTATATGTTACAGTCAGAATTCTTTTATGGTCAAAACTACATTTGACTGACAAAAACAGTTAAAAGTAGTTTTGACTGCAGGCCTTGGTCAATAGCAGTTTTTACTGGCATATCGGTCAAAACTCTTAAAATGATATCACTGGTAGCCGTGGTCACTGTTCTAACCTAACCTAGAAAAAAAAGGGTTCTTCCGAGTAACCTTCAACCTACTTACCTCCTTAACTTTTTAAGAGTTTTGACCGATATGCCAGTCAAAACTGCTATTGACCAAAGCCTACAGTCAAAATTACTTTTGACCAACCTCTTCAGTCAAAAGTAGTTTTGACTAAAAAATAGTTTTGACTGTAACATATACATCTCAACATACAAACAAATCGTATTGTAATTGTAAAATATTGAATGAATGTAAATTTTTACTTTTCAAACATTTAAAGGAGCAAATAAAAGCAAAACGCGCAGAAGAATCAGCTCGCAAGATCTGTGCACGTCAAGAAGAAAGAGTGGCGCTGCTAGAAGGAAAGCTAGCGGAATTGTCACAGACTATAGGAGAATATGACCTGATGAAGAGGAGAGATCAGCAGACGATACAGCAGTTGAGGGACACGTTGAATGGCAGCTTGTTGAATAAGATGGCGACCAGCGGGAATGGTGAGGAGTTGTATAGTGTAGTTTTAATTATACGTTACTATACTGTATTCGCCGAATGAACCAAGCACTGAGATTTTCCGCTTCCACATGATTAGTTGCAGATAAGACGCTTAGGCCGCGATTACAATGCAAGTTATAATTAGTCCGTCGTTGCATTCCGTACCGTTCAGACGTCTCTCGTGTAATTACCCGATTTATTATCAATATAGGAGATGACAGTGATACGACGGAAAGTGAAAATTAATAATGTATATAAATATTTAAAAATAAAGTTAATTTTACTTTAATGTTGATTTTATTTGTATGTTGATTTTATTTTATTACAAATTATTAATAATTCCTCACTAAAGCATTAGCATGAATGAGCCCTATGACTTCAAACCAGTCGCAAGTGGGCGGAGCTAGACAGTTTTCTGTCCTTATCAGTTTGTATGCAAATGTGGGACAGAGAAAGCGCTTTGCACGGTTCACTCCGTGAATAGAGTATAGTAATAAAAAAATCAACTTATTATTACTACGTCAATTTCTGAAAACAGAAAATCATAAGCTTCAAAAAATTATAATCATTTGAGCGCCAAAATGGATTTGCGCTCCAAATTGCTTAAGCTTAAATTATACTGCTGAGGTTGCAAAATGTAGGTTCGACGACTTTCAAAAACTAATTAGATCCCCTCTTAAGTAGATATTTTGTAGATGTTCAACAAAATATCTAACAACATTATGTTTTACATGTTCACATATAATATTTATTTGTCTGTTTATCCATATTATTATTTATTTAGATCCACCAGTAATAATAACATTAACACAATATTGAGTAAAAAGAAATACAGTGTAGCTTAATTCTAAATGAATTATCTTTTAAGTCGGATACAGCATGCAAATATTAGGAACTTTATAAATCATTTATTATATTATATTAAAAACGTATTAACTTATTGGTTGAAAATTATCTAAATGAAATCGTTTTAGGTTGCAAGTAGTTTGTTATATTAAAAATTTATGTTTGTGTAAAATCATTGTTATGTTGTGAAGTAACGTAATTTCTTTTACAATTATTTTAAAAAGATAAATTAAAAGTGTTAGAAATATTCTCGAAGGAATATTACCGTATTATAATATATTACCTATATTATATGAAAATTTATATATTTATTGTTATAATGGCGGATTGTTTCAGATGAAACCCAAATAAGTGAAACAGATAACGAAAAATTAGCAGACAGCGAATATATCCACACTCTCATAGACAAGATACATATTTTGAAAAAGGAACTCATAGCTGAAAACGAAAAATTCGGAAATCCCATAGACATTTCAACGGTCTTCAAAATTGACGGTTACGAGAACGTCCATAGTAAATGTAGAGCGGAATTCGAAAATTTGAAAATGGAATTCGAAATGTTTAAAAATAATGCGAAATTGAAGGAGAGTGGAGAAGATGTTGAGGGTTTAAAAAATGAATTAGAAATGATGAGAGAGAAAACGGAGAACTACAGACTGATGCTAGAGGAAGAGAAACAGGATAAGCTTGATTCACTCAAATTATATGAAGAGGTATGTTTCTGTTATTTTTTAGATATAATTGGGGATTTTATTAGCTTACTATGTTGTGTTTGTTTACATATTACTAGCAGAACCCGCTGCTTCGCCCGCGTTCAATCTACAAAAAAAAAAAAAAATGAAACTCTTGCTTTATTTTATATAGCGGCTCGCCCTCGCTTCGCTCTGTTACGTCCCTATGTATTTATATAATATTAAATTATTCGGATATTGTTCATACAAAAATACTAGAATCGTGATAAAAAAATGGGGGGTGGGGGTAGGAGGGTGAAAAAATATTTTACGACCTATTCACATACCTACCAAATATTCAAAAAAAAATCATTAAAATTCAATAAATAATATTTGCATATGTATTATAATTTAATTTAAATTCCCATAGCTGGGATTCCAACATGATCACGGGATAGACTATGTTTCTATAAAGCATTAGAAACGTCGAGAACAATAATCTAAACTAAATACATCAAAAAGAATCTGTAAAAATAGTTTTTATTTAAAACTATCGACTTACCCTAGCTTCGCTCGGGTGCGTCTATAGGTATGATTTAATTTTTTTGAGCAAATCCCTAATTATTTTTCTAAAATAAAAGTAACCTAAGTTACTCCATATAATGTCAGCTATTTGCCAGTGAAAGTCCCGTTAAAATTGGTCCAGTCATTTCGGAGATTAGTCGGAACAGACAGACAGACAAAAATTTTAAACATTGTGTTTTTCTTATAAGTACCGTATATAATTCCATATGCATTCAGTATAAAGCTGTTATTTTGACATTACAAACAGACACTTCAATTTTATTTATCTGTATAGATATACGCTTTTGTTTACAGAAATTAAAATCTGAAAAGGATTACAATAAAGAAATAATCGCTGATCTCAAAACTAGAATACAAAGTTTGGAAAAACAAGTGCAGGTGCAAAGGGATAGATACGCGACGTTGTTGGAGGAGACGGATAGCTATATACGTGCGAGAAACGACCGCTCGAGGAAAGTTAGTATGGAGGATGGCGGTTGGAAAGAGAATAGTGTGTTGAATGTAAGTATTTTTATAGGTTTTTTGATCTTTAAATAAATCAATACTAATAATATTATAAAGAGGTAAAGTTTGTGAGTTTGTAAATTTACAAACTTAATCTCTGGGTAATCTCTGGATCTACTGAACCGAGTTAGATGAAATTTGGTAAGAAAATAGTTTGAGATCCTGGAAAGGACATAGGATACTTTTTATTCCGAAAATCATCCCTTAAGGGGGTGAAAATAGGGATGAAAGTTTGTAGTGAAATCAACTTATTGACGAACTCAAGTGAAGCAAGGGTGAGTCGCTAGTATCCTATATTTATAATATTAGTGTGGATTTCACATTTCAGGACAATTCGGCTCCTCCGCATATGCTGCACTACGCACACGAGCTGGCTCGAAAGGACTTGGACATAACGCAGTTGAGAAGAGAAAAGCATATATTAGAAGGACAATTTAGGTGATTATTTTTTTATTTTTATTTTTATTGGGGAAACAAACAGTGCTTACAAATGTTTATACAATAGTTTATATATATGATACATAGACCAATAAAGTTTCCACTAATACGTGAATCATATCGAGCGGTGAATTTATATGTGAGCGGTGAGTATATGTCTATCTCTTAAAGTACACTCGCAATACCTATTCTTATCTATACCTATAATAAAACTAACTTAGTCAAATCGATGTGCGCGTTTCACGCAAAACCCGATTCGTACTGCACCGATTTTAACAAAATTTTGTATAATGATAACTTATCACTCGGGTCAACATTTAGGATATCTTTTAATACAGGCACATTTTTCGTTCCCGCGGGAAAACGCAATGACTGGTTGTATCGAGTCGTCCTTAGAAATTTATATGGCTAATGCTGGCTGAACCTTAAGAAATACATCAAAACAATGTACTAGAAAATTGTAGGTCTTAAAAAGTTATACAGGGAAGTTCGCAATATTATATGTCTATCACCTAAGGTACATTTGCAATTACTATTTTTATTCACTACTCGGGACTCGCTGACTGACTTATTAACGCTCAGCTCAGTTCAGCAGTAAAAAGTACCTAGGGACGAACCCGAGCGAAGCGAGGCTGAGTCGCTAGTAAAAAATAAAGATTTAGTTCTTGTATTCTTGTATCCTGTGTTCTTGTATCCTGGGACATCTAAAATTTATATTAAAATTAAAAATTATGGAAAACAATAAGGTTTTTTTTTTCTTAAATAATGTTATTTAATTAAACCTATCAAGTGCGAGTCGGTCTCGCACACGACGGGTTCCATCCCATCGTACAATATATAACACCATATATTAATCGTTTTCTTTTAATTTGCATAACGGCTATTTTGAAGTTTGCCATCGTGGTTTTTTAGGGTTCTGTACCCAAAGGGTAAAACGGGACCCTATTACTAAGACTCCGCTGTCCGTCTGTCACCAGGCCATATCTCATGAACCGTGATAGTTAGACAGTTGAAATTTTGACAGATGATGTATTTATATTGCCGCTATAACAACAAATACTAAAAAATATAATAAAATAAATATTTAAGGGGGCTCCCATACAACAAACGTGATTTTTTTTCTCGTTTTTGCTAGATAACGGCAACCGGTAGACGGTTGAAATATTCACAGAATATTGAGTTATATTATTCATTTTAAAAATAAATAATTAAATTAATATAAAACATATATTTAAGTTGGGCTCTCATACAACAGATTTTTTTGCTGTTTTTATAGATAATGGTACGGAACCCTTCCTGCGCGAGTCCGACTCGCACTTGGTCGGTTTTTCTTATTTATTGTTGTAGCGGCAATAGAAATCCACATTCTGTGAAAATTTCATCTCCTTACATAGCCTATTATTATAATTCATGAAATACAGTCCACTGACAGACAGACGGTCAGACAGCGGAAGCTTAATAATAGGGTCCCGCTCGCACCCTTTGGGTACGGAATATGAGATGCTTACTTCACGATTTTCATTTATAATTGAACGTAGTTATGCAAAATGGAACCAGCCCACGAAAACCGTTTTTTGAGTTATGGTCATAAATGGCATCTACATATCTATTACTAATATTATAAAGCTGAAGAGTTTGTTTGTTTGTTTGGTTGAACGCGCTAATCTCAGAAACTACTAATCCGGTTTGAAAAAATCTTTTTGCATTAGCTAGCCCGTTAACTGAGGAAGACTATAGGCTATATATCATCCCGGAAAAGTGTACGGTTCCAGTGGGATAGATTTTATTTTGTCTAAGGACGTACCCGAAGCGAAGCAAGGTTTAGTCGTTAGTCAACTTATATACAGAAAGTCGGTAAAATACTCAATATTTAAGAGGAATTTCAAGAAAAAAAAAAAAAAAACTACAGTCTTGTTATTTTGATATATCAATTTTACTAAAACTACTATTTTCACGTAAGTTTTTGTGGTTGGATCTATTTTGCATAACTACGTCCAATTAAGAGGATTGTGAAGTGTCGATACGCGGCGCGAGTAGGTTTTTTAATAAAATTCTATCTGTTTCATACCGTTCGCTTTGCCAACCGTATGGTGCGATAGAGACAGTTGCAATTCTTAGAGGCAATTACCTACATTTTGTGCTTGAAATATTGTTTCGGGCGATAACGTTTTTACCACCCTAAACATTTACGATATGAGACAATTTTGGTCTCATTAGATATTTGTTTCTTTTTGGAAACCAAAAAAATCAAAATAAACCCGCGAAAAAATCCGAAAAGATAGTTTTATTTAAAATGTCTTTTAATACAATTCGATTTTCATACGAAACTAATATAAAATATAAATATATTAAAGTTAAAAAATCGTTCCTAACGGCTTCATTTGTAGATGGGTGACCGTTTTTTATAACAACTTATTATTTTTATATCTATTCCAGAGACTGTCAACGTGAAGCTACAATTGACAAAGAACGCTTCAAAGAAGTAATAAGAACACTGAAAGAAGAAATTGATAGGTAATTTTATTATTTTCTAATCAATCATAGTGTATTTTAATATATAAAATAAAATTGTAATTGATCGCTGTCTGCACATGGAAGATATTTGAGAAAAACTATTATTAGGGTCTATTATTAGGGTCTATAAAGGCAATAAAACCCGATTTTTTATCTACTTGTCTGTCTGTGCGTTTTTGCGCGCTAATCTCAGAAACGGCTTAATCGTTTTGGGTGCGGTTTTCATTAATGTATTGTGGTAAGCTTCACTTATCACTTTAACGATACGTTTGGCTCAGTTTGTAGTGACCCTACTTGCTGTGCCAGCGGTCGCGGGTTCGAGTCCCGCTGGGGGCATTCATTTGTGTGATGAACACGAATGTTCGTACTTCAGTCATGGGTGTTTATATTTATAATATGTATTGTATTTAAAGTTATATATGTGTAGTGTATCAACTATCTGGTATCCATAACACAGGTCTCGTAGCTTATCATGGAACTAGATGGTACTGTGTGTTAATGTCCCAATATATTTATTTATTTTATTTAGTGTTTGTTTTATTCAATCGGTTCAAAAATAAAAAATGTTATGTCAGTTTAAAGTTTTAGCATTCTTGCCACAATTCCACGCGGACATTTAGACAGTAATAATTAAGTGTACATTTGTTTTCTTTATATAATCAAATATATTAATTTCCATATATTTTCTTGTTTTTATCCACAGATTACGAAGAATCCAATCACGGGAGGGTGCTAACTTAGAATATCTAAAGAATGTCGTAATGGCGTACATATTGTCTGCAGACATCGCCAGTCGCAAGCACATGTTGAATGCGATAGCCGCAGTACTTCACTTCACTGATGCCGAACGTCAAATAGTGTTTAATAATTTGTAAATAATTAGCCCCTATGTACCTAATAACCGATTGTTTTCAGCCCTTTTTAATATCCCACTGCTGGGGGTGGGTTTCCCTTCAATACGAGGATCAGGTTTATTGTCCACGCTGGCTAAGTGTGGACGGATTGGACAAGTCTTTTGAAAACTTGCTAGGTTCTCTCAGACATGCAGGTTTTCTTCACAATGTTTTCTTTAAGGCAAGTGGTAATCATGTTGGAAATGATTCGCACATGAAAATATCAGAAGTGCGAGACCCGGGATTTGAACCCGCTTCAGTCGGTTTTCCGAGCGAGCGTGTTAGCACTGGGCTACCACTGCCGATGAGATGAAACAATTATATAGACAGAGTCAAATGAAATAAACTTATATTATACTATCTCTCTTTCAAGTGGAAGAGAACGAGAGAGAAGAAGAGAGAGTTTTATTTTTTTTATTCATATTTTGTTTTTCAAAAATTGTAACATATAGCAATAGTAGCATAAATAGTAAATAACGCGACTATTTTTGGCTTTGACATTTATTTTGGTGGACTCCCTCTATATAATACTAAAGTGAAGCCATTGACAAGAAAATTGAATTAAATATTTTTTAGTCTGAGCCTTTAACATTTGTAGAACGAGATCTTATCTAGATCCTTCTTTGAGGTCGTGTTTTTCGGTTGTATCAAATGGTTGTTCATTGTTCAACAATGTTATATTATTACAAAAAAACTATCTTTTCGGATTATTTCGCGGATTTATTTTGATTTTTGGTTTCCAACGTTTCGAATGCTTTACAGCAATCATGGTCACGGGAGAGACTAAGGTGTTAGATGTCTCAAAGCCATTATATAGTTGTTACAGACTTCTAAAACCTTAGTCTCTCTCGTGACCATGATTGCTGTAAAGCATTCGAAACGTCGGGAACCAAAAATCGAAATAAATCCGCGAAATAATCCGAAAAGATAGTTTTATTTAAAATGTCAAATATACGCGTAAATATAAGAAAGTATTATGTTAAATTAAACTAAGTTTTTCGGGGTTTTCATTAAAATGTATAAATAAAGGTTGTATATTATAATTTTCTTGTTGTTTATCTTGTATAAGAATATTTTTATAAGCCATGAGAAATTCTTATAAATAACAGAGAGAAGCAGAACAATGAAAGGAACAGAGTAAAATAGTTAATGATATTTTTATTAATACATTCCTATTGTAATTTATTTAATAAAGATTAGTTATTATATTGTAATATCTTTTATTATTACTTTATTTTGATTAAACTGATGTCCCCCCCCCCCTCCCCTCCTCCTCCTGATGTCAAGATTTCACCCTTTTTTAATTTATTCCGAACAATCCTTGAGGTTATGTTGGAACATAAACACACAGCACCATCTAGTTTCATGGTAAGCTGTAAGGCTTGTGTTATGGATACCAGTTAGTTGATATACTACACATATATAACTTTAAATACATACGAGTATTATAAATATAAAAACCCATGACTGGAGTACAAACATTCGTGCTCATCACATAAATGAATCCCCCCAGCGGGACTCGAACCCACGACCACTGGTACAGGAAGTAAGGTCACTACAAACCGAGCTAAACGTGTCAAACATGTAGGTTATATTTTAATTCAAAAGGCGAAAATATCGCTAGTCGAAAAGCCGTTCTATTTTTAAACCGACACCAAAAGAAACGAAACGATTTTCGGTTTAAGGTTTCGGTTACGGTTTGCCGGTTGAAACCTGAAAAACGGTTTATGACAAATTTAGGTTGATCGAAATTAACCGGTTAAAATAATTTTTTGTGCGTTTACATTTTGCGAACCTTTGTTAGTGGTGATTAGCTTAGTAGAATAATACATGTACGTTTCTTAATTTAATGATTTAATAAGTTTATTTCGGTATCAAAACCTAAGTCTAACCTTTTAATAAAACCTAAAAATGATTTAATGAGTTTATTTCGATCTCAAAACCTAAGCCTAACTTTTCTCTAAGAATAACCGTTAACCATTTTTACTTCGGTTAGTCCAGTCAAACAAGGTTTGAAGTCGAAAATTTGGCATTCAACTTGCATTTTTGATATAATGTAGTTTTAATGATACAAAAACAATGTGTAAAGGTTTTCGTGGTTGCAACCCCCGAATTGAAAATTGAAAAAAATTGGTCAAAAGTGTTTTTTTTCGCAATTACTCGAAAACGGTAAAAATTAGACAAAAAAGTTTTATTAAAAATGTATAGAGCTTAAAATTTTACATAAAGGTTTCATGACTTCCTCTGGCCAAAATTAACCGAGTTAGGGAGGTTTTAAGTTCAAGGGATGAAAGTAAATTTAAAAAAATCGTAGGTAGTAGAAAAATAAGCGAATATTTTTTTATTGCTTAAAGAAATCTAATTTATAGGTAGGTACCTATTACAAATGGTTCACACTTGTAATAGATACCTACAAAAAGTAAATATAATATCCAGAAGTAAAAAAGTCTTAAACTATTGTCTTGACCTATATTATGTTTATTCATGTAACTTCGATATTTAAAAGAGCAACTGTTGAGTTTCTCGCCGGCTCTTCTCAGCAGAACTGGCTTCCGAGCCCGTGGTAGCTTCCTCACGGACTGATGGAATTACTAGACTGACGCTCTTTAAAGTAAATTGACGATTCAAGACGATTCAAAAGCGCTTATAATAAGTCTATTTGATACTTTCTTAGATTTACGCGAATATTTGACATCTATACATATAATAAAACTGTAAAGGTCGAATGTCTGCACATAGAAAAAAAAATGCTAAAAACTGAGTCAGGGGGGTGTTAGAAGAGAAATAGAACAAATCCAGTTTTTTTTTAATTTTTTGTTTTTCTATTTGTTTGTCTGTTGTACGGGCTAATCTCCGAAACTGTTGGACCGATGTAAATAAAAATTTGCATGTTGGTACCTTATATCCCCGGACGATATTTTAGATACTTTTTATCCCGGAAAATTAAAGAGTTCTCGTGGGATAGTTTAAAACTAAAGTAACTTACACAGCTTAGTACACAAAATCAGTGATTGGATTTTAATGAAACTTTATAATAATATAGTTCTTACATCAGAAAAACAAATAGGCTACTTTTATCTCGGAAAAATGTACAGTTCCCGTGGGATAGATTTGTTTTTGTCTGTCTAGAGACAAACCCGAGCGAAGCAAGGGTGAGCCGCTAGTGTTAAATAAAACTATCTTTTCGGATTTTTTTTGCAATTTTTTGTTACAACGCTTGTTTTAATTTTAAACATTTTGTACCTATTATTTTAATAAGAAAATATAGCTTTATTTAAAAAATCTATTTGGATAGTTGCTTTACTTTTCATTGCTTCACGAAAGAAGCATAGATGTATTCGTCCACACACTCGTATCTATTTAATATATTAAAATTTAAATCTAATATATTTAAACGAGCTATTCTTGCATATTTATTTTCGAGTTTTTATGCGGTTTTCTTTCGCATTATTCCACGCAAAATATGATCGATAATTTCTTAAGTGTGGCCATAAGCATCGTGATCAAGCGGCCATGGTGCAAAAGTGACAATTACAGGTGTTGGGGTTCGAATCCCGGTCGGATACTAAGTTTTACTTTTGTTTTTTTTTGTATTTATTCAAGTTTTTAGTTTTTTTTTATCTAAAAATATGATATAACAAAAAAGAATTCCGAGCGAAGCTCTGTGACCCAGGTACTTAGGTATAATATCAGAAAAGCTAACCTCGAATATTTTAAGTAACATCTCGATACAAAGTAGCCGTATACGACGCTATAAATACACTATTAAAAGAATATGATATGTTATCGTGTCGTTGTCGTATCGATCGCGCTCAGGTGGGATATAAAGTTTTTACTGCCTTACACCTTCGTACTACGTTATGAGACGTCTCTACATTGACACGTAATGATTATTGGATGTGTATTAGATGACATTTTTAGTTTAAGTTTAAAATTGAAAGTAGATATACGAAAGCGATTCTATACATTCAGCTATAGGGTCATTTATAGAGGGTTTTAGACATTTTGCATTTGCATTAATTAGCATCTTGAAGCGGAAAGATGGTTCTTGTGGAGGATAAGAGGAGGTTTGTGTTGGTAGGTAGCCGTTGAGGCGCGGAAGTGAACTTGCGGTGCCGCAATAAGACGCAGGTTTCGTTGGGTTTTATTGGGCAGTAGTGGCTTTTGTGGTCGATGAACCACCACCATGTAACATTGTACAGATAATATGCGTAAATAAATTTTCCAGTAAGAAAAACTTTTTGTAGACTCCATACTCCTTCATTTATGCTGGTTTATAGGATAAATGTTATAAAAGATTATGATGAAGATGTAGGTATGTACCTTGTATTCCCAAGCGTTTTATTTTTGGGACGTACGGGGTTTGAAAAAATGTTGTGTTCATACTTAGTTAAAAGATTTGTCGCAGCCACTAGATACCTTTATGTATGTGTCTAATGCTAAGAATAAAAAAAAATTAAAAAAATCTAATACAGGTAAAAATGTCTGTTTCATTAAAGGCTTAAAATTCGCTTTACCTAAAAATACTTCTCTGCATCTTAAAACTTTAAACCCGCTTCTTCTATTCCAATAACACCTGAAAAAAATAGGTATATATTCCTGTGTATATTGTCACAGTTACAACTAAGTTTTAATGACTTACACAACCTCGTTCAATAGAGCTTTCAATGGTTTAGTACATCGGTAGGTAGTTTGTATTAAATTTAACTTTGGAATTGATACTGGCATCCCGACATCGTCTGAGGCGCAGAATGCCTCATCTATCATTGCCTTGAAGATGACGTTTTTGTAGAAACACCATATTTTATTGTCAGGAATGAATTTATTTGCTTTTATTCTAAATTATTTACGTAGTATTTAAATATTACTAATAGATTTTTAAATAAATAAATAAATATGTTAGGACATTAATACACAGCACCATCTAGTTCCATGGCGAGCTACGAGGCTTGTGTTATGGATACCAGATAGTTGATACACTACACATATATAACTATAAATACATACATATTATAAACACCCATAACTGGAGTACACACATTCGTGCTCATCACACAGATGAATGCCAGCGGGACTCGAACCTGCGACCGCTGGCACAGCGTAACAAGTGACCCTACTTGTACTACAAACTGAGCGAAACGTGTTGTCAAATATTATTATTATTAGTAACGTATTTAGGATTAGTAAGTTTGGTCACCATACACAAGTTAGCTGAAGCATTTCGCGGTACCGCGATCATATTGATTGTCTCAACTCTTTTGTTGCCCTAATGGACTGCTTGATTAATGTCCCGATCTTCTTACTTCATTATAAACGCTGTAATTCCTTTCAAACTTGCTAAGTATTTCCATGTTTTGGTCTCGTCATGTTATATCTCACTAACGACTCACCCTCGCTTCGTTTCGGGTTCGTATCTAGACAAAAACAAATCTATCCCACGGGAACCGTACATTTTTCCGGGATGATATATAGCCTATATCCTTCTTCAGTTAACGGACTATCTAATGCAAAAAGAATTTTTCAAATCGGATTAGTAGTTCCTGAGATTAGCGCGTTCAACCAAACAAACAAACAAACAAACTCTTCAGCTTTATAATATTAGTATAGATTAATAGGTTTTATTTTTGCTGTTTTCTAAATTACATATAAAACAATAATAATACTTTAATAAATAATTAGTATTTAATAAATAATTAATATTTTGATTTTCTTTGTGGTTAGACATATTATAGTAATAGCAACACTAAATAATATTACATTATTAATTCTTAAAGTTTTTAAAATATTGTAATATTTATAATAATAACAGCTAAAACTAAACAAATAATATTTAATTATAATACTTATTAAACTTTTTAATATTTTTAATATGTTTAGAATTAAAATCAACAAATATTGTAAGGTACTCTGGTGCCATTTTTGAATTTTCAAAATCATTTTGTAAATTTGTGGGTAGGCACTGTCTGTAACAAGTATATAACGCTTTTGAGATGTCTAATACCTTAGTCTCTCCCGTGACCATGATTGCTGTAAAGCATTCGAAACGTCGGGAACCAAAAATCAAAATAAATCCGCGAAATAATCCGAAAAGATAGTTTTATTTAAAATGTCAAATATTCGCGTAAATCTAAGAAAGTATTACGTGGAATTTGTTTAATGTAGGGCTTCGGTATTTTATGGGAATGCTTTATCGATAAAAAAATATATTATAAAAAAAAAAACCCGATTGAAAACTGAAAACAAGTTGACGAAGGAATACAGTAGGTACTATGCAGTCGGAGACATACATACACGTTTCATTCTCTCCGCGAGATATACACTCGTATGTATGTCTCCGACTGCATAATACTATATTCCACCATGAACTTGTTTTCATCTTTTTAGTTAGCTTTTATGCAGTCGGGTTTTATATTTTTATAATATTTTTTTTTATTTAGACATTTGAAGTAAAATAAATAAATAAATTTTAATTATCATTATTTTAAATAATACAGGGATGTTATACTCTTTTGGAATCCTTGTTATGAGCCCTTTAATTTGATACCCATATTACAGAAAAAGAAGATTACGAAAAATAACCTTAGACAATGAAATCTAGCAGCCCCCATTTTTTTATGTCACCTATCTAAGAACACTTGGACTAATGAGACGAATCTAACAATACCTTAATTAAAGAAATCCATCGAGTGGTTTGGAAGATATGAGGGAATAAAGAATATTACAAACATACAAAGATAGACGCGAAAAACATAACCCTTTCCTTAATTGGAGAGATGATGGGGTGAATCATCCTATGTGCTCTGTGTGTTCTCGGATAAATCAACTGCTTATTTTACACAAAAACTGGTATTAATAGAATAATAACTTGAATAATTTCTTACTTCTCGTACATAACTAAATGTAGATAGGTATTTAACAAAAAGGTACATTTTTTAATCATTTGACTGAACTTTCTTTTGATTTAATTGAAACTAAATACCTTAATTCACATCTCTTAAGTTTAATTAACGTGCAAAACCAAAAGTTTGTCGTAACTTTTAATTTTAACATATATATGAAGATTCAATAACGAACCCAATAAGCAGAATTAAAGAATAATACTTTTAAAGTATAAGAAAATAGCTTCAAAAGCAGGTATATTTTAGTACATTATTTATTAGTACCCAGGGTCGGACTGGCCATACAGTTGATTTGGCATTTGCCAGCCGGGCCCCAGCCTGCGCGGGCCCCCCACGGGCAAGCGATAAACCCCGCAAGCCAGGTGGTAGGTAGGATAGGGGGCCCAGCTCTTGCGACCTACATGTAAACTAGATCAGATAGTTCGTTCATACAATTAGAGAAGAATGAAGAAGAGAAATGAAATAGAAAAATTCGAAAATGGTTGAACCTGAACAGGCCATTCCTGTTCCCTGAAACTAATTTTGAAAATTTCTGAACGGCGATAACTTTTGATTGAATCAACTTATTTAGACGTGTATTATTATAGTCCGATCGGAATCCGGTTTGGGAACAAAAGACGAAAACCTGAAGTTTTATGTTTTTAAAACGTTAGTAGGTATATAAGGAACAAAAATCCGTAAAATGCCTCCGATGTTCCAGCTACCCCGAGAAATGGAGGGATGAAAAACGTTAAAAAAAATATATTTTAATTTTCGGCTTAACGTGACGTAAATTGACCAAATTTTTATAAACTGATTACACCAATGAATTTTTTTGCGAGACAAAACGAAAAAAACGGTGTGCTTAAGTTTTTAATTTGTCGCTATTACTTATACAATGTCGCCGTAAACGTTCCAACTTTGCATTTGATGAGTCGTGAAAAAATAAAAAAATTGCAAAGCGTATATATATGTATACCGTTTCTTTTGTATTTTTTCCCATTAAAATCTATTTTTGTTATTTTTTCGAGTTTATCGATATTTTTATAAATTTTTGATTGATTTTGGAGTTAAATTTAAATTTTAAAGCTTTAACAATAAAAAAAGTATGGCATAATTGACAATATAAACTGATAAATATCCTAAATAATTGATTAAGATGAGGCTTTAGCGTTATCGATTAGTTTTTATATTTTTTAAGTTTTTCCACATAAATCTGCATTTTCTTGATACACTACTATAAAAAAATCAAAGGATCGAAAAAAAATCCTACATTTTTTAAAGATTTTTGAATGGCTGTATCTCAGCGGAAAATAACTGTATCGAGATGAAAAAAAAAGTATTTTATTACTTCAAGTTTCTAGTTGTAAGGTATTTAAATATATATTTTTTTCAATGTACGGTTATTGCGTAATCATAAAAAAGGTCGTAAATTTTTTTTGAAAACTTTGGGTTTGTTTTTGATTACCCGGACTTAATTTCTTTTTTAAGTTAAACCAATACATGAATTGGATAACATGATTATTCAGCTTTAATTTGATCTATCCGTCATCTCTTTACGTTGATTTTTTTCCGAGATAGTCGACTTTCAATGAAAAAGGATCCTTTTCTCTTTAATCATCAATATCTTAGCATTTATTTATGAAATTTTTTAATGATTTTTAACAAAACTGTGACTACATTTTGTAAATATCAACTTATTTTCATTATGTTATATTTTTGAATAATTAATAAGCAAGATTAGACTATGAATGAATTCCATTTCTTTCTGATATTAACTTAAAATCTAAATTTTCAGAAAAAAAAACAACTAATTTAACTCCAAAATCGATCAAAAATTAATAAAATATCAAAAATAATAACATAAATTGATTTTAAGGGAAAAAACAAAAGAAGTACTATACGTGACGCCCACTTTTTTTTTATTTTCCCGCAAAATGCATTGGTGTAATCAGCTTATAAAAATTTGGTCATTATAGTTCACTTATTCAATGATTATTAAAAATAATATAGTTTACAAAGTAAAAGTTATCGATTTCTTTATTTTATTTTTTTTTTCAATTTTTAAAGGTGTTTTTACAAGATGACCATACAATGTTTTAATTTCTTCGAGAACTAAAGTTCAAGACTAAAAATTAACCCTATCTTAAAATCGAATGATTTTTTTTTAAATGTAAGCATCCCCTTGAAGTTGGGGGCGATTTTTAGCTTCCCGAGACCATAAAACATTAAATTCTCGGAAACGGCTAAACATTGAAAAATTTTAGTATACGTATTTCGAAGATTACATTCCCGTAGTAACTAGTATCATGAAAATCAAAAGATTTTTGCAGTAAAAAAATTTAAAACCGGGTTTTTTGTAAATATCTCAAAAACTTTTAGGGTATTGTAAAAAGTGTCATTTATAAAAGTTGTAGATTTTTACTAGACTTACAACTTTTGTAAAGAACATTTTTCGATAGGACGTCACAGTAAGCCGAAAATTGAAAAAAAAACTGTTTTTCAACGCTTTTCATCCCTCCATTTCTCGAGGATAGCTGAACATCGGGAGCATTTTACAGATTTTTGTACCTTACATACCTGCTAACGCTTTCAAAATATAAAACTTCAGGTTTTAATTTTTTGTTCTCTTAAAAATAAATGGATACCGATTGGTCTATTTTAACAGAGTGTTTCAGAGGTAAAATGGAATTTAATTTTTAAATGTTCTTAAATACTCTATCGATTCGGTACATATCTTTTAAAAATGTGAAAGTCAAAGTTTTCAATTTTCATAGTGAGAAAATAAAAATTAATTATGATTAAATCTATTATCTAGTCTCGGGCCCCGGGCTTGTGGAGCCACCCGGGCCCTTCTGGCCCAGTCCGACCCTGTTAGTACCTATTCTATATTTTTCAACAAGCGCTTACCTCTCAACACCTGTCGGTGACAGTTCCACTAGACAAAGAACAGGCTGGCTGCTCCAAGTGTATTTATTTAAAATTAAATATACGGACTAAGGGTGGATACCAATAACGTATCTTTAATATTTCTATCTATTAGTATCTATTATTATTATCAAATTTTTAACACAAGTTAAGTGAATTTTCTTATTTTTGTTTAATATTTTTTTTGTTTTTATGTGTTTTAGCAATGTGTTTATGATATAAATAAACTAATAGATTTTTCTAATAGACTAATACTTTGTCAAAAACTCTCGACCTTGAAATTCATAGACTTAAGAAAATGACTGAGCAATACTCTCATGAAATTGACTACTCTCTAGAAAGAGAGAAAGCGAACGTACGGCTAATACCGGTCTTTTATTCCAACTTGAATTTATAAAGGAAATATAATAATATTATTGAAAATTATAATATTATAATGGAATGTAAAATGATTATAAATATCTATCTCCATTAATTGTATTTCAATTAATACAGAAGACTTCTGGCCGCACATTCGTTTTGTCTCTGTCGTCCGTTATTTTTAGCTGACGGATGACAAAGAAACAGTCCACATTCTATATCTATTCATTAATTGGATAGGAAGCTTACGTCACTCTGAACTACAATCTTTATGCAAATATTTTTTATGCCGTTACTGTACTAAAGAAATATAAATAGAGAAATCAGAAAGCACACACGCGTCTTGTATCGAATATTATTCAAGTAAAAGATTGAGAAGATGTTTGGATGCTTGTTACTCGATCACGCATAAACCGTTAAATGGTTTTGTATGGAACATGGCAAACAGAGGGACTGAAAAAATATTTCTTGGAGATGTTATTCCAGTGCTTTAACTGCGTTTTAGTTATTATTTTAAGATTAGTTTTGTAAGACGGCGTTGTTTATAAAATTTGAAATTAAAAATTGAACACTTTTCACGAAGGCGTATCTATACAGATAAATAAAATTGGAGTGTCTGTTTGTAATATTAAAATAACCGCTTTTTACTAAATACATATGGATGTATGTATACCCGTTACATATACCAAAGCAACATTTATTACAATTTTCGTCTGTCTGTCTGTCTGTTTGTTCCGGCTTATTTCTGAAATGGCTGAACTGATTTTGACAGGACTTTCACTGGCAGATAGCTGATGTAATAAGGAGTAACTTAGGCTACTTTTATTTTAGAAAAAAAAATAGGGTATAAAAATCGGATAATATCCGATTCAAATAGGGAACATATATTATATTTTTTCTATATTTCTTCTATTTAAACTATAAACTATATATAGTATATCTAGAGACGAGCCCGAGCGAAGCGAAGGTGAGTCACTAGTCTACATAAAGGAAATACATTGAAATTAAAAAATACTTAATTATATATACTAAACAAATATATACTTAATTATTACTGTACAAGTCATGTACGCGTGGAATTGTGGCAAGTAATAAATAAATAAATAAATAAATAAAGAATGATAGCCATATTTTACCGCCGCTGAATGGCAAAGTCGATTCTTTGGATGAAAAACGAGCCAGCTCCCCTGTCACCAGTAGAGGCAATAAGACGCTGTGTTATGTCTTTTAAGAAGTATTTTGCACTTAAGCTCCATGAACCAAGGGTTTCTACAGGAAATGGTAGGCTTATTTACTTTATAATACAATTAAATATATATATTTCATATTTACTATGAAGATCACTCATTAATTACTTTTACTTATGGGGTAATTATATGTACATATCGTAGTGAATTAATTAGTGTAGATAAGATTTTGTTCTGTTACCCAACATACTTTTTTCCACACTGGCGGCAACGAGATGGCGGGTCAATAAATATGTGCTCTATTTACCCCGAAAGTCTGTAAGCTGTACATGCGACGGGGCAAGGCGTTAGCTTTAATATAAACTGAGCAATTTCAGAAGTTGTGTTTTTGATATCTAATGATATTGTAATTTGTATCATATTCTCTTAAATCATACTTTCCTCTAATAAAATCAAAAATCTCAACATATTTCCAAAAACAAACACAACAACATAAAACATTTCATCTTAACATTTTAAACTTTATATTTGGCAGATATACCGAAATTTTCAAACAATCAGTCAAAGTAGAGCTTGAGAGCAAACCGCTACGGCGAGACGGGTCGTAATGGTCCATTTTTCACCAGCCCTGTACCGATGACAGTACATTCATCCAACCATTGTCCCGACGTGTTCTGGCACGAACGAGGAATATAAAATTTGGATAATGCCAGGTATTCGCGTTATTATCATGAGAAAAGCTATCTGTATTTACATCGTGATGTACTTAACGCAGCTTTTTTTCCGGCGGGTTTCTTTTTATTATATGTATTCAAATTGTATAATCTATATACAGTGCTTGCTTTTATGAGTCGGTTAATTATGAAATATATGTGTATAATTATAATATTTTTAATGAAAGCGGCCAAAATAATTTAAAGAGCAGTTTGATTGCTAATGTGTATATGTTATACTAGCAACTCACCCTCGCTTCGCTCGGGTTCGTCCCTAGCTTGCTTCCCCATACAAATTTTCATCCGCATTTTCACCTCCTTAAGGGATGAGTTCCGGGATAAAAACTATCCTATATTCTTTCCAGGGTCTCAAACTATCTTCTTCAAATTTCATCTTAATCGGTTCAGTAGTTTCGGAGCCTATTCGATGCAAACAAACAAACAAACAATCAAACCTTTCCTCTTTATAATATTAAGTATAGATATGTATGTTGGTTGTTACTTCAAAATATAGTTTATAAATGCATAATGGCCATACCTATACAAAATTAAATCATCTGGCACTAATCGTACAAACGTTATTCGGATTTCCGTATCTAACTTAAATACGGAGCTTTTAAGTAATAACCGTTCCGTAGAGGAATACATTTTTTTATAGAAAAAGGGCAAACGAACAAATAATATACCTGATGGTAAGTGGCCATCATCGCTCATAAACATTTGCAACATAAGAGGAGTTGCGAATGCGTTGCCGGTTTTCAAGGTAAGACACGACTCTTGAAGGGCCCCATATTTTTGCGCTCAGGGAAAACATCAGGAGGAAGATCGTTACACCATTAGCACGTACGTGGCAGAAATGAACGTGATGCACGTACGTAGATGCCAAGCATTTAGGTTATGTGGATGAAACCCAATCGGACAGCGAAGGGTGCGTTGGTAGAAACGCAACGCTGTTACCAGATCAAAAAGTTCATCAGAACACTCCATTATACAGACAATAGAAAATATTATGTACATATTCTATTGTGCATTTCTGTGCATTTTTTGTGAATCTACTGAACCAAAAAAGTGGAGATTTGATCGGTACACATACTTAGGAAACAATGTAGGACGACAAATATGAGTATATAAAAATCTTATTTTTTTTTAGTTTAATTTTTTTAAATACGTATCATTTACTTAGTTTAAAGAATATTGTGCAGAAAATATGAAAATATTATATTTTTCCCTATTCCATTCCATCCAAAAAGCAGAGTATCTTAGTTATCTAAACGACAAGGTAGATTGAAATAACTATAAATAATTTCAATCTACCCACAATTCTAAACCTTTAATTACCATTAAAACGTCTGTTTCTAATGAACACGCAATTCGCGAATTCTTTCCAATTACTGAGACAATTTGATACGTTTTTTCGTAACAACCAGCATGTGCCAAAAGTGCCACAGGATGTTTGTGGTCGCTGGGCGGCCGTAATTAAATCGTCGCTTGCCAAGATTCTACACATGTTGCGGTGTATTGAGTCAGCAGACGTGTAAAAAATCTAATAACGTTTTCTATATCATATATCTTAGGTTATTTGAAACGTACGTGGAATAATCAAATGGACATTGTTTTTTAGCGTTCTATAAAGATTAAAAATAAACTATGTTGCTTTAATATGAATTATAGGAATGTAAAAGTTCATTTAAAAAAGGTTATTGGTTAATACCGGAGGGTTATCCGATCACTTCTTAGGGATACACTCCTGGCGGGAGTGGTCGCTATCATGGTTGGTTGTGACTTTTGCTGCAGATCACGATGTTGCTGCTGCCAAATGCGGGTTGACAAACTTCATACGTCTTTCAATATAATTAATTAGGATATGCTGAACCGCAGGTTTCCTCACGATATATTTCTTCAATGTAAAGCGCTTCATGACGACGTTTTCCTTCTCTGGTAATCATGTTGAAAATAATTACAAAAGAGCTGCAAACCTAGGGTTTGAACCCACTTTTCTTGGATTACTAAGTGAGCATGCTACCAATGAGCTACCCTTGCATTGCTAATCACACAATATTATAAGAAATCACTAAAATAAAAACGAACGTCTACGACAAAACTGTGAATTTACCACAAAATCCTTCAATGAAATAGTTTTTTTATATTAAATCTTTAGTAAAAAATGCGGATGACTGGTTAAATCAAAGTCGAATAAAAATGTGCTTTAACTACAAAAGCTTAACTTTAAAAGCTTTTCGATATAAAAGCTGTAAAGGTAATTGTATAAATAACGTCTTTATTTGCGTTTCTTTTTAAGTACTTGTCGAGAAGCAGTCTTCGAGTACAATTAAAATTTATTTAGTTAAAGTTTAACTAGTAGTGGATAAACCGTCTGTCTGTTAATTTGGAAGGGCAACACAAGTTTCATTTTAATTAAATAGAACTAGCGAAGACGGCATGTTGTACGTGGTGTCCGATTATATACTAATGATTGCAGTCAACGTTGCTTGAAATATTTAATAGCGATCTATTTTTATGGTTTAACATAGTTATGTATACATAAAAAATACTATAGTCATTTCCATTTTTCTGATATTATATATAGTAAAGTTTCAGTTTGTTTGTTTTTCTATAAGCTAATTTTTACATAAATGCATTTTGTGTGTGGAAAAGTAAAGAATTTGGTGGATATAGTAAGATTATTATGTATGTACCAACAGCATCTCTTGAGTATTTTTTGTAATATTCATTCTTCAAAAAGATGCACGACATAAAAATTACTTAAAAGTAACCCCATTGTAAGGGATGATTTTTTTTGAAATATATACATATCTATGAAAATACCCTGGGCATAACTTATTCAATAAAAAAAGATATATAAAAATCGATAGACAATTGGCGAAAATATCTAATAACAGGTTCAATTTCTACATACACTTAGGTATTTGCTTTATCCGGGTGCATAATATGCACATTCTTGAAAACGTAGACAAATCATAAAATCTATGATTTACGAGTTTATTAACTCTATCATTAACAAAATTTTTCAAAAAATATTGCATGAATTTTGCTTTATTTTGTTTTAGATACTTTAACTACATACCTATAGTATACCAAAAATCTATACATATAACCAAAGTCTGAGTCGAATCTGTGCACTAAACATTTTTTGGAAAATCTTATTGAAATTCATCATTCAGTCATTATTATCGATACAGAGGCCGAATCTATGGTTTTTAGAATTTTTGTCTATCTGTCTGTTTGTCTGTCTGGGAACGCATCACGAGAAAACTACTGGTGTCCAGTATCAACCAACCAAATCTGTCGATTTTGATGAAATTTGGTATGACGATAACTCGGTATCCGGGTCAACATATAGTATACATATTTACTACGAGAAAATGTTTCATCTCTGAGAAATCTATACTAACCGTTAAAACGTATGTTATATATCTAAAATAAATAAATATATTGGGACATTTACACACATCACCATCTAGTTCCATGGTAAGCTACGAGGCTTGTGTTATGGATACCAGATAGTTGATACACTACACACATATAACTTTAAATACATACATATTATAAATATAAACACCCATGACTGGAGTACAAACATTCGCGCTCATCACACAAATGAATACCCCCAGAAGGACTCGAACCCGCGACCGCTGGCACAACGTAGGGTCACAACAAACTGAGCCAAACGAGTCGTCACAAAAAATATGGTAAGAACATACAACTATCATATGTTTACGTATATAATTTTTTATATTGCATAACTATATAACTAAAATTTAAAATTTAAGAACCGATTTACATTTCACATGCAATGCTACTTTCGATACTTTATAGAAACTAGGCACTCTGGATGCAAAGCGCTGCAGCATCTTAATATAAGGCGGTACGGCACGTCTATATCGTAGGTTTAAATTTTTATTTAGCTAAGCTTTCCCATGCTGCTATTTATCGAGTAGTCAAAATCGATTTTTCGGTACATCAGATTCGTTTTAACTACAGTTAACTAAACCTAGTTTTTAGTAACCTTATTTGTATTATTTTGGAATATCCCATAGCATTCAATGTGAAGTGAAAATTATTGTGCTTCTGTAACAGATACCACGGGTTCGATGTTCTTACGTCGGTTACGACTTGAAGAACGCAAAATATGTTCTTGGGATAGTAAAGAAGATTGTCATTTTCAAGCAAAATTTCTATCCGCGATTAAAAGTACTGTAATAATTAATCAAGCGATTTTCTCTATGCCTTATCTAACTTTTAGTTCAACCTATTTTGAAGGTCAAAAACGGGCAGTTTTTTGATCGTTGAGAAAGTCACATTTAGTTTGTTACGTTAGATATCTTTGTCAAATATGAACTGATTTTCATGATACATAATAGTATACTTCAATGGTGATATCATATAAACTTTAGAAAAAAATCCTCTCTTACGGTGTGCATGTAAAGATTAGCGTTTCGAAACCTTAGACTGATAATTTAACTTTTTATAAAGTTTAAACTGGAATTTCAACTTAAAATGTACTTTTAGTTTAAATAAATAGTACTCACTAAATATTGGGCCAAAACAAGACATCAATGTGAGTAATGATGGTCCGTACGCATCTATCTCTGTTAGCCGACTCTGGCTTCGAAACTTGTTTTACATCTTAATTTAGTTAAATACCATTTTATACATACAATATAAGTATAAAAATACTAATAAAGAAATAATTACACTAAAATTATAAACGTGAAAGTCTGTGGGTACTTGTTATTTCTTTACGCTTTAACGGAATTGAATGAAATTCAGAATGGTTTTACAAGTAGTGTATACTCTGGAAAAAATATAAGCAAATTTTTATCTAAGTACTACTTGAGGTTAGACGCGGGTAATAACTAGTAAATACTTAAAATTCTTGATGTATTTTCAATTTCTTCCTATATAATAATAGATATAATTTTAAATAAAACATAATTAACCTTGTCGTACGCTGAAGGAAAATTAATTAATCGTGAAATTATACATGTCTGAGAGAACCTAACAAGTTTTCGAAAGACATGTGAAGTCCGCCAACCCGCACTTGGCCTGCGTGGTGGGCTATAACCTGATCCCTCTTGCATTGATTGGACCCATGTCCAGCTGTAGGACATTAAAAAGGGCTTTTTTTAGTAATATACCTTAAAATATTTCACTTTCATTTATTTCCAAAGTTTGACATTCGACGACATTCTGCGGGTGCAGAAAAAACCAGTTTGTAATTAAATCGGTCTTTGCCAAGAAACTGTCAATAACCGTCGCTGGTATAACTGACTGGCTATTACGAGTTGGCAGGTGACCAGTGGGGAAACATTTATATCATTGTAACTTTGAAGCTTAATCGCCTTTTCAACTTTAATGCCCCATGTATGGAATTGGCGTTGGGAATATAAAAGCTTAGATTTTTATATTTTGTAGTTTAATGTACATTAGGTTTTGATACTTGGATTGTTGATTCAGTTATGGAAGACTAGTTTTTAGGTTTATATACCAGAAGGATCCAGTAGAGATGATATTACTAATTTTAAAAAGCTATGGCAATTGATTTTTTGTCATAGTACATATATACTATTATTATTGCTGATGAAGTATCTTATATTACAAAATACTATAATTTATTGATAGAAGATGTCTGATAATTAAGACGTATTTTTAGACAAGATATACATACATATTATTATGTACATTCTTTTTGTCCTTACTCCATTCATTTCTTTTATTATTCTTTGTTCTAAATGAAATATTTACAAGCGTTACACTTAGTATGGCTACATAAAAAATATTATAAATGTGCATAAAAAATTCCCAACGTCAGTCGGGTTCGTACTAGACCTATTCACCGTCACGCAACGACTTTAAGCGCGTCGACACGCTTATCGCACATTTATATCGATACGAATGCAAGTTATCTCCATTTTTTAGTTTAACAGCTACAAATACAAAAAATCAAGATACACAATTAGCGTCTCAAAAGTGTCCTCAAAAAGAAGTGCATATTTCGAAATCGTGCACTTATTTCAAATCTCTTATATTCATTGCCGTTTGGATGACTTTAAAACTCAAGTTGTTTCGTTTAAAAAGTACTTTATGTGTGCATAAGTTCGATTCTTTAATTTTGGTTTGACTTAACGTCACATATCGACACCACTTTTTGAAGAGATATTTGTTAGGAAATATGTATCTATGCTTTTATATATGAACTAGCGACTCACACTCGCTGCGCTCGGGTTCGTCCCTCGTTTTAACGTTTAGTATAGATTTCTCAGAGATGAGATATTTTTCCGCAGTAAAAAGTCCTATATGTTTATTCGGATAAACAGCTATCATCATAACAAATTTCATCAAAATCTGTCTAGTGGTTTTCCCGTTATGCAGTTACAGACAACCAAACAGACAGTCAAAAATACTAAAAACTATAGATTGGGCCTCTGTATCGATAATAATGTCTATTTTAATAAGATTCTGTAAAAAATATATAATAATGTATAGATTCGACTTAGTTACAATTTTATTATATGTATAGATATTAACATCGCATAATACGTTGTCGGTGTGTTTATAAAATGTTGTGTGAATAGACCCTAAGCCTTCGTAGACACAAAGCTGTCAATTACATGTGGTAACGATTTATTCCAAAACCTATGGAACGGTGACTGAATGCGATCTGGATGAAGTCCGACCAACTATTTATATATCGTTCCGGTATCGAGACATAGTGGCGGGGAGATACATTGATTGGGTCATTTAATTATCTAGTGATTCATCGCCTAATGCTCTAATGGTTATCTCTTTCCGTACATACAATATGTTTTGTTTGGAATATATATATTATAGTATATATATAATAATATTCCTCTCTTGTTTAAAAATAAAAGCCTAATTGCGTTTCTGTAACAATAATAGAAACTACATTTAAAGCCTCTATTTTAAATCTCTTTATATTTTAACATATTATATTAAATAAGATTTGTAAGTACGTATTTCTATTATTTTATTAACATGTCAAATATAAATAAAAAATAAAAAAGTTAAAAGTAAATTTGGAATTAATTAAAAAGTATTTATGTATTATATATAAACTTATGAAAAGCACTCGCTTATGAAGTGGTTTTCTTAACATCTCCCCCCTTAGAAAGAAACAATTACCAGTACGTAATTGTTCATTTACTAACGAACACTGGAGACAATTTTGTAATGTGGTAGAAGTTTGATTCCGTCTTTTTGTGTCCGGTGTCAACTTCATAGATTGAATTGGAAATCTTCTTCAGAACTTTATATGGTCCAATCCTCAGTTCATCTATTTTCTTTCTATTTAGTCGATTTCCGTTTTCCACATAGACTATGTCTCCTACTTCCAATTTATATTCTTCCCTATGCAGATCGAACATTTTTTTAATATAATTGTGAGATTTTATTGTGTTTTCAAGAGCTAGTTTTCGATCTCTTTTCAGATCTTCTTTTGTACATTTTGACTTCAATTCTAATGGTAGAATACTTACATTTTCACCTTCCAAAAGGTATTTTGGGGCAAACCCCGTGACTGTGTGTTCTGTTTCATTATATTTTCCTACACATTTCTGTGCAATAGTAGTCCATGCTATTTTTTTATCACTTTCATTTATTTCGCATCTTATTTTGTTGACTAAGGTTTGATTTAGCCTTTCATTAAGTCCGTTTGAAAATGGTGTATCGACAGTTGTGAAAACCATTCTTATGTTTTATTTTTTTACAAAATCTTTAAATTCTTTGGAATTTATGCCAGGATATTGGTCCGTTAAAAGCATATCAATATTATAATTTTCTGTCACATTTTTTATTAATTTAATAAACTCACTGGCGCTTTGATTTCTTGATGTGAGAATATAAGCATACCTTGTGAAATGATCAACCAGAAGATGTAAGTATTTTTTCGTTGACCGTGATCCTCCAAAGCCACCAATGGTATCAATAGATATTATTTCAAATGGGCGTGTTGCTGGACCTAAATGTGACATTAATCCATATTTTGACTTCCTTCTTGATTTGTTTTTTATACAAATTTCACATTCATCACACATATGTTTAATGTTTGCGATGATATTCTTTGCTGTGTAGAATGGTGTTATTTTATTAATCATCTGGGTTCTCCCAATGTGGCAGTAAGTTTTGTGGACATCTTTTATTAAAATTTTACTTAGTTCTTCTGATAAAATGATTTTTTTCCTTCTTTTACATTTTTTGTAATAAATTTCATTCTCCAATATATGTTTTCCATTTTGTACGTTTAGATTTGTATATTGGTCATTTTTAATGTCTTCTAGGCTTATTAAATTTACTACTTTTAAAAAATCGTCAGTATTGTCATAAGGTTCTAGAACTGGATTTCGGCTTAAACAGTCAGCTTCTTGGTTTGATTTTCCTGGGTTATATTTTATAGTAAAGTTATATTGGGATAAATAATACATCAAATCCCCTAGTTCCTCATCAGTTCTAGCCTTGATATTCATGTTCTCTAGTGGTTTATGATCTGAGTATACCGTAAACTGTTTTCCCATAAGCCAGTGCTGCCAATATTTAACAGCTTCTTTTATTGCCAGACATTCTAGATATATTGCCTTCTTCCTTTTTTGAGCTTCAGTTAATTTTTTTGAAAAATATGCAACTGGTTTACCTTCCCCATTTTTATCTTCTTGTTTCAACACTGCTCCCACACCCTTGATACTTGCATCTGTGTAAATAATTATTGGTAGTTCAGGGTCAAATATATTCAGAATTGGTTTTGAACATAGCAATTCTTTTATTTTATCAAATGATTCCTGACATTCTGCAGACCATATGAATTTCACGTCTTTCCTTAATAAATTGTGTAAAGGGTCCAGGATAATTGCACTATATGGTACAAATTTATGATGAAAATTTATTTTTCCTAAGAACTGACGTATATTTTTTCTTGTTTCTGGAACTGGAAAATTTTTTACAGCGGTTAAATAATCTTTCAGAGGTCTGACTGAATTGTTTTCTATTATGTGACCTAAATATTTGGCATAATTATTAGCAAAAGCACATTTCGAAAATTTTAGTCTAAAGCCTTCTGATTGTATTGCCTCCAGTAGTTTTGATAGATGTTCTATATGTTCTTTAAAAGTTTTGGAAAAAATTAAGATGTCGTCTATAAAATTTACTGCAAAACTACAGAGTTTGTGTTTTCTTAGGATGTTGCTCAATATTCTTTGGAAAATGGCTGGAGCAGTCTTTAATCCAAATGGGAGACACGTCCATTGAAAATGGCCTTCTTGTGTTACAAATGCAGTTTTGTATCTGTCTTCAATTTTCAAAGGAATTGACCAAAATGCTGAATTTATATCAAAAGTGGAAAAATATTTACAGTTTACAGTTTTTACCATTAAATCCTCAATTAACGGAAAAGGCTGTGATTGAGGTATGACAATTTTGTTCAATTCTCTAAAATCTA
Source organism: Fabriciana adippe (assembly GCA_905404265.1). Classification (NCBI taxonomy): domain Eukaryota; kingdom Metazoa; phylum Arthropoda; class Insecta; order Lepidoptera; family Nymphalidae; genus Fabriciana; species Fabriciana adippe. The sequence continues at coordinate 1,451,898 of FR989988.1, forward strand.
TACACAATCTTGTTTTTTTTTCATCTTCTTTTTTATATGCCAGAGTTACTGGAGCAGCAAAAGGGCTATAAGATTCTTCAATCAAATTCTTACTTAATAATTTTGAAATTTGACTTTCTATTTCTTTCCTATCTTCAGTTGTGCATCGGTATGGACGTTTGTAACAGTATTTATCCACCATTAGATCAATATGAGCTTCATAATCTCGTACTGTACCGATGTCATATTTATCTTTAGCGAATACAGATTTGTATTTTTCTATCAACTTATCAATTTCTGATTGCTGACATAAATCTAGATGGTTTACTAACATTTCGAATCTATCTGAATGTATGTGTTCATTGAAATTTATTTCACATTTGTTTACGTGTTTTGTTTCTTCTTTTAATACTTCTTCATTTTTGTCACCTAGTACATCAGGAATTTCGACATTTGTTAAGTTTTTGTTTTTTATATCCTCTTCATTTAAGGTAACTTTTTTTTCTTTTGGATTGTAATATTGTATGATCTTTAGTTCTTCATTTTGCACTAATTTAAAATTTTTGATACAATCCAAACCAATTAGAAAATCATAATTAAAATTTTCATTATCTACTACAAAAATATCCATAATTCTTTCAATATTGTAGATTTTAATTTTTAATGTTACCATACCTTTTGTTCTCTTCTCACCATTAATAGTCCTCAAGTTTACTATTTGAATATCCCTTATATTTTGTGTTGGCTGTATCTTTAATAATTTTGCATTAATTAATGACACATTTGAACCTGAATCATAAATTCCAGAAACTTTTAAAGTATCATTTAATAGTAACTTAACTTCTATTAATGGTGGTACATCTAGTTTTTTGGATTCTTCTCATTAAGTTCCACTTCCAACTCTGAGTTGTTTACTGTTTTTACAATTGCCTTTTGATTTTTCCTTTTAAACCAACAACTTTCCTCAGGATGGTAACGTTTCCCCTTTTCTTCGTTGATACAAATTTGGCATGGCTTCTTTTCTTCAATTTTATGGAAGTTGTTGTCAGAATAAAAAGCGCTTTTTTTATAGGTCTTCTTCTTCTCAACCAGATATTCCAATTTTCCTATTTCATTGTAGAGATCTTTCGTTTCTTGTAAAGTTCCTCTGTCAATTTTATCAGATATATAATTGGGTAAACCGAATGCTATAAGGTCTATAAGTGTCCCAGTATCAATTGATCTTCTTACTTCTAGTAACAATTTTTCTTTTTTTAAAGCATATTCAAGTAACGAACCTGTTTGGTATTTAAAGGCAAGAGCATATCTTATGGGTGACCATCCTTTATTTGCGAACGTGTCACAAAAATTTTTCTCCCATCTATTCCATTCCGATTCCACTGTAAGTTTTATTAGCATTGTACCAATCGACACTAGAATATTCCATAAAAATTTTTAATATTTCAATTTTCTTTTTGTCTTCATCGATATGGAAACGTTCACATTCTTTGTTAAAAATCTGAATCCACCGGTAAGCATTTGTGTTTCTGCCAGTGAAGTTCTCAATCGTGAAATCTTTTGCAATTACCCCTAAATTTTGAGTCTCAGATTTTATTTGTTTTTCTTCAAGCAATTTCTCTAACAGTTTTTCCAACGTCTGATTTGAGCTACTAGCTATAGATTCACCAATATTAGCTTTTTCTAAATTTTCTTCTAGGTAAAAATCATTAAACTGTAAGTTTTGTTCTTCATCCAAATAAATTTTTGATATATCATCTGTCAAAGTTATCCATATTTTCCTAGTTTGATATCTTTTATTTAATGATTTTTTGACCTTAACATAGTGGGTAGTTTTTATAATTTCTTGGTGAAGATGTGCAGGTTGGTACTCGTCTGGTATTCCAAAAATTTGTCCATCAGGTGTAGTTATCGAGGTTATACATATGAGGTTTGATTTTCTATCTGCTGTTGGTTTCACTGCAAACTCAAACCTCAACTTTGCCATGTTTCTTGAAATATTTGCAGAAAATGTAGTTTTATAATAATATTCCTCTCTTGTTTAAAAATAAAAGCCTAATTGCGTTTCTGTAACAATAATAGAAACTACATTTAAAGCCTCTATTTTAAATCTCTTTATATTTTAACATATTATATTAAATAAGATTTGTAAGTACGTATTTCTATTATTTTATTAACATGTCAAATATAAATAAAAAATAAAAAAGTTAAAAGTAAATTTGGAATTAATTAAAAAGTATTTATGTATTATATATAAACTTATGAAAAGCACTCGCTTATGAAGTGGTTTTCTTTACATATATATATATGTATATATATATACATATATATATATATATATATATATATATATATATATATATATATATATATATATGTGGGGAAAACATTTTCGTAATAGTGTCCTCCATTTTGTAATCTGCCTTAAGTTTTTTTTTATGGGACAAAGGGAGCAAACGGGCCAGAGGCTCACCTGATGGGAAGTGATCACCTCTGCCCATGGACATCTGCAACACTGCAGGGCTTGCAGATGCGTTGCCGGCAGAAAAGGGAGGGATGGAGAGGAAGGGAGGAGGGAGGGGGGAGGGAGGAGGTATGGGGAGTGGGCTAAGTACTAAGAAAATCTAAGAACTCTATATAAAAAAAATGTCCTTGATTCGTTGTTTCTTTGTTACATAAGGTCAAATGAACGCTTTAGCTTAAATATAATGTGCAAAAACTTTCGTGATAGTGCCTTATCTGTGTTTTTACTAGACGCATGTAATATTTCTTAATAAACTTCATTAAAGCTACTCTTAGAGGTGAAGCCTGAATGCCATTAGTTAGGTTATCTCTTTCCAACTTATATTTCTTTTTTGAGCTAGACACATATAATATTCTGTTAGTACCTAATTGTTTGTTACGTTTTAATGTTAGTAATATAGATTTCTCAGAGATGAGAAATTTTCCCGCAGTAAAAAGTATCCTATATGTTGACCAGGATAACCAGCTATCATCATACCAAATTTCATCAAAATGTGTCCAGTAGTTTTCTCGTGAGGCGGTCACAGACAGACAGACAGACAGACAAAAATTCTAAAAACTATAGATTCTGACTCTATATCGATAATAATGACTATTTCAATAAGATTTTCCAGACAATATTTAATGTACAGATTCAACTCAGAATTTTATTATACGTATATACTATTTTCTAAGTAAAACTTCGAACTTCAGCAAATTCTTCTTTTATTTGATTACTTCTACAGAATGCCCTACAAAATGACTGTCACAACTATTTAAACACTATGTCCCCACCGTTGGGTGTGATGTTGCGCCATCTATCTTATACAGATTACACCTTACCCAACCGTGGATGACAACACTTTTAAAATATTAATATTTAAAATGTAACAAACTTATATCTGTATTAATACTATAAAATTGTAAATAATAAAAAATAAATAATCAACACCAAATTAATATTATAAAATATAAAATTATAACTAACAAAATATGAAGAATCAATATAATCTATAAATAATGTATAATAATCAATTGAGATACTATAATTAACAAGAATCAGTTGAGCAACTAAAATTAACAATACGCAATACTTCACAACAATCTCCCGTCTAGCGTTTTGACTATTAATAACTAGCAGCTGACCCTCATTTTGCTCGGGTTCGCCTCTAGGAAAACAAAAACAAACCTATCCCACGGGAACCGTACGTTTTTCCGGGATAAAAAGTAGCCTATATGTTATTCTAGACTATAATCTATCTCTGTGCCAAATTTCATCCAGAACCATTCAGCCGTTCTGGCGTGAAAGAGTAACAAACATCCATACTCATAAATCAAATTTATAATATTTATACAGATTATATTATATTGCAGTAGTGTCCATTGAGCAGATAATCCAACAAGGCTAGGGAAAGATTGTATCTTCTACGACTTTACAGGCTTTAAGGCAAAGATGTAATATAGCCAACTTCATAATTCAAGGTTAGTACTATGATTTTTTGACAGAAATTTCAAATAACTCTTGGCTCGACTCGGGATTTGAACTCAGGACATTATCTGCAGACAATCAAATTAAAGACAATACGTCGTAGACAATACTAAGTCGTAGCCTTAAGCCCCAACGATATGATCTAGCCGAATTATATCAGACTCAGCTTCATATTAGTAGGTTTGCTTTAGACAAGAGAGTATTTTATGGATAGAACCCACAATTAAACTATAGAATAATGGTAATAAATAAACAGTTGTAAAGTTTTGCTACAAAAAGCTAACTTACAAGCTTTTGCAGTATAAAAGAATAGCTTTCTAGTTGAATCCTAGATTGCAGAATTTCCTTTGAAGCAAAGTTAAAAGTATTAAATCATTCTGTCCGCAATCAATCAAAGCCGCAAAACCTTAAACGACTCTTTCATCGTGCCGCTGTGAGAGTTGAAAGAAAAATAAAAACATCAAAAGTAAGGACGAAGTTATATTGAACGGTGATTCGCTTATATAATACTAGCGACTCACCCTCGCTTCGTTCGGTTTTGTCCCTAGTGAAAAACAAAAACAAATCTATCCCACGGGAACCGCACATTTTTCTTGGATAAAAGTAACCTATGTGCGTCTCACCCTCGCTTTGCTCGGGTTCGTCCCTAGTGAAGAAAAAACAAATCATCCCACGGGAACCGCACATTTTTCCGGAATAAAAGTAACCTATGTGCTATTCAGACTATCTTTATGCCAATTTCCATCCAGATACGTTCAGCCGTTCTGGCGTGATTGAGTAACAAACATCCATCCAAACTTTTGCATTTATGATATGTATTTATGGGATAAATTAACGGGATTATTCAATGGTAAGTATGTATATTTTGTATTTATAGTATAGATTTATTTGGGTTCTTAATAAAAAATACTATTTTACTTAAAGTATTATTGTCTAAACTATATATAAATAAAATACGTCAGTGATAACCCATTGGTACCGCGTTCGCTTGGAAAGTTACATATAATAACGTCCATATCCTTACCCGAAATTTTATATCCATATCCCATCCCCAATAAACAATAAAAAAAGCTTGTTAAAAACAATAATTCAATAGCGAAAAACAGTAAGCCATATGGAATCCAACATAAAAATCTAACAGCGGTACCCAAAAAGCGCTGAAAGTTTTGGAAGATCGCCACACGGACAATATGACGATTTACAACCACTCCGTGACCGGTAAGGTGGGATTTAAATGTTAAATACATGACGTGCTATCAGATGATGTATTGCGAGAACTTGAAAACTGTAATAATGTTGTTTTTATTTAGCTTTCTGCTTGTTACACTGTTATATTATTAAATGGATTTTCATGGAGTTTTTTTTGTATTTAATATTTGTTAAGGCAGTGCAGAAAAATGGTAACGCTTTTGCTTAGGAAACTAAGTGAAGTGGGTTCAAGTCCCGGGTCTATCACCTCTGATATTTTTATGTGGGAATCATTTTCAACATAATCTTGTCTTACGGTGAAGAAAAAAAACATCGTATGAGGTCCGCTGACCCTCAGTTAGCGTGGTGGACTATGACTTGTTCCCTTTCGCATTAAGTAGAGGTCCGTTCCCAGGAGTGGGATGTTAAAATGGGCTGAATATTGATATTTTTTTATTTATTAAACAGCTTCAATCAAAGCTTGGCTTTATGGTTGTACTAGCGACACAGCATCACTTCGCTCGGATACGTCCCTAGGTACGTTTTAACGGTCGGTGTGGAATAGATCGACTATATATTATATTATGATTAAGATAAATTATATATATATCATATTATGATACAGCCTTCTTCAATAAGTGGACTATCTAATGTAAAAAGATTTTTTCAAATCGGATTAGTCGTTACTAAGGTCAGTGTGTAAATCTTGACCAGAGTAGCAAAATTAAATGCGTCACTTTAAAAAATATTGCTATAATCATAGAGATGTTTGTGCTGATCTTATCAAAGAAAATAATAGTAATTATACTTCATAATGATTACATGATATGGTACTATGCTATTTTATGTCTATCGTATATAGAAAAGGCGCATCGTTAAAAAAATGTATGCTTTCATTGCCAATTTTTTTATTTCAAATGTAAGTAGCTCCATTTTATGATTTGTATTAGCTACATACTTTAAACCATTTTTTTTAGTTCATATATTATAGTTGATTGACATATGCTTTAACAGATCTTCCTTATGAATATAATTTCATGTACGTACATAATTATGGAATATTTTTTTTTAAAAACTTCAACTGTAACATTGATTTTATGAACTCTACCATATCTATTCTAATATTATGAAGAGGAAAAATTTGTTTGTTTGTTTGTATCGAATAAGCTCCGAAACTACTAAACCGATTTAGATGAAATTTGGTAAACAGATAGTTTGAGATCTTGGGAAGGACATAGAAAGTTTTTATCCCGAAAATCATCCCTTAAGGGGGTGAAAATTGGGGTGAAAGTTTGTATGGCGAAGCAATCTGGGGATGAACTCGAGCGAAGCGAGGGTGAGTCAGTAGTTTACTATATTTTTAATTTAGACATTGTCTGTCAGAGCCAGCATATAAGCTACTACAGTAGTTAATTTATGTTTTGATAAAATTTATGTGACAGATAAAAATATATGCCTTACCTAACGTTCATAATTTTAATATTTAATAGCAGCATTTAATAACGTTGATTCTTATTCGGGGGGAGTCGCTATCTCGAAACCCCATAAAAATGCAGAAGCCGACGGCGGCGTTATAAATATTTTTAATGGTTATATTTAATTAAAGTTGGCCGGTAGATCCCGTTTCGCGATAGTTATGGCAAATGAGAATAAATTTGAAAGAGTAAGCCTTTTACTTGAGACGTTTATAAATTACTGCTATTTTATACACTAATATATAGTCTAAAACTTATGTGTAACTTATGTCGTTAGGTAAGACTCTAAGTAACGTTTTGCATCGAACTATTTTAAAGGTATTCGCCCGTGGTCAGAAATTCTACCGTAATCATTATTGTAAATTTTGGAAAAACAAATATTAATAGAATTTATGTTATCTATGTAAAAAAAAACTGTTTTCAAAAATTTTTTTGATGACACTACAGCTCGTTAAGAGCAACTAAACGAAAAAAAATATATATAAGAAAATCGATTGACAAACACAGGAGTAAAAGGTATACTTATGTCTTTGCCTATTTATATATAGATATAGCCTATGTGTTATTCCAAACTACAAACTATCTCTGGGCCTAATTTCATCCAGATCCGTTCAGCCATTCTGGCGTGAAAGAGTAACAAACATACATCCATACATCCATACATCCATACTCACACACTTTCACATTTATAGCATTAGTATAGAAGTATATCACGTGAACCACTTTATATATTGAATTTATATTTGAATGAAAAGTAATTTAAGCTGTCTCTACGTAAATTTCACATCGTTTGTTTATTAGCTGAAAAAATCCATTGTTGTTATTATGAAAATTTACTTGACAATTCGGCATTTTTTTTAAATATTAAATACTAAAATTGTTTAGGAGCTATCTTCGGTATCAATCTGGTATTTAGGTAGGTAGGTAGAGTAGGTTCTGTATAAAAGTAATTTAATCAAAAATTTGACGACACGTTTGGCTCAGTTTGCGGTGACCCTATTGCTATGCCAGCGGTCGCGAGTTCGAGTTCCGCTGGGGGCATTCATTTGTGTGATGAGCTCGAATGTTTGCTTGTACTTCAGTCATAGGGTTTTATATTTATAAAATGTATGTATTTAAAGCTATATAATATGTGTAGTGTATCAACTACCTGGTATCCATAACACAAGCCTCGTAGCTTACCATGGAACTAGATGATGCTGTGTATTAATTTCCCAACATATTTATTTATTTATATAAAACTAATTCAACAATTTTTACCATATTCCCAATATTATTGAAAACGTGCAAAACGTTTTACCATTAAAACATTACAGTTCTAGGTTAAAGACTTCGTAAGAGAATAAAGAAAAGTTTCTAACGTAGAAGCACCGCACTGTAACGTATATACATTACTACCTCACTTGGGACAGTTTAAGGATTCGTGCCAAGAGGTGAATTGCGAAGCTTTCAGGTAAGGATTATTTTTGGCTCCCGATCAAAATTATGAGCGTTCCCTTTGAAATTTTTAGTTTTTTTAACAATTAGATTTGTATTATTAAATTGTATTTGATGTTATCGAATAATCGTTTATAGAATATATTGATATCTAATAACTATTGTTACGCATAATTTTTCTATACGTATAATTAAATTGTAACTAAGCCGAATCTGTACATTAAGTATTTTTTGAAAAATCTTATTGAAATAGACATTATTATGGATATAGAGATCGAATCTATAGTTTTTAGAATTATTGTCCGTCTGTCTCTCTGTTACCGCATCACGAAAAAATCACTGGAGAGATTTTGATGAAAGTTGGTATGGTGATAGCTGGTTATCTGGGTCAACCTATAGGATACTTTTTACTGCGGGAAAATATCTCATCTCTGAGAAATCTATACTAAACGTTAAAATCTAAGTATGTCCCTACATATTTATTTATTCATTACATATATTATCAATATTTTTATAGAATATAAAGAAAAATGTTAACACGCATACGCACTAACAAAACGCGTTTACGGAGACATATTTCTGTATTGAAAGTGAGACGTAAAATAAGTTTTTAAGGCGCGTTTGATGAGATTGGTATTTGCGAAGGCATATCTTGGAGTACGCGTGCGCCCGAACATAAAAACATTTTACTGGCGAAGTTATTAAACCAGTTATTGGTCGTAAACCGCGCGAGCCGACAATGCGCTTATTTTACAACGGCTTATATACTCGCGGAGCCCTATTAAAATCTGCAGCTAGACTACGGATTTTATATGGGATCAAACTTTGAATATTTCTTAATTGAATTTAAAAGTAATATTATATTTAAAAGTAAACTAATAAAAATTTTAAGACATCAATTGTTTTGGATAAAACTATTTTTCTGGATATTTTTATCTAAAATATCCAAATTGGCGTAAATATGAGAAAGTGTTACAGATTGTTATTAAAAGATTGATTATAATCGACCTTGATTTAGTTTAGTTAGACAATTGGATAAAGGCCCCCACACTTTTAAAGTTACTGCTCTAAAGAGCTGAATAAAATAAGGGTAGATATATTCTTTTTGTCTACCTCGTAAGAGATAGTGGACAAAAGAAAAAAGGCTTTTCACATGGTCTAATAAAATCTTGTTTTGTACTTTTCAAGGAAAGGTCGAGACATATTACAAAGCCTACGCTGTCTCTTTGGACATCCGATTTTCTTTGGTTATAATAGTAAATAATATACGTTACAAATGTCTAACCTTGATGTAACTGTGTACGTAGAGTGTTTAATCAAAAAAATAACATTAATTAAAACTGGCCAAGTGTGAGTCGTAATTGAGACTGTGGTTTCAGTCAGTATTCGTTTTTAATTCCTTTTTTATTAACCTACTTTAGAAAAGGAAGAGGTATTCAATTCGGGTGTATCTGGGGAAATTTTCACCAATTGTAATTCGATTTTCATGATTTTTACTTCATTATTGATGATACGTTTGGCTCAGTTTGTAGTAAGCCTACTTGGTGTGGCAGCGGTCGCGGGTTCGAGTCCCCCTGGGAGCATTCATTTGTGTGATGAGTACGAATGTTTGTTTGTACTTCAATCATGGGTGTTTATATTTATAAAATGTATGTATTTAAAGTTATATATGTATAGTGTATCAACTATCTGGTATCCATAACACAAGTCTCGTAGCTTACCATGGAACTAGATGGTGCTGTGTGTTAATATCCCAACATAGTTCGACGACACGTTTGGCTCAGTTTGTAGTGACCCTACTTGCTGTGCCAGTGGTCGCGGGTTCGAATCCCGCTGGGGGCAATCATTTGTGTGATGAACATGAATGATTGTACTCCAGTCATGGATGTTTATATTTATAATATGTATGTATTTAAAGTTATATATGTGTAATGTATCAACTATCTGGTTTCCGTAATACAAGCCCCGTAGCTTACCATGGAACTAGATGGTGCTGTGTGTTAATGTCCTAACATATTTATTTATTTATAGTTATTTATTTATTAATTTCCTGTTCTTTGTAGGCATTTTGTAATCTTAATAATTCAAAATAACTCCAACTACTTAAAACAGTTTATGTTAGTATAATAGCTTATATTTCGTATAAATTAAATAACATCTAGTTTTCATAGAATTGCATTTTAGAGTTGATGGATTTCCGAGCATACGTTATGTGATTTGCTATCGTACGCCATGTTCAAGCTGCCAAACATCACAGCCTACTCAAGCCGACGTCACTTACAACTCCATCCAGTTAGACCTATTTCAAAATACAGACAGACAACTTAAATACATTCATATATAATCAAACTAATAATTTTTATAGATTGAAATAAATAACATTTAGTAAATAATAACGATTACATCTTGTACCTAATATTAAATTAACATTTTTTGTATACTTATAAATTTATTTCGTGTGTCTCGGAAACGGCTCTAACGATATCAAATTTTGTATCTATATAAGGTTTTGTTTTTTAAGTTTATCTATACAGGTCTTTTTCAAAGAAGACGATTTCACAAAAAAAAAACGTTGAACAGAGTTCGATTGCCCAGGTACTTTATCTATATCTATACTTAATATTATAAAACTGAAGAGTTTGTTTGTTTGTTTGGTTGACCGCACTAATCTCAGGAACTACTAATCCGATTTGAAAAAGTCTTTTTGCATTAGATAGCCCGTTAACTGAGGAAGGCTATAGGCTATATATCATTCCGGAAAAATGTACGGTTCCCGTGGGATAGATTTATTTTTGTCTAGAGACGGACGAGAAGCGAAGCGAGGGTGAGTCGCTAGTGTTAAATAAACATAGATCTGTAATGTATGAGTTTTTATATCATTCATTTGATTGAAATTTTCATGGCAATGATGGTACGAGTTATGTTGTATTATAGAATTAAGATTCGAACACCTGCGTGTAAAATCGCAGGTCAGAGTTAGTATATTATTAAAACAATCGAAATTTGTTTGTTAAAACAATGTATGTGTTGCGTAATTTACTCAAAATAATCTACATATGATCACAACGTTTGTTTTGTTTTCAAATACGAGTAGTCAGCGTATAATAAGGGCGGTCGCGAGATGCTTTTGAGCCCTGCGCTAAACGAGCGCTTGGCTTGTTACGTATAAAGGCCTAACTGTTATTTACGATTTTGCGAGGGTGAAATACGAATAAAGATATAAGATGATTATAAAAAAAGCTTCCGTGAATGAATTAAAATTCAAAATAAGTTTAATAAAACACAAGTTATCTACATCTACACTACTATTAATAAGAGGAAAAATTTGTATTTTTGTATGTTTGTAACGAATAAACTCAAAAACTGCTTGATCGATTTAGATGAAATTTGGTAAGAAGATAGTTTAAGACCCTGGGAAGGACATAGGATATTTATTATTCCGAAAATCAAATCAATCAATTCAATCGTTGAAGGGGGTGAAAATAGGGATGAAAGTTTGTATGGGGAATCAACATAGGGACGAACCCGAGCGAAGCGAGGTTGAGTCGCTAGTTATTAATAATTAAATCATTATTTTTATATAAAACATGTTTTGAGACAAATAAGATATAATGTACTAAAGTAAAGAGCGATTTAGGATTTTTTTTCTATTCATAAATTATATATGAGATTGTATAATTTTGCAACTCTTTATCATTTTCCACTCTAATTTAGTTATTACTTTGATTTTAACACGACATTTAGTATAAATGAACTATCCAACTATCTAGATAGCTTTACCTAGAATCTAGATACTAGATACACTATCCCATTTGATCAATTGCATTGAAAACTTTAATAACTAATATGGAAAATTTGACAAAATACCGGAACGCGTAAGATAAATTGTAGAAATGTAGGGTCGCGGCCGAGCTGTAACAGACTTATATGTTTTATAGCGCAATAAAAGCGCTTTGCCGACTTACAATGTATGCTGATGTTTGCTGTAAATTTCGCTTTACGATTGTGTTATTCAGTGGGATTACTTACATTCGTAACATATCAGAGGTACATACATAAAAAAATAGTTGTTTTTTTCGTGTATGTATAAATGATTACGCCAGTGTAAAGTGGGTTGGCGTGAGTTTTAACACGTTCATTGCTAAGCTGAAATTTGGGAATTCGTGGGGTAAGTCAACACTTTTTTTTTGCTTGGAAGCTTTAAAGCGACGTCCAAGACGCGCATCTCATATTTAGCGGCTAAGGTAGACGTAGATCGTCTATACAGATAAATAAAATTGGAGTGTCTGTTTGTAATATTAAAATAACCGCTTTTTACTAAATGCATATGGATGTCTACACGGTACACATGCCAAAACAACATTTTTTACAATTTTTGTCTGTCTGTCTATCTGTTCCGGCTAATCTCCGAAACAGCTGAGATGATTTTGACGGGACTGATGTTATAAGGAGTAACTTAGGCTACTTTTATTTTAGAAAAAGAATCAGGGTTCCACGAAAAAAAATTAAAACCCATGAAATTGTATACAAAATCCGCGTACGGAGTACGCACCCGAGCGAAGCGATGGTAAATCGCTATATAATTTAAATGAATATCTTAGGAGTAGCAAGCTACTATTTATGTATAAACATAGCTAACCGTGAAAATGTACCTAGGGACGAACGCGAGCGAAGCGAGCGTGAGTCGCTAGTTTACTAAATAAAATGTTTAAAAAACAAATTGTAATCCATGTAAAAGTAAATTTAAAGAAAAATAAGCTACACTATTCTTCTAGTGCGCTTTCGTGTCACGTCTTATCAGATCCTTTTGAGAGAGCACGAATTGGTAATCGCGTCGAGTGTGCTATAAACAACAATACAGCGCTACGTACATTTTTATTTGCGACCCCCATATATCATAATACCATTGAATGGTTAAATATTTCACTGTAAGCCAACTTGTCAGCTTAGAGACCGTTATTTCAAGTTTTTATGAAGCTTTTTACAAGATTACGTTTTCGTAATCTGTTTTTAGTTGTGTTTTATAAAACTTTATGTAAAAATAATAAAAAATAATGTTAACAAGTAGTTTTTATGATAATTTTTAACAATTTATTCCCTCTGTTTACTTTGTGTATTAGACTAGCGACTCACCCTCGCTTCGCTTCGGGTTCGCCCCTAGACAAAAACAAATCTATCCCACGGGAACCGTATATTTTTCCGGTATGATATATAGCCTTCCTTAGTTAGCGGGCTATTTAATGCAAAAATAATTTTTTAATCGGATTAGTAGTTCCTGAGATTAGCGCGTTCAACCAACCAACCAAACAAACAAACAAACTCTTCAGCTTTATAATATTATAGTATAGATTTAATGAAGTAGTTATCAGTCTGTACTTCACTCAAGCGCTAACAATAACTACTAAACTGAAAAGGGCATAACACATGTTTTTGGTCCACCAATAATAATTAAAGTGATAACTTCTTTAGCCGCGTTGAGTGATTTTTGGTAAGGGCAAAACTTAGGGTTCGCGTCACCGACATGCTACGTATAACATGTGACGTGTTTGGCGCAGCTTGACGATACGTAGCGATGTTTAGGATGCAAATGTATGTGAAAACCAGACTAATAATAATTTTAATTTATAAATTGTGACATTTTAATTATTCATACTATAATTAATAAAAAAAACCAGTTATTCCAAAGCTATAAGTTTTCACTTTTGTCGGCAGTACCCATTACTACCATATTTTTTTTATTAAAAAATATTCATTACTACGTTTAAGAAGAAGTATTAGCGCTTAGTTTGTTTATGGGTAATTTATTTGCTCCTGAAGGTCGAAGGATGATGTTAGATAACCTATAACCTTCATCATAAATAAGCTTTAAAATGTAAAAAAAAAATTATATATAGACATGCTGGTTCTAGAGGTAAGTGCGTTCAAACAAACTAAAAATGTCGTCAACTTTCTATTATATAAATAAATATAGAGGATAATAACTCATTTTTCTTATAAACTACATATATTATACATTTCCTTTGTGCTAAAGTTAAACATATAATATGTAAAAGCTACAAACATTAACTGGTAAATCGCTTTTATTTTCTCGTACAAAATTCACTAACATACTTCATTCGCACGACTATTTTGTAGTTATTTATCATTTCCTTCATACGATATAATTATTAAGTATAATAGAAATACATATTCTACCATAAAAATGTGGTTTTGGTGACTTACTTTTATGTATTCAGCCCTTTTTAACGTCCCACTGCTGGACACGGGCCTCCCTTCAATACGAGAGGGATCAGGCCATAGTCCATCACGCTGGCCAAGCGCGAGTTGACGGACTTCACATGTCTTTCGAAAACTTGCTAGGTTCTCTCAGACATGCAGGTTTCCTTACGATGTTTTCTTTCACCGTAAGGCAAGTATTAATCATGTTAGAAATGATTCGCCCGTGAAAATATCAGAGGTACGAGACCCGGGATTTGAACCCGCTTCACTCGGTTTCCCGAGCGAGCGCGTTACAACTGGGCTATCACTGGGCTGTTTTTATAAATGGATGTTTTTATTTATAAAGAAGTGTGGTTGTGTGGTTGACGGATTCCATCAGTTACCTTCCGACTTCTTCATCAGATCAGCTGCAATGGACCAATGCTTCAATAATAAACAATATATAATCCCGCAGATTTTCAGCAGTTCTTCTTAGGACTGAGGTATTTTTCCAAATTGCTGCTAAAGTATTTAACGAACAATAATTTTATATGTATGCGTAATGTATAATTTTACATAATCGCATTCTGTGGCAAGCTTTAGGGGAGGCCTATGCTGGAAAGCAAGACAATCTTCGCGAAACTAGTGTCCAATAATAAAGTGTAATATTAAGGAAAATATAAATAATAAAGGCTATTATTATTATTATTATATTATAATTTTATATAACTGAATTACAATATAAATTTAAATGTATCATCGAAATTATCATCCAAAAAACCCAATGAAACGACAAACGCTAATATACGAAGCAAACCATATTAGTTCGAAACTATAAATCCACACATTATGTATCAACAACTAAACAATTACACAACAATTGTAAAGACGAAGTGGACTTTAGTAAATTAACCCACGATAATGAAAGTAAAGCCGTTCACAAGTTGCGTGTGCATTCAGTCACCATAGCAATCTAGATATTATTCAAAGCCTAGCTCAGCTGTCACAACAACAAAATGCTCGGAGCGGGCAAACACTAGCTTTAACAATTACTGTTAGTATAAATAAACATGCCGTTTAAACATTGCGTGACTATAACTGTAGTAGCTGCTTTAGAAATTAGCCTTTTCATATACTTTCAAATCTTTTGTCATTTTACTAAGTGGATGTGTGTGATGAAATTTCTATCATTTTCTATACATCTATACATATAATAAAATTGTAACTAAGCCGAATCTGTACATTAAATATTTTTTGGAAAATCTCATTGAAATAGACATTATTATTGATACAGAGGCCGAATATGCAGTTTTTAGAATTTTTGTTTGTCTATCTGTCTGTCTGTCTGTAACCGCATTTCGGAAAAACTACTGGAGGGGTTTTGATGAAATTTGGTATGATGATAGCTGGTTACCCGGATAGAATACTTTTTACTGCGGCAAAATATCTCATCTCTGAGAAATCTACACTAAACGTTAAAACGTAAGGGATTATGTTATTTAAATAAATTTTAAGGAAATTGCGATATTCCATCTATTACAGGTCGAATGTACTACTCCTTGTTTATACCAGATATTTATTATAAGATCAAAAATTCCTTTCTTTTTGAGGTTATAACTCAAAGATGGTTCTATAAATAAGGTATTAGCAAAACCAATTCACTTTTAGCGAATATGTCGCAAAGTGTTCAGAAAAAAGATAGTCTACAACTTAATTATGTATCTTAAGAATTTTCACGAATCACGAATTAGTCTAACTTTCTAATATATATATATATATATATATATATATATATATATATATATATATATATATATATATATATATATATATATATATATTTAAAATCAGTTTAATAGTTCCAAAACTTGTTATCCTTATTCCCCACATATATTTTGTATCTTTATAAAAGTAAATGATAATATCTAAATTTTCACACAGTTAAAATAAAAAATAACGAATTATTTAATAATATATAGAAATATTCTATAATTTTAACGTATGTGGTTGCCTTTACCCAATCATCTAACTAAACTAAATCTAGATCGATTATAATCAATCTTTTAATAACAATCGATGTAATATTCTCACAGATTTACGCCAATTTGGATATTTTAGATAAAAATATCTAGAAAAATAGTTTTATCCAAAACAATTGATGTCTTAAAATTACTGTTTTTATTAGTTTACTTTTAAATATAATATTACTTTTAAATTTAATTAAGAAATATTCAAAGTTTGATCCCATATAAAATCCGTAGTCTAGCTGCAGATTTTAATAGGGCTCCGCGAGTATATAAGCCGTTGTAAAATAAGCGCATTGTCGGCTCGCGCGGTTTACGACCAATAACTGGTTTAATAACTTCGCCAGTAAAATGTTTTTATGTTCGGGCGCACGCGTACTCCAAGATATGCCTTCGCAAATACCAATCTCATCAAACGCGCCTTAAAAACTTATTTTACGTCTTACTTCCAATACAGGAATATGTCTCCGTTAACGCGTTTTGTTAGTGCGTATGCGTGTTAACATTTTTTTTACAATCGCACTAGCGACTCACCGTCGCTTCGCTCGGGTTCGTAACTAGGTTGCTTCCCCATACAAACTATCATACCCATTTTCACCCCTTTAAGGGATCATTTCCGGGATAAAACCTATCCTATTTCCTTTTCAGGGTCTCAAACTATCTTCTTTCCTTTCATTTAAATCAGTTCAGTAGTTTTGTAGCTTATTCGGTACAAACAAACAAACGAAAAATCTTTCCTCTATATAATATACTCGTAGAGACATGTGTTTTTTTATTTTAGATAATTATGACCTTTGAATCGTGAATAGCCTAAATGCAGCGCGTGCAGGCATACACACGTCGCATAAATGCGTGTACAGTAGTATAAAGTATTTCTGTCACTCCCATACTCCGATGGGATGTTAACTCGACATGACCGCTGAAAGGGACAGGACTGTTGACTTTACGTGCTCTACGAGGCAATGGGGTGAAAAACCTCTCAATTTTCTAAATCCGAGCTATTACTGAGAGTTTTCTTACAGAAAAACTCAATAACATAACTTGGCTCGACCCGGGTTCTAACCCAGGAATACATCTCTTTAAAATACTTGTTTTAAATAAGGATTGATATTTATATAGGATAAGATATTTGAATTATATTATCCTTCTGTAATATAGTTTGAAATATTCATGTAAATAAGATTAATTATATAATTAGTTTCTTACGCTTTAGGATGTTGTTAGTAAATGTCTAAACTATAATAAATTAAAGCAAAATTAAATCAGATTGCAAAACGAATGAAAAATAATTAGTTTATCCCTTTGGATAGAATTATTTCTTTACTAGCGACTTACCCTCACTTCGCTCGGGTGCATCCCTATGTATGTTTTAATTTTTTTGAGCAAAACCCTAATTATTTTTCTAAAATAAAAGTAGCCTCAGTTACTCCTTATAATATCAGCTATTTACCAGTGAAAGTCCCGTTAAAATTAGCCGAAACGAACAAACAGAGAGACAAAAATTTAAAAAATTGTATTTTTCTTATAATTTACGTATATAATTCCATATGCATTTAGTATAAAGCTATTATTTTGACATTACAAACAGACACTTCATTTTTATTTATCTGTATAGATATATAAATACTACCATCTTTAAGGCATTTTTTCTTTATTATTAATTTATGTATATAGTTTAATCCACATGATCACTTTAAAACCTTATATAATTGTCATGCTGTATTTATGTACCTATAACTAAAAGTACAATTAACATGTTAAGTGTAGTGCGTAGACATTATGTGTTTAACCATTGTAACTAAATAAATTACATAAGAAAAGATATTGTAATTTACTAATAACATAGTTCAATAATTTTCATAATATTTTTATTTACTTAATTGTGTTTATAGTATACTTATATGTGTATACATATGTATCAACTTTTTGCTTAATTTAGCCTTATGCTTTCTACTCTTTGTTCTAATTATGTGTTTCTTATTTGTGGAAACTTAACTGATAAATGTCTGTATTTTTTTGTAAATTGTATGTACTATAATACTGTTTGTTTCCCTATAATAAATAAAAATAAAATAAATAAATGAAAATATTTCAAAATTGAGAACTTTCTGTTTTTGAAGTTGGCTAACAACTATGCGATCGAAATAAATAACAGAACTTTATTAAGTACTTAGAAACCAGTCAACAAGTTTACTACTCCATTATATGTATTAGTATGACAACTTTGCAATTTTCAACATCTCACGAGCGAAGCTTTAAAATCTTTTAAAAATATTGTGAAATTATAAAGTTTCTGTAACAAAATTGTAGATCAAATATATGGATTCCTATAAACTTTTAAATAAACATCTCAAATTACCTATCTCTGTGCAATTTGTGAAGTTAAAATTTAAGACGAGAGAGTAATAGACGATTCTAAGCACCGCAAGATAAAAGCGGTACTTCCAAGAAGATTTTGAAAGTAACAAACGATGAAATGAGGATCGGCCAATTTTGGCAAGTGTACAGGCAGCGAAGTCGACGGCGATTTAATGGAATGTATTTAAGTTGGCCCATTCAAAAAACCAAGAAATTTAAAAGGAAACGCCGCTCATAAGTTTGATCGGGAGCCAAAAATAATAATCTCTACCTGAAAGCTTCACAATTCACCTCTCTTGGCACGAATTCTTAAACTTTCTATGCGAAGCTGTGAAATACTAACTGCTGCCTGCGGTTCTGATGCGGAAATCTGATCTTTATACTTGCATTACTACATTGCCGAGAAATGTCTGGAATCGTGATTTCAATATATATTTTCCCTCTATTTACTCTTTCCGGAATAGAGAATGCTATAAAAAATATTATTATGTAAATATATTTGTTATTCATTGGCTAAATATAAGAAGCGCCTCTTTTAATTAATTAGTACCTGGGCGACCAAGTTTTGCTCGGAGTTCTTTTTTGTTATATTGCATTTTTTTGATAAAAAAAACTAAAAACTTGAATATACAAAAAAAAACAAAAGTAAAAACTTTGTATCCGACTGGGATTCAAACCCAGACACCTGTGATTGTCGCTCTTGCGCCTTGGCCGCTTGACCATATTGGTCAATTGCGCGGAATAATGCGAAAGAAAACCACACGAAAACCCGAAGACACGTGTTTTCCCAGACATAAGACTAATCTAGATCGATTTATCGAATCGAGAATTGCTCGTTTAAATACATTAGATAATCAATTGCAACTCATCATTTACATAAAGTCGTTTATATTACAATTAATATATTTACATATTATGTATATTGTTGAAAATCATAACGTTTAAATGCTACAAATTTGAAATTTGGTAGGTAGTTTACTAATAGGGAGTAAAATCCTGTAAGAAATGTTTTTTGATATTCAATCCGAAGAGAAGTAGAGACTGGTTTGGTTTACTCGAAAAACCCCTTATATTTCTAGTTACAGTGATCACAATCAGATAGAGATTGAAAATCACAACTATACTTCAAAGTTTCACCTAGTACATATATCCACTAGAAATGGTAAAAATAGGGGATGATATAAAATTTAGGGGTGGAATATACTTAAATAGACTAAACGAGCATAGGCTCGGGGAAACCCTAGTTTTACTATATTTATAAGCAAGTTTCCTTTTGTAAGAGTAAGGTATACAATGAGTAATCAAACCCCCGACCCCCGGCGTTATTAGATAACGCCAGTCAGGCACACATTTCTACTGAACTGCTCCTAGCTACTATTGAATCTCAAACGCAACTTTTGTATGAACAGATTAATTAGTCTTCTAATTACATTCCAAATAAGCAATAACAGTGAAATCGATTTGAAATTCACCGAACATTTTGACGTTTAAATTATGATGTATAGCTTAAGTATTCGTATTTACGGTCTTTAGGAGGATGACATTTTACTTATGACGAAATAACATAATGTTAAAATACGTCATTCCCATACAATTATTAGTTATCTATTAGCGATACCGATTGTAGAAAGTCATCTTGTAGCTTACGCTTATTTCTATATAATCTATATAATCATATAGAAACTAGTAATAAATGTATTTTTTTATTCAGCCTTTTTTTAACGTCCTCCCTTCCATACGAAAGGGATCAGGCCATAGACCACCACGCTGGTCAAGTGCGAGTTGGCGGACTTCACATGTCTTTCAAAAACTTGCTAGGTTTTCTAAGACATGCAAGTTTCCTCACGATGTTTTCCTTCACCGTAAGGCAAGTGGTAATCATGTTGGAAATGATTCGCATATGAAAATATCAGAGGTACGAGACTCGGGATTTGAATCCGCTTCACTCGGTTTCCCATGCGAGCGCGTTACCACTGGGCTACCAGTGTCATATTTATATATATATGTGTATTGATTTAAATAAATTTATATAATATTTTTAATTGAAAAAGCAAATAAATCAATTTATATAGCGAGTAAATATTTCCACGTGCGCTTTTAATAAAAAAGAACGTCAATATCAATTCGGTTTATTCTCTGGCAAAAAAACCAGAACTAGGTATTTTTTTATGATTTACAACTAAAAAAGTAACTATACAAGGCTTTTATGTACTGGCGGTACTTGTTTTTGATGAAATATAGCGTTCAATGGTATTATGACATAGAGTCGGTCCCAAATGAAAATTTACGCCACTCTACATTGTTGTTTATAGCGCACTCGTCGCGATTACCGATTCGTGCGACCTAATCGAAATATGTGGTATTTGGAACTAAAATCGTTTAAAATACAATAAAATACTAAAAAAAAATATTATTAAAAAAATATCCTACTAATCCCACCAAAAATATTAACGCGAAAGTTTGTGAGGAGGAATGGATGGATAGGTGGCTGGATGGATGGATGGAGGGATGTTTGTTACTCTTTCACGCAAAACTACTGAACGGTTTTTGATGAAATTTTACAGTTATATAGCTTATACATCAGAGTAATAAAGAGAAAACGCTAGTTATTGTAATATATTATAAAGATTGGAGGTATCCTTTTAAATTTTTGTTTTTCTGAATCTTGCATCAGATCATATCACCTAGACCTTCAGACATACGACATACAATACACACTAAATATTAAGAATTTATAAACGTATAATCGATTTAAGTTTTTCCTGTACTACCTATGCGTAATATTATTACCCGTAGCAATATCGGAAGGTGTATAACGTATGTGTTTGATACTTCGTAGCACGACGTCTACGTGTTTGTAGCTGTTACCTACGGTGTAGATTTGTAAAAACATCAAAATAAAAAATAAAATTATTTAATATTGTACGTGTATAAATCTTTTACAAATGAAAGGCTGTTATAACTAATAGTTATTAGTACAGATATTAGTGCTCTAAAGAGTTATCTGAAAAGTTTTTTGGTAGTTAAAAATCGGTGTTTTAAAAGATTTTTCAAAGATACGAGATGGTGAAGAAAAATTCAGAAAAACTACCTATATTTATAAAATCACCATTGTTAAAAGGCAAAACTACCATTTAACTAGACTATATACGCTATACTTTATACTACCTAAACGGTTTGAAATAAAGCAATAATATGTATGGTAAAAAGGCACATAGGAAAGCACTCTCGTAAAGCAAGGGTAAGTCACTATTAACAAAAATACTAATACAATCTTTATTACATGTATATAAGAGACTTATTTTTACCTGCGACTTCGCTCGTGTAGTAAGTGGGGTGAGGAATAAAGCCTATGTTCGTTCCTAGGATGCAATTTATGCCCTTATCAAATTTTATCGAAATCTGTTCAGCGATTTAAGCGTGAAAAGGTAACAGACAAACTTACTTTCACCTTTATACTATAAGTAATTTTCATTACTATTGAAATGTGTATGTGGTTGTTAGTTTGTCTTTTTTTTTACGTACAATAACTCTAGATTACTTTGTTTTTACTTTAACGACATATATGTATGTAGATACTCGTAGTTAAAGCTACTATAGGATACTCTATCTAGATATGCCGTTGTTTCTATGGGATATAAGCAAAATAGTATTAAAAAGTCATTTAGAATCTTTTTAATTAAATCACAATATATATACCAGAAAAATGTTATTTTATAAATATTATAAAAATGTATCTTTGCTTAACTTTACACAATTTTTAAACCACGCACGAGGAGATAATTCGTTAAGCTTTAATGAGGCCGGTAATGTGATAGCCATTAAGTCTGTTCTCTTAACAACGGTGCTGCTACGAACAAAATAAATATACGGGTACTTATTATTTTAACCATTAAATTTTTTATCGTTTTGCCTTGATTTTTTCTTAAATATCCGCTATGAGCAAGGAATTCATAGGTAAGTAAAAATAGAATAGGTTGTGTAGAGGATCTATTGTCTTCACGTTTGGTTTTTCTAATAAGTATTTAAAGTATTTCGTACTAGTTTAAAATCCCGGCTTCGTGTGTTATGTACGTCGATATAAAGTAAGGTACTCCGAATCATATTCATTGTGCTGGTATATTGTAAATAAAAAGTACATTTTCTCACTTAAAAATGCTTGCATTTATAATATAACTAGCGACTCACCCTCATTTCGTTTCCGGTTTGTCCCTAGACAGAAACAAATCTATCCCAAGGGAACCGTTAATTTTTTCGGGATAATAAGTGACCTGTGTATTATTCCAGACTATAATCTATCTCTGCGCCAAATTTCATCAAGATCTATTCAGCCGTTCTGGCGTGATTGAGTAACAAACATTCATCCATCCTCACAAACTTTCACATATGTAATAATATTATGGATATGGATTAGTTGGTTTGTTTATCACTGAACGATTTATAACGAAACTTTAAAAGCTAGATACAAGCTTCTAGTATAAGCTTTTTTCTGCTAAGGGCGATAACTAGCGTGAAATAACACTTAACAGTCGAATGTTCAAGCCTGGAATCACAAAATTACTTATCGGAGTGGCACATTACATTCTGTCGCTCATTAGTGGGTTGGCATGCCGGGCTCAAAAACAAAATACCTGTCAATATCTACAGTTAGAAGTCTCCAAGACTTGGTTTTTATAAATACTTAACTAAAAATATTTTTTCACATCATTATTGAGGTTTATAAGTTACCTTTGAATACATACGTACGTCTAGACAAATTAACTGTAAAAAACTACGCTTAATACTGTATTAAACAAAATGTGATTTTCTTATAGAATATACATTATACTAGCAACTTACCCTTGTTCCGCTCCGGTTCATCCCTAGGTACGTTTTGATGACTAATATGGATTTCTCAGAGATGAGATTTTTTCTCGCGTTAAAATGTATCCTAAATGTTGAACCGGACGATCAGCTATCATCATACCAAATTTTATCAAAATTGGTCCAGTGGGTTTCTCGTGATGCGTTTCCAGATAGATAAACAGCAGTGGCGAAGGGTCCATACAAGACGATTCCCACCGTCTTACCTTTTAAAAATCCAATAATCCGTCGTTCATTATAAATATTTATTTTTTGAATTAACATAATTAGTAAATGAAAAATCTATTTATTATTACTAAGTCAATTTTTGAAAATAATATAACGCAAAAAATCACAAGCAACACATAAGCAACGCAAAATACATTTTTGCGCGCCAAACTGCTTACGCGTTTCTTCAAAGAAATGCGACGATAAGACGTTGTATTTTAGCTTACCGCGTTCATACAAAATTGTATTTCATTCAATGTTTTGGATTGAACATTGTCACGTGACTTCATTCATTTTTAGTATTTTACGCATGCGCACTTATCAAATTTTTGTTGCTCGAAAAGCTGCTTCTTTACGTCTTATCCTGCCTGTGATTGGTCAAAAATTACAAAACGTCCCTAATTTGACAAGCGAAGCGTCAGACGAGCAATGTTATTATTTGAATGATTTATTAATTATTATTTAATATTTAATGTAAATTAATATGGCGGATTGTTATTGTTTACGAGTGCATTGCTTAAGAGATTTTTTGTTTTATAGAGCTTCAATTTGGTTTTAGTGTAATATAGACATTTTGTGCTGTGTTTTTTTGTGGACTGTGAGTGTCTCACATATTTGTTAATTTCGGTGAGTTCTATTAGCCATTATGGCATTAATTTGCATACTATTGACTTTAGTTTTCTAAATTTAGTTGTTTAATAATTAAAAAGCATGTCATCAAGATACTCATTTGTTTGAAATATGATTTAATTATTACATGAAATGAGTTACCTAAATATTTTCATAAAACGTTTTAATTAAATTATGTGTGAATGTGCTAAATTAGAAAGTATTTAGTTTTCCATGTTTATTATATTCTGATTCTATTTAAGTTTAGAGTGAATTTTAATATGTTAAAGTTATTTTAAATATGTTACATTATTTAACAATATAATTTGACTAATTAAGCTAAATACTAAATAGGATAGTCAGACATTTTAAAAACGGATGTATTGCTATATGATATTATAATTAAAGCCTGTGCTTCTTATCGTTCCTTTTTTGTGAATTATTTCATAATTTTCGTCCAATTTGGCTTGATAAATAAAATACAATAAAATAATAAATCAATTTCATTACTAAGCACGACGAAGTAGTTCAATGAAATTTAAGTAGATGGCGGTATTTATATTAAATATATTGATTAAATATATTTATGTAAAATTAACAAAAAAAAAAGGATAAAATAATATTTAAATCCCAAAAAATATAGGTTGTAATATATGTACTTTTAATAAAGAAAAATAAAATAAAATCAAATTTCCGTACTTTCACTTACGAGTACTCGTCCTAAGTCATGTGTAAAGATTTTTCATAGATGGCGTTATTAATATTTTATGAGGTTTTATTATTATATTAAATGTTAAATATATTTTACTAGAATATTTTACATGTAACAACAATAAAAAACACAATAGCCTTTTTATAAAAAAATATCTTCACAATTACATTTCTTTTTTTTTTGCATTGATTGATATATAAAAATTGTGTATCAATGTTTTTTGTCTTTTTTTTTGGAACGGCTTACCTCTGCTAAAATTTCACCCTTCGCCACTGATAAACAGACAGACAAAAAATCTAAAAACTATAGATTCGGCCTCTGTATCGATAATAATGACTATTTCAATAAGATTCTCCAGAAAAACATTTAATGTACAGATTCGACTCAGAATTTAATTTTATATATAGATTATAACTCCAAAATAACTGAGATATTTATCTCCATATACACTTTCATATATTTTTAGGTTAAATTGAAATAGTTTTGCGAATGTAACATAGGAGCTTAATCTTTTTACAAAACGGGTTTTGACACTGCGCCCGAAACGTTTTGGCAAGCCGGATAACAGGCAATCTCGCGATACCATTATGCGAGTGGCGTACATGAGGCAAACTGAATTAAACCGCTGTTCGCATGCACAAATTGTGTTGTTTTAAAACTTTCAGAGTAACATATTACTGTGTATCTGCTTAGAATACGAATTTACAGGATGTGAGTGCGTTATTTTTCATTTATTACAAAATTGTGAGTTGAGTGGAGTTTTTATAGATATAGGTGCTTATCATGTTTTATGCACTATTTATGATGGATGTTTTCTTCTATGAAAATAGTGTTTTAGATGCCTTATTAGCTACGATTAGGCCTCGTATCTTCTTCGTTCTACTTGACATTGGTGAAGTAAAATATGCTCTACTGGATCGTTTTGAAGCCATAAACAAAAGAATTTAATTGGATTAAGTACGATTAGCTTTAAAATACGTTTTCTCTTATTCTTTTGCATGAAAAATATGATTCTAATGTCATCATATATGTACGAGTATATTTTTAGACCTTTTTAACGTCCTAGTGCTGGGCACGGGCCTCCCTTTAATACGAGGGGAATCAGGCCATAGTCCACCACGCTGGCCAAGTGCGGGTTGGCGGACTTCACATGTTTTTCGAAAACTTGCTAGGTTATCTCAGACATGCAAGTTCCCTGACGGTGTTTTTCTTCATCGTAAGGCAAGTGGTAATCATATTAGAAATGGTTCGCACATGAAAATATCAAAGGTGCGAGACGGATTTGAACCCGCTTTACTCGGTTTCCCAAGGGAGCGCATTACCACTGTGCTACCGCTGCCTATTATTGCTATATTACAGTTAATTTAATAAAGGAAGTTAAAAAAAATATTGAATTACAATCGCAGAGCTTGTAAAAGTCCGAATAATTTTTTATCGTCACAAAAGGAAGAGAAATTGGTAAGTGAACGACATTCCGCTGAATTGTCGCTAGTCATAACGCCACGAATCCGAGTAAAAACTACCACTTTACAGCAATTCCACTAATAGCAGTTTAAACTTCAACAAAGAGTTCGTAGCATTAGGGTTTGTGTGTGCGGGTGTATTTCGGAAGCGTTCGATATTTTAGCTATCGTGAAAATTACTTAAAATTTCTTAAAAAAAAAAAATTCTAAAGTTTAATTTTCTATTGTTATCATTAATTTAATATATTTAATTGGCTATAATATATTATAATAATAAGATTGCGATGTGTGTGTGTGTGTGTGTGTGTGTGTGTTTTTAATTCTTCCCCTACCTTAATCAATTTTGATGATGTTTTTGTTTACTTGATCACCTGCGTAATTTTAGTAAATGTTTGGCTCGTAATTTGTGTGCGTACGGACAACGTCTAACAGCTAGTTATATATGGATAACTACATATGTATTATACTATCAGTACCCACGACTTCACCCGCGTTTAAAATTCCGATCGCTATTAAACTTCACAGGATCACCCGCTGGGCGAATCTGAAGATTTCCTGAGAACTTCATCAAAAGCGCTTCAACCGTTTTGAAGTCCATAAGGAACACACACACACACACATTACATTTTTTATGTTTTAATATATTTAGTACTTTAAAATATTGATTTTCACTTATTCAAATTTACACAAATAAATGCTCTCTAAGCCGTATCCAATTTTTAACTAAAATTTTAGTAAAGTACAACATTTTAAATAAAACTATCTTTTCGTATATTTTCGTGGATTTATTTTGATTTTTGGGAAAAATTTTGAACGTCGGAACTAAAAATCAAAATAAATCCACGAAAAAATCGGAAAAGATAGTTTTATTTAAACCGTCAAATATTCGCGTAAATCTAAGAGAGTATTAAAAGAAGAACATCTTATCGATCGACACTGAAATACTGTCTTAGCATTTCGGAATGCTTGGCTCGCAGAAGTTGGGTACGCATTAAGTTTTTGTGACAAGCTAACTCGGTAACGCCTGCAACTTGCAACTCGCGAAGTCTCGACACTTGTAACGCGTTCAAATGGAGTTTCTACGTTTATTATTAACACGAGTTCGCGGCTTTGCACGTCTTACCACGGCTTAAGTTAAGACTTGTTTATTCTAATGTATTTTACATTAGTGAATTCGTTTTAAAATTTCTTTTCATGGTTTCGAAGGTTTTCAGTTTTAACGGATTTTTAATAGGCCAATGGGGTTTTGGGATCAGAGAGTTGTATTTGTTAGGTTATATTCTGTGGATATTAATATTTTATATATATATATATATATATATATATATATATATATATATATATATATTGGTTGTAAGATTTTTCTTATAGTACGTTCTAAGAGAATAATAGAATTAATAATAAAATTAATAATTACAATCACATGCAACACAGAAAAAGTTTTCAGTTAAATTAAAACTTCTGAATTTCACATATTTTTGTGAAATTTCTCTTCTACTCTATCTATACATATAATCAAATTCTAACTTAGTCGAATCTGTACATGAAATATTTTTTGGAAAATCTTATTGAAATAGTCATTATTCGATAATAATGAATATTTCAATAGCGCGATATATTCGGCCTCTGTATACGATATACAGAAGCCGAATCTATAGTTTTTAGGATTTTTGACTGTCTGTCTGTCTGTCTGGGAACGCATCACAAGAAAACCACAAGACAGATTTTGATGATATTTGGTATGATGATAGCTAGTTATCTGGGTCAACATATAGAATACTCTTTACTGCGGGAAAATATCTCATCTCTAAGAAATCTATACTAAACATTAAAACAACAAAGAGACGAACCCGAACAGAGCGATGGTGAGTCGCTAGTCTTCTATAAAAGAAAAGCTTTTTCCTAAAATTTCCCACGTCACTCGTTTATTCAAGAGCGCGAAACATCTATAAAGCACCCCATAATTTGAATATCTAAATTGGTCACCCGAAGTTTGATCGTTACGGTTCTCACCTGTTAATTTTTTCTTCGTAATACTTCGTAATTTATTGGCGATGCGTGACTTGCCGCTTTAGATGTGCAAGTAAGGTGCAAGCTATTAAAGCACTTAAGGTATTTTTTTGCTCTTTTTATACAAGTATACAGTAAATTGTGAAATGAAACTTCAACTAGTGTTTTCGTTGGGTTTGTTTTCACATATTTTTAATATGCACGAATGTTTGTACTACAGTCTTGAGTGCTTATGTTTATAATATATTTAAATTTAAAGTTACATATGTGTAGTGTATCAACTATCTGGTATTCATAACACAAGCCTCGTAGCTTACCGTGGAACTAGATGGAACATATTTATTTATTTAATTTATAATTTAGAAATAATTACAAAATCATTTATTTGTATCCCGTTTAAAATGTATAACTTTATATTCCATTAAACAATCTCATACTTAACTTCAACCTTAGCTCTAAACTGAGCAATAAACAACAGTTAACATCCCAAATATATATCTCTACTAACTCTAATAGATATATATGTGAACCTGCAACAAAGTCCATAGCTGGAGAAATTCCCTTTAGAGCTTTAATAGCTTTGCACCTTGCACATCTCAAGCGAGCGTCTCACGGGTCGATAAATCACAAAGTATATGTTCGCGTATCATGCGATGCTGGTTGATTTAATGAAATTCTATTTGCTAAGGGGTTTCAAATATATATAATATAAAGTTGGTTGTGTTGTGTTTTAGTAAAAATTTCTAACGAAACGAAAAAAACACTTGACTGATTCGTAAATATTTTTAAGTACAATTTACTAAGATGTACTAAAACAAAGAGCATCTCATACAAGAAAATTAAGCAGAGTTTGTTACAAATGTAACTTCTATACACAAATTATGCAATTAATTGAAGGAAATGGAGTAATTTTACAACTGGCGTTATGGCAAACAGTTTTATTCTCGTTTTATGACTGCGCCGTTTCTCAACGACTTCATCGTCGTAATGGCTATTTGCATTCATGTTTCAATGTTTAGGGCGGTTTGATAAATGTTATTTGAGAACAGACATACTAATAGTAAAACTTATATTTTATTCATATATTATATTTCTTTATATATGTATAATACTATAGGCAGTGGCAGCCCAGTGGTAACGCGCTCGCTTGGGTAACCGAGTGAAGCGGGTTCAAATCCCGGGTCTCGCACCTCTGATATTTTCATGTGCGAATAATTTCTAACATCATAACCACTTGCCCTACGGTGAAGGAAAACATCCTGAGGAAACCTGCATGTCTGAGAGAACTTAGCAAGTTCTCGAAAGACATGTGAAGTCCGCCAACTCGCACTTGGCCAGCGTGATGGACATACATTCTAATTAAATATCAAAATTATTCTTCTCAAATTAACCCTAACGATATAATATATTTTGTTTAGATCATTCCGCATATATAATATTATCATTATATTTACTTTTATTTGTTCTCAATCTATACTTATACACTATGTAAATTCAATGTATGCATTTAATAGCCGCTTAATTTCCAAAACCGCAACCCCTTTGCAAGTTAGAGGCTCCACTAGAATCATGTGATGCATAGGCAATTAAATGATTGTCTCTCGTTCTACAAACTGTCACTCGTGTCTGCGTTCGCGTGGAAATGTTTCTGTACATTAGAAATATGGCGTTTGATAGAATGCTATTTGGTTCTGCGTGTACCTACATTTTGTATGCGTAAAATTATCTTACTACTATTATAAATACGACAGCTTGGATGTATGGATGTTTGTTATTCGATCACGCCAAAACAGCTGAACAGATATGGATGAAATTTAGCACAAAGATAGATTATAGTCTGGAATAGCACATAGAAGACTTCAAAAAGAAGGAGGTTCTCAATTCGATTGGTATTTTTTTTATGTATGTACACTGATTACGCTGAGATTTATGATCCGATTTACATGTTTCTTCTTTAGTTTGATGCGGAATAGTTGCTATTTGGTCCCATAAAAATTTAACATAGTTTGGCCCAGTACTTTTCATTTTGTTTGATTTGACAAGCCCAATACGTTAGAATCGGATTTTGGGTCCAGAATTTTTAGTGTTACTAATAAAAGCGAATTTTAGTTTGTCAGTCTTCATACTTTGCTACTACTATTGTGTCTATGTTAAAAAGAGAAAAATAAAACTTTTTAAGAAAAAAATTTAAACCGAATACAAAAAAAGCACTAAAAAGTAAAAAATAACTGATTGGTAGTTTTCATTTACTATAGATACTTAGTCAGATATTTTCGAAGTCGGTGCCAGCCGATACAAATCAAAGCAGGTCGATTTTTTTGAAATCGGTTTTTATTTTTTTCTTAAAAAGTTTTTATTGTTTTTCACAGAATAAAAGATCGACATGCAAAAATCTGCATGTCGATGAGTAAAGTCAGGGTAAGTCGCTAGTATTATTATAATTTTAATTCTGTAGAGTTTCTTCTGTAGCTTTAGGCACTTTTACTTTATGTTTTTCTTGAAAAATGGGTGCTACTTGATGTTGTAGTGTAGACTACGTCAACGTTCAAGTCACCGCTTACCATCATCAAGTATCTTAATGCAAAAATATTGGTGAGGTTTTTTGCCGACATTTTATATTATACTAGCGGCTCACCCTCGCTTTGTTCGGGTTCGCCTCTAGACAAACGAGAATAAATCTATCCCATGGGAAGCGTACATTTTTCCAGGATAAAAAGTAGCCTATTGGTTATTCTGATGTATGAACTATATTATTGTAAAGTTTTATTAAAATCCAATCTGTAGTTTTTTTGTACTAAGCTGTATAAGTTACTATAGTTTTTCAACTATCCCACAGGAACTCCTTAATTTTACGGGATGAAAATATCAAAAAGGTTGACCGGGGATATAAGATACTACGAGTACCATGCAAAATTTAATTTAAATCGGTCTAATAGTTTCGGAGATTAGCCCGTACAAACAGACAAGCAGACAGCGAAACAAAAAAAATGAAAAAATCTGGATTTATTCTATTTCTCTTCTTACATCCCCCTGACTCGGTTTTTAGCATTTTTTTCTATGTACTGACATTCGATCTCTACAATTTTATTATATGTATAGATTGTATATTGACATTACTAAATCTGAATAACAACTTATAAATCAAAGCTGCTAAAAGACTAAGAGAGTTTCTACATCAAATAAGCTTTCGGTAAGAACATTAATATTTCAATTACATATAGTATATTTAATTAAGCAAAGTTTATATACAGGAAAGTTCGTTACACCAGTCAACAAGCATCTATCTAGATCATGAAACCTAACTAAAACAGTGCTAGGTAATATTAATTAGCTAGAATCACAAAGACACGTTTATGCTTACAGTCTACGCTGGCAGCTGCACAAATATGGCTGTACGTAAATATCGCGTTGAAAACACAATTGTTAAACTCGTACTGTACTCAGTAAATAATTTGATAATTCGTCTATTGGTTGAATTCGATATATTACTAGCAGAACCTACGGCTTTGCTCGCGCTAAAACTGTAAAAAAGACTAAAAAGGTAGGGTTCATACAAACTTTCATCCCCTATTTTACCCCCTTAGGTGTTGAATTTTAGAAAACATTGAAAAATGTAACTCATTATTTTTGCCGTACTCAATTCATACGAAATTTCATGCAAATATGTCCAAGGAATAAAAAGTTTTATACAAACTTTTATCCCCTATTTCACCCCCTTGAGGGTTGAATTTTGAAAAATCGTTCTATAATAGATGCCTTCGTCATATGAGGAATACGTGTGCGAAATTTTAATTTTCTAGCCTTAAAGGTTTGGCCTGTGAGTTGATACATCAGTCAATCACTTTTGCCTTTTATATATATAGATGAACGTTTCCAATTTACCTTTAAAAAAACGAAGACGTAAAAAGATATACTCACAAATACATTGTTTTTTCCATTTTTTCAACAAATGTTTATTTCATTTATCAGTTCTTGATTTTCTATTTGTAGGGGTCTCAAATATTAAGGTTCGTAGAACCCTTAAAAGCATATTCCCCACGCCAGGATTAAACCTGTGTTTATCTCTGTAATGGACAGTGCCAATCAGAAACGTGCCTCTCTTGAACATGACAGCCGTGACAATTAAAATTTCCAATTCTGAATTTTCAATCCATTTTTTGATCAATCATTCGTCACTATAATTTCATACTAAATTAACGTAAAACTTACATAACAGTCTACAAATTCACATAAACTAACATAGAATGTAATATTACAAGCTTCTTTACGTTACCGCAGTATGAAAAGTGCGTGTTTCGAGTTAATACAAATACACAGACGGAATTATTCCACTATAACTTCGAAGGGAAATTACTATCGA
The DNA here is from genome assembly GCA_905404265.1 of Fabriciana adippe. NCBI lineage: Eukaryota > Metazoa > Arthropoda > Insecta > Lepidoptera > Nymphalidae > Fabriciana > Fabriciana adippe. The sequence goes on from FR989988.1 coordinate 1,484,769, forward strand.
TACCCAAAGATAGGGTATTACAATAAATATAACACGTTTAGTTACAAACTGTTATCATTTATTCAGTTTTATTACTTTCAGGCTTTGCCGTTAAGGTATTTTTAGGTTATTACAAAAGAAATTGGCATTTACATTCTTTGGCAACGTAGCAAGATATTCATCTTAATTATAGGTAGGAATATAAAAGGTAGTTGTAACGATTTTTGAATAAAGATATTATTAAATCATAATGATATTTGGTTAGGCAATCGTATCGTGATATTCTTTTTAGGGTTCCGTACGCGAAGGGTGCCAACGGGACCCTATTACTAAGCCTCCGCTGTTCGTCCGTCCGTCCGTCTTTTAGAGGGCTGTATCTCATGGAGGTCGCTGGAGGTTTAAATTTTTACAGAGTATGTATTTCTATTGCTATAACAATAAACAATAAAAAACCCAAGATGGCGAATTTCAAAAAGGCTGCCATGCAAATTAAAATGAAATCTATTATGGTACGGGGAGCCCTTTGTGTGCGAGTCCGACTCGCACTTGAGCAACTTTTTATTTTTTTTATATTTTCTTATAATAAAATAGAAAACATATTGATGAACGTTTTAAACACTTTTAATTATTCAACTTTGTTCTACAATACACATTTTTTACGGAGTTATAGGTTAATTTAATTATGCTGTTTAAGTATTTGTCAAAAATTGACACTTCTAGTGACATTCTGTTGGAAAAGACTGACATTTTTCATTATTGCCATAAATTAAGAGATTTTTAATTTCCTGGAAATATAATATTATTGTTACATACAGAATTTCAGTATATTTATTTTATATTATGTGAGCAATTCTTGTATATATATTTTATTTCGTGTATCTCGGAAACGGCTCTAATGACTTCGATCAAACTTGTATTTAGATAATGTTTTGCTTTTTAAGTTTATTTATATATGTGTTTTTTCCAGAAAAACGCAATTTTTATGTTATTTCCGAAAAACGCCGAACCAAGCGCAGTCGCCTAGATACTTAGACGAGAATCGAACCACAAAACTCAGTATTTCACATATGTGGTTAAATTACCAATTCTTAAACTAAATATATCTATACTAATAATAATATTATAAAGAGGAAGGATTTGATTGTTTGTTTGTTTGTTTGCACCGAATAGGCTCCGAAACTACTGAACCGATTAAGATCTTTGGTAAGAAGATAGTTTGAGATCCTGGGAAGGATATAGGATAGTTTTTATCCCAGAAATCATCCCTTAAGGGGGGGAAAATGGGGATGAAAGTTTGTATAGGGAATCAACCTTGGGACGAACTCGAGCGAAGCGAGGGTGAGTCGCTAGTATTTTATATTAATGTAATGTGCAAACTTTACATCTACGATTTTCAAGGCTTCATTCACTTGAACTATCACGCGGAGCTTTTACGAAAATAGAAATACTTTACTGTATGTTTATATACAACTATATTCCCCATAGGTTGGACTTGTAAGGTTTTTAAAGAGATTGTGAAATCTTAATGTAACACTCACTGCTTTTTTTACACGTATTTTAGTTTAGTTCGTCACTAGTTCCGTTTTAACGTTTTATATAGGTTTCTCAGAGATGAGATATTTTCTCGCAGTAAAAAGTATCCTTCCTATATGTTGACACGGATAACCAGCTATCATCATACGAAATTTCATCAAATTCTGTCCAGTGGTTTTCTCGTGATACGTTACCAGACAGACAGACAAAAAATCTAAAAACTATAGATTAGGCCTGTGTATCGATAATAATGATAATTTCAATAAGATTTTTCAAAAAAAAAATGTTATTATATGTATAGATGTTTACACATCAGAGTTGCGACACACGAGTTTGAAGCCGTTTTATTTGATTTTACACGCGAGCGCGTTACCACTAGACTACCATTATCTTGCGGTTTTGACATAGTGGCTTATTTTAACTAGACGGTAAAGTATATTGTATGATCACAAATGTAATCAAATGTCCGACCTAGATATTGGAAAATCAAACAGCTTGTTACTCACCGTAAGCATAATCAGTAGAAAAACATAGTGTAAGTACAATTAAATTCGTGAAAATATATGAAGGTGTCACAGTTAATATTATTTATATAGCCAACACGAATCAAGAAAAAAAATCTCCTCACTCAGATAGATACTTTTGCAAGTCAACAGAGACTAAAGAAAGTAATAAACTGTATAATAATATACATATATGTATATAGTTACTTTATCGCTTCCCCTCAAATAGGATTATGATGACAGATGTTCAGTAAACAATTTCGTGTGTCGCATTGAAATATATCATTGTAGCGGACATTATCTTGCTTATATTCTAGTTTTGGCCTCATTTAAATCTATTTACTACAAAGTTGAGGAAAATTATATTATTAAATTAGTACGTGATAAGAATTGCGTAAATGTTTTATAGTGTATTTGCAACTTGCCTTTGCTTCACTCTGGTGCGTCCCTAAGCTTGAAAGGTTTAAGCATAAAAAACTAACATCCAAAGAAAAATCTTTTTTTTTTTGCGCCAGGAACCTTCGTAGGCGTAAATAGATTAATCCATCAAAGTTTCATCACAATCGAATCAATGATTTAGGAAGGCATAGAACAAACATATGAACATTCTGTTTTATTTATGTACATATATAAATAAATAAATATGTTGGGATATTAACACACAGCACCATCTAGTTCCATGGTAAGCTACGAGGCTTGTGTTATGGACACCAGACAGTTGATACACTACATATATATAACTTTAAATACATATGTATATATTATAAACATAAACACCCATGACTGGAGTACAAACATTCAGCTGATAACACAAATATAGCCCCCAGCGGGACTCTTTAAATATACTCTCTTCTTTCTCTCTTCTTTACTTTAAATATTTGAAAAAATTCTGTCTCCATTCTTTCCGTTAATTTTAAGCACTCATTGCACATGCATATTTTTTCATGGTTAGACATGATGTCAATCTACAATAGAAATCTAGAATAGAAATCTTCAAAATTATAAGAAAATGACATATGATTCTATGAAAAAACGTTTAAATTGCTATTTCATTTAACTAACGTTTGTAGAAAGACATCTTGTCTATATCCTGTAATAATTTTACCCCCCTCCCCCCTCCCCGATTTTTTATGCATCAATCAAATGCATCCCTAGATGCCTAATAGCTTATATGCTACTCCAGGTTATAGTCTATCTGTGTACGTTTCATCAAAATCTGTGCAGTAGTTTCAGCAAAAAGTAGTAACAAACAGACATAGACACACTTATAGTTTTTAATATCATAATAGGTAGTCTAATTTGAATTGGATATATAAAACGATTATTTATCAAATTGAAATTAGCCTATTGCAGTGGCAGGCTAATATGACACCGCCAACTTTCCAGAGCGGCGACACAGAATTTTTGGCAGTGAATCATGATTTGCTTTGGCTATAAAACAGCACTGAAACTACAGGCACTGACTAATGGACTTTGAGTTTTAACATTAAAACCTGATCGTAAAGTCCTTGGATTACTTCAGTTTTAATTTGCCTTAAGTGATTATACATGATGGAGTTAAATAAATTGTTTGCTGAGACTTGAGTCAACATTTCTCTTAAGAACAGATAGTTTTCTTAGATAATATTTGTTTAAGTTTCATACTTATAGTTAATTGAAGTGTTTGTCTGTAAATTTTACTAAATATTGATTTTATAAGTTTTTATTCTGGACTAGCGACTCACTCTCGTTTCGCTCGGGTTTGTCTCTAGGTTGCGTCTCAAAACAAAATTAGTTAATTAATTTGGTTTTAATTTTTTTCGTGGGACCCAATTTTTTTTAAATAAAAGTAGCCTAAGTTACTCCTTATTACATTAGCTATCTAACAGTGAAAGTCCCGTCAAAATCGGTCCAGCTATTTCAGAGATTAGTCGGAACAAGCAGACAGACAGACAGACAAAATTGTAAAAAATAATGTTTTGGTATATGTACCGTGTATATATCCATATGCAATAAGTAAAAAGCGGTTATTTTAATATTACATACAGACACTCCAATTTTATTTATCTGTATAGATAAGTAATAAGATTCCTAAGGGATAAATCATATAATATAGGGCGGTACAGCAATGGGAAGACTGGTTTTCTATTGTTAAGTATATTATGCTGTTTAAAGTAATGAACGTTTGTATTTTGAGATAGAACCTGTTCCTGCAATTTTTAGGAATATGAGATTATTACTGTGCCATTGCGGTACATTTATATTGTACGATATATGTTATACATATACATGAATGTACTTATGTACTTATGTACGAATCTCTTATATCTAAGGATTTGGCTACTGACAGCTTTTATGAAACTAGAAATCTCGAACGACAGGAGCTGGCGGCGATAAAATAAAATTTTGAATTTAATAAAATGCAAATAGCGTGTCTTGCTTACTTTATGATAGAAGAATTTCGTCTTTATGATGTACTACTTGTCATATGTCGGGGTCGTTTTGAAATTTGAAATTCAAACTTAAATCTTATCATAAGGCATTATAATATTGATCCTGTTGGGTTTCTTTCGTCAGTTCTTCTCAGGTCTGAGGCTTCTTCTTTCCGAACTGGTAGTAGACTCATGACGTTCGGTAAAAAATTGTAATAATTTAATGCTGAATAAAATATTTCGAATTTCAATTTGAATTGTATATTTAATTTATCAAATGGTACTTGATTCTGTAAAAGTTTATCACATTTTATTACATTGACAAGCTTGGTAATGATTTTGAAAGTCAAAGAATTCTGCATTAGTTCATTACTTTTAGAGGTCACCGATAACAAAAAAACAAATATTTCCTTTTTAAAATATTAGAAATAAATCACATAATATAAAAATATTTATTTATGTAATCTTTTTTAAGACAAATCGACAGATTGATATTTATGTACTGTTTTTTGTATTTGGTAAATTTTCCTTTTATCTAAAACCTACATACTTTATCAATGAATAAAACTCTACTTCTTATGACTAACTCAGTTTCATTTCGCTATATTATATTTGATTTGAATTTTATTTTAGAACAATGCACATATTTCGTAGCACTGCTACGATCTTGTAGCTTTAGGCTACATTTCTACGATTGCAAACAAAAGATCAGTGCCGGATTTACCTATGACGGGGCCCCAAGCAATTTCAGGTTTTTGGGGCCCTCATTCTGACATTAATTAAATTTAAGACATTAATTCAAAATAATAAATAACCAGTTAATTTTGCAAAATCAATATATTATTCAGTTTACTTATAAAAGGTTATGCGATAACAGTGAAATAAAAGTGTTTCCATTTTTTAATCAATTATAGTACAATTTTTTTCGTTGAACTTGTTTTGATTTAAAATTGAAGTAAGTTTTTTTGTGTTATTGAAATCTGATATATAATTCAATTACCTATTACTTGCTCGGTGTATTAGAGAAGATGATGCTTTTACAATTACAGCTGTTCAGACGAAGACACAAACACGAGCGACTGAAGCGCCAACTATACGCGCGAATATAGTTTTGAACTAGTAATTTAAAATCATTTGGGGACAATGAAAAATCGATATTATTTACCATATCGATGGATTGGATTGTTTTATTTTGGATTTTTTATTTTGTATTTTGTATTTTTTTTTTCAAATTTGCGAATATGTTTTCAAAATTTTGCAAATTTTGGGGCCCCTGTCCAAGCGGGGCCCCAAGCAATTGCTTCCTTTGCTTCCCGGTAAATCCGCCACTGCAAAAGATAATATAAAGTCTTCATGTCACAAAAATAATTTCATATAATATGATGATAACGTTTGATATGCTTTTTAAATATAATTTAGAAAATGACTCATGATAATGTAAGATACGTTATTATAGAGGTAATATTTATACGTTTGTTTGTTTCCTATAAATATAAATAGATATGTTAGGACATTAACACATAGCACCATCTAGTTCCATGGTAAGCTACGAGGCTTGTGTTATAGATACTAGATAGTTGATACACTACACATATATAATTTTAAATACATACATATTATAAATATAAACACCCATGATTGGAGTACATAACATTCGTGCTCATCACACAAATGAATACCCCCAGCGGAACTCGAACCCGCGACCGCTGGCATAGCAAGTAGAGTAACTACAAACTGAGCAAAACGTGAAATTAAACTCAAACTTTAAAAAAGTATTTTTTTTACAGTTGTTTAAGCTTTAAAATAGTTTTTTTTTAAATGAATTGAATTGTTAGTTATTAAAAATAAATTTCAGCATAGATCTTATAAGTGATATGTAAAGGTTAGTCACAGTATGATGACGAAAGTATTCATGACTCATAATACGATATACGGCGGTGTACGGCGAATCGTTGGCAAAGCTCCCGTTACTTCTTGGAACTTTCATAGTTTTGTGTGTTATGACATGGCATTGTCCAAATTGCTATTGATTTCCCTCCGGCTATGCCTATATATTACTTACACCATATCATAAAATTGTAAAGGCGTGTAATAATGTTAACTACTACAATTGGTCTTGGTGATATTTTATTCTTTGAGCCTTGGTATCATATACTTGAATAGATTGATGATTGATTCCCCACTTTCAACCCCATTTTCATCTTCTTAAGGGATAATTTCCGGGATAAAAACCAGGGTCTCAAACTATCTCCTTACTAAATTTTATCTAAATCGGTCTAGTAGTTTCGGAGTTTATTTGGTACAAACAAACAAATAAAAAAATATATTCCTGTTTATAATATTACTATAGATAAATTATTTAAAATAGTTATATTATTTAACTGAATAAGGTAATTAATCGTATTTTAAATCATTTGATAATTAATTCAAATATTTGTATAGATAATATGAGAGTCTTCGTGAGGTTAGGAAAATATTTAATGATAATAATTAATTAATATGTAGAAAGTATCACATGTATCTATAACATACATATTTATAAATAAAAATGATATGGTGTTTGTTTGTAAGTTCTTCACTTAAGAACGCCTGGGCCGATTTGACATTTTTTAAATGTTATTCATAATCTTAATAAGGATTTTGACAAAAAAATTATTGCCAAAGTTTGCAAAAAAATTGGGGAATACCAAAATTTTTTTTTTAGATAGCGTCTATCAGGTCAACTAGTTTATAATTTATTATTTGTTATGAAACGCTATATTATAAGCATAGAATAATATTCCATTTTATGTGATTTATTTTACAATGTGGATAGTATTTGTCGCTATATCAGACACAATACTAAAAATAAAAGAAATTCAAACATTTTTGAATATTAGACCCACTTAATATCTTGTGCATAAATGCTTTAAAATTCAATTAGAACTCTTAATAATACTGTTTATTTCAATTATTGTTGTGTCTCTCTTATTGATATAAAATTTTATGGTTTTAAGAAACCGATTTACTATATATTAATATCAGATTCCATAAGTAATATGTAAAAATAACTTTTAGTATAAATTATTCGGAAATTGTTACGAAATCTAATATGGCATATTGTAAAATTTGAAAAATTGTTTCAGTGAGAATTGCAAACATTTTTCAGTTTAAAGAAAGCTCATAACTCATCGAGTTTATACCGTATACATCTGTTCGCGGGGCAATAAAGTATGCATTTGTCATACCGACGCGTCCAATCGATACATGGTTCAGAATAGCTATAGCTTCTATTTTGCCTTGTTCTAAGTTTTACGTTTAAACTGTTAAATTTACTGATGCTCTAATTGTTAAAGTTGGGTTTTCATAGTGTAAATGGACAAATTATATTAAGACTAACTTTTGCCTGCAGCTTCGCTTGTGTGATAAGTGGCGTTGGGATCAAAGATATCCTATGTCCCAGGGATGTAATTTATGTCTTTGCCAAATTTTAACGAAATTTCATCTAAATCGGTCCAGTAGTTTCGGAGTTTATTTGGTAAAAACAAACAAACAAACAAATAAAGCATGAAAAAGTCACAGACAGAGTTACTTTTACATTTATAATATTAATAAGGATACTTAGTCCTAATTTTCTTATACCGAGAGAGGGAAATCTTATTAGGGAGTTCTTACGTTAATTACCTCCATTCACCTTACACCTGTAATTGTTAGAAAATACCTAAAAGCCTTGGATACAAAAAAAGGTATGGGACCTGATGGTATATTTTCGGTTTTTCTTAAGTTATGTTATGATAGCTTAGCATACCCAATATTCCTACTCTTTAACAAATCACTTGCTAAAGATGAAGTACCGTGTGTATGGAAGCAGTCCTTCGTTGTGCTAATTTTAAAGTGTAAATAGGTGATAAACATAATGTTGAAAATTACACATCTATTTCTAGATTATGTAATGTCTGGAAATTATTCAAAAAGATTGTGTATGCCGATTTTTATCCCATTTTAAGGTCTTTCTTGGTCAATGAGCACCACGGGTTTCTGAATAAAATATCCATTAATTAGAATAGAATAGAAAAGACTAAGAAGAATTAATTAGTAATATAATTCATTAATTTATTGTACATAATATTTTAATGTACTTTAAATTGTGTTTATAGTATATGTATGTGTCAACATTTTACTTAATTTAGCCTAATGTTTTCTACTCTAATTATGTGTTTCTTATTTGTGGAAACTTAATTGGTAAATGTGTGTATTTTTATTGTAAGTTGTTACTTTTGTAATACTGTTTTTTCCCTAAAATAAGTAACAATAAAATAAATTACTTGTGGTATAATGCTTCATAAAGAAATACATATCATAATAAGAGCAAAACAGATACACAGCATGGACATAGCATAGGGGTCACGTTCCTATGTTTAGTTAGCTCTGAAAAAACACTGTACTTATTTTATTTCCATAGATGTAAGGTTAAATCTTCAATAACCTCGTGTGGGCATCGAACTTGCGACTCCCGACTTAATTTGACAAGTATAATTTTACATTTACTAAATTGCATAATAAAATTGCATATACATATAAATAAGTCTACAGTTGACCAATAAATAGCTTGAACATGTTTGAAATTTGAATGTATATGTATATGTATACGAATACTAATAATTCTTTAACCGATTTTAAAGAGGAGAAGGCACTCAGTTTTTTTATTTATTTATTTATTTAGATTCACCAGTGGTAATTACAATATTACAAGTTATTATTATATTCGAGTACTATAGTTTAATAGCTAATTGCATTACCTTTTAAGGTGAATACCACATGCAAAGATGGAGATTTTATAAAATGTTTACATTATATCTATTACAATGATAAACTACTATTACAAAAAGATTACAATTGGAATAAAAAAAAACAGGAAGAATTACAAAAGAAGTTATAGGTATTTTTTTGCGTTTTTTTGGAACTTAGGTAGCGAGTCTCCGAATGGATCCAAGGTGCTATGATTATTAATAATATTACATAAACGTGACAATGGTGAGTGATTACCTAAAACAAATCTACGAGTAGGCGCTACGAGAATGTTGATCGGCATGCGTGGACATCTAGGCACTTTTAGATTGAACGATGACACCAGCGATGGATTGTCATACATACTGTTAATAGTTTTATATAGGAAACTTAGATCGAAAATATCTCTTCTTTTTTCCAGACTATATATCCTAAAATACGTAAGTCTTTCCGTATAAGTTGCAAGGGATCTAGATTTACCCAATGAGAAAGTCAGATGATATAAAAAACGCTTTTGGAGCCTTTCTATTGTCAAACAGTGGGTAGCATTATGGGGTCTCCAGACAACACTTCCATACTCCAAAATACTCAGAACTAAACTTTTACAAAGAGTAATTTTTGTTCGAATATTTTTAAAAACCCTACAATTTCGGATCACGAACCCTAGCATTTTACTGGCCTTACTGACGATACTATCTATATGTGGTACAAAAGTAAGTTTTTTGTCAAATAGAATACCCAAATCTCTGATAATATCTACAGTACTCAAAGGCATGTCATTCAAATAATATTTTGTAGTTATTTTTGTTTTTTTTCTTTGTAAAGGTTATGTGGGAACACTTACTTGAGTTCAATATCATACCATTAAGCTTACACCAATTATTTAAACTTGTCAAATCCTCCTGTAGTGAATTAATATCATTAGGATTATTGATGGTTTTAAGAAGTTTGAGATCATCTGCAAACATAAATGGCGTGGAGCAAGAGAAGCAATTTGGTAAGTCGTTTATAAAAACATTGAACAGAAGAGGACCCAAATGCGAGCCTTGGAGTACTCCAGAAGTTATGCTACATTTTGTAGATTCGAAGCCATTAGCCACGACGTAGATATGTCTGCAAGTTAGGTACGATTTCAGCCAATTCAACACAGAATTAACAACGCCATATACTGATAGTTTATAGAGTAATATAGAAATAGGTACTAGGGCTTTATTATTTTGTGTATGTTACATATGCCATAAATTTGCCAATTATAAATCGATTTTCATATTTCTTTAAGAGAACACATCAAGGGTAATCTTAAGGGATTCCAGATAAATTAAAAAACTTCTTAGATTTATGCGAATTTTTGACATTTTAAATAAAACTATTTTTTCGGATTTTTTCACGGATTTATTTTGATTTTTGGTTCTCGACGTTTCAAATGCTTTATAATAATCATGGTCATGGGAGACATTTATTTCAAATTGCAGTGTATCTTTTTCAGTAAAAAATAATTTACTATATAACAAATAATCTACAGTATAACAGTAATTGACACTTGACTGAAGTAAAGGCGAGCGCCAGTTACTTTATAAAACGTGTAGGTGAAGTATCGCTGAAGTGATATATTGACGAATAAATTAAAATGCGCTTTGGTTAATACGAATTTAAGTGGCGTGCAGAACAACACATTCGGCCTGGATTTTCCCGTAATATATTTGTGCTATGCTAATATCGTTTTTTTTACGGTTCTGCATAATGAGACGTGTTAGGGCAGTTAGAAAAATACTACCCTCGCGAGCCCTAGGAGGGGATTTGCGAATTGAACCAAAAGAAGGTCGATTGTAATTATAAAAAAAATACACTATATGCATATAATACAATACGTACCTATATACATAGTTACAAAGGTTTTTTGTTTTAGGTCGTAAGACAAAAAAAAAGAAGAGTAGCTTGAATCTGAATTAAAAAAAAAATCCATAGGTATCGTATTTTGTAGGTCGATTAATGTTATAAATTGCACTCTTTCCATTGACTGCCTCGGTGGTGTAGTGGCTAGCATGTACGGCTGCACACCCGGAGGTCCTGGGTTCAAGTCCCGGGTCGGGCCAAGTTTAGTTATTGAATCTTTCTGTCTAGTTAGCCTCAATAGCAGCCCGGAGTTGGGAAGTTGGCGGTGTTTCACCCCCGTGCCTCGGAGAGCACGTAAAGCCGTCGGTCCTGCGCCTTAACTCTCACCGGTCGTGTCTCGTGTCGTCCCACCGGAGTATGAGAGTGACAGCAATAGAGAGTGCACTTGTGTCTGCGCGTACATTTGTGCACTATAATATCTCCTGCGCAGTTGGCTAGTTTTAATGAGATTGGCCGCCGTGGCCGGAATCGGTCTGGAGGATATCACATCATCATGTTATAAATGACAAAGTGTCTGCGTGTATACGCGTGTGCGTCCACGTGCACGTCCACGTGCGTGCGCGCACGTTCACGTTCAGGCGCGCGTGAATGTGTGTGTGTTATCTGTATGTTTGCTTGCGTGCGTATATATACACACACAGTATGTACACACAGTATGTGAAACAACAGCTGGTCGGATTTAGATGAGATGGACGCACCCAGTCAAAGTGAGGTTAATATGTAAATTAATAACTATACAGAACTACTGACGAGGGCTGTACCTACTCTGGCTGAAATTGTTTTCGTAACAGCCATCGAGGTAATTAAGGTTCCGCGTCACTATCAAGTAATGCTAATTAACGTATTGTGATATATTTAAACCGCAATTTTTACTCGCTGCTGTTTTCATCCACTGAAAATGTTACTCGATTATGTTTCTACTTATTAACATTATGCCATTTTCGTATACTTAATTTCTTTATTTTCGGTTAAAAGTTTTATATAGGTATTTATATATTAGTATATATCTATGATAACAAACCTTAAGCTCTATAATAATATGTACATTATAGGTAACTGTAGTTTATTAAATTAAAGAAACATATTATATACCTTTTAACCCAATAATAGTTATATTATTCTTAACAAAAATTAATATAGTAACAGTACTATTAGCATTGTATATAATTCATACTAATGTTTGTTTTTTCTTTGTTTGTTTATTTCTTTGTTACGTTTTCACGATTACACGGCTGAACCGATTTAAATGAAAATTAGTATAGAGATAGTTTAAGACCCTGAGAAGTATATAAGATAGTTTTAGCCCGAAAATCATCCCTCAAGGGGATAAAGGGGAGGGAGAGGGAGGGTGGAAATTGGTATGGGGAATCAATCATTTCTCAAGTAAGGGATATAAATCTCATCATACCTATGTATATTTTGTCTACCTTCTATTCTTTATATCTTGCAACGTGTGTTTACTAGAAGAAATAATTTTAACACTTAAAGTTGAAAACTGTCCATTTTGCATTGATGACTTGATATACGGGACTGAAAGTAAATTAAATTAACTAAGGACATATAAAAAATCTCAAGATAAGCTTGTTATAAAGTACCAGAATTTTTCTAAGTAATATTCATAAAATCCACTTTCTAATTGCTTTGAGACTAAAGGATGTGCTAGATCGTTACTTATTCAAATGCAATTTTTTAAGTTTAATTAAAAATGCCAAGTTTGATATTTTAACTTAAAAATACTCAAGTCCCTTGAGTTGTTTCAGGCTAAAAAATCTATGTGTAAGAAATATATTTTACAAAACTCTTTTAAACCCACATAATTTTAGTTCTTCTTTTGAAATGAAATTTCACTCAGTTATTGACACTGTAGAGTTATTCCTAAAATTAAAACCCTAGCTCTATTGTTAAATATTACGTCCTTCTATCTATATCTATACATATTAGCGACTCACTCTTGCTCCGCTCGGATTTGTCCCTAGTTACTTTTTAACGTTTAGTATAGATTTCTCAGAAATGAGATATTTTCCCGCAGTAAAAATATTCTATATGTTGATCTGATTAATTAGCTATTATCATACCAAATTTCATCAAAATCTGTCCAGTTGTTTTCTTTTTACTTACAGATTGACTCAGAATTTTATTATAGGTATAGGTGATAAAATTCTAAATGAGTCAAATCTGTACATTAAATATTTTTTAGAAAATCTTATTGAAATAGTCATTATTATCGATACAGAGGCCGAATCTATAGTTTTTAATATTTTTGTCTGACTGTCTGTTTGTTTATCCGGGAATGCATCACCAGAAAACCACTGAACAGATTTTGATGAAATTTGGTATGTTGATAGCTGGTTATCCGTGTCAACATATAGGATACTTTTTACTGCGGGAAAATATCTCATCTTTGAGAAATCTATACTAAACTTTAAAACGTGACTATGGACGAACCCGAGCGAATCGCTAGTCTATAGAATATATAAAATGATATATTCTAAGCGATTGATTCACCAACGCTCACATAAACTCACTGGACCTAAGCATAAGCGGCTCATATTAGTATTATTAATCGGAAGTCGCCCTTTGACCACTGACTTTCGAGAAATTAAGATCTTAGGGTTTAACCTGGAGTACGATGAGAATACTATGCTTATATAAAACGAGTTTATGATCATTTCACTTACTCAAAGTACTTTATCTCTTAATAGTTTCAATTTCCGTTTCCTCACTCAAAATTGAACACCATTACCCCTATCCGGACAACCCAGTTTTCAAGTCATTACTTCCAACCACTAAGTCATGTCAAATCTAAAATTATTATATTATTGAGAAAGTCATTATCGGATCCCGCTTTTAATGGCTGCATTAGGTTATAATGGAAAGTGAAATTAGGTATGAATTTATTGGGCTTAATAGACTTGCTTAGTTATCAGCATTAGTTATAGTATTATTCGCGCTTCAGTGAGTGTCGTAGAACATGAAAGGTAGCGGTAAGTTCAATGTTATTAAGTAAAATAACATTTTATAGTATCAATAATTGTAATCGTAAGCATTTCTATTTATTATGTGTATTTTTGAGTTTTGACCTTTATTTACTTGCTTGGTTTGAACTTCCTCTTATGGTATACATAGAGAAAACCTGGAATTGAAGTTAAGTTTTTGCAATTCATACATATTTTGAGGTTTTTACTAAACTAAGTTTAAACTAAGTTTCATCATTAACTTCTATATATTATGTGCTTTTGAGTTTCACATATTATACATTATTATATTTTATTACTCAAGGCCAAGTCTTTACGTATAAACTACCTACAAACCTAAAATGACCTTTCACTTTTATAAAGGCATGAATAAATAAAATATATCTCACTGAGTTAACAGCACAGTAGAATTTTAACTGATAAGTTCATTGCATCATTCTTTCATCTCAAAAACGTTGTGGTTAAAAAACGGCGTGCACAATATAAAATATTTTAAAAAGCTAAAAGTTTGAAAAGCTTTTATTTATTTTGTGATTGATTTTGTTGCTTGGAATAAGTAGAACAAGATCATATCTTATCCCTTATACCTTGTTCCTGCTAATATACCATGCATTCCAGGTCGTCGAAAGCCGACGCCGGAACAATCTTGATGCAAGTTTTCCTGTTAATTAATTATTATTTCATCCAACATGCATTTGTAGCACTGATAGTTCTCCTCTTGAATAGAAGTCAAAGTGTAAAGTTTGTATTTGCGTACACTATATTAAAATTTTCAACATCTACTCTGTTAAAGTATATGGTTTCGCTTTGAAAATGTTAAATATATTTTTTCTGTGGTGTGTACAAAGTGTTTGTCTTGCTTTTAATCGTTTAAATATGCTAAATCGAGGTATTATATACATTTATATGTAGAAAGATATAATTTAAGAAAATATAAAATAGACTAGTTTTTTGCCCGCGGCATTGCTCGCATGGTAAGTACTCTTAATTTTTTTCTAATATTCCATCTACACTAGATTGCACTATTTTATAATCTTCTATTCTATTCTAATCTTAAATTCATATACTTTTTCACGCATAAAATCCTCACTCAACGGCATGAAATTTTGTTTAAAAAAAATTTGAAAACCCCATACATTATTAATTTGGGGTTTCCGTCATTTTAGAGGTTAAAATAAAAGTAAATTTTTAGACGCCTGCTTATGCTACCCACAAGATTCACAACTTATGTTTATATAAAATTCAAAGACTACGAAACGATTACCAACTGAATATACCACACAGCTCTATTTTACGGTCTCGTGTAGTGAAACTATCGAGTTCCTTCAGCAACAAAATATTAGGCCCTAGAAAGCCAAAAAATACAGCACATTTTCAAGTATAACAAAAATATTGCGACATTTACGCATGTAACTACTTTCATTTGCATAAAATTTCTTTCGTTTCATTTGGATTTTTCGTAATTTTATTACAATAAAAAATAATTACCTTTTCACATCTTATCGAAGGATTTTATTACTATACGTTTATGTAAGGTCAACGAGCGAAGTATATATATAATTGTATAATGACATACATATATGTATGCATATATAGTTAAATATATGTTTTTTTTTTACTTAGTAGATGTAAAAGTTAGTCAACAAAAAAAAATTCTAACCTGCCTGTAAGATATCAATCAATTTCCATATAATTTTTTTGCTAGAAAACCTAATATTTTTTTGGTTCACTGGTACTGAAACCTAGGACCGCATGACTTGCAAACATGTAACAATAATTTTTTATTGACCGATTTTGGTTATGGCCAATCTCATTGAGACTAGCCAACTATGCATTAAAATATCGCTTATATATGTTAGTGTTCAAACATAAGAACACTCTCTATTTCATATACATTCACCGTGTTATAATATCGCCAATATCCCAATTCCGGGCTACTACTGACAATTTTTGGACAAAAAATTCCACTTACTGTAGGTACTTGATCCAGCCTGGGATTCGAACCCAGAACATTCAGATTTGCAGTCATTTATTTTAACCACTAGATCAACGAGATAGTTAACATATACATCAATACTACTGTACTTATAAATGAGGCAATCGTACATAATATTAAGGAATGAAAACGATAATTGTGCTATAAAAATGTAAGCATAAAAAAGTTCTAATAGTTCCATTCTTTAAAGTTAAAAGAATATCTATCTCATAAACAAATGTTGACCTGGTTCCTTCAACACTCCACGTGTTGGCACAGTGTCTCTTGTAGCCAGTTATATTATAATTCACTTATTCTTGCCCGCTGCTTTATCTGCGAGAAAAGTGCTTACCATCTTTTCCTATAAGACACATATTATGTACATCTATTGATTTGTTCAGAACTACACCTTATTGTAAAATTATTATTAACATCCTTTACTTCTATATTCTATGGGTTTTCTTAAAAAAATAAATATTGACTGCATAATATTATATTCCTTTGTCATCATATTCTCAGCAAAAGTATTTTCTTAATTTCGCTTTTTATTCATCTGGGTTTTTTATTATTGTAAATCAATTTGTATATGAGGTAACACACCACGAACGTTTTCGACGTGTCTTTTTATGATTTGTTTACATATACATACTAGCGACTCACCCTCGATCCGTTCGGCCCCACTTACGTTTTAACGTTTAGTATAGATTTCTCAGAGATCAGATATTTACCCAAAGTAAAAAGTATCCTATATGTTGACCCGGATAACCAGCTATGATCATACTAAATTTCATCAAAATCTGTCCAGTGGTTTGCTCGTGATGCCTTCCCAGACAGACCACAGACAGATAGACAAAAATTCTAAAAACTATAGATTCGGCCGCTGTATAGATAATATTGATTATTTCAATAAGATTTTCCAAAAAACTAGAATTCTAAACTAGAAAAGATTCGACTAAGTTAGAATTTTATTATATGTATGGATTTTTTCTATATTCAGATCAGACGGTTCCGCTTTAAAATGAGGGCGCTAAGATATTTTTCATGTCCACGCTATTTTTTATTGAGGTTAATCAGGAATGACAATTTCGACACGAGCCCGTCCGAAAATGTGTTCTATTTTTTACTAAATAAACAAATATACCTACCTAAATAATATTACCTGAATTTTCTTTTATTTTCTGCGTATTCATTGAAAAGTTTACTTTAGAATAAAGTTATAAATGAATCTTTTAATTAAATAAGTTTTACTCAAAATATTTTTGGGTTCTATTAAAATAATACATTATCTTTGATTATAAAAAAATAAATAAATATATTGGGACATTAACACACAGCACCATCTATTTTCATGGTAAGCTACGAGACTTGTGTTATGGATACCAAATAGTTGATACACTACACATATCTAACTTTAAATACGTACACATTTTAAATATAAACACCCATGACTGGAGTACAAACATTCGTGCTCATCACACAAATTGATGTCCCCATCAGCACTCGAACCTGCGACTGCTAGCACAGCAAGTACAAACTGAGCCAAACGTGTCATAAAAAATAGAAATAAACAACAAAAATAGTAGGACAAAATTATAGGTTTCTTGAAGTTATTTTTATTCTTCAAAGTTTAGCCTACTTCAAAAGAAATTTATTAAAGAATTTCGGGAAATTAATCTTTTTGATTCAACTAAATAATACACCGAACTCCATACAAATTAAATTTTCTTTACTGGTTTATCTTTACATAATCATTTTGCAATTGAGATATTTTGCAAAATTTTGCAAGTTTTCAAGATTAAAGGACAAAAACATTACGTAAATATCGAAAGTTGTCCAATATTTAATTTATTACATATTATTCTTCGAAAAGAAATTTGGCATGAATATGCCATTAACCTCGATTTACGTTGATCAATTGATACATCGCAAGCGATCTTAACCGTACGATCAGAAGAATCATATAATTCTTATCAATTTTATAAAGTTTTTTTTTGTTGAAACAAATAATCCCAAGTAATTATTTTTTAAGTCCCTTGAAAGTAATTCAAACTGTATGTTCATGTCGCTTTTAATAATTATTGATTTACAAGCTTAAAGTAATGAGTACACAGGTGTTTTATGTGTTTAAATTATTTTTATAACTAAAAGTAAGCAGTTAGGGTAGCCCAGTAGTCCCCCCTAACGTACGTTCACCTTGTCATTGTGGGGAGACCCATTAGCGTCTGGCAGTTCAGCCGGAAGCGAAGCCAAGAAACGGACAGGGAGGTGGCCCACTTCGGTGGGTGGTTACCATCCGGGTTGCTCCTGGTACTTCTTTGATAGCAGAGTGGACTGTGGAGAAACGCCATGGTTGTTGTGGTCTGCTTCGGCAGACCTGCCGTCGGGGCGTCGTAGTTGAGTGCGTAAGCGTTCCTGCGATGCTCCAATAAGACAGGTGAGGTCTTGTTAGCTTTTAGTGGGTAGTACTGGCTTTAATGGCCGGTGAGTCCCACATAACCTGTATGTCTACAGGTGGTATGCGTAAATGCATTTCCCAACAACAAAAAAAGCCCAGTAGTAACGTGCTTTTGCATAATAAGTGATACTCTAATATTTTCACGTACGAATCATTTTCAATATGATTACCATTTGTCTTATGCTGAAGAAAAATATCGTGAAGAAACATGCATGTCTGAGAGAACCACATATAAATTTTGAACAATAATGATAACTTAACCTGACTAAAAATTCTTTCCTTTATTTAGTGTAATATTCTCGTATTTTATTTTTAGTATCATATCACAATATGATTTCACATGTAAGATAGCCTGTCCAATTCTACGGAAAAATCCTGATTTCTATTAATAAATAAATAAATATGTTGGGACATTAACGCACAGCACCATCTAGTTCTATGGTAAGCTACGAGGCTTGTATTATGGATACCAGAAAACTGATACACTACACATATGTAACTTTAAATACATACATATTATAAATATAAACACCCATGACTGGAGTACAAACATTCGTGCTCATCACACAAATGAATGCCCACAGCGGGACTCGAACCCGCTACCGCTGGGATAGCAAGGGTCATTACAAACTGAGCCAAACGTGTCGTCAAATAAAAAAAAACACAAATTGACATTTATACTATAACTAAACTACTATACCTAAGTAGAAGTAAAACTTTATACAGTTTAATTTCAAGCACTAATAGAAGCAGATATCAATACCATCGCATTTCGGTACACTGCAGCGTCGCCGGCAGTTATTGGGAGATTCGTGCCAAGAAATCGGCCTAAACGCTATCTCGGGACACCTCTAGTGGAATTATTCAAACCGGATTACGTATTGAAATAGATTCTATCTCAGCATATGTATTTAACTCAACAGTAAAGTTGGTTCTTGCATTTAGTGATGAAGTAAAGGCGAAATTCATAAATCTCACTAAAAATTTATAACAAAATTCAATTTTAAGCAAAAAAAAAACGTTTTATTGAATGATTTTTACCTAATAAAAGCTTAGTTTACTTAGTAAAGCTAGAGCAGTCATTATTGGTTACTTTGAAATTAAAGTAAATTTTAAATTGATTATGCGTATAAGTTGCATAATACCATGTATCAAGACGTATTTATAATAAAAATAGTCATTTAAATTTACTCGAGTTATTTAACTTAGAAATGTTTATCATATAGAATACACGTACAGACACACAAGCATAAAAACATTCACGTAAAGCTAATTAAATCTTATTAAATAATAAAAATCAATATTGAGCGTATTATTGAAAATGCATTGTCTCCAGTTGAAATTTCGTAGATGAATTTCCAAATGCGAATTTGCAATAAATGAACGTCTCCGTCGGCTCTTAGCTTAATCTGGATGGAATTATTCATGGAAGCCATAGCCGTAGCTGACACCGCTCTAATGGCCTCCTCTAGGACTCTTCACGCCTTCAAACCACGCCAAGAGCTAGTTTTGTTTGATATCGATCACTGAGTCTGTAATATTGCTATATTATTTATTATAGATTTGTTAAAATTTGAAATATTAATTATACTTATAATGTGAAAATATCTCAAAAACGCCTAAGTAATAAAATTTTCTTTTTCATTATGAATTATGTGGCATCAATTCTACAGTGAATTAAATGATATAATACTCATTATCAAGCAAATAATATGATTAAACATATGCACTAATATTACAAATGTGAAAATTTGTGAGGATGGATGTATGGATGTTTGTTACTCTTTCACACCAGAACGGCTGAAGGAATCTGCATGAAATTTGGCACAGAAATAGATTATATTCTGGAATAGCACATAGATTACTTTTATCCCGGAAAAATGTACGGTTCCCGTGGGATAGATTTGTTTTTGTCTAGGGACGAACTTGAAGCGAAGCGAGGGTAAGGCGTTAGTATTAAATTTTGTTATGAGAATTAAATAATATTCTGTATATAAGTAAAAATAAAAATTCATGAAACTAATCTATATTGTTTATACTTGTATCTACTTTCTAGGTATCCTAAGTCCCTAATAGAAAAAAAGATAAATTAGGATATATTTGAAGTACTAAAATCACGTAAAACCCATTCGTCTGAGACCCAAAAAACCAATGTATCACGTCATCTGGCGTGGGACCTAGGAATATCACTCGATATGGGAATTCAAGCTGATGTCTCAACAACGTTAGGTCACAAATGCTGATCGTTTGAAATTACTATTTAAATCTTACTGGCTTCAAAGAAGGAGACTGTACTTTTTCTATTTTATGTGATATCTAAGATAATATGACTTTGAAAGTAGAATAATTATTTTTAAAGTATTTTCAAACTTGGTGTACATTTATACAGAAGATCTGATTTTTGAAATAAAACTATATTTTCGGATTATTTTGATTTTTGGTTCCTGACGTGTCGAATGCTTTACACTTTACAGCAATCATGGTAACGGGATAAAAGTAACGTCTCAAGGACAAAAAAGGCTAAAATGTCAAATATTCGCGTAAATCTAAGAAAGTATTATTAAAATTTATAGTAAAATGAATAAAGCTAAAGACTAAAGCTTAATTTGCTTCCAATTTAAAAAAAAAAACGTGTGTGTATATTTATGCACGCCCGTAAGAAGTTATACTTCTTTGGTGTCACAGAACAAAAATAGCTAGAGATTTCATCTCGTATGTAACAACTCTCTGATTGTCAAAGGAATGATAAATTAATAAAATAAGGTATATTAGGCATATTACAATCATATATTCATAAAATATCATTTTAAGGAAAGAATATAATATTATGTATCATTTGTCAGACAATGACAACAGTTACCATGGCCACAAACAGTTATCAGCTAACTTCACGCCTTTTAGCTGTCGGTGTGCGCGCACATCGTAAAAATTTTACTCTCATAATTTTTTCCAAACGTCCCAAAAGAAGTATAAATTTAAAAAATAAATATTTATATTTGAAATAGCATATATATGAAACAAAAGCTGTTTTGCTTTGTTGAAATTCTACCACTGTCTATCAGATAAACAGCAGCCAGTAAATTAAATTCCGAAATCAAGCTGGACTTAAACCGCGATCCGTAAGTTGTAGTCACTCTTACGACATTGTTTCGCTAGGATCTCTTGTGAGCAACGTAGACTTACGTTATTTTATAAATTATGTATATATACGGTGCGTATGTTTGTATGTCTGTTATCCCTTCACGCTAAAATGGCTTTACCGATTAAGATAAAATCTATTCTAATATTATAAAGAGGAAAAAAGTTTTGTTTGTTTGTTTGTTTGTATCGAATAGGCTCCAAAACTAATGAACCGATTTATATGGGTAAGAAGATAGTTTGAGACCCTGGGAAGGACATGGGATAGTTTTTATCCGGGAAATCATCCCTTAAAGGGGTAAAGATGGGGGTGAAAATTTGTATGGGAGAGCAACCTAAGGACGAATCACAGCGAAGCGAGGGTGAATGGCTAGTTTAGAATGTATGTAGATAGACGACGAGTGTAACGATGGTAAGTTGCTAGTTAAATATACCTGTAGTTTTAATAATATTGATTCGTGATTATATTTTAATATCAAAAGTTAAAAATGATCTTCATAATCTAAAGAACTATCCCATGCATTAACGATGGTGATAAGCAATAATAAATATCTGTAAAATATATGAAATTTTACTGTTCTAATTGAAAATGCCGTTGTGTATAAGATTTTGGAACAAATTCTTAAACTTTTATTATATTCAGTAATGTTTTAACTAAGATTGCTAGAAATTTATGACAATTTCGCGACAGTCTTGTCTCATGTCTGCACTAATCGTTATTGGGGGCCGTTGCCAAAATTTCTGCCTAGCTATCTAGGCGGGCCACTCGCCGCGATTTATAACGAAACTTGTTGGCAAGCCTACCTAAATTTAACCTGCACGTATTACCGTATATCGTGTTTACGTGAAATAAAAAGTATTTTAAGTATACGGCGCAGAGCTGTGGAACAAATCAATCGATTTTGCTCGTTCATTGATATATTTTTCATTTATTTCGGTTTTTGACTAGCGCAATAACATTTTGAATAAAGATATTTATTTTTTGTGCATAATAGCTACATTCTGCATACTATACGAAAATATGAAAGATATGATAAATGAAATACGAAACTTTACTATCATATTCTTTTACTTCAAAAGGAGTGGCTTCAACTAATAGCTTGAAATATGAGCGATGTGGACAAAAATTATTCTTAGGTATTTTTTTCATTCCGGTTGTAACATATATTTTACATATCTATTATAAATTTTTATCTGTAACATTTCATAATTTTAATAATCATACAAATACAATTAATGTAACCGTTCCTCAGATTTGGGTAAAATATTCAACAGAGCTAATCTATACTAATATTATAAACTGAAGAGTTTGTTTGTTTGTTTGGTTGAACGCGCTAATCTCAGGAACTACAAATCCGATTTGAAAAATTCTTTGCATTAGATAACCCGTTAACCGAGAAAGGCTATAGGCTATATATCATCCCGGAAAAACATACGGTTCCCGTGGGATAGATTTGTTTTTGTCTAGGGACGAACCCGGAGCGAAGCGAGGGTGAGTCGCTAGTATATTTTATATCGCTCGAGTTCATAGCTACGTACGTTTTAACGGTTAATATTGAATAGATAAACTATGTATACATAGGCACATACACACATAGGTATGATGAGTTATTGTTGGTTGCATTATAACGTGTTTTCCTGTGCGAATGAGATAATCTCCCGTAGTAAAAAGTAGTAGTAGCCTACGTCCCTCTCCAGCCCTTCAACACTATCTCCACGCAAAAAATCACGCCAATCCGTCACTATGCTTAGACGTGAAAGAAGGACAAACAAATAAACAAACAAACACACTTTCACATTATAATATTAGTATGGATGATAGATTAAAATGTACTCTATTTGTTACCTAGTTAGGCCGCGAGCAAAGACACAGATAAAGACTAGCTATTCTATGCATATACAAGTTAGGCCTAACTATCGGAACGAACTTAGGGGAAGTATGTGACTGGCGAACTCAATAAACTTGAGTCAGTTTCTGGCGTTCTCGTGTCAAAGGAATTTCCAAGTTTCAAGTTAGGGAAAATCGTCCACTGAAAAGATATCAGCTTTATGACAAAATTCAAATTAAAGAATTTCCTTTTAGAGAAGAATTCTTTATAGCTTGGTATTAATAAATGTGAACTGGTTTTCAATGAAACGATATTATTATCATAAGTAAATGGTAAATGATAAAATGAGTGGATTTCTTCTAACGCGTCATAATGACAAAATATTTTAAAGATTGCTAGTGGTACACAGTAGACAAATATTTTCCAGCTACAGATTCCATTTGGTCGGAAAAAACCTCCCACCGGGTTCAATTATAGCTAAAAACCACCCAGGTGACCCTGATTACACGAAGAAATCATCAAAATCGGCCCACCTGTTTAGGAGGATACGACTTACGAACAGACGCACTCTGGAAATAATATACGAAGATAGTTAGGGTAAATAAATACAATTGCAAATATTATATTTATAACTTTGCTATACATACGATACAGATCTACTTACATAGGTTTGATGAGATTCTTCTTTCCTTATATTTAATTAATAATTACCGATCAATTTCCAGCATGACTTCTCCATTTTCAATGACATTGACAAAGTAAGCTCAAATCTATACATATAATAAAATTGTAACTTAACCGTACAATAGATATTTTTTGGGAAAACTTATTGAAATAGACATTATTATCGATACAGAGACCGAATCTATAGTTATTAGAAATTTTGTCTGTCTGTCTGTTACCGCATCACAAGAAAACCACTGGATGGGTTTTGATGAAATTTGGTATGGTGATAGCTGGTTAACCGGGTCAACATATAGGATAATTTTTACCGCGGGAAAGTGTCTCATTTCTGAGAAATCTATGCTAAACGTTAAAAGGTAACTAGGGATGAACCCGAGCGGAGCGAGGGTGAGTTGCTAGTGACATATAATTTTTGATATTTAAAAAAAGAAAATAAAAATAAATAGTTATCATTGTCGTAGTACATCATGTATCTGAATTGAGTTTACATCGAAAGCATGAGAGGTTAGAATTAACGAACAGCAAATGTTTAAATTGGCCATTTAGATGCCACTCTTCGTCCACCATAATTATCTTTTGCCGATCCCATAAAAAAAAAAAATACATAAATAGGACAGTAAACAAAAAGCAATAGGAAGAAAATTAAATACTAAGAAGTATGAGTATTTGTGACACTAATATTATAAATACAAAAAGTTGTTTGTTTTTGTGTATGCTTGTTACTCCTTAACATGAAACAACTGCTGGATGGATTGGAATTTCATTGGATTTGAAATAAATGTAGTATACAGATAGACTACTATCTTTTTTTAATGTGTAAAAATGCATTTACGCATACCACCTGTATATACATACATATATACAAGTGGTTATGTGGGACTTACCGAGTAGAAAAGCCAGAACTACCCTCTAAAACCCAACAGAAGCTTCCCTGTCTTAATGGGGCAGCTTTCTAAGCTTTTCTAAGTATGATGATGATGATGTCCTCCTGACTGATTCCGGCCACGGTGGCCAATCTCATTGAGACTAGCCAACTGCGCAGGAGACATTATAGTGCACAAGTGTACGCGCAGACACAAGTGCACTCTCTATTCCTGTCACTCTCATACTCCGGTGGGACGACTATTCGACACGACCGGTGAGGGTTAACGCGCAGGACCGACGGCTTTACGTGCTCTCCGAGGCACGGGGGTAAAACACCGCCAACTTCCCAACTCCGGACTGCTACTGAGGCTTACTAGACAGAAAGACTCAATAACTAAACTTGGCCCGACCCGGGACTCAAACCCAGGACCTCCGGGTGTGCAGCCGTACATGCTAGCCACTACACCACCGAGGCAGTTATTCTAAGTATATGTATATCTCCGACTGCATCATACCACAGATCATATAATACTATACTGGTAATAATACTATATTCCTTCCTCAACTTGTCATCTTCTTTTTAGTTCACTTTTTACGCAGGCGAGTCTTTTTATTTTTGTACATATTTCTAATAACTATATTTGGCATTGCCAAAAAAACTTCTAACTACGACCTTCAAATGTACGAGACATATTTAAAATGTAAACAAAATATCTTGGCAAGGGATGTTCACTAAGAAATTAAACAGATCCAATTATTAAATGAGCAATTAGGCGTGACCTCACGGAGGCGCCACGCATCTCGTAAAGGCTGGCGCCGGCTGTTTATGTGCGTACGCCAATCACCGACATACCTTTGTATATATTCATATGTAGGGTAAAAGTGCCAAATAAGAGATACCGTATTGTCTTTTTTATTGATAGAAAAATATTAAAGCTAAGATGGTAATATTACTTAAATGTAAATAAAAACGAAAAATAATGCACTTTTTATACGGAACCTTCATGGTTCCGTAATTTATTTATTAAGACACGTAAGGTTCCTATTGAGACGTCTCTTTTGAAAATCCTAATTTTGAGCAATTTTAAGTCTGAGGTACTAATATTATAAATGTGAAAGTTTAGATGGATATTTCTATGTTTGGATGTTTGTTACTCAATTACGCCAGAACGGCTGAACGGATCTAGATGAAATTGCACAGAGATAGATTATAGTCTGGAATAGCATATAAGTTGCTTTCTATAAGATGAGATTTGTTTCTAGAGGCGAACTCAAGCTACGTGAGGGTGAGCCGCTATAAGATATAATAAAATTAATAAAATAATAAAATTCACTATTTGATAAATATTTATTGTACTTACTTATAATGACTAAACATATGTACCTTGCAAGTGATGACGAAATAATTTCTTAAACGGTCCCCCAAAAGTCAGGGTGTTACTGTGTGTTTCCGCCAGCTGCTTCGCTTCCTCTCTTGATGGATGAACGATTTTTTAAATAACTCACCGTCTCATTTTAGGAACCTATCTCATATTAGGCATGTTTACCTATATTTGTATCATAACGCTGTAAAAGGGACTGTATTTATGCTATCCATTGAATAGTTAGTCAATTTTAGAGTTAGCTTATGAAATTCTTTATTCATTTTAATTTATTTTACAAGTAGTATATACACATGTCTTTCATATGTTATACAAATTATTTTTAGTAATTTAAGACTAAATTGTACCTAATAAAAGCATGTATTCAGCACTTTTAAGCGTCCCACTGCTGGACACGGGCCACCCTTTACGAGGCTACGAGGGGGATCAGTCCATAGTCCATCATGATCGCTAAATGCGATTTGGCGCACTTCAAACGTCTTTCACTGGCTAGGTTCTCTCAGACAGGTAGGTTTCCTAACGATGTTTTCTTTAACTGTAAGACAATAACCATGTTGAAAATATTTCGCATGTGAAAATATCAGGGGTGAGAGACCCGGGATTTGAACCCGCTACTCTAGGTTTCCCGAGCAAGCATGTTATCTGTGGGCGATCACCGCCTAATAAAATATACAAGAAAATTACTGTTATGTATTAAGTAGATCTTAAAATTTCACCTCAGGCCTCACTGTGCCGGCGCCATGTATCTCGTAAAGGCTGGCGCCGGCTGTTTATATGCATACGTACGCTAATCACCGACTACCTTTGTATATATGTATATATGAATGTTTATCATAACGCAGAAACAGGGGCAGAATTTATGCCATGCATTGCATAGTTAGTTATCTACCATAAAGTCTGTAAAGTAGTATAAAAATATATTTTAGTATGAAGACCGTAGCTTAAGACATACGTAGAAACATATTTTGTATGCAGTAATATAAATACATATATCATATTCTAAATATTTTATTAGAATGTAATGTTTTAATGTTTAGCTCAGAGATGAGATATTTTCCCGCAGTAAAAAGTATCCTATATGTTGACCCGGACATCCAGCTATCATCATACCAAATTTCACCAAAATCTGTCCAGTGGTTTTTCCGTGATGCGGTAACAGACAGACAGACAAAAATTCTAAAACCTGTAGATTTGGCCTCTGTATCGATAATAATGTCTATTTCAATAAGATTTTCCAAAAAATATTTAATGTACAGATTCGGCTTAGTTACAATTTTATAATATGTATTTTATAAAATGTATAGATAGATAGATATGATAGAGTAATTTCAAAAACAACTGGAATTAAGAAGCTTTTTTAATATAGATAGATGATAGTCAAAATTAATACTTTAAATAATTTTCTAAATTGATTCAAATGTTTTCAATTATATAATAATAATTTAGTAATAGTTTTTGTTTGTAATTTAGCTAGTTAATGATCGAAGCTAGGCACAGATCGCATGACTTAAAAGTCTTAGTCTAGTTAGGTTCTAGTTAGGTTCTAGTCTAGTCAGGTTCTTTGAGAAATGCAGATTCCATAGATTCAGGTTTAGGTTTACTATATTAACAAATGGTACCGAATCCCGTTAAAGTTAATTCACACAAGGACATCTCAGAACTGCGATATCCAGTGAGATTTAAACTTAGCTTTTAGATAATAATAGTTTGTTTTATTTTGTTTAGTTTAAACACTTAACTTTATACCAAATATTCTATTTCCATTATACCCTAAGTTATAATCTAAAACACACAATAGCAGTCCCTTTTCATACAAACTTAGAAACCTCACTCAAAACTTTTACGAAAGGATGACAGCTTTATATTATATTCCGATATACTTTTTTGGAAATTGAAACTGAGTGTATGTTGATTTTTAATAAAACTTTATATTTCAACATATTTTTTGATTTAGAAAAATTCTCGTGGGTGACGTTGTATCAATTACTATATCCTTTACATAGTTTAGTTAATACTAGCGATTTACCCTTGCTTCCCTCGGGTGCATCACTAGGTATGTACGTGAATTACAGTCACAATTTCATGGGTTTTAATTTTGTTGCGCGGAACCCTGATCCTTATCTGCTGAAAATAACTATCAATGATTTGTCATTTCAATACAATTTTTGAAACGACAACACGTTTGGCTCAGTTTGTAGTGACCCTACTTGCTGTGCCAGCAGTCGCGGGTTCGAGTCCCACTGGAGACATTCATTTGTGTGATGAGCACGAATGTTTGTACTCCAGTCATGGCTGTTTATAATATGTATGTATTTAAAGTTATATACATATGTGTAGTGTATCTTTTATCTGGTATCCATAATACAAGCCTCGTAGCTTACCATGGAACTAGATATAGCTGTGTGTTAATGTCCCAACATATTTAAATTTTATTTAAAAAATATATCTATCCTTCAATTCCTAAGTCTGGTAGTTTAGGAACGTCTCAGTCGTCATTTTAAAAACTCTTAGATAAGTAGAAGCCTTATTGGGACTTAAAATCGGAGTGCGAATTATCGGACTCCTATTTACAATCTTGCTCGTACGTGCCGCGCTGTTACAGTTTATATTTACTGAGTATGCCCAAGTTATGGACGCATTTATCTATACTTAATATTTTATAGTATTATGAAATTGAAGATTTTGTGTGTTTTTTGCCTTTTTCTTTATTTGAATATCTACCGTGCTGTTATTCCATAATATATTATATCTGATATATTTTCATTGCTATAAAGCATTCGCAATGTCAGGAACCATAAATCAATATAAATCTGCGAAGAAATTCGAAAAGATAGTTTAATTTAAAATTTCAGTATAACATCTTGGAATTGTTTCGCACATAGAAATATAGGTGCGTGAGTCGGAATTTGAACCCGTTTCACTTGGTTTACCAAGCGAGCGCGTTACCATGGAGTTATCACTGCCTTCATACTAAACATCCAAATCTGTCTAGCTGTTTTAGCGTGAAGACTTAACAAACATACAAAACACACATATATCACTTCGACTAGACCCCCCTCCCCTCGCCCTACCCCCCACCTCGCAAAGATTTCCACGACAGCCGGTCTATTGCCACACGCATCCAGTGGGCTCCAGCGACTTTGACCACCTTGTAGGAAATTGCCCACGCTTCGCCTTCCAGTACGTGTTCTCCACTCTAGAAATTTTCATCCTGAACGCCCGCCCACTGCCACTTGACTTTGGATATTCTGCAGATAGAATAGCATTTATTAAGTTATCATATTTCAATTTACCAGTTAGAAGACTATTTATGAAATTTGAAAATTACTTAAGTAAATATTACTATGAAAAACTTAAATCGCTTATAATTTATGCCACAACTATGCATCTATCGCTGAGATTGGCCGGGGACGTATTCAATTTTGCACCGTGCCCTATCTGCCGGCTCTATTAGCCAAGTTTGATGTTAGCATTTTTCGTTCATACCAATCGAGTTCGATTTGCCCTTTTCATGTTATTTTAGATAGCAGATGGAAAATCCACTATTTTTCTGTATACTTATGAATTAACTAGAGACTTACTTTGTTTCGCTCTTAAGGAGTCTGCCCACTACACCGTCTCATACCATGACCGTGCTATGAACGTATCAGGCACGGAAACGAGCACGGCACGGACTACTATGCCCACTAGACCGTATCAACAGCGTATCATGCCCGTACATAACGGTTATAGTGACCGTAGCATACGCGTATCATCCGCGTATCATCCGCGTATCATCCGGGTATCAACCGCGTATCATCCGCGTGTCATATCCGTAATATAAATAATACGATACTGAGTGACATACCTGAGATAAATATCACTAATATTGAAGTATTAGTTACAATATTATAAAATTGCCAGACGAATATATTAATATTACCTAATCCTGAGAAATATTGGTACTAACCCATCTTTAATAACGATTGTCGCCCATCTCTACAAGACAAGCGGCAATACGTAACGGTCTTAGAACGGTCATCATACGCGGTTATAACGGTCATCATACGCGTTTGTAACCCGTATGCTCACCGGTTCAACAACGTCGCGTGTCAGGCACGGAGCGTACCGGCAACGGCAAAATATTCTCGCCGACAATTGTTGACGCTCCGTGCACGGCACGCGACGGTGCCGGTCGGTGACGGAACGGTCTAGTGGGCAGAGTCTCATACATTTCAATACAAAGAATATTTTTTTGCCTGACACGCTCCTAGCACGGTCATGGTATGAGACGGGGTAGTGGGCAGACTCCTTTATGTAGATGAATTTCGTACTTATCATTTTTAATGACTACTTATTGAATAAATAAGTATAAAATTAAATTGAATGGAATCGCCATTTTGTTGGAAAAAGTTCTAACTCTGAAGTTGGAATGATTATTTTGTAGTAATATCTTTATAGCCGGAAGGCAGTGGTAGCCGAGTGGTAACGCGCTCGCTTAGGACACCGAATGAAGCGAGTTAAAATCCCGGGTCTTGCACCTCTGATATTTTCATGTGCGAATCATTTCTAACATGATTACTACTTGCCTTATAGTGAAGGAAAACATCGCGAAGAAATCACCATATCTGAGAGAACCTAGTAAGTTTTCGAAAGACGCACTTGGCCGTGGTGAATTATGGCCAGATCCCCCTCGTATTGAAGGGAGGCCCGTGCTCAGCAGTGGGACATTAAAAAGGGCTGAATACAATCTTTATAGCTTAAAAATAATAAGTTGTATTTATCTCCTTGAAACCTGTCCATAACAGGTTGAATAAACATAACAAAAATCGGAAAACTTATTTTTTTGAGGTTTACCAGCCTTACCTTACCATATCTATGTCATATAATAAGGTAAAATTTCAGACTAAGGAACTAATATAGATAGTCTTGAACTAAACATGAAGCTAAAGAATAACGTTTTTAAATAGATTAAAATTACAAGATATCAAAAATTTGTGTGTTAATTTAACTAATCTATATTAATATCATAAAGAGTAAAGGTTTCTTCGTTTGTTTGTCCGTTCGTTCGTTTGTTTGTTTGTTTGTACCGAATAAGCTTCGAAACTACTGGACCGTTAAGATGAATGTAAGAAGATAGTTTGAGATCCTGGGAAAAACATAGGATAGCTTTTATCCCAAAAATCATCCCTTAAGGGTTAGAAAATGGGAATGAAACTTTTTATGGGGAATCAACCCAGGGAAGCGAAGCGAGGGGGAGTCGCAAGTACATATGTATATAAAATTTCTCTTATTATTTAAAGGAAATAAACGATATGTATAGCAAAATCGAGAATAGCAGGATATTTCGCAAATTATGCTACTATTTTTGATTTTGACATATTTTGGTTTTGCTATAAAAGTGTTTTTTTATAGTTATTGTTTAAGCATTTAAAAATTGAATAAAGACATGTGTTATTACATAA
This sequence comes from Fabriciana adippe, assembly GCA_905404265.1. Classification (NCBI taxonomy): domain Eukaryota; kingdom Metazoa; phylum Arthropoda; class Insecta; order Lepidoptera; family Nymphalidae; genus Fabriciana; species Fabriciana adippe. The sequence goes on from FR989988.1 coordinate 1,516,601, forward strand.
TAATATTATATACACATTGATATTATTATAAAGACTTAAAAATATTATCAAAGTCGTATACTTTTACATAACAAGGTTATACCCCAATTTCATACTACATAAATACATGTAAAATTAACCATTTTTCACTCGGCGCTCTTCAGCAATGAGCTAGTTATGCCAAAAATGAAATTTCATACCATTCAAGCAAAGGTAATTCATAGTGCTGAAAAACTTCTACATACAGTACTCCCGTTACACGAAATCGCTTGAAAGAGCTTCATAGCTATCCAAGTGTACGTAATTCTTTTATCGTTCCCCCTCGATACTCGAAACTCTACTCTTTTGCAAAACAAAACTTGTGTAAAACTTCCCCGGGTGGCTTATGCCTCATTTGGCACAGGATGAGTTTCCAAGTCTATTTAAATTTAGAGCATGTCTGTACATAACTCTTATTTATTGGTCGGAGGCAACTGCTTTAAGTTAAATTTCTTATGTAACCAAACTTTATCCGCACTTTTTGTCAATGTCGAATACTTAGATCGTTTTTACGAAAGCCTTTCAAAGTAAAGCTGCTTTTTTTTTCAACTTTCTTCATAATTTTTAATATCCCCGTATTTTTTCATTAAGCTATAATTATTCTTGTTAGAATTTTCCAACGTTGTATTTCACCCTTCCATTAAGTAAGGATGTTATAAAAAGTCGTTTACAGGCCTTACCTTTTAACCAAACCGCATAACTTTGGAACTTAAGAAGGTGTAAGTTTTAAAGCTTAAAATTAATCTAGCTTAGCAAGTGCCACTCTTTATCGATTATATTTTTTCAATAGATTATCGTCAAAAAGATATTGGAACAGATAATGCTTTTTTTAATGAAATTTACACAGTGCACAGATTTAGATGCAAAAGAAAATATTCAATGAACCTCATGATTCTAATACATAAGTTTGACTTGAGATGTGCAAGATTATAGTAGACGTATGTGATATAATAAATTTCTTAAAATCAGTAGAATTTTGACTTGCTTTAAAAACGGAATATCCTTTATCCTATTTTTTTTCTTGTGTGTATGTTACGCAATATCCTCGTTAATTTTGAACCAAACATAATTTTTTTTCTTCTATGTAAGTTATCCCTCTTGGATTACATAGAAATTACAAGAAAAAATTACACATCTGCGATTAAAATAACTTTTAATCTGATTTGGAACAAAAAACCATTCGCACTAAGCGCTTTCTATCATCTTTTATAATGCGCACAGCCAAGAAGTGGAATGCTCTGCCTGCGTCTGTACCTGAAACTCTTTAGGGTGCGTGTTAACAGGCTTCTCTTGGGCAAACTCGCTGCATCGTAGGTCTTATCTACGCTTTCGAGCTAAGATGAGTCAAGAGTATGCCCATTCCTAATATAAAAAAAAAATAATAAGCAGACGCAAAAGCGAAACTATATACATTCATAATCACAGCAAAACAAATAAATTCCTCAAAAAAAGGCATGTATATCCACGGTATATTACATGCTCATTGATAAAAAAAAACCCTGATTTTTAGGTCAATTTTCCCTTTTTAGTCCAAAAATAGCCACTACATGTACATATATTTCATTTTTTGGTTTCCTTGATATACTTGAGATGGCAGGTTATATTTACTTTTGATATAAATCTTAGCAACTGTCGGCTCGGCCTCATAATTAATCCACACTTCATTATTACGTCACGGCCCTGATTTGTGTCTTCCACGCCTAGTTAGCAGGAACGCTTTGTTATGCGTTATGCTGCCTGATTACATGTTGTGATAAAATAAATTGATGCGCGCTTCTTGAATTAAAACTAAAATTTTGTTACAAAATGTATGGTGAAATTGAATTATTGCTCCTACGAAATGGAAATTTAAATAAATTTTGTTTTAAGATGTTTATTTTGGTTAAACCATTATCATGAATAGACAGAATAAGTGCATTTAGCTCTTTTTAAAACCCCACTGCTGGCGCCTTAAAGTGGGATTAGACTATCACCACGCTGACCAAGTCCAGTTTGACGGACTTCATAAGTCTTCCGAAACTTTGCCATGTTTTGTTAGACATACAAGTTTACTCACGATTTTTTTCCTTTACCAAGCAAGTATTAAATATGTGTATGGGTGAGGAGTAAAAATAGGAATATTTAAAGAATACCACACAATTCCTGCCTCGAAATGGATAGAGCCTGAAAATTAAAGTATTTATTATTTTTTTGCTACACCACAATGTCGGCAAATTCGCAGATGGTAATATTATAATATAAATTATGGTATGTAATCGTAGTCTACGAGTACAACGCTTACAACACTTGTAGCTGTAACATTATATAATATGTACATACATATGTGTTCATTACTTATAATTTGACTGATTTTCAAAAAAGGAATAGATAATAAAATAGATAATAAAATACGCTGTATTTTTTATAAGTATTACCTATATACGCGATATCATTATATAATATAAGCGATATCATTATCAATTATTATGTATAGATTTTCATTTTATGCAAAATCCAAAAAAAAAAACTTTTACATCAGTGTGTTTATATATACACATATATATATATATATATATATATATATATATATATATATATATATATATATATATATGTGTGTGTGTGTGCGTGCGCGTGCGTGTGTGTGTGTTCATTACTTATAATTTGACAGATTTTTTAAAAAAGAGGAGGTAATAAGATACGCTGTATTTTTTATAAGTATTACCTATATACGCGATATCATTATCAATTATTATGAATAGATTTTCATTTTTTTATCAATAAATTATACTCTAGGATGGTTTTATGCAAAATCCAAAAAAAAAAGACAGTGTACCTTTTTAGTATAAAGTAATTACTTTATAATTACAAAAAAAAAAAAACAGTGATTTTATCCACTCCTGGATAATTTCTAAGAAATTAATTGTTAACTGACACACCGGTGTGCCCGCGTCCCATAACACATTACTAAGCTTAACTATAGGTATAGTAAGCTTAAAAAGAAATAAGAGGAGGAGAGAAACAGAAAATATATACATAGGTAGTTGGGTCATTTACACTCTTAACTTTTTCCAATTATCCTTTACTACAAAAATCTAGCAGAATAATATAACTACAGTAAATATTATTAAAATGTACAACATCTGGTTATTTTCCAGCATCTAGGCTTTATTCTGTTTAGAATTTCTTACAAGACATGTTGATTTCCTCAGGATACTCGTAGTCCTATAAGAAGCATGAGATGAATTCGTAAATACTTTACCACGTGTGAATTAGTACGTATTATTAGTATTATCTATACATGTATATTTTTTGGAAAATTACATTAAATATTTTTAAGTTTTTAAGTACATTAAATATTTTTGTCTGTCCGTCTGGGAATATATCGCGAGATAACTACTGGACAGATTTTGATGAAATTTGGTATAATGATGGCTGGTTATCCGGGTCAACATATAAGATACTTTTTATTGCGGGAAAAACATATCGCCTATGAGAAATCTATATTAACCCTTAAAACGTATTAACGAACCCGAGTGGAGCGAGGGTGAGTCGCTAGAAGCCTATATTTTGCTTGGCTTAAGTGGCCTTATTTGTCTTAAGATGATGTTCGAAGCATGTTATGTACATGAAGTACAAGATGTTTTGAAGAATATTAATAAATTTTGTTTGGCTTACTAAATACAATTGATCGATTTAATACCTATACATTCTCAAGACACAACCCTGAAATACGGCAGGATATTACATATATGTAGATAATGACATACATTCGTAACATGAATAAAAGTTTAGAAATAATATTATACTAGTATCATTATATATAATACATTTTTTAGGCCGTTTTATATATATGCTATTCACTAGTTCTTAACTTCAAATTTTAAAGTAAAATCGTTGTCCAAGTCTCATAACACATTTACTTAAAAACCATAATCAAAAATAATATAAATAATTTACCTCATCGAGAGAAATTGTAATCAGTATTACTAACCAACGGTCTGTAACAATTCCGCCGCGTAATACCACCTGAATAATTCATGCCACACCAAAAGATAACTTTCCAATCAAGAGTGATCGGTATTCAGGATATTATCGTAATAACTGGGTTTAGATTTGACTTGACCTCATTGCCCTTATTTGTAAAACGTGAGAGTTAACTTCATTTGTTTACTTTTTGCGTGCTAACTCCATCCATCATGTAACAACGTAAATAACATAAAATTTTAGTTTCTATGCACTTGTGTTTATGGAAATGGATTAAAATTGATTATCTATAGATATGTGGTAATAGCCCAGTGGAAACGCTCTCGCTTGGGAAACTTAGTAAAGCGGGTTCAAATCCCAGGTCTCGCACTTTTAATATTTGCATGTGTGAATAATTTTCAACATTATTATCATTTGTCTTACGATGAAGGAAAATATCGTAAGAAAAGCATGTCTAAGAGAACGTAGCAAGTTTTTGAAAGACATGTTCAGTCCGCCAACCCGCACTTGGCCAGCGAGGTGGACTATGGCCTGATCCCTCTCGTATTGAAGGGAGGCCCGCGCCCAGCAGTGGGACATTAAAAAGGGTTTAATTATATAGATATATGGATAACATATTGATTATTGATAATAATTTGATTATATTTCTATCAGTATATTCTATCATTTGGAGCGGTATCATTTTTAATTTGAAAGGACGAATAAAACTATTTTTTCAGTTTGTTATAATTTTATGTTCCTAACGTTTAGAATTTATATTCGTGTAAATACGCGTTGAAGAATTATACTTGTTTTCATTTGCCTATTATGTACGTTTTCTTGAAACTTTTTCTAAATCTGTTTTTAAACAGTTTGTGAAAAAAAAAGTTCTTATGTTTAAATTTAACTTACCGTTTTGATATTTCCAACATATTAGAAAGTAGTAGGTACTATCTAATTCATTTAATATATATCAAGCCTCAAAGAAAGCATTATTCATGCAGTATTTTAATGATAGGATGAAATATAAATGTGTAATATGCAAAATTTTGTTTTTGTTAAAGTAATTTTATTTGCAAACCATAATTTAATTTGTATTCCATGAAGTAAACGAAACTTTTGGTTTTTCTTAGGCCATGATGCTAATGTTTTAAATTAACAAAGTACCTTAAATACCATGTTAGTCTGTTTGTTACATTTTCACGCTTGAAGTATATAGATTTTAATGATATTTCTCAAGAAAATTATTTACGTCATGGGGACAGATATAAGTTGCCTTTCATCCTTTCTCCACTTACCGAGTACGTTAAAACTAGCAAAGAATAAAAAAATCAATAAGGAGATTGAATTGGATTGAATTGACAGTTAAATTTTCAACAGTCGTACGCCAGTTAACAATTAATTGGTTTATTTAAAACCAACCAGTCAATCGCGCAGGAAAAATAACAAATCACGCGAAGGGATTTAATGTTTGCATCGGGTACAAGTTGTACATTCTGTTACGGTGTAAACCCTATCAATTACGGAACAGCACGATAAATCGTGGCTTTGTGTGGAAACAAACCACTGCCTCTATCGTTAGTTGGTCAGTAGTGATCTATTGCTAGGGTGACTGCAATGATGATTGTATGGGGAATTGTCTCTTGAGTGAGATACGGTGATTTGTAATTCTAATATCAATTCAGTTTAAGGTTTGGTTTTTATTTTTATGATATATTTTAAGTAAGAAAGAAATTATAAAGACTTTATAATAAAAAAAATGATATTTTTAATAGAAAAAAAATTATATTAAAGGAAAAAATACTATATTGGCTTAACAATAATAACGTGTATTTAATAGTTAACTATTTTTATTTAACTTCCTTTTTTTATTCGCTGTACGAAATATTATAATACATTCATAACATTACTCCTTCAACTGGTATAACTGCGGCTTGTATATGGTTATCTATTCTATATATCAAACCGTTTAGGTGGTAGTGCGTACTATAAACGTATGAATACAAACATACACTTGAAATAAATTAATCTCTTGCTGAATGCAGTAAGGTAAAGAGACTTCATTTACAAAACATTGTTTTATGTAAGCAATATATATTGTCGCTTGTGTGAATGGTGTCTCTTTTTGAACGTGAATTTTGAATGGTGTGTCTTTATAGCGCATTAGTTTTAATTAAACTTAGTGTTAGCTTCATATAAAATATTATGACCAATTCATTTAATACATGGGATACGGTTTAACAAGTTAACTGTTGTAGCAAATTATAATTATCTGTACAATATACATAATAAAATAAATAATAAGCACAAACAGTACATAATATTTAAAAATTGAATACTGGCTATGTTTGAGATGTTTTTTTCATTCTTTTAACGTTTGGAAATGCTTTTTATGGATACCACTCGCATTAACACAGGTATGTGGGACTCACTGGGTAGAAAAGCCAGTACTACCCATTAAAACCCAATGGAACCATCCCAGTCTTAATATGGCGTCGCAGGATCGCTTACGCATTCAACCTCAATACCCGACGGCTGGCCTGCCGATAAGACCAAAACAACCAAGGGGTTGCTCTCATTGTCCATTCTGCTATCAGAGAACTCCTAAACACGCATGGCATACAGCAAGCTCTTGGCTACACGCCCGGCTGGATTGCCGGACGCTAATGGGATGAGAATGCGACCCCCAAGGACAAGATGAACACACATAGGTGGATATGTAGCATAAATAATTTAAGCCTTTAAATTTTTTTATATATTATGTTTGATATGTATTAAAGAAATAATTTAATGAATTTGAATTCCCTATATTATGTCAATCAGACTAAAAAAACATCTAATATAAATTTCATTGTAATTTGCCAAGTCAAAATATAACTTTCCTTTTATTATGATTAAAACAAAAATAGTCCCACTGTATACGTTTCGAGGATGAAGTCATATACAATAATATCTCATAATAATATCCAATATATAACTAAAATGATGGTTGCCCTATAAACTGATATCTCACAGTATTGTCCATCTGTCTGAACGGTCGTTATCGGTATCGAGTTTGGCTTGCTTCGGATTTAGCTAATTCGTTATTATTTGTATATTTTCCGTAGATTTATGAGAGCCATATTCAGAATCATTCATAAATTACGGACTATTTCCAGCAACTCTGAGATGAAATCTTCTTTGAAACACATTCATGTACAATCAATAAGCTGCCTGATAACTCTCCCACTTTGTGTAAGTAAATGAACAGATCGAGTTATATCTTCTAGTTTACTAAGACTTTAATGAAATATTGCGTATATTAATTTATCTATCTATTGAGATATTACAATATTATGTTAACGTTAAGAGATAATATTATTTAAGCCTTGCATCGTAGAAATAACAATAGTGGGCTTTAATTTAAACACTACAGTAAGGAACTAATTAATTAAATATATGGGTGATTGTTGAATTGGCATTGTCTTTTACAACGGAGCTTACGAATTCGATTCTCATGCGACAAATTGTATATTTATTATGCTGAAGTTGAATTGGGTATTGGTAAAACACATTGTAATGGAGACTATCACCTCTCAAAACGTTTTGTTTCACACTTGTGCCATTAGATATAAAAATATAGTGAGAAATCAGTAATAATTACGTTTGTAAATGCGTAATAAATGACCTAATAATTATATATATATATATATATATATATATATATATAACGAAAGTAGAAAAATATATACGGAAAAGTTTGTGAGTTTATGAGTGTGTTTGTTACGTCTTACCGTTGTAACCACTCAACGGATTGAAGTGAACGTGAACAAAGGCAACTTTGTATCGACGTATCAGCAAGTATGTACATATTATAATTCTTAACTTTATACATCTCTTGACGATAACTTTCAATAGCTGCAACAAGAAATAATCCAACTTATACTTGGTGCCAGATAAAAAAAGTAATTTTTTCGTATTTTGCCACGGGTTTTTTTTATCGTTGGTTTCCATTTTTTTTAATTCTTTACAGTAATCATAGTCACGGGAGAGACTCGCTTTTGAAACATCCCAAAAATAAATATTTTCATGCGGAAACGACCGAAAATATACTTATATTTAAAACTAGCGACTCACCCTCGCTCCGCTCGGGTTCGTCCCTACTTACGTTTTAATGTTTAGTATAGATTTCTCAGAGATGAGATATTTTTCTGCAGAAAAAAGTATCGTATATGTTAGCCCGGATGACCAGCTATCATCATACCAAATTTCATCCACATCCCTTTAGTGGTTTTTCCGTGATGCGGTCACAGACAGGCAGACCGACAGACAGACACACTTTCTAAAAACTATAGATTCGGCCTCTGTATCCATAATAATGTCTATTTTAACAAGATTTTCAAAAAAATATTTAGTATACAGATTCAGCTTAGTTACAATTTTATTATATGTATAGATGTAAAATATTCGCGTATTATAACATAACGACACTTAAATTTCACTTAACGTACGTTATAGTAATTTCATATCGCTTCCAATTTTTGCCTGCGAGCAAATCACGAATTGTTTGCGATCATGATGGCTGTAATAATATATCGCATTCCATTCTCTTTGTGAGAACACGTCGCTAATGAAAAATACGCACGCCTCGGAATTCCTGATCGATCCACGCTGACGCATCTTCGACGTTACGTGACTTGAAGAGTGCCTGTTACACCGATGTCTAATCTCATCTTATTTCATAATTTTGTGAATATTCTTATTTTGTTTTGAAATGGGAATACTTATATAAATGAAAAAATATATATATATATGTATGTATATATATTTGTTACTTCTGTACTCTGGACTCGTTGGGCGGATTTAGATGAAAGTTAGTGTATAGAGAGACTATGCCCTGGAGTAATACAAGTTTCTAGTTTATCTATTTTGAAATGAGAGGGCTCAACGAACAGGGGTCGTAGGTTTAGTTTTTTATATTAATCTTACATGTGTTTAATGCCGTTCGGGAATCTATAAAATACTAGCAAACCCGGCCTCGCGAAACTCTGGCGTGTGAAAATCATTAATTTTGCAATAAAAAAAGGAAATAAACGGGATAAAAACTATCCTATCTTTTAAGTTGAAACACATCACACATTTTGAAAAAAGAAACCGTTAAGATCGGATAAGTAGTGTCGGAGTTCATCCCGGACTAACATCGTGATATGGGAATTTTATATATTAAGATTTAATAAACTGGAAAGACATACTGTGATTCTATGACAATTATTTTTATTATTTCCATACAATATACACTATTAAAAATGTCTATCCCTCAATTAACGTAGAATGTTTCATTGTATAAGGCCCATTTTTATGGTTAATAAGTAACCCACCTTTTTAACCATAAAAAAATCTTATGGGGTATCGCAGAACACGTAAATAGTGCAGTTGCGTCACTGGTTTGTTCTAGTTAAAGCGTATTTCTATACGCGATGTCATAATTCTTCTCTACACATTAAGCCTATACATATTACACGTGGGTGTAAAATATGCCCTACTTAAGCTTAGCATGCCGCTAGTGTCTTGGAATATTGGAACAATTTATGTGGAGACCTTTGTAATTTAGAGGATCTCTCAAATTGAAGGTATGGTTGACACCTCGCCCTCGTTCACTGAATTTTGATGACTCGAATACTCCCGGAGGAATCTATCGCATTGCAAATGATGTGGCGGCGAAAAATATTAAAAGCTATTAATAATTTCATATCCTTTAGGAGATTATCTTCCTTTATTGTTTTGTTATATTTGTGCTTCGAACAGATATTTGAAATTGGGGGTATTTGCATATATTTTTTACTAGCTGTGCCTCGCGGTTTCACCCGGGTTAAATTTGTTTGATTATAAACATCAGTTTTACAATAATGTACGGAAGTCTGCCCGTTTTGTTAACATTTATGATTACTACTCCGCTCCCTTGGGTAGTAGCATGATGATATATAGTCTATAGCCTTCCTCAATAAACGGGCTATCTAATGCAACAACAATTTTTCAAATTGAATTAGTAGTTCCTGAGATTGGTGCGTTCAAACAAACAAACTTTGCCTCTTTAAAATATTATTATAGATATTTTACTATATATTATTCGACTCGTGCGCCACCTATTGTATATTTAGTGGTACTATGTAAAATAAATTGCTCCTACTAAGCTTGCAAAAGCTGATTTAACTAATATTATGAAGAGGTAAAATTTGTAAGTTTGTTTGTAGGAAGTAATCTCTAGAACCACTTAACCGATTTAGATAAAATTTGGTAAAAAGATAGATTGAGACCCTGGGAAGGACATAGAATAGTTTTTATCCCGGAAATCATCCCTTAAGGGTGTGAAAATGGGAATGAGAGTTTGTATGGGGAATCTACCTACATAGTTTGTACCATAACAATGATATAGAAATGTGTAAAATGTCATGATAGAAGACAAACAATATTATTATAATAATAATAATATATACTACATGTATACTCTGGTCGGGTAAAAAACACCTTTATACACGATTAGTGGTAGAATGGTAGCTTATTTTTAAAGAAATCGGAGTCAATATCTTTTTTTCGAAACCAAAACCAAAATGAAAACGTAATAAATGTGATGAAATTGATTACTTTCTATTGCTATTTAAACTTTTTAAAACGTACAATACAATCTAAAGCTCACATTTCACAAACGTATACAAATAATGCAACAAAAGAACTTTTGACTTTTTACGTCAATTGATTATTTCCATGTTTAAATATACCTTTGTGCCTCTATAGCTCTAAGCCACGGAAAACGATTATTCTTGCTTCTTGTTACTCTTTATTAAAAACTTCTGCGTTTTCCTTCCTTTGAATACAATTTACTTTTGAATTGGTTAGATATTTCAATCCGCGATGTATAAGTAGCGGAATATTTTTCATTTCATCTTTTTTTTTCAATTTTATTTTCTTGCATTGATGTTTGAGAAATATATTATTACTGACTAGCATTTCCCGCGGCTCCGCCCGCGTTCAGATTATCAAAAACCAAATTCTTAGGCTTTACACATTAATATATTCTTACATATACCACTTTCATTGCGCACCGCATGATTGGTAAATAGTGGCAGATATTGACAATGCCACAAAGGTTCCTCCGTTAATCTCATATTTAATTTAGTAATATTGCACTTTTTGTTTTAGCAATAACATTTATGTACGTCTATACTTCTGTTTTGTTTGTTTGTTTAGTTTTGGGCGATAAACTTTCAAACTACGGAATTAATTTGAATTATTTTTTACTAATAGACAGCTATTGATTAATTTAATATTTAGCTGATTATTTAAATTATGTACATAATGGTAACTTTTCTTAATGTTAATTTGTCGCGAAACAGAATTTCATAAGAAAGAGTAATAAGTAAATAATTCTAAGCAAATGCTTTTTATTATTTCATATGGCTCGGCTAATATAATTAAAATCGTAAGAATTTTTTATGTCCTTTAACCCTTTACCTTCCAAGAAATGGTGTCAAAAAAAAAACTGAAAAAGTTTAGGTATAACAGTTCCTAAAATACTTTTGCAAAGTTTTTGAGATATGGAATTTTTTTAGTTACCCGCTTTGTCGGTTTAACAGCCATTAACTTGTTTTCCACTTATTTTTACGGTTGATAAAATGAGTCGATATTGCGGAAACGTAAATATTACTCGTATTTATTTTAGTGTTAACCTAACAAAACACGTAAGTACGGAAAACAACACAGAATTTTGTTATACGAAACCTATAATGCGCGAGTTGGATTTGCATTTGTCTAATTTTACATTAAAAGATAAAAAAAATATTAACATTATTTACTAAAGAATAAAAATTTACAAATATTTTCATTTGAAAATTGTTTCGACCAACAAAATATTACTTATATGTTACTAAATTATAAAGCCAAAAAGTTTGTTTTATTGATAATTTGAATACTGGCGGGGCCGCGGGTAATTTAGTACCTAGTAATTCTAAAGACAGAAAGGTCATATCTGTACATTATTATTTTTTTGGATTAAAACTACGTATTTTAAAAACACATGGCGACATCTATTGTCAAATATCTAAATAACACATAAATAAATTTTCATCAAAATAACTATTTTAATGAATAAAATAGTGCTATTGATATTTCTTTTAAGATAAGATTTTTTTAATAGTTTTAACATACATAATAAGTTACCTTGCTAATGTGTTAATAGTATCATCTTGCTTTTATTTTAACCAGTTTTTGTATTTTTTCTCAGAAATGAGCTATTTTCCTGCTGTAATAAGTATCCTATGCATTAACCCGGATAACCTGCTATCACCATACCAAATTTCATCTAAATCCCTCCATTGATTTTGCTGTGATGCGGTCACATACAGACAGACAGACAAAAATTCTAAAAACTATAGATTCGGCCTATAAATCGCTAATAATGAATATTTCAATAAGATTTTCCGAAAAATATTGAATGTACGGATTCGGCTCAGTTACAATTTTATTTTGTGTTACATACTCATTTATAAAATCGAAAGTTTGCTTTATTGATAATTTCAACTCGGGCGGGACCGCGGGTAATTTAGTAGTACGTAATTCTACATACATTCATACATTCATTTTTTTTGGAATAAAAACTACGTATTTTAAAAACACATGGCGACATCTATTGTCGAGTATCTAAATACATATAAATAAATATTAATTAAAAAAACTATTTTAATGAATAAAATAGCGCTATTGATAATTTGATTTTCAAGATAAGCTATTTTTAATAGTTTTTACCATATTTAGTAAATTACCTTGCTAAACTATTTATAAATAGTATCATCGTCGTTTTATTCCAACCAGTTTTTGTGTTTTTTCTCAGAAATTAGATATTTTTCCGCGGTAAAAAGTATCCTATATGTTGACCCGGATAACCAGCTATCATCATACCAAATTTTATCAAAATCCCTCCAGTGGTTTTTCTGTGATGCGGTAACAGACAGACAGACAGACAGACAAAAATTCTAAAAACTATAGATTCGGCCTCTGTATCGATAATAATGTCTATTCCAATAAGATTTTCCAAAAAATATTTAATGTACAGATTCGGCTTAGTTAGAATTTTATAATATGTACAGATTATGAAAAATACTAAAAACAAGTTGGATAATTATCTTAGTCTTAGGACTGAGGAGAACTGTTTATATAATACTAGCGACTCACCCTCGCTTCGCTTCGGGATTGTCCCTAGACAAAAACAAATCTAACAAACAAACAAACAAAGTCTTCAGCTTTATATATATACTTTATTGCACAAAAAATAATTTATAATATTAGTATAGATTGAAAGTGAAAGTTTATCGATATCGCTCGTCTGCTTAGATGTTTGTTTCATAATTATGCATAAACCTTAACAGATTTTGATAATATTTAACTCGAATAATACGCTCTTGCGATATAAAAGTTAAACATCAATGTTGTTTTTTCAAATATTAGTTCTAAAATTATATATAGATGGCGCTGTTTTAGGATTTTGAAAGATAAGAAAGAAAACTATAATATTCACGTTCACGTCGATATTTAGAAACGGCAGGTAGAATATGGAGCATAATTTTTTTTTGTGTTGAGACATTAACACACAGCACCATCTAGTTCCATAGTAAGCTATGAGGCCTGTGTTATGGATACCAGATAGTTGATACACTATGCATATATAACTTTAAATACATACATATTATGAATATAAGCACCGATGATTGGAATACAAACATTCGTGCTCATCACACAAATGAATGCCCCTAGCGGGACTCGAACCCGCGACCGCTGGCACAGCAAGTAGGGTCAATACACATTGAGCCAAACGTGTCGTCAACGTTTTACATTAATACTTTTTCCTTTCCATTAACAGGTTTAAAGTGGTAATTTTTCTTGAATACTCCCTTTGTAAGTTTGTTTCACTTCACCCTATTACGAGGACTATAAATAAATGTAAGACAAAGGTCCCGGATATTTCAGACGAGTCGCTTTTACAACTGCATTCAATCATTTCGAGTCCAATTTCGTTTTTAGTTACATTGAAGTGATGAGAAAGTGCGATTTTGGAGCAGTTCTAAAGTATAATTTTTCAGTAAAAACTTTGCTGTACTGTACATTACATCAAAAAAACCGACTGTCCTAACTTTTATCTAGGTACCTTCTAAGTATATTTGGAAAAGTAAGTTATTCTATTATATTATAAATGATTGATAAATTAAAAAGAAGAGAATATACACAAAAAAAAAAAACAAGAACAAATTGTCATGGACAGAGTCGCCTTCGATTTCTTTCTTTCAGAGTTCAGAAACAGATTGTTTTTGCTATTATACATAACTACTTAGAAAGTTTCGCTGAAATAATACCATACATAACTATATTAAGCTATTTTGATAAACTACAACATGGAAAATATAAGTTAAAGTTACATAAATGCAGCTTTTTCCTTTCATTATTATTTTTATTATAAACTTGATTACACCAAAATTTGAAAAAAGCTGACAATAGACGCATGTAACTATATAATAACCTTTGAGACGTCTAAAACCTTAGTCCCATGACCATGATTGCTGTAAAGCATTCAAAACGTCGGAAACCAAAAATCAAAATAAACTCACACGTTTTGTTTAAAATATCTAACCTACTCGTATTTTATAATATGTATATTATATTTATTTATTTATTCATTTATTTATTTATGTACCAAAGGAAAAAAAACTACATATAAAAAATAGAAAAACAGTAACCATCTGTATAAAGGATGACTTATCTCTTTAAGAGATATCTACCATAAACCCTCGAGTGTGAGAAAAAAGATAATAATATATAATTGATTAAATATTTACTTTATTAATTATTACTTCTAAACCCTCACAGTGCATAACTTGGGCAGTGTAAGAAGCAAGCGTTCGTCTCTCCCAAAGGACTGCTATCACAGGCTACCGGGCGGCTTAATCTAACGAATGTTACACTAACACAACTCCAGAAATGGAATTCGATTCCCGATTTAACTAAGTGCTTTTATAGAAAATGATTTTCGATTTCAACGGAAAGGATGAACTATTAGCTCGCACTTACCCCATTATAGCTCAATGTTGGTTCAACGCTTACACGTATTTTATACATTTTGAAATGGCGTTCTCTCGTCGTGAATTTTGTTTTCACTAATCTATACTAATATTATAAAGTTTAAGAGTTTGTTTGTTTGTTTGTTTGGTTGAACGCGATCTCAGGAACTAATAATCCGATATGAAAAATTGTTTTCGCATTAGGTAGCCCGTTAATTGAGGAGGGCTATAGGTTTTATATATCATCTCGGAAAAATGTACGGTTCCCGTGGGATAGGTTTGTGTTTTTCTAGGGATGAAACTGAAGCGAAGCGAGAGTGAGTCGCTAGTATATTGATATTATTAGAAATGTTTGAAATTTCAATGTTTATTTTATTAGATATTCTGGTTAAAGCGTTTTGCAATTACCTTGTATAGCTACGTATGTATGTATATAAAAACTCATGTAAATAATTTTCTACCAATTGTTATTAAGACATTATTTATTTGTGGTTGGTTCTAGTGTTAAATTTCTATATCTAAACTAATATTATAAATGCGAAAATTTGTGAGGATGTCTGGATGTCTGGATGTATAGACGTATGGATGTTTGTTACTCTTTCACCCAAAAACTACTGAATGGATTTTAATGAAACTTAAAAAGAGTATAGCTCATACATCAGAATAACACATAAGCTACGTTTAATCTCGGAAAAATGTACGGTTCCCGTGGGATAGATTTGTTTTTGTAATAATATATAATAGATTTCTTAATAATATAAATATACTATGAATGTTATAAGCATTACGTTTTTATATCTACAGTGAAATCATGTAATACCCATAACACCCATTGTTTATGGCGACTCAGCATTAACCCTCGTCATGGTGACAGAAGATAACGTCAAATCAAATGTTATCAATGAATTGTGGTGCTTAGATTGGGCTGTGACAAAAGAACCTAATGTGATTTTGACCTAATAATAATCGGACAACATGGGAATTTATGTGTATGTATGTTTGTTACCCTTTACGTTGAAATGCCTGAACAGATTTGGATAAAATTTAGTACCTGGAGTAACACATAACCTATTAAGCTAGTTGACGTACCCCAGTGAAGCCAGGTTAAGTCGCTAGTATATTATAACAATAACAACCACTAGGTTTCGAGCGTTTTTCCACCCTCTCATCTTGCAGTTCTTCAGTTATAACGGCAAATAATTTCATTTTTGCTTAGTTAAACATTTTTTTTTGTCATTATAAAGAAAAATTATAATTTATTGTTGACATTTTAAACATTCATTTAAAGAAGATTCGTATCAAATAGTTAGATTTTTTTTTTAAAAGGTTTTCGGGTTTATAACTTTCTAAAAGGTTTTTGGGTAAATAACCATAGCACGACCTTAATATACTCCATTTACTGGCACCTTATTGGAGTGTATCCCTTAGAGCCTGTATGCTACTTCAAATTACAGACCAAATCCATTTGGCCGTTACCGGGAGTAACCAACATACAAGCTTTCGCATTTATATTATTACTAGCGACTCACGCTCGCTTCGCTGTACGTTTTCACGGTTAGTATAGAATAAACTATATATTTGTATATATATAGGTATAGAAAAGTAACTATATATAACCCTTACTTGAGAAATGATTCCCCATACAAACTTTCGTCGTCCTTTTTCACCCCCTTAAGGGATGATTTCCGGGATAAAAACTATCTTATGTCCTTCCTAATCTAATCTAAATCGGTTTAGGCATGAAAAGGTAACAGGCAGACAGACATACAGAGTTATTTTCACATTTTTAATATTAATACGTATGGATATTTAATTTAGTTAAGTATAAAAAAAAGCTGTTAACTCGTTTGTGCTTTACTATCTTAAGATTATAGTGAAGCGGCGTAAGTTTCACACGAGTCATCGGGACGTAGCGGAAGTGAAGTAATGACCCGTCGTTTAACTGCAACTTGCAAAACAACTAAGCGCGGAACTTACAAATTGTGAGATGTACACGCTTGCCAACTCTCTAACTGAGCGCATGATGTTAATTACTCTATTGTTTTTGTATTAGTATTCATGTACCGTATGCTATTCTTATAAAGTTTTATTAGCTTTTTCAATTTATTTGCAGCGGTTCAAACTCCACTCTTTACAAAAACGAACAGCCTTATTACAGATGTCATTTCTCCATGAGCTTTTTAATAATGAGATTGATAGTAGTGCTCTTATTGAAAAATTAAATATTAACGTACCGCCTGTGTTCCCACGATATCAAAAACCATTGTTTAGCACTAAAGCTTACAGAAGCAACTTAGGCAAGAATTCTCCAATGGCGAAGCTTCAACGTACTTACAATCAACTGACGAATTTAATTTGTAACTTAGACGTTGCCCACGACACATTTAATATATTTAAAAATAAAATACGTAAATTTATGACTCAGTGTGACGATAGTAATGTTGGTTTTTGTTAATGGTTGATTATTCTTTTATTTTATTAATTTACTTTATTCGACTACTCAGTTTTGTTTAAATTTCATTTAATTTTGTTGTACTTTTTTAATTATCTATTATTCTAATTAATTTAATTTGTTCCCATTGTATGACATTTATGATTATTTTCGTTTTGTGATACCTACACTTTAATTATGTTTACTTTTATCTAATATTGTGCATGCTGTGATTGTCTGTAAGTGGAAAAGCATTTAATCAATGTACTAATAGCATTTTTTTTATTATCATGTAACAATGTATTTTCTGTTGACGATCCTAAATAAATAAATTTATTTTTTGGAGGAGGCCTATGGTCCAGCAGTGGACGTGTTTCGGCTGAAACGTACGAACGTAACGTACGTAGTTTTTTCATATATCTCTTTTTAATTTTCAGAATTTTATCTAATCTGGTTGGAACCTATATAATTTTAACGACAATGCAATCATATAATACTATGAAAATAATCTGAAAATATTGCCAAAATGCAATAGGAATCTTAGAATGAAGTTTTGTGTTATAAAATATTTGAACGTTTATTATTATTTGGTGTAAAGTCAGGACGTACTTTAGTCACAGTCTCACGGGATTTTTTTGTCAAAATAAATAGAATTACAAATTTATTACAGGTTGGTAAAATAATAGACAAAGGAGGGTGTCTAAGTGTATGGGAAGTAATACTTTTTTGATGTGATAAAGAAAAGGCAACTAACCGAAGTTGAGAAGCTTTAACAACTCTCCTTATTTCTATAGAATATTCTCGTAATGTCGCGTAAAATGAGAAGCTTTTTCCGAAATAATCTTTACTAGTAGTAATATTCAACCCTTTTTAATGTCCAACTGCTGGGCACAGGCCTCCCTTCAATACGACAGGGATCAAGCCATAGTCCACCAAGCTGGCCAAGTGCGGGTTGGCGGACTTCACATGTCTTTCGAATACTTGTTAAGTTTTCTCAGACATGCAGGTTTCCATACAATATTTTTCTTCACTGTAAGACAAGTAATCCTATGGGAAATGATTCGCACATAAAAATATCAGAGATTCCGGGCTTTGAACCCGTTTCACTGGGTTACCCAAGCGAGCGCGTTACCACTGGTTTACCACTGCTTTCAAACAATGAAATAATTTTCTATTCAATCCAATTTTCTTATTAATGGCTGCAAAGCTTGCCGGTTGAGTACAGATTATTTCGGCACGTAGAAGAAATAATCTGTAAGTATCCCATTAATACGAGTATGAAATAATATGAAGTCAATATTTAATATGCATAAATAATGACGACACGTTTGGCTCAGTTTGTAGTGACCCTACTTGTAGTGCTAGCGGTCGAGGGTTCGAGTCCCGCTGGGGGCGTTCACTTATGTGATGAGCACGAATGTTTGTACTCTAGTCATGGGTGTTTATATTTATAATATATATGTATTTAAAGTGATATATGTGTAGTGTATCAACTATCTGGTATCCATAACACAAGCCAAGCTTACCATGGAACTAGATGGTGCTGTGTGGTAATGTCCCAACATATATATTATTTATTTATAATAACAAAATGAATAGATAAATAGAGTTCACTTTGTACAGTAAGAAAGTAAACAAGCGATGACCGACAGAAACTTTGGACGCAACTAAGCTCGAAACTAGCAAGTTACAAGATTTATCTGACGCTTGCCAACTTACCGAGCATGTGATGGTAATTGCAGTATTGATTTTGAGTTAGTCTAATTTGATTTGTGGCGTTTGTTAAGCGAATTTTGGAGGAGACGAATCTATAATAATATAAAAAGACTAGCGACTCACCCTGGTTTCGCTCGGGTTCGTCCCTATATACGTTGTAACTGTTAATATGGAATAGATAGAGTATATTTATTCAGCCTTTTTTAACGTCCCACTGCTGGGCACGGGCCTCCCTTCAATACGAGGGGGATCAGGCCATAGTCCACTACGCTGGCCAAGTGCGGGTTGGTGGACTTCACATGTCTTTCGAAAATTTGTTAGGTTCTCTCAGACATGCAGGTTTCCTCACGATGTTTTCCTTCACCGTAAGGCAAGTGGTAATCATGTTAGAAATGATTCGCACATGAAAATATCAGAGGTGCGAGACCCGGGATTTGAACCCGCTTCACTCGGTTTCCCAAGCGAGCACGTTACCACTGGGCTACCACTGCCTTTACAGCTTTTTATACAACTAAATTTAATTAAGTAAATTTTCAAAATAACAACAGTAATATAATTGAAAACTGGAATAGCTTATCCCAAAGGAACAATAACACAATTAGCATCACATGCTCGGTCAAAGACTTGGCAAACGCCAGATACATCTTCTGTAAGTTCTACGTTCAGATGCAACTTGCTGCCACGAGTAGCTGCTTCATTACTAGATTAATTTTGTTATTATTATATAAATTCTTCTGATTCGTTTTGTTCTGTCTATCTTTTATTATGTATTGAATTTATGTATTGAAGGGAGGCCCGTGCCCAGCAGTGGGACGTTAAAAAGGGCGGAATACATACATACAAAAAGTTGTAATTATTTAAAAATATAATATATGTATGTAGATGAAGTAAAGTAAACAAAAATAAATCTATTGTTAAGGCAATTTGATTAAAAATTAAGAAAGTGGAATAATTACTTTAAGACTAATTTTAGAATTGTTGTACAA
Organism: Fabriciana adippe; assembly: GCA_905404265.1. NCBI lineage: Eukaryota > Metazoa > Arthropoda > Insecta > Lepidoptera > Nymphalidae > Fabriciana > Fabriciana adippe. Next base: position 1,536,778 of record FR989988.1, read on the forward strand.
AGTTTTGATTAACTGTAATTATATTTTTTGGGAATTTATTAATTACTAGCGGCTTGCCCTTGCTTTGCTCGTGCTCGTCTCTAGGTACGTTTTAACGGTTAGTATAGAATAGATAGACTATGTAATATTATATATTATATACAAAGGTATGATGAGTTGTTGTGGGTTGTATTATAACGTGTTTTCCCGTCGGAATGAGATAATTCCCCGTAAAAAGTATCTCTATGTCACTCTCCAGTCCTCCAACTATTTCTACACAAAATACCCGTTACTCTGTTTCAACGAGAAAGAAGGAAAAATTAACAAACAAACAAACAACTTTTTACCGCGGCAACTTATTTTCACGAGAAAACACGTTATAATACAACTCACAACAATTCAACATACCTATGTATATATATATATATATATATATATATATATATATATATATATATATATATATATATAATACTAGCGACTCATCCTCGCTTCGTTCGGTTTCATCCCTAGATACGTTCTAATTAATTTTTGAGCGAAACCCTAATTCTTTTTTTAAAATAGTAAATAAAGTAGCCCAAGTTACTCCTTATAACATCAACTATCTGCTCTACTACTACTAATCCATTAAAACTGGTCCAACCGTTTCGGAGATTTGCCGGAACAAACAGACAGACAGACAGACAGACAAAAATTTAAAAAGTTTTGTTTTTCTTATAAGTACCGTATATAATTCCATATGCATTAAGTGTAAAGCTGTTATTTTGACATTACAAACAGACACTTCAATTTTATTTATTTATATAGATATAGTCGATCTATTCCATACTATAATAAGCGTTAAAACGTAACAAGGGACGAATCCCAGCGAACCTAGGGTGAGTCGCTAGTATATAATACTAGCATTTCCCGCGGCTCCGCCCGCGTTCAGATGATCAAAAACCAAATTCTTAGGTTTTACACATTAGTATACTCTTACATTATACATTACTTTCATTGCGCACCGCATGATTGGTAAATAATGGCAGAGATTGACAATGCCACAAAGGTTCCTCCGTTAAATTGAACTTTTTGTTTTAGCAATAACATTTATGTATGTCTATATTTCTGTTTTGTTTGTTTTTTTTTAGTTTTTCACGATAAACTCTCAAACTACGGAATTAATTTTAATCATTTTTTACTAATATTTAATATATAGCTGATTATTTAAATTACATAATGATAACTTTTCTTAATTAGCGCTAGTTAGTAATGTTTTCCAAAACGATTTTCAAAAGAAAGTGTAATAAGTAAATAATTCTAAGCGAATACATTTTTTTATTTCATATGGCTCTGCTAATATGATTAAAGTCGTAAGCATTTTATTGTGTCCTTTAAGCCTTTACCTTCCAAGAAAAGGTGTCAAGAAAAAGTGAAAAAGTTGAGGTATAACAATTCCTAAAATACTTTTTCATAGTTTTTGAGATATGAAATATTTTTAGTTACCCGCTTTGGCAGTTTAACAGCCATAGACTTGTTTTCCATAAAATGTTATAAAATAATATAAATTGAACTTATTTTTACGGTGCAAAAAATGAGTAGGTATTGTGGAAACGTAAATATTATTCGTATTTATTTTAGTGTTAACCATACAAAACACGTAAGTAAGAAAAACAACATAGCATTTTGCTATACGAAACCTAAAATGCGCGAGTTGGATTTACATTTGCCCAATTTTTACAGTAAAAGATTAAAAAACATTAACATTATTTACTAAACAATAAAAATTTACAAATATTCTCATTTGAAAATTGTTTCGGCCAACAAAATATTACTAATATGTTACCTACTAATTTATAAAGCCAAAAAGTTTGTTTTATTAGAAATTTAACCACGGGCAGGGCCGCGGGTAATTTAGTAGTAATTATAGTAAAGTCATAGAAAGGTTATATCTGTACATTTTTTTTTGGATAAAACTACGTATTTTAAAACACATGGCGACATCTATTGTCAAATAGCTAAATAACACATAAATAAATTTTCATTAAAATAACTATTTTAATGAATAAAATAGCGCTGTTAATATTTCTTTTAAAGATAAGTTTTTTTTTAATAGTTTTAACATAATATATAAGTAAGTTACCCTGCTAAAATATTAATAGCATCATCGTGCTTTTACTTCAACCAGTTTTTGTATTTTTTCTCAGAAATGAGATATTTTCCTGCGGTAAAAAGAATCCTATGTGTTGAGCCGGATAACCTGCTATTACCATACCAAATTTCATAAAAATCCCTCAAGTGGTTTTTCTGTGATGCGGTCACATACAGACAGACAGAAAAAATTCTAAAAACTATAGATTCGGGCTCTATATCGCTAATAATGAATATTTCAATAAGATTTTCCGAAAAAATATTGAATTTAGGGGTTCGGCTTAGTTACAATTTTATTGTATGTATAGTTACTAATTTACGAAGCGAAAAAGTTTGCTTTACTGATAATTTAAACACGGGCGGAGCCGCGGGTGATTTAGTAGTAATTCTAATAAAATCGAAAAAAGGTCATATCTGTACACTAATTTTTTTGGGATTAAAACTATGTATTTTAAAAACACATGGCGACATCTATTGTCGAATATCTAAATAACACATAAATAAATATTAATTAAAATAACTATTTTAATGGATAAAATAGCACTTTTGATAATTTGATTTTCAAGATAAGCTATTTTTATAGTTTTTATCATATTTTGTAAGTTACCCTGCTAAACTGTTTACAAATAGTATCGTCGTGGTTTTGTTCCTACCAGTTTTTGTATTTTTTTTCAGAAATGAGATATTTTCTCGCGGTAAAAAGTATCCTATATGTTGACCCGGATAACCAGCTATCATCATACCAAATTTCATCAAAATCCCTCCAGTGGTTTTTCCGTGATGCGGTAACAGACAGACAGACAGACAGACAGACAGACAGACAGACAAAAATTCTAAAAACTATAGATTCGGCCTCTGCATCGATAATAATGTCTATTTCAATAAGATTTTCCAAAAAATATTTAATGTACAGATTCGGCTTAGTTAGAATTTTATAATATGTATAGATATAAAAAAAACGAACGCTTTCCAAATTTACGTTCGTCTTTCCCTCATCAATAGATACTGAATAAACACAAAAGAAAGTCAGTTATCAACACAGGAGAAAAAGGTACTGGACTATTTTGTCTTCACCTATTTATATATAGAGATGTATGTGTGTACAATAGTTATATTATTTCGATGTATACATACATCAATGATGAGATATAACGAATATTCTATAATAGCAAAGTTTGTCTTCAATTACATCACGTTCGTAGACCATGCCTTTGACTAGGACTAATTAGTATGGCGGAGATCATAAGTTCGATTCCAACATGGTACAAATTATTGTATTAACATTATATACGATTCCAATCCATCACCCGATCTAGTTTAAAAAATAGCTTTGATTACCTACGTATTATATGTACGTTTCAAAATTTGCTCTGTTCTAAGCCTTTGTAACAGTAAGAAATGTATGGTAAAACCATAACCTGAAACACAGGTTATTAACCTAGTTCAGGTAGGTTCAAATTGTATTGTGTTCTTGATCATTTATTTTGTAAATATTATATAACTTTGTAAAAGTATTTCAATAAAATTATTATATTATTATTATGTGTATGCAGTATTGAGGTAACGTATATAAAAACAAATAAACTATGTCATCCAATGAAAATGAAAATAATTAAAGTTGATGTACTAAGTTTAGCTTAATCGTTAAAACATTAGTACTAATAATAAATAAATAAATATAAATAATAAAAATGTTGGTACACTAACACTCGGCACCATTTAGAATCATTGTAAGTTATGAGGCTTTTGTTATGGATACTAGATAGCTGATACACTAAACATATACAACTTTAAATACATACGTATTATAAACATAAACACCTATGACTGGAGTACAAGCATTCGTGCTCATCACACAAATGAATGCCCCCAGCGGGACTCGAACCCGCGACCGCTGGCACAGCAAGTAGGGTCACTACAAACTGGGCCAAACTTATCCGTGATTCCTATTTAAATAAAAAAAAATGTGACAATTAATCAACATCTAATCACCAAAACAAACTTCTAATAATCCTACTTACTAATATATTATAGAAAATGAGTACAGAAAAGAAAATTATTAAGCAATATTTTTTCTTCCAAACAATATTTCCTTCTATTGGATATATTATTACAACAGTAACTTCCATAATAACTAGCTGTCTCTTAGACTATCATCCCCCATTAATAATTCAGGCTTCGTACCTTCGACAAATAGCGGCCCTGAATATTCATAACGGTTTTATTTTTTTCCTCCGCCTAATTACAAGAGTTGGTCTTTTTCCATTTTTCTCCGCAAACCTTTTGATTTGGTATCGGAATATGGATCCCGGATTTAATTAAGTTTCGTTGACGCTGGTCCGTTGAATAAAATTGCCTTTAAAATTTCAATTCTTGCGAATGTTGAGTTTTTTATTGATGCGGTTTGTTCATTTTATGCTAGATATATTGTTCGAGTTCAATGCTGTTACTGCGGAATGTGAAAATTCTTTTATTTAAATCAAAAAGTTACTTTGTAAATTAAATATTTGTAAAACGAATAAAGAATAAAGCTTCCATAGATTGTATGTCGCATACATACATAGTGTTCTTTTTTAATTTCTATTATAATTGGTCTTTGTCTATTTAAAGTCTAAAACTGATCATCGAATCTGTGATCTTAGTAAAAAGCAATGTTTACTGCACCATAAGTTTCTTTACTTATATGTTTTCATTATTTCTTTGGGTTATTATTGTGTTTTTGTGTGTATGTGTTTGTTCTTTACGCTGAAACGCCTGTACAAATTTTGATCTGGACTAATACTTCATGGTTAGTAATAAAATTTACCAAAAGATGGCGCTAATTATAAATCTATACATATAGTAAAATTGTAACTTAAGCGAATCTGTACATTAAATATTTTTTAGAAAATCTTATTGAAATAGACATTATTATCGATACAGAAGCGAATCTATAATTTTTTGAATTTTTGTCTATCTGTCTTTACCGCATCACAAAAAACCACTGGAGGGATATTGATGAAATATGGTATGATGATAGCTGGTTATCCGGGTCAATATATAGGATACTTTTTACTGCGTGAAAATATCTCATCTCTGAGAAATCTATACTAAACGTTAAAATGTAAGTAGGGACGAACACGAGCGGAGCAAGAGTGAGTCGCTAGTAATGTTATAAATACATAAAACATATGTCACTAGTTTTATTATACTTACTAAAACAAAATCTCCTATTACAAAATCGGTTAATAATACATGGTCTGAAAGAGAACCTCCCAGGAGATGTGAGAGCGCTATATTACTTTACGCCTAAACGGTGGAGTGCTAAATTGCATAATTGGATCTTTCGCGCTGGAAATTTTAATTATGACCGAAAATTCAAATTATATAAACGCCAAGTCAGCAAGTAAGTTGCGGACGGGAGACGGGCAATATTGTTACCTATATAATATACTAGTAACTCACATTTTAACGATTAGCTTAGAGATGAGATATTTTGCCGCAGTAAAAAGTATTCTATATGTTGACCCGGATAACCAGCTATCATTATACCAAATTTCATCAAAATCTGTCCATTGGTTTTCCCGTGATGCGGTAACAGACAGACAAAAATTCTAAAAACTATAGATTTGGCTTCTGTATCCATAATAAAGTCTATTTCAATAAGATTTTACAAAAAATATTTAATGTACAGATTCGGCTTAGTTACAATTTTATTATATGTATAGATATAGATTGGATTTTTCAATTTTGATATACTACTGGCTTGAGCTTTCGGTTGTGCCTTTGTTTGTTGAGCTTTTTAATTGATTTAATTTTTTTTATTAAGCTCAACTATTTTATTTCCTTACGTAGCTATAAATAATTAAAAACGTAGATGATGTATTTTTGTATATACTACACGATTTTCAACCATAATATTCTTTTTTTTTAATAATTTGTTTTGATAGAAGTTTTTGATAGAACCAACAGTTCAATAAGGTCAATTTAAAAAAAAATATTCAAAAATATTTTTATACATATAATTTCACAAGGTAGAGCACATATATAAGGTATAGTATAATCATATAAGGTATATATTTTTGTAATCACCCGTTAAAAACCTGTATTCTGATAGCCCACTCGATTGGTCTGGATGAAAAACAATTTTAAAGACCCACAAATTAGCTAAGACCCGCCATTTTGATTTTTAATGATATCTATACGAGTATACCTTACGATACACGCATTATCAAGGTGAATCTAACGACGTATGAATCATCAAAATTGGTTAATACATTTAATAATTACGAGGGAGCATAAGGTCGAACATACATACTCGTACATACAGGTCAAAAACATAACCCTTCTTTGAGCGCCACCGCAGTCGGTTAATAATTAAAATGTAAGTGAAAATTATTATGAATAATATATATAAGACCACGTTACAGCTTTTATAATAATTAATTAATCTATAAATTAATTTTGTAAAGCAACTAAAGTAATTGCTGTGTCACGTCCACATTGATGAGACTTTACATCCCACGCAGTCGCCAGGAATACCACACATTCTCACTAATTTTGTGTGAATCGATACGTTTACATTACTGAATGCTACAAACTATTTTCGATGTGTTAAGTTTGCAAATTTTAGTATAATCGGACTGTATGTCTGTTTCTCCTACTTAAAACGTATGGAAGGATTTGGTTGTTTACTGCACATATACTGTCTACTTTTAAGCATCTAGGGACGTACCCGAGCATAGCGAGGGTCGTTACTATGTTATATATAACTAGTGGCTCACCCACGCTCCGCTCGATTGCAGCTCTAAGAAAACAAAAATAAACCTATCCCACGGGAACCGTCCATTTTTCCGGGATAGAAAGTAGCCTATGTGTTATTCCAGACTATAATATATCTCTGTGCCAAATTTCATCCAGATCCGTTCAGTCGTTCTGGCGTGAAAGAGTAACAAACATCCATACTCATAAACTTTCACATTTACAATAGCATACATAACTAAGTTTCTTTTTGATAATTAATTATAGCTTTCGTAATTTAAGTTATTATTTGATAAATTTTAAAATTTTAGTAATTATTTATTTATTGAACATGATTTTTTACATTGAGATATTTTAATAAGTGATACAGTCTTAATTTTCATCTCTGGTTATATACTTAGTTATGGGGTGAGCACATTTCATTTCGGTATCATTTAGTCATAGCTATGTATCTATATACATAGCATTCTGTACAGTATCTAGATTACTTAAGCGCTGTCCCAGATATCATTTCAGAATCAATAATATAAGTTTTATTAAATATTAATATCATAATATGAAAAACTTTTAATTTTAATTATAATAAAACGTCTGAAAAACTGAAGAAAGTCTGTCAACTTTGTATTCTACGTACAGCGCGTCTGCTTTCAGAATTTATACAAAAATATTCTAAGATATAAGCTAAGCTTCATTTTAAAGTTCTCAACGCCACCTCGTCGGATCGCGTCGATCAATCAAAATTATATTACCAATAAATCTACGGAAACTCATGCTGGAAAGGAGTATTTATACTTTGCGATACACTCGCGATGAAAACGTTAGTAATAAGTACGACCGTATGTAAACAGTAATGCAAATTGTTTATAAAACTTTATTAACTTCAAACGTCTAAGTCGTTATCGCTTTATGTGTTAAAAATTTAGTTAAAACTAACTAATATCTTAAACTAATAAAATCCATCAATTGAATAAAGAAAAGGATAACTTACAATAAAAATTTGCATTCGACGTAAGTATTGATTTGTCAAACACTGTGGAGTTAGTACCATCCTGAATTGTTTTATTAGTTGAAACACAATATTAATATGTTACGTACTAGAACTCAGAAGCGTCCATGAGAAGCCTTATGTAGATTTAAATCCCATAAGAACTATTTAAAGCACCGGGATAAAAAGTAGCCCATGTCAATTTCCGTACCAATAATAACCCCTATATAATAATAATAATAATAATAATAATAAAACATTTATTTCAGATTTACATCCATATGTGTTAGTAACAATAAGCTTATTCTAGGGTTAGTAACAGTTTTATAATAATATTAAAATATGTGGCTTCCGATGAAACTCCTGTGCTAAAGATATCGGTAGCTAGCAGCAGGGGCGTGGAGCTGTATCCAGCGACGAAACAATGGGGAGTCCCATCGGTCGGCCAAAGTGCTCAGGACGGTGTTCGATGCGCCGCGCACTCGCGCCCACAGCGAGGCACACCGCTTTCTGATGATCGTATGGAAGCAATCAGTACGCGCCTCAGCAAACATAGATGACGCGCTGCAAAAACGCGGCAGACCGATCAACATCCTGAACGCATTATTGTATTGGACGCGCAGTGCGTTATATGCCCTCTGCGTGAAGTCAACCCACAGACCACACGTGTAGAACGATTGACAGTACGCTTTGAAAAGCGTCAGTTTGGCTTGTTTACTACAGCGTGCAAATCTGTGAATCAGCATATTACAGCGAACAGATAACGCCCTACGCTCTCGCTCTATAGAAATTATCGTCTTTTTATTACTTTAACTTTATCGATAAACCAAGAAACAGTCTAGTTTTCTTCTTATTTTTTATAGTTCTCGTGAAATATATGTATATAAAATACTAGCGACTCACCCTCACTTTGCTCGGGTTCTTTCTTAGGTTGATTCCTCATAGAAACTTTCATCCCCATTTTCACCCTTTTAAGGGATGAGGAATAAAACATATCCCATGTCTTTTCCAGGATCTCATAGTATCTTCTTACCAAATTTCATCTATATCGGTCCTGTAGATTCGGTACAAACAAACAAACAAAAATATCTTTCCTCTTTTTTATATTTTTGTAAAGTATAAGTAGTATAGATATATAAGTAACTAAGTATGTAGTTCTATACTCAAATCTATACTATAATAATAATATTTTAATATTATAAAACTGAAGAATTTGTTTGTTTGTTTGTTTCGTTGAACGCGCTAATCTCAGGAACTACTAATCTGATTTGAAAAAATATTTTTGCATTGGATCGCCCGTTAACTGAGGAAGGCTATAGGCTATATATCATCCCGGAAAAATGTACGGTTCCCGTGGGAAAGATTTGTTTTTGTCTAGAGACGAACTCGAAACGAAGCGAGGTAAGTCGCTAGTATTTCTATATACATATCGATCAATTTAAAGCCTTTATACCTGTTTAGAGAAATTTTATCGCAGGATACGAAGAAGTCGTGTCGCATTCGTCACATACAATATCTATCGCATGGAAACTTTTGCCATACACTGATTGCTTCATAATAATTTATAGACTGTAATCTGCGGGCCATCGAGCGTGGTATATTACTCATCGTCGGCCGACTCGATTCACGGCTCATGTATTCGCTATCGTGTATTAATCTTGCTAATATTAAAAGGGATTGTCTCGTTATATCGACGATGTTTTGATGTGTTCATTTTGATTGAATTGAACGGGTAATATAGTTAGAGTATGTAGAGTATGTTGAAAGGATATTATCTATGTTATATTTGAAATTATAGTTGAATTTTTTAGGATAAAATGGAAATAATTAAGAAAAGAGTACAGTAGAGTGTATAATAAAAGCTTTTAATAGTAGAGTGTACTTTTTATGGAAATTTATATGGGGTCACCTTCTATACATATTATTATACATAATATTATACAAAAAAGGTTAAGCATCTAAATTCAAATTAGAAGGATTATTATAAATAAACTCGCGCGTACGTATATTTTCTATCGAAAGCGTGTTAATTAAGATTTTGATTACGAAAACTTTATTAATCTGTAGTGTATGCGTTGTAATAAAAGTAATAAAGACCCTTTTAGTTTTCCATATTTTCCATAGTCCCTACGCATTATCCTGAGGCCATCTTTGGGAAATTCCCTATGGGTTACTCAGAGATGGATCCCAGCTGATGCGTCACATTAAACAAACTTGAATCTATTTACGGGCCTCTACGTGTTCGACCTGTGTCCCTACGCAAGCGTTCCAAAAGACCGGGCTCATTTGAGCTGTTGAAATCCAAAAAGGTAAAAATAATAATAACACTTTTTTTTTTTTGAAAGTTTTACACTTGTGAATAAACATTTTATAATTTTAACTAGCGACTCACGCTCGCTTCGCTCGCGTTCGTCCCTAGGTACGTTTTCACGGTTAGCTATGTTTATACATAAATAGTAGCTTGATACTCCTAAGATATTCATTTAAATTACATAGCGATTTACTATCTTCGCTCGGGTGCGTACGCCGTACGCGAATTTTGTTTACAATTTCATGGGTTTATTTTTTTTTCGCGGAATCCTGATTCTTTTTCTAAAATAAAAGTAGCCTAAGTTACTCCTCATAACATCAGCTATCTACCAGTGAAAGTCCCGTCAAAATCGGTCCAGCCGTTTCAGAGATTAGCCGGGACAAACAGACAGACAGACAAAAATTGTAAAAAATGTTGTTTTGGTACATGTACCGTGTATACATCCATATGCATTTAGTAAAAAGCGGTTATTTTAATATTACAAACAGACACTCCAATTTTATTTATTTGTATAGATAAGTAATATAATATACTTGCACCAGAGTCTTTGTATGATTATTTTTAAAAATTACATATGATATTGTTACGATCTGTGAGTTCGGGAATCGAAAATTAAACCACGTCTTTTGGACTACAGATGTTTTATTACTTTTGATTACAAGAGTCACTTATGGCGGTTCACAAACACACACAGTACATATATATGTAGTTCTGACTGAATTCGGTCTTTGAACACTATTTTTCACCACCAGTTACACTTTTACTACGACTTTACTCCATTTTTATTCACTTTTCCACTTTTTCGTATTTCTTCTCTATATTCTCTTAGCTCCGAAATTCAACAGATCTCTCAACACACAGCCGTTCTTTTTCTATGTATAAGCAAAGTTTTAATATTCGAAAATTCAAAACTTTTTTAGTAATTTCAACTCCTTTCTGGAAAATGTTTTGTCCCTTTCTTACACAGAAATTTCCAATTAACTGTTCTTGACTGTTAACTGTCATTTGTTGACAACTGTCTTAGGATGTATAAAGGATGCTTCAGACATGTCTTTTTAATTATTATTTTTGGGTTACATATTCTCCACTACGCGACAATATGTTCAGAATATAAAAAAACCGGCCAAGTGCGAGTCGCGCCAAAAAAATCATGTCTGTTGTATGGGAGCCCCCCTTAAATATTTTTTTATTCTGTTTTTTAGTATTTGTTGTTATAGCGGCAACAGAAATACATCATCTGTGAAAATGTCAACTGTCTAACTATCACGGTTCATGAGATACAGCCTGGTGACAGACGGACCCTTTGGGTTTGGGTTTTACTCTTTGGGTACGGAATCTTTACAAAAAGAAACTATAAAAGTTCTACTATATATTTCAGAAACTTGTTATGTTTTCTCAGATATGCAGGTCTCCTCACGATCTTTTCACGGTAACACAAATGGTAATCACGTTGAAAAATGAGTTATCATCTTATTGGGTTACTATAATTACTTATTTATGTGTCTGTCTGTTACACCTCTTTGCTGTAACGGCTGGAAAGATTTGGATGAAATTTAGTATACGAACTGGAGTAACACGTATATTAGATACTATTAGTAATAAAATTTCCTAAAGGTGGCGCTGTCTGTATATAATATCAAAAGCACCAGAACGCAAAAGAGCGAAGCGATAGTAAGTCGCTAGTATTGCAATAATTCAACCATATTTATACAAAAAATGTTAATAAGCTAATAACTTTTAAAGGTTTAAAGTTGCCTGGCCGAAGAGACATGATCTATAAAGGTGTATCGCAATCAATGTAAGTGCTTGCAATCAAGCGATCGTTAAAATTTGCAGTTAAGTAATTAAGTAAATGCACTGCTCCAATGAATCCGTGGACAATTAATTTTGAAGCGGTTATCCAATTTATTTTGTTAAAAGTTATGCTTCGTGTGCGGTGAAAGCGCAATATTCCTCATCAAGTATGAACATTTTCAATAAAAATTGAACGAACCAAATATATTGTCTTAGAACATCATTATATGTATTTTTATGCTCATATAAAATTTTACACGGATATTTTACATAATATTTTCTAAAATATTATACAACAAAACTAAAAAATACTAGAGGTGTAATGTTTTTTGTGCATATTTTTAGAACAGCGTGATCATTAGTGTGTATTAGATGAAACTCCTTTTTTTACCTCTATTTTTATTTAGGGACTTTTATTCTTTTCGGACATGTCAATGCCATCGTATCTTACTTAACCTAAATCATTATTAAATCAATTAATTATTAAACACAAACGTCAATTATACAAAAACTTTAAACGAGCAATTCTTGTATATTTATTCATTTATTTATTTATACCGGCGATCTCGGAAACGGCTCTAACGATTTCGCTGAGTTTTGGTATGTAGGTGTTTTCGGAGGCGAAAGATCGATCTGGATAAGTCTTACGTCTGGGAAAACGCGTGTTTTCGAGTTTTCATGCGGTTTTATTTTCGGCGCAAAATATGGTTGCTAATTTCGCACGCTTGGGCATAAGTATCCACGATACTCAAGCGGCCAAGACGCAAGATTGACAATCGCAGGTGTCTGAGGTCGAATCTCGGTTTTTTTAGCTATGTTTAGTAAAACAAATATTAAAACGAAGTTTTATATAAACATCGTATTCAGCCCTTCAAAGTGAGGTATCAGGCTGGCCAACTGTGGGTTGGCAGACTTCACATATCTTTCAAAAATGTGCTAGGTTTTCTCAGACATGCAGGTTTCCCGTTGATTTCCTTCATTGCAAGGCAATGTGAGAGGAACGAGATTCAGGATTTGAATCCGCTTCACTTATTTTCCCAAGCAAATCAAATCAAATCAAATATTCTTTATTGCACACCAAAATATATATGACATATGTACATAAAAGAAGGTATAGCACAACAGGCGGCCTTATCGCTAAGTGAGCGATCTCTTCCAGGTAACCTTTGGGCAGAGAGAAAGAAAAAGATTGTATAAAAAAAGATTGTATAAGCAAGTGTATAACAACTGGACTCCCACTGTCTTTTAGAATAAATAATGATATATATTTTATATTTATTCATTTTAACATTGAAAATGTTTTTTTTGTCGCTTCTGTATAGGCCCGATTTTCAGCGAAAGTGCGACATCGCCCTGGTGTCGTGGCTTTTGAGACTACGTGACTGATTGGGATGTCAAAAGACGCATCTTAACGAGGGCTACAAAATGCAAATAAAAAATTTTGAATAAACTCAATTACTTTTTTTTTAAATCAAAATAGTGTGAAAAATGCGGTCGTTTTTCGCCCGGTTTCGCTCAGAAAATAATTCATATCTCGAAAACGAAATGAGATATCGAAAAAATGAATAAAACCCCTAGAGATACGATTTCGAGCTACATTTAAAAAATCATTGGAGGTGCGTATCATGGCTGGGTTATTCAGAAGTTGTACCTTTGTGACGCAGAGTTTACGCGCGAAGAGCGTGTGAGCGCAATATTGATGGTGAATAAATATTTTAGAACATGATTATGTGTTTGAACGAAGTGATCCTTTATGCATAAATAAATATGTATTTAAACTAATAACTAATTAATATCTATACACATAATAATATAATAAGTTACTGTAATTTAGCGAAATCTATACATGAAATATTTTTTAAAACAATGACTGTAACTTATTGTGTACAGAATATATACAGAAAACAATAGTTATTAAAATTTTTGTCTGTATGTCTGTTTGTCTGTTTGGGTGTGCGCGTTTCACGCAAAAATTACGGAACCCATTTTAACTAAATTTTGTGTAGTGGTAACTTATTACTCGGGTCATATATAATATAATTTAATCCCATTAATAAAATATTATAATTAATTGAAATATTATAAATGCGAAAGTTTGGATGGATGTTTGTTACTCAATCATACCAGAACGGCTGAACGGATCTGGATGAAAAGCACAGGGATAGATTATAGTCTGGAATAGCAAATTGATTTTTTTTAATCCGAAAAAACGTACGATTCCCGTGGGATAAATTTGTTTTCCTTTTACACAAAGCAAGCGATCGACTATCTCTTCAATACTAACCATTAAAATGTACCTAGGGACGAACCCGCGCGAGACGAGGGTGAGTCGCTAGTTTGTATCTATACATATACTAAAATTCAGAGTCAAATCTATATATTACATATTTTTTGGAAAATCTTATTGAAATAGTCATCATTATCGACATCGAGGCCGAAGCTATAGTTTTTAGAAGTTTTGTCTGTCTGTCTGTCTGTCTTCGAACGCCTCACGAGAAGAGACAGATTTTGATGAAATTTGGTATGATATTAGCTGGTTATCCGAGTCAACATATAGAATAATTTTTATTGCGGGAAAATATCTCATCTTTGAGAAATCTATGCTAACCGTTAAAATGTATCTATACATATAATAAAATTCTAACTGCGTCGAATCTGTACATTAAATATTTTTGGAAAATCTTATTGAAATAGTCATTATTGTCGACACAGAGGCCGAATCTATAGTTTTTAGAATTTTTGTCTATCTGTCTGTCTGGGAACGCATCACGAGAAAAACACTGGACAGATTTAGATGAAATTTGGTATGATGATAGCTGGTTATCCGAGTCAACTTAAGGATAGTTTTTACTGCAGGAAAATATTTCAACTCTGAGAAATCTATACTAGACGTTAAAACATAACTAGGGACGAACCCGAGCGAAGCGAGGGTGAGTCGCTAGTATATATATATAAAAGGCTTTGTCCTGACTGACTGATGGATCAACGCACAGCCTAAACCACTGGTCGTAGAGACGTGTATTTTTGAAGAACTTATTCCTTATACGACGTAGGCATCGAATAAGAAAGGATTTTTTAAAATTCATCCCTTAAAGGAGTAAAAGGGGATACCAAAGTTTATCTGTGAAAAAAAAAATATTTAAAATCAGAATTACTTGAAACTTAGTATTAATGATCTTCAATTCGATTAAAGAAACACGTGTTTTATCTTTTATTTTAATTCATCCCGGTAGGGGGGTAAAAAAGGGGATGAAAATTTGTAATTTATTTGTATTAAAGTCTGTAAAATGCACGAAAAGTGGTATTTAGCTTTAAAATAAATAATTAAAATACGTATGTAATATGTATATTAGATTTTTTTTAAATGTATCCCTTAAATGAGTAAAAGGGAATGGTAAGGTTTGTATGGAGAACAAAATGTTTAATGATCAGAGTTATCTGAAACTTGGTATTAATTAACTTGGCTTTGTGAACGTGCTACACTGACCCCCAAAAACAACAATGCTACTGATTTTAATAACAAAAGTGATTTTGATTTCAATAACTTAAGTCCTTTGAAGGGTCAGAAATAGAATATAAGCCTGCCGTTTCAGTGATGCAAATGGATGAAGCAGTTCACTATCGTGTAGAATTCCTTAACAGTATTCTATCCTTCTGAAGGTTGGCACACCTGTTATGAATAAGCCACCAAAGCTGTGTAATCGGATAAGACTGCTAGTAACCTATAAAACATTATTGTGGCCACTGTGTTTGCTGGATGTACTCGAGGGGAATAAGTATTCATAACTCGAATAATACCACTAATAACCTCTGACTATGGCTTTGAATTTAATCTATCATAATTCCTCCTTAAAATTTGTATTGCAATCAGTATTAATAAATATCAGGGTCAGTTGTTAAAAGTAGCAGGTATGGACTTTAGAGATTTGCTTCTCACATGGACATTTTAACAGAACCCAGAACCAGACGGAATATCCACCAAAGTGGTATACAAAGAAGCTCTTAATTAAATTTTAATTTTTCGGGTTCTCCCAGTAATTAATATGTTATAAATGATTTAATTCAATTCATTTGGCAGATTCATTTTCAATGTACCCGAAGGTCGTGGCAGACACGAGATCTGTGGATTTTTTGTTTATAAATGATGAATGAATGAATCATTATTCAAAGCTTAACCTAAAATTTAAAAAAAGCATGATACTACGTTATTACTACTATTATTATTAACTAGCGACTTAACCTCGCTTCACTCGGGTACGTCTCTAGGTAAGTTTAAATATTTTTGAGCGGAATCCTAATTCTTTTTTTAAATAAAAGTCTAAGTTACTTCTTATAATATCGGCTATCTACTAGTGAAAGTCCCGTCAAAATAAGTCCAGCCGTTTCGGAGATTATCCTGAACAAACAGACACAAAAACTAAAAAAAAATGTGTTTTTCTTACAAGTTTCGTATATAATTCCATAATATGCATTGAGTTAAAAGCTGTTAAATTAACATTACAGATAGACACTTCAGTTTTATTTATCTGTATAGATATATAGATATAAGTATTATAAAAATATAATAATTGAATAATTTATTAGAAAAATAGTAATAAGAAAATAATAAGAAAGATAATAAAAACCGCAAATATGACAATGGTAATAACCTCCAAGTTCGTTAGAAAAAAGCATGGGTTCGTTGTAGAAAATGCATCATTTCATATTCACCCGACGAAGGGGCAGAGGTTTAACGAGAGAATTAGAATTTTTACATTGTAATGGGCGCTGCAGTGAAAAAAGTCGGGATTAAAAGCTAAAATTGAGCCGAGCGAAAAGCTCGCTGGGAGAAAAATATTATGAAATTCTAGAACAAAGGCTAATATAATTATGAGCGTTGCCTCCAAAGGTATATATTGGAGTAACGGCATTATCATCATTATTAGCGGTCTTTCGGAAAATATACGTATATTTTTAAATAAAGATACTTTTTTGTTTATGTTTTGTTGATATATTTTAGAATATACCTATTTAAAAAAAATAGGTTTGTACTTTTATAAAGTCATATGTAAGACAGTAGGAAGAAGGTAAGGAAAGAATATGAAAAAGTCTTAAGCACTTCAAAATCTAAAGATATTTTATATAAAAAATTGCTTCACGCGAAAATCAAACCTATAGTTATCAACTCTAATATACTTATTAATACTATAGACAATAAGATGCCATTTCGCAAAAACTGTACTAAAATTGGACATTCAAGGGTCATTTTGTCTCTTTCAAGTCTGATTAACATAATTATTATTCATAATTTTCTAGTTAAATAGAGCAGCTGCGAATAATATTCAGAATGGACATTGGATAAGCGGAGATCAACCTTATAGATTTTGCATTACAATCCAGCCCCATGACAACGTAACTACATACAACACGTTATGTCGCAATGTATGGCGTCCGTGTGTCGACTCGCATCGCGCTGTCAGTCGTGTTAATTAAACGTTTTTACCATGGATATCATTTTACTGAATATGCCTATATATTTTTTTAGAAATTTATCTATTAGGATCGACTAAGTAAATATTTTGGTCCTAAGAGATTTAGCAATGCTTATGTAAGGATGCAACAAAACTTAATGAATGATCTTCAGCAAAATAATTGAATCCTCTTATTGGTTTCTTTTTTCAAGCTTTTTTTCCAAGTTAGCACACTGATACGTTATTGTGTACAAAAACATAGTATAATCTATAGCAAATATGTAAAGGAAAAAATCTAAGGATTAACCTTGATATTGAAGAAGTAAATTGAGTAATGCATCAACAAAATTCAGCCACATTTGTGGTAAGCAGTAATGGAAAATTTTAACAAAAGAACGTAATTTTGTAAGCCCAATCCAAAAAATATGTTGTATGACATATTTCATTATAACTCTTAGCATTATTCTAAAATGAATCCTCAAGTAAAATAATCGCTCAAGCGTGTATAATAGAATAGTTGGCATGTCCAATTTTTGTTCTATGTGAATTTATCTTACATCAAATGTGTAATTGACGACACGTTTGGCTCAGAACTTGCTGTGCCAGCGGTCGCGGCTTCAAATCCCGCTGGGGGCATTCATTTGTGTGATGAGCACGAATCTTTGTACTCAAGTCATGGGAGTTAATAATAATAATATGTATGTATTTAAAATTATATATGTGTAATGTATCAACTATCTGGTATCTATAACATAAGCCTCGTAGCTTACCATGGAACTAGATAATGCTGTGTGTTAATGTCCAAAAAAAAAAATTGGAATACTTTACAAAATAATTGTTTTTTGATTTTACGAGACGAGGAAAAACTTCTTTTAAATGTATACTTATAACTAAAATTGTAATGTCTATTATTATAATATGGATATACCCCCATTGCAATTCCATTCATAGCTATACTGTATACTATATAAATCAATGAAAAAAAAAAACTTTTAACTTTTTTCTATCAAAATAATCTTCTAACGTGATCTTTGGAATATCTTAACATCATATCTAGTAACTGTACGTCTCTGCATCGCCTCTCGTACACATCTACACAAGGGGACAATGCGTGGCTATATTTATGTCCAGTTTTTCCCATAATTGGTTTTCGATTTAAAGGCGGCCGCTCCACAAATGAGAATAGTTTTGCTGCACTTACTCGAACACTTGCTATTGATACATGGCAGTTAATAAACTTATATAATGAGCTTTGAGGTTATTCTGTCCAAAATGTTTTATATACGTTATGGTAAAGCGGTATATGTAGTGTAGTAATTTTGTAGAAGAGTTTGCCAGTTCAAGTCCCGTACGAAGCATATATTTTTTGTACTATTTTTAGGGTTTAGTGTCATGAAATATATGCTCAACTAGCGGCTTACTTTAGTCGTAGGCTTTAAGGTGTAAAGGCGTAACAGATGTACATACATACAAACGAACTTTCGCATTTATATAAGTAGTAAGATTAGTTTGAGTAGCTATTTTGAAATCAAACATATTACATTTAGGAATTAATTTTGAAAATATTTATCCCGGTTAAGTAAAGTAAAATTATAACAACATAGCATATTACAAAAAAAAAAATTAAAACATTCTTTATATAATAAGACTTTAGCAAGCAATTATCATAGCGAAGATTGATATATTTTGGAAAGCGAAGGATAGAAGAAGGAAAAGACACACTCGAATGCTGTTACAACGAACAGAACTTACGTACAATGTACATTGTACATACATACATATATGTATAGGATTTTATATTTAAAAATAATTTATTTTTTTATTTAAATCTTAAATTGATAAATATTAATGCACAATTTAGAACAAAAACCATTTACTTGTAAAAATTTACGAATTCTACAGGACTATTTCTTTATAAATCAAAAAACTAAGAGCTGACGTACCTAAAATTTGTTTCCATTCTCGAAGTCAAATGCCATTAAAAGTTTTAATGAGTGGAGCATTCTTTCGGTAGTGTTCGAAGTAGTATTAATTAAAAAAGAGAGCCGGGATCAGGCACTCGCGGGTTTCGAGTTCAACCCGCCGCTCTGTGGACACACAGGCCTCTAGTTCATACCATTCTCTTAAACATAGTACAAAAAAGAAAGTTATTTTTGTTTATTTACGAGTAAGTTGAGTTCAATACGAGGGGGATTAGGCTATAGTCCACCACGCTGGCCAAGTGCGGGTTGGCGGATTTCACATGTCTTTTGAAAATTTCTGCGTTTTCTTAGACAAGCAGGTTTCCTAATGATGTTTTCCTTCACCGTTAAGACAAGTGGCAATCATTTTGTAAATGATTCGCACATGAAAATATCAAAGGTGCGAAACCCGGGATTTGAACCCGCTTCACTCGGTTTCTCAAGCACGCGTGCTATGATTAGGCTAGCACTGCCTTTAATAGTATATATGTAGATAAAATGGAACGAAGCCAAGCATCTGAATTATCTACACCACATTACGTTACGTGACCGTGTGTCACGATCTCTTGCGAGGTGTCTTTAGACAGGCTGGAAAAACTTATTTTAACTTAATTCTCTTTGAAGAGTATTATTTAAGTAAATTTTCTTACTACACTAGAGTTATTAAATTTTTCAATTATATAATTTCATATATTTTTAATTAAGCAGTTAGTGTGGTAAATTTTGTTTGCATTGAAACAAGTTTTTACTTAATCTAAGATAATATTATAGCTTGTATATATATAGAAATATTCTGAAAATCTTATTGAAATCTATATAGCAAAAAAAAATCTATAAAGCGGATTTTTCCAGACAAATAAATTATGCCCAATCTAGGCATAAAACTAGTGACACTAACTTAGTGATATGTTGCAAAGAAAGGTAGTTTTTGTAAAAAAAATTAAAGAGTGCGTATATGAATGTGTACACGCGCAAGAAGTAAAACTTCTGTAGGTTATCGGTACTCTTTATGAAATTCAATTTATGTTTTAAATAATTAGGATAGGTGAGATACTAAAAATAACGCATATTAGGCATATTACAATCATATATTTATAGAATATCATTTAAGGAAAAAATATAACATTATATTATATCATTCGTCAGACAATAACAACGGTTACCATGGCAACTAACGTACGTACATTTTTTCGTAACGCATTCACCAGCTTACTCCCAAAGTCAAGCGTGCGTAAAGAAGTATTACTTCAATAAACATGTATGTATGTGTGCTATGCGGACTTTCGGAAATTCAACCCCTAAATAATAAATTAAAACGTCAAAAATTGGAAATGACCTTTCTGGTTAAAAATTACGTATAGACATAAGCATTATATCCTATGGGGATGAAAAATAGGGGATGATGTGAAACTTATGTATATAATATAACTTATGTATATGTATGTATATTATACTGGATTATAATTGTACATAAATAAACTACGCGAGAAGAGCCGCGGGAAAACGCTAGTAGAATAAAAAATCCATACGATATTTAAAATTTTACTATACTAGATAGATGTGGTTTATTCTACACAGATATCTATCTAACAAATAGTTTTAAACAAAGGGCGTCATTCAACTCGCGCTGTGAAATATCATAACAATGCATTGAAAAAGTATTGAACCCTCAATATTTTAAGGCAAAAATATTTTTTTTTTCTAGTAAAATATAGAACTATGAATAACTACTATATGAAATTGTATTTTTACAGTTTTTTTTTTCAAGTAAGAAATGACATTGATATTTCACATCCCGTTTTGTTTTTAATTTTGAAAAGAAAAAATACGCAGTTATTTATTAAGAGAATATTTTAAATAAATACTCAAAAATTTGTAAGGATTACAATAGCAACATAAATTAAATATTCTTGTTTTAATTGTAACAATCCTAATTGGACTTTATTATTGTAAGGTCTTTACTTATTTGTCCCTTCGATGGTATTTCTCTTTTCTTCCATATTTTGTGGATTGACAACGTCTGTAATAGATGGACTTTCGTGCTGTCAAAAAGCTTAGGCTCACCTGAGATAATGTAAAACAGTGAAACACTTTTTCTGTTTTAATCGTTATATTGCCAGTAATTAATAAAATGTATACACACAACACAAAATCAAAAGTCCCGTCCAAACGTCAAATATATTCGTCGTCATACCTTTCCTGCCTACCTGGCACCTGCGTAGACGAACACCACAGAGGTTGTACGAAGCCGCTTGATGCCTTCGACTGAACTAGCGACGCGTAATAATTATTGTTGTGAAGCTTTCTAAATTTCAGACACACAAAAAAATAAATCCGTGGAAAAATTCAAAAAGAAACTATATCAAATAGAGACTTACCAAAGCCCGTGACTTTCATTATAATCGTTAGGCACATAGGTATATAACCGAGTGAAAGTAGTATAATATGAATATATGTTTTGTCAGTAAAATATTGTCTGTTCTTATCTATACTAATATTATAAATGTGAAAGTTTGTGAGTATAGATGTATGGATGTTTATTACTCTTTCACACCAGAACGGCTGAACGGATCTGGATGAAATTTAGCACAGAAATAGATTATAGTCTGGAATAACACATAGGCTTTTTATGCTAATCCGTAAATTTACGGTTCCTGTGGGATAGGTTTGTTTTTGTTTTCATAGAGGTGAACTATAGTGAAGCGAGAGTGAGCCGCTAGTGTAAATAATAAAAACGAATAATATTCATCATCTTTTTCTCATAATTCTCATATACTGTAGGGGTTATGTCATGTTCTTAACTATATAAAAATAATCAAGCTAGAAAAGAAGTATGCAGAAGACAGTATTTTTTAAATTTTTGAATAGTAATATAATCGCTCGGATGCATCCTTAAACTCCAAAGAACGTCAGCTAAAAAGACAAACGTGCAAACCAACGGTTTAGGAATGCATAGAGGACATACGCACATTAATTTATATTTATATATATATAATATTATCATTGTTTTTAATTATCAAACCCGATCAATATATTTGACATTGATTGGATTTCATTATTATATCGTAAAGTTACCTAAAGCTTTTCAAAGAAAATGCTAAAATGTATATTGCATGCAGAATTGTTTCGCCGAGCACCCTCATAGCTACAGTTCTGTAATTGAGTTTTCTGTACAATTCATTTGTGCAATAAATGCTCTATCTAAGGCAGTAAGGGTGGAAGCGATGGAGTGTTTATTTAGGTCCTATTACAGGGATTAAAGGACTTTGTTAGATATACATTGGTGTTATTAATCATGGTGCTTTAGATACAAATGTAAATTAAATAAGCACACGAACGACTACACAGCTTTGTTGTCTTATATCAATTTCTTAAGGCATTGGTAGCCCAGAGGTAACGCGCTCGCTTGGGAAAACGAGTGAAGCGGGTTCAAGTCCCGGGTCTCGCACCTTTGATATATTCATGTGCGAATCATTTTAAATATGAGTACCATTTGTCTTAACGGTGAAGGAAAACATCGTGAGGAAACCTGCATATCTGAGAGAATCTAGCAAATTTTCAAAAGACATGTGAAGTCCGCCAACCCACACTTGGCCAACGTGGTGGACTATGGCCTGATCCCCTTCGTACTGAAGGGAGGCCCGTGCCCACCAGTGGGACGATAAAAAAAGGGCTGAATACATATCAATTTTCAGCATTTTATGACGTATGTAGTTACGGTTGATTAGGTTTTTCATCCATCTACCTGCCCTCAGAATCTTTCGGTTTTATTATATTAGTAGGATAGAAGAATTAATAAGGACTAATATGGGTAAATTAACAACAAACGAGTCTTGGAAACAAACTCGCGATCAATTGTCATTGTATCTAACTTTTCCTTCTTTGTTATATATCTATTTTTTATAAATACTTAAATTTTTAAAATCATGAATATGCATTTTTTACAAGTTTTTACAAGTTTGCAAATTTTTCCTCGTCCTCTTTGAGATTTTCTACTGATTTTGACACGTAGTACCGGGACACTCTCTCCGGCTTATCCACTTTTTGTTTTTGCACAGCCATGTTGTTGTTTTGTAGGTTTACTCGCTGTGAGAGGGCTTAGTTGCACATGTTTTAAGAATAAATAATATTAAAAATTGTTATATAATGGCTTTTATGCTTTTCTTTCTTCTTTTAATTCAAACGACGGCACGTTTGGCTCAGTTTGTAGTGAGCCTATTTGCTGTGCCAGCGGTCGCGGGTTCGAGTCCCGCTGGGAACATTCATTTGTGTGATGAACACGAATGTTTGTACTCCAGTCATGGGTGTTTATATTTATAATATGTATGTATTTAAAGGTATATATGTGTAGTATATCAACTATCTGGTATCCATAACACAAGTCTCGTATCTTACCATAGATGATGCTGTGTGTTAATGTCCCAACATATTTAATTATTATAAAACAAAAAGAAGATAAGATAAGAAAGATTAAGAAGGGAAGTTAGTATGAACCATTATATTTTTATAAATAATTTAACTTAATAATAGCGCTATGGGTAAAAAATAGAGAAGGTAACTTTGTCGAAACAACGATCCAAATATTTGTAGGCCATTTTTTTATGTTATAATTGTGAATGTAAGGCTGTATGTTTGTTTTCACCCTTAAACTATTGAACAGATTTTGATGAAACTTGACAACAATATAGATTGCACTATGAGAAGAGATAAAGGCTACCCATTTATCCCCTCGCTCGTCATAAGAAAAGTCGTGGCTATAACTGGTATTTCATATATTATGAGTAAGTTAAAGCAAAGGAGCAAACGTACTTCTATGCATGAAATATTAGAGAAGAGTATTCTTTTGCTATAAAAACACGCTACACTGCAACATCTTACGTGAACAAATACAAAAGTCGTCAACATATAAGTTATAAAACAAGAAGTACAGATGAAATTATTCGCCGAATTTAGTTTGCTAGTTTGTTTACACTCTCGACATAACAATGTAATGTTCATACATAGTTGCCAACTAGGCTTTATCTCGTAATATTATAGTGTTTGTTCAAACGTTTCAATTCAATTTTGTTTTGTTTTGATATCGAATAACAAGTTATGGGGCTTAGATAATATATTATTTTACAATCGTTGAAAAGTTGTATTATCATAATATGTCATCTATCTTTTATGCATATAATAAAATTTTGAGTCGAATCTGTATATTAAATATTTTTTGGAAAAGAGGCTGAATCTGTAGTTTTTGAATTTTTGTCTGTCAGTTTGTCTGGGAACGCATAACGATAACACCACTGGACAGATTTTGATGAAATTTGGTAATATGATAGCTGGTTATCCGGGTCAACATATATGATACTTTTCCCAATATTGAATTAAATAATCTTACATATTTAATTATTATTGATCTTTTTTTAAAGCTATAGGCAACTCTCCGTGACTACCATATATAATTAATATAGACTTGTATTGACTATTGATATCTTATTTACTTACTTTTCTTTATTAATTATTATCTAACGGCAGTACTGTCAACTTTCAAAGTACTCGTATGATGCTGTAAAAGGTGCTATTTATTTTTCATAAGTTTTATTTAATAGTTAAGAGAAACATTTCGATTCATTCATACTTCAAATAGTACCAACTAATATCTAAAATATAATACTAATAATTGCTCTGTTATTATTGCTGGAACTATTTGCCGAAATAAGACTAAAAAATCGTAGTTTAATTGGAAGTTATAAGTTATGAATGAAGACTTTCACTAAAAACTTTTGGTTCTATAATAAGAATCGCTTCAACTCGTTAATATTATGTTACTATGTATATTATATTTATTCGGACTTCACATACTTTAAAAGTTTGAAACGATAAGTAGAAGGTTTTAAATTGACATTATAATCTGGATGTAGTAAAATTTCTAATATTTTTTTTTAAATAACTATATTTAGTAACTGTTTGTTTTCCATATATAATCAAGTAGGTGTATTTGTAATTTCACTCAATTATTCTTAAAAAAAAAATATAGATACATTACTTAGTTACGTCGTTAGATACAAAGCTTCAACATATCATTTATACAGCTATCATGATCGTGTCTTATTTCCTACAAACAAGGGCCTAACAAAACAAACAGTACACATTTTCATTTAATAATAAGGATAAAATCACATTTATATAGTACTAAAATAACAATTATGTACCTAAAATTAAACAAGGCAGACCCCTTTTATTAGAGGAAGCATTTTCATTAAACATTAAATCAGTTGGAGACGTGTCAAAATACTCTAATATTTGCTACACGGCCAAATAAAAAGTAATTAAAGTCCCCGGCCTCGGCGGATTTGTTGCCGACGAACGGAAATGGAGACGGTCGACCATTTATTCTGGAAATTTTATTTTTCATTAAATTTCTTTGAACTTATTCTTTACTATCAATTTTGTGAAAATGATCAGATTTTTCCTCATTGATTTTAATTTATGTACGTATTTAGCCCTTTTTAACGTCCCTTCAATAGGAGGGGGATCAGGCCATAGTCCACCACGCTGGCCAAGTGCGGATTGGCGGACTTCACACGTCTTTCGAAAACTTGCTAGGTTCTCTCAGACATGCAGGTTTCCTTACGATGTTTTCCTTCACCGATTGATGTATAGCAAATATTATCGGCTTACCTTTGCTTCGCTCAGTTGTGCCACTACAGGCCTACTGATATATAGCCTATGTATTACTCCAGGTTATAATCTATCTGTATATAAATAGGTTATATACCTCAAAGGTGATCAAATATAAATTAAAAAGTCCACTTCACCCCATAAATAAAAGATTGGACATATTTTTTTTAAGGTTAACTTCTTTCTTGGATTAATAAACTTAGCACTAGGGCTTGTGTTTGGTTAGGTAAGAGAACTTTACGCTTTTATTTAAAATATTAGTTATTTTAAACCAAAAACTACTAATGTATAAAAAAGAGCAAAACAAACAAAACAGCTTTTTAATAAATGCATATGAAATTATAAACGGTACTTATAATAAAAATCACTTTTTTTTTTAATTTTTGACTGTCTCTCTGTTTGTTCCGGCTAATCTCCGAAACGGCTGGACTGATTTTAACGGGACTTTCACTGGCAGATAACTGATGTTATAAGGAGTAACTTAGGCTACTTTTATTTTAGATAAAGAATTAGTATTCCTCTTAAAAAATTAAAACATACATAGGGACGCACCCGAGCGAAACAAGGATAAGTCGCTATTATAATATAAAATCAGTATTGCATAATATAAAACTCACGATGAGAAAAACATTTTTAACAACGTATATAGACTCGATGACTGTAATCCTTTTCAATGCTGTAGCAACTAATCTGTGTTTTCGTGTAACGAGCTTAATCCGATTGTTGTTTTGAATCTAACGTTGTTATTCAACGTTAGTAAAGAAAAAGGATAACTTACATAATAATAATAATAATATTTTTATTTGCTCTGAATGTAGGTGTCCATAGTATGTTACAGGTGTAGGCATTAATATAAAATGTCCGTATACATTCTACCATTAGGCATGCAATTATAATTTTTTAACTCAAAATTTACAAAGGGCAGTAGCAGTGACAATAAGTAACATATTTATATATTAAGTTAAAGTTGAGTATTATAAAAAAATATAACTTATACCTATTTAAAACTATGGCTTATCCATCAAGAACTCATTGACAGAATAACAACTGTTTTATGTTATATTAGCAACTCACCCTGGCTCCGCTCGGGTTCGTCCCTAGTTACGTTTTAACGTATAGCTCAGAGATATTTTCCCGCAGTAAAATGTACCCTATATGTTGACCCGGATAACCAGCTATCATCATACCAAATTTCATCAAAATCTGCCCAGTGGTTTTCCCGTAATGCGGTAACAGACAGACAGACAGACAGACAGACAAAAATTCTAAAAACTATAGATTCAGCCTCTGTATCGATAATAATGACTATTTCAATAAGATTTTCCAAAAAATATTTAATGTACAGATTTGGCTTAGTTAAATTTTATAATATGTATAGATTTTCTTGTAATAATGATTTGAAACCTAAATACTAGTAGTTTATACTAATTTTACTTAATTCGAGTATACAATGATACTTTTGCTGATTTTTAAAGGATTTATTTAAAAAAAAAACATGGACGTTCTAGGGTAGAATAAGTGATTTTGACGGCGCTATAAATACTTTTTAGTGAAAAAGAAATTATTTAGGTGTTGTATAATGGATTAATAATGCAGGAGAATAACTAAAAAAAACATTTTAAATAAAACTAGCTTTTCGGATTATTTCGCGGATTTATTTTGATTTTTGGTTCCCGACGTTTCGATTATAAGGTAGTCTGGTGGCATTTATGAATTTTTTAAATCATTTTTGTAAATTGTGGATAGGCACTGACTGTAACAAGTATGTAACGCCTTTGAAATGTCAAAAACCTTAGTCTTTTCCGTGACCATGATTGCTGTAAAGCATTCGAAACGTCGGGAACCAAAAATCAAAATAATTCCGCGAAAAAATCCGAAAAGATAGTTTTATTTAAAACGTCAAAAATTTACGTAAATCTAAGAAAGTATTAAAAAAACATTTATTACAACTACAACTTAATTTTTAGGACATTATACTATTGTAAAAGTTTAATAAAATACAGTATGATGGATAATACGTATGAGGAGCAGAATTAAAACAATTTTATAAAATATTTAAAGTAAAATTGAAGTAATTTTATAATTTAATTAAAACAATTCTGACCTCAGATTTCGTAGCACAAAAATAACACAACGCTTAGGGAAATTTTAGATGCTAAAAAGCAGATTTTGCGTGAGGTCCGCATAAAGCCAGGACTTATTTGCATATTTAGGGATTAAATTACATAATTATAATAAGTATGAAGGTCTGGTTTTTATCGTGACTCTCTTTTTTAGTTAAAACTGACGACTTTATGTGAGAATAAAAAGATAATTAAATTATTTTTATTACATATGAAAATATGCTCTGTAATCTACATAATGTAATATATTACGAATCAGAATATATATGTATATGTATATATATATGCCTCCCTCTAACGGTAAAAGTCCGGAATGTTCTGTGATCATCGTTCATTTTGAACTTTTACCGTCATTGACTTAAATTTTAGGTTTTATATCAGGGATATGGTAAATGTCAAAAAATATACACGTCTAGACGTGTTCGGCGTCTTGTACGCGTCACGTATTCGAGTGGCCCCCCGCTACCCATATCATCCCTCGCCGCCTCTACTCGCCAGTCGCCTCAGTCAATCGTGTGGTACGTTTAAAATACGCACATTAATAATTAATTTTATTTCTACTTATCTTTTAATGTCTTTGACAGACCCGACATGGATAACGTAGGTTTCTCGTTAGGTCTTTTCATATTTAAAACCCAGAAGCCCTAATATCATAAGTTCTATACCAAGAATCCTTGGTGAACCCTAACATATATCAGACTCTGATGGTAAAATCCCGAAGCATCGTCTTCATTTTATAAAATCCTTACATTTACCAACTCATGTTGGTAAATCCTAAGATTTACCAATATACGGGCTTTTACAGTAATATATGTATACATTCATAAATCTTAAATCAAATTCACATTACGTTTTCTATTTTATTGTACTTGAAACAAGGGTCTTTTACTAGTACTTTCAGAATAATCCACACTAATTTATTTTGATTAGTAGATTAATTTTAACACTAGCATTTATAAATAAATAAATATGTTGGGACATTAACACAGCCCTAACTAGTTCCATGGTAAGCTACGAGGCTTGTGTTATGGATACCTGATAGTTGATACATTACATATATATAACTTTTTAAATACATACATTTTATAAATATAAACACCCATGAGTGGAGTACAAACATTCGTGCTCATCACACAAATGAATACCCCTAGCGGGACTCGAACCCGCTACAGCTGGCACAGTAAGTAGGGTTATCACAAACTGAGCCAACGTGTCGTCATTTATGTGATACGAGTTTATCTAAATGTGTGTAAAAATTATCTTTAGCACAAGTCTAATCCATATAAGGCTTTCTATTGGATAGCATAAACCCTTCTCTTCTATAAACTTAAACTTCCAAATAAAACTATCTTTTCGCATGTTTTCGCGTAATTATTTTGATTTATTAAATTTATACTTTTTTCTTTTATTATTATTATTATATTATTATAAATTAAATTTCGAATGCTTTACACCAATCATGGTCATGAAGATTAAGGTTATAGACGTCACAAAGGTTACACAGTACTCACAAAATCTTTACAGATAAATAAAATTGAAGTGTCTGTTTGTAATGTCAAAATAATAGCTTTTTACTAAATGCATGTGAAATAATATACAGTACTTATAAGAAAAACACAATGTTAAAATTTTTTGTCTGTCTGTCTGTCTGTTCTGGCTAATCTCCGAGACGACTGGACTGATTTTGACGGGACTTTCACTGACAGATAGCTGATGTTAGAAGGAGTAAGTTAGGCTACTTTTATTTTAGTAAAAGAATTAGGATTCCGCTCAAAAAAATTGAAACGTATTGAACACACCCGAGCAAAGCGAGGGTAATTCGCTAGTTTTATATAAAGCTGAAAAGTATTCGTAACGCCATAAACCAAAAATTAAATTAAATCCGCGAAAAAATCCGAAACTATAGATTTATTTAAAATGTCAAATATTCGCGTAAATCTAAGAAAGTATTATATATATCATATATGATGGTTGATAGTTGTATGGATGAATCTATGACTATTATAGATATTATAGATTGACGACACGTTTGGCTCAGTTTGTAGTCACCCTACTTTCTGTGTCAGCGGTCGCGGGTTCGAATCCCGCTGGGGGCATTCATTTGTGTGATGAGCACGAATGTTTGTACTCTAGTCATGGGTATGTTTATATTTACAATATGTATGTATTTAAAAAGTTATATATGTGTAGTGTATCAACTATCTGGTATCCATAACACAAGCCTCGTAGCTTACCATGGAACTAGATGGTGCTGTGTGTGTAATGTCCCAACATATTTATTTATTTATACCACATTGTGCAAGCGAAGCCAGAGACTTTAACTAGTATTAAATAATTTACTCTTTAAGGCAGAATTCATCACAAACCAAGCGTATTGTCATGCTACTGTCCACATATGATTAAAGTTACAATTGCTATTAGCATAATAATTAGGATGTCGCTATCCTTAACTAGATTAACTAATTAATTGTCATTCTGAATAATTTTCCAATATATAGTAACTATACGAAACAATTGACTATCTAGAATATTTATGATTACTTATCTAAATATTGACCGTTCTTTATTCAAATTTTTGTAGTTGACATGCGAAAATATAGATTTATACTGATATTATAAACTACGTTATTATAACTACGTTTTAACGGTCAGTATGAAGTAGATGATCCCTTGCTCTGTGAAAAAAAAACTATCCCATGGGAATAATTTTTCCGGGATAAAAAGTAACCCATGTGCTATTCCAGACTATAATCTCTGTGCCGAATTTCATCCAGATCGGTTCAGCCGTTTTGGCGTGATTGAGTAACAAACATCCATCAACCCAAACTTTCGCATTTATAATAGTAATATATATACCTACATATATATTGTAAGATGCGGCTATTTTGTCCATTCTCTTACTCCTACTGTAACGAGAACAGATGAGCTAAGATAGCCTATATCACATATAATAGTATTATATATTATTAACATACCCGTCATACGAATGAAGCCGTTAGTAAAACTTAATTGATTTTCACTTAATTTAGACTTATTCATACATATATTTATTTGGTTTTTACAGCGATCATTTAAATCTGGTAATCAAATTTTGCTTCTTGTCGCAATTGTTTAAGGATCGAATGAAAATAATAATATAATAGTAATAAAAGATAGACGGAGAAAATAAGATAGAGAGAAATAAGCTCCATGATTTTATTTGGTCTTAGGTCACTTTAGTAGGCAAGGAAGAAGAGCTCTTATTGGTGACCGATCATTGTTTTTTAATATTCATTCATTGTGTATTACTATATATTACTATACATATAATAAAATTTTGAGTCGAATCTGTACATTAAATATTTTTTGGAAAATCTTATTGAAATAATCATTATTATCGATACAGAGGCCGAATCTATAGTTTTTAGAATTTTTGTCTGTCTTTCTGCCTTTCTTTCTTTCTTTCTTCCTTTCTGTCTGTCTGTCTGTCTGTCTATTTATCTGCATGCCTGATAACGATAAATAAATAAAAAATACTAGACAGGTTTTAATGAAATTTGGTATGATGACAGCTGGTTATCCGGGTCAACGTATAGGATACTTTTTACTGCGGGAAAATATCTCATCTCTGAGAAATCTATACTAACCGGTAAAACGTAGGGACGGGTGAGTCGCTAGTTATAGAATAAAACCGGACATAATTTTTTTTAATTTGTTTAGTATTTAATTAACTGTAATTATTTTAGTTTTAGGAAAAATATCACACGCTGAAATAATAATATTGTAAATGCAAAACTTTATTTGTCATTGTGGTTTAAGTGGTCGTGATCCTCATCGGTGAAGGAACGAGATAGAAGATGAAAGTTTCTTTATCCTTTTTCCTTTTTCCAAGCAGTAACTACTATGAATGAATTTTACATAGAGGCGGTATGAACCTGGGATTGGTTAGCTATTAGGGATTTATCTCTTAAGTAAAATAGGAAATCTTTAGAATATTATCGCATTGTATAAAATTTATTAGCGTAGTAGGGATATCTTAGCAAAAATTAACGTATACCTACAAAATATGTAACGTACGTACTCGTATATTATATACGTTAGGGAAGAGTCGATGATACTTATGTTATTAATAAAAAATATAAATTTATAATTTATCTTTTATATGCACACTAGGCTTCGCTCGCGATCAAACTACGAAATTTCATGCAAATATGTCCAAGGAATAAAGAGTTTCATACAAACTTTTATCCCCTCTTTCACCCCCTTGGGGGTTGAATTTTGTAAAATCCTTCCTTAGTGGATGCCTTCGTCATATGAGGAATACATGTGCGAACTTTCAATTTGCTAGTCTTAAGGGTTTGGCCTGTGCGTTGATACATCAGTCAATCACTTTTGCCTTTTATATAATGAGTTGAGGTAAACGTTTAAAAATTACTAATTTAATTTGACAATTAAACATTTTATTCTCCACCGACAAAGTCAAGAGCTTTAAACAAAAACCATATATCACTTTCAAAATGTTGATCCTTGTGACTCCAACACTTGCCATCTAAATAAAGGCGCAGGTTTTGGAACATTTACGAGTTAACAGGTACATCATAAGCGCTGTAACGAAACAAAAAGGGCTAAAAGCGGCCGCAAGTACTTAGAGATTCGTGAGTTCTTTAAAGTGAAAAAGTCGACCAACTCATTAGGCGAATGAACCGAACATTTTCGTTCTAACTACAAAGTAAAATGAGGAGGGTTAAATGTATATATATGAAGTAAGGTACAGTTTTTTAATTGTCGGTTAATTTTTGGGATGAGAATAGTTAACTAGAATTGTTTTTTTAGTGATGGGAAATATTATAATTTCAAGATATCAAGATTTTCAAAGGGTTTGTTAAATAAAATTTTAAAAATAAATATGTAAATTGGCTATGAAATCACTTTACAAGTATTTATTCCACATTTTTCTTCCTTTTTCAAAGTCGATATAGAACTAAGATTTTTTAAGTCTTTAAATTTTCATGTTCACTGAAAATATTATGATGTTAGCTCACTCAAGTATACCAGTGACCATGGCGCTTGTAGCTGTGCCGAAACATCGGGAACTTTCCAAAGCAAGTGCTGAATTTGGTAAATATCCAGTTTGCTGTTTGTTTCCCAACTGATAATATATAAATAAAAATAAATATATACTAGCGACTCATCCTCGCTTCACTCGGGTTCGTCTCTATTTTGATTCCCCATACAAACTTTTATCCCCATTTTCACCCCCTTAAGGGATGATTTCTGGGAAGACCCAAGGAAGGTCAAACTATCTTCTTAGCAAATTTCATCTAAATCGGTTTTGTAGATCCAGAGATTACCCCCTACAACATCACAAACTCACAAACTTTACCTCTTTATAATATTAGTATAGATTATTCCAAAATTTCGTTAATATAACTCATATATTATTATAAAGGCCCCAAGCGAACTTGGCAGTATACTACATTGAATTTGATGCACACGTCTCCGCAGTGAGATCTTCTATAAAATTAACAATTCTTATCACTGTCGCCGCTCGTAAAAAGCTAGCTCGTATATGAGACCGAATAGCTCGTTGAGGCGACTACCATCGATACAAGAAAGCAACTCGATCGCAATTGTGCTTTATCATTTCATATGAAAGTGTCTTTTTGGATTTTGTCGCGGTTTTATTTTGAATTTAAAATGTCAAATATTCGCGTAAATCTAAGAAAGTATTAAGAGTATTTATTAGTTAAAATTACTAAACCTAATTAAATTTTAAAGTTAAAAGCTCAAATTATAAACAAACATTAATAATAAAAAAAAATACATTTCTATGTGTTTAGGTATTTAGTACAGTTTCACCAACGTAGCAGTTACGTATGTATGTACATAAGAGATGAAAATTTCTTTTATATATTCAGGATATAATTATCATTCCTATCACTCCCAAGATCAACATTCATTATAATTAATCGTATCACACCAATGCCTAAATAAAAATATTATTTATTTTAAAAATATACAATAGTAAGAGCAGTTCCCGCAGTAAAATCTCACTATCGCGTGACTTGTGAAAAAAGCACTTTGACAGCCGTGAAGTTAAAATAAAAAAAAAAAAGCATCCATCCAACGGCGGTGGCGACATAAAAACTGCATTTTCATAGTACAGTACTTAAAGCTGGTTTACCCAAGTGCGGCTTTCGAGTATTATAATCATGGTTTTCTCGTAATCGGTCGATGATGCTTCGAGTTTTTGTGTATTTTTATCTTTCAAGTTTAATAACTCCGTTTAAAAATGTTCACTTTAATGTTCTTTTTTGAATAACTAGTTTTTTCATGTGGATTTACATGTTGTATGTACCTTGATGATAAGGAGCCAATACAAGATGTACGAT
This sequence comes from Fabriciana adippe, assembly GCA_905404265.1. NCBI lineage: Eukaryota > Metazoa > Arthropoda > Insecta > Lepidoptera > Nymphalidae > Fabriciana > Fabriciana adippe. The sequence goes on from FR989988.1 coordinate 1,571,288, forward strand.
AAGAGACTTATAAAACATTTTTGGAAAATAATTATGATAATACTTTCTTAGATTTACTCGAATATTTGACATTTTAAATAAAATTATCTTTTCGGTTTTTTTTTTGCGGATTTGTTTTGGATTTTTGGTTTCCGACGTTACGAATGCTTTACAGCAGTCATCCTCTCAATCAATCAGTCTCTCCCATGACCATGATTGCTGTAAAGCATTTGAAACGTCAAGAACCAAAAATTGAAATGAATTCGCGAAAAATCCTAAAACATAGTTTTATTTAAATAATTATGATACTTTCTTATTCTGCTGTTATAAATAACGATTTATTTGTTTATTATTGTATAATGCTCAAATTAACTTCAAAAAATTGACTCCATAAATTCATTCAAGGGAGCTACATTTTTAGAAGTTATCCATGAGTAATATAAATTATCAAGATAGATAAAACACAAAAGTAGAGCCGTAGCTTAATGTTAGTTTTTAGAATTTTGTAAATTAGATAAAAAAGTAACTCTGACATATATTGGAAGTTATAAAACATCGATAGCTAGCAAATCTATCTGATAGCCTAACAGTGTGAAAGCTAACTGTAAATTATCTTCTTTGTCAGGTGTTTCGGCTATTTATAGTAATCTCGGTCTTAGTGCACTTTTCCTTTTATATATTTTGACGACACGTTTGGCTCAGTTTGTAGTGATCCTCCTTGCTGTGCCAGCGGTCGCGGGTTCGAATCCCGCTGGGGGCATTCATTTGTGTGAGGAACACGAATGGTTGCACTCTAGTCATGGGTATTTAAAGTTATATACATATGTGTAGTGTATCAACTATCTGGTATCCATAACACAGACCTTGAAGCTTACTATGGAATTAGATGGTGTTGTATGTTAATGTACCAACATATATTTTATTTATTTATTTATATTATCAATTTTAAATGTACGTAAACATAACGCACTATATGCTTATATAATCATATAAAATGTTATCCACATTCAATAAAAATCAATCGTCAAAAATATAAGCGAGCTGATTTGACAGATCTGAAGAGCCATCGTCTTCATGTCGACGCCTCTCCATGAGAGCGTTTTAATCGATTGACCGAGGTATTTCCGCTTACCGTATGTAGGTTAATTATTGCTTAATATCATACGTTTTAATTATTTGAAAAAGTGTGTATATAATTATAATTTAATTCAATCTTCTTATTAATGGCTTCAAAACGTAGCGAGCACAGATTACTTCGCCAATGTCATGTAGAATCGAGAAAACACGAAGGAGATTGATTGGTCGGTAATATGTCTACATATATATATATATATATATATATATTCATTCGTACAATATTTAATTATATTATATGGATCTGTTTCGCCCAAAGATTCGGCATCGCCATTCAGCGGGGGAATGCAGCTAGCATTCTTGCCACACTTCCACACGCGCATAATCATATACAAAAATAATTAAGTTTACATTTGTTTTGTATGTATATATATATATATATATATATATATATATATATATATATATATATATATATATATATATATATATATACTTAATTGTATTTATAATTTCAATAAATATTGTAAATATTTTACATAAAAATTATAACTGCAGTTAGCAAAAGAAATAAGACAAAACGTTAATTATAATTCATAACTAAAACGAAAGCCAATCAAAGAATAATTATAAGAAGATATTTAGGCTGTAATGAAAACATCTATAAATTTTAAAATTTTTCTATTTGTCTGTTTATTTAATTGTTTATTCAATACCTATAATTAAAAAAAATATCGCAGTTTTCGTGTCAACCGATTGAGGAAAGCAAGTATATAGCCTGAGCTTAGAATCATAGCCCTCCAATGTAAAGCAAAGATCATGTGTGTGCTTCCTAAGTGTTAATTAAAGAAGCTGTCGGTAATAAAACATCATATTCAAATTGTTCTATTTTTGATTTTATGGCCTCACTATGGGATAGAATATGGGAATGATGGGAATATGTTGTGAGACTGTTTTGGACCTAGAATAGGTGATAACAATTTTTTCGAAGTTGTTAGATTGACTCTCTATTAATATTGGGAAACTAAAATTAAAATAAACCCGCGAAAACCCGAAAAGATTTATTTTAATAGTTTTATTTAAAACAAGCGGAGCAAGGGTGAGTACCCTTGCTCTGCTCGGTTTCGCTTCTAGGTACGTTTTATGGGTTAGTATATCTAAATTTCTCAAAGATGAGATATTTTCCCGCACTAAAAAGTATTGACGCGGGCAACCAGCTGTCATCATACCAAATTTCATCTAAATCTATCCAGTGGTTTTCTCATGATGCGTTCCCAGACAGACGGACAGACAAAAAAATCTAAACACTATAAATTCGGCCTCTGTATCAATAATAATGACTATTCCGATAAGATTTTCAAAAAAATATTTAATGTACAGATTCGACTCCGAATTTTATTATATGTATAGATGTCAAATATTTAAACCTATATCATATATATTGCTTTAAGCTCTTATATTAACATCTTTAATAGCATTATTACACAAATTGACTCATAATTAAAATAATATGCTTCACATAATACTTTCTTAGAAATTGTGGGTAGGCACTGTCTGTAACAAGTATGTAACGCTTTTGAGATGTCCAACACCTTAGTCTCTCCCGTGACCATGTGCGCTGTAAAGCATTCGAAACGTCGCTCGGGAACCAAAAATCAAAATAAATCCTTGAAATAATCCGAAAAGATAGTTTTATTTATAATATGCTTCATTTAAAATTTAAACTTGCAGGTACGGACTCGCCAAATGTATTACGGTTTATTCAGAAACCTGACATAAAGTTAAGATTTAATCAGCATTTGAGATGTAGAAATAAAGTGAGTAACTTTTGTCGAGGAGGACAGGGACGGGCCAAAGTTTATAAGTCCTGACGCTTTTACGACTGGAACGAAATACGTCATTGTTAGCGAAATTACCTTCCCGAGTTTGCATTTAAACGACTCTCCCCATTGTGTTAAGTATTGTCTAGAGTTTTAAGTCTATTTATAATACCTAATTAAGGAATATGATAATAAACGTTTAATTTTTTAGCTATTTTTATTTAAAACTAGCGACTCACCCTCGCTCCGTTCGGGTGCGTCCCTAGGTATTTTTAATTTTTTTGAACCCTAATTCTATTTCTAAAATAAAAGTAGCCTAAGTTACCTCATAACATCAATTATCTGCCAGTGAAAGTCCCGTCAAAATCAGTCCAGCCTCTTCGGAGATTAGCTGGAACAAACAGACAGACAGACAGAGAAAAATTACTGTATATAATCCCATGTGCATTTATTTAGTAAAAAGCTGTTATTTTGACATCACAAACAGACACTTCAACTTTATTTATCTATTTATATAGATAGGTTATGATCGGAAGTAATACATAGAGATAATTAGTAATTTAAAAATACTATAGATATAAAGTACCTAGGGCACCTGATGAACAAAATATATGTATTGAAATGAAATGAACACATTTGTTTGTAACTTTTAGATTATTTGTAACAATAAAAGTATAAGTTTTTGACAATAACCTCGTATAGAACGGTGATTTAGTTTTGAGTGCCAGAAGGAACTAACAAATATTTGTTTTACAGCAAATTGTGGATCGGTTTAGAAACTTTGGACACCTTGATCGGCGGAAAGTTGGAAAACTGCGAGTTGTCATAACAAACAAGGGGTCACATCGGCAAAGTTTGCCGTCGGCCCGGTAATAATCGACGGCGGCTTATTCTATACGGCACTCACAGTTTAGAATTTAGAGTTTAGTTAATTGGAGGGTTAAAACTTTTATATTACTTGGTTAATTAAGTTATAATGACTATAATTTTTGTCTAATAATATTGAAAATATATATATATATATATATATATATATATATATATATATATATATATTTGTGACATTTTTTTTTCTTATTTAATATTATTGCTAAAAGTTAGCAATGATTGTTAAGTTTGAATAATATAAGGTTTGAACAATTAATTATAAAATTAAAACGATTCTATAAATAGAATGAATAAATGGTGAACCATTATCTATATATTAATACGCGAAGCAAAAACTTTGTGCACCTTTTTACGAAAATTGCGCGGACGGATGAGTATGAAATTTCCCACACGTAAAGTTTATATAGAGAAGGAGTGCAGAATGATATTTTTTTTTAATTATGCACAAAAATACATTAAATCAATAAAAATATGTTACACACACTACCATGTATTTGACACACACACGCATATATACTCTTTCGTTTATTGTTAACGTCTGTGGTCAAATTGAGAATAGATTAATATTGTAATATACGCAAGACAATAAATATATAACTTAATGAATTATGGTTGATTTTCAACCACGCGGCGATCACTAGTTATTTTTATTTGATCAAATAAATAACCATTATCATGTATATAATTAAAATTATTTATAAAATCAAAGATAAAGCAGTTGTTAAAGATATAAATAATATCTTAGATATCTTAGATAATAAGATATAATATTTTTAAATGATCGATCTCTTCTCATTGAACTGCAATTTTAACTGACTTAGTTTCTTACTGGACTAGACTCTTCTTAAGTTTATGAGCTTCAAACTCTAGAACTTGATAAAGTCCATATCAATTAAGCATATTTTGAGTTCGAGCTTAAAGAAGAATAAACCATAGCACAAAAAGCTTCACCGAGCAAAAAGCCCGGACGGTGGAGGCAAAACAATTGACACTTGAAACAAACTATTCTTCGCCATAGCGAGTGGAAATTTATGACTTTTGTTCCTCAGATAGTTTCCGCGCCGTATAGATTTATGGTTTAATCGATTAGTTTCATTCAGGTAAGTTGCTCACGCTGCGGTTGCGAGTTCAATTATAACGGTACCTAATGTTCAAATCTATACATATTATAAAATTCTAACTAAGCCGAATCTGTACATTAAATATTTTTTGGAAAATCTTATTGAAATAGACATTATTATCGATGCTGAGGCCGAATCTATAGTTTTTAGAATTTTTGTCTGTCTGTCTGTCTGTCTGTCTGTCTGTCTGTCTGTCTGTTACCGCATCACAGAAAAACCACTGGAGGGATTTTGATGAAATTTGGTATGATGATAGCTGGTTATCCGGGTCAACATATAGGATACTTTTTACCGCGAGAAAATATCTCATTTCTGAAAAAAAATACAAAAACTGGTAGGAACAAAACCACAACGATACTATTTGTAAACAACAAGGTAACTTACAAAATATGGTAAAAACTATAAAAATAGCTTATCTTGAAAATCAAATTATCAAAAGCGCTATTTTATCCATTAAAATAGTTATTTTAATTAATATTTATTTATGTGTTATTTAGATATTCGACAATAGATGTCGCCATGTGTTTTTAAAATACATAGTTTTAATCCCAAAAAAATTAATGTACAGATATGACCTTTTTTCGATTTTATTAGAATTACTACTAAATCACCCGCGGCTCCGCCTGTGCTTAAATTATCAGTAAAGCAAACTTTTTCGCTTCATAAATTAATAACTATGCATACAATAAAATTGTAACTAAGCCGAACCCCTAAATTCAACATTTTTTCGGAAAATCTTATTGAAATATTCATTATTAGCGATATAGCGCCCGAATCTATAGTTTTTAGAATTTTTTCTGTCTGTCTGTATGTGACCGCATCACAGAAAAACCACTAGAGGTATTTTTATGAAATTTGGTATGGTAATAGCAAGTTATCCGGGTCAACACATAGGATTCTTTTTACCGCAGGAAAATATCTCATTTCTGAGAAAAAATACAAAAACTGGTTAAAGTAAAAGCACGATGATGCTATTAACATTATAGCAAGGTAACTTACTTATATATTATGTTAAAACTATTAAAAAAAACTTATCTTAAAAGAAATATTAACAGCGCTATTTTATTCATTAAAATAGTTATTTTAATGAAAATTTATTTATATATTATTTAGCTATTTGACAATAGATGTCGCCATGTGTTTTTAAAATACGTAGTTTTATCCAAAAAAAAAATGTACAAATATAACCTTTCTCTGACTTTACTATAATTACTACTAAATTACCCGCAGCCCTGCCCGTGCTTAAATTTTTAAAAAAACAAACTTTTTGGCTTTATAAATTAGTAACATATTAGTAATATTTTGTTGGCCGAAACAATTTTCAAATGAGAATATTTGTAAATTTTTATTGTTTAGTAAATAATGTTAATGTTTTTTAATCTTTTAATGGAAAAATTGGGCAAATGTATATCCAACTCGCGCATTTTAGGTTTCGTATAGCAAAATGCTATGTTGTTTTTCTTACTTACGTGTTTTGTTAGGTTAACACTAAAATAAATACGAATAATATTTACGTTTCCACAATACCTACTCATTTTTTGCACCGTAAAAATAAGTTCAATTTATATTATTTTATAACATTTTATGGAAAACAAGTTTATGGCTGTTAAACTGCCAAAGCGGGTAACTAAAAATATTTCATATCTCAAAAACTATGAAAAAGTATTTTAGGAACTCTTATACCTCAACTTTTTCACTTTTTCTTAACACCTTTTCTTGGAAGGTAAAACCTTAAAGGACACAATAAAATGCTTACGACTTTAATCATATTAGCCGAGCCATATGAAATAAAAAAATGTATTTGCTTAGAATTATTTACTTATTACACTTTCTTTTCAAAATCGTTTTGGAAAATATTACTAACTAGCACTAATTAAGAAAAGTTATCATTATGTAATTTAAATAATCAGCTATATATTTAATTAATCTATAGCTGTCTATTAGTAAAAAATGATTAAAATTAATTCCGTAGTTTGAGATTTTATCGTGAAAAACTAAAAAAACAAACAAAACAGAAGTATAGACACATATAAATGTTATTGCTAAAACAAAAAGTTCAATTTAACGGAGGAACCTTTGTGGCATTGTCAATCTCTGCCATTATTTACCAATCATGCGGTGCGCAATGAAAGTAATGTATAATGTAAGAGTATACTAATGTGTAAAACCTAAGAATTTGGTTTTTGATCATCTGAACGCGAGCGGAGCCGCGGGAAATGCTAGTGTTATATATAAATCGTCTGTTATTCTATTATATATACACTGCTTATGTTTAAATTAGGTTGTTTCAAATTGAAATTAAAAAACATTGTAAGGTACTTTGTGTCTTACAAATTATTATATAATTTTGTGGGTAGATATCATGTGTCACAAATATATAATAACTTTTGACACGTCTAAAACCTAAGTATTGTCCGTGACCATGATTGCTATAAAATCGTCGAAAACTAAAAATAAAAAAAAAACTGCAAAAAAAAAAATCGAGAAGATTTAAAATATTTCATAACCATAATATAGCAAATATGGGTCCTGTATATAATATTACGAGCGGCTCATACTCGCTTCGCTCGGGTTCGCCTCTAAAATAAAAAAAATCTATCTTACGGGAACCGTACCTACATTTTTCCGGGATAAAAAGTAGCCTATGTGTTATTTCAGACGATAATCTATCTCAGTGCCGAATTTCATCCAGATTCGTTCAGCCGTTCGGGCGTGATTGAGTAACTAAAAATCTAAACTTTCACATTTAAAATATTAGTAAGATAGAAATATTTTGCATCTGTTTTGAAGATACTGTTATTTAACTCGAAGATTATTTGCAATTTGTAAACACTATGTAGCTAAATTTAAAAACAAACTAAAAAAATGTGTTGAACCTATAAAAATCTTATACAATGTTATATATTGTATAGATTTTGGTTTCCTACATATTATGTAATTATTTATAAAAACTTTTTAAAAAAAAATGAAAACCGACTTCCTGACACTGAAAAGTAAAAAATAACTAAACAGAGGTTTTCATTTAAAATAGATACCTATTCAGATATTTTCGAAGTCGGTGTGCTTTGATTTGTATTGGCTGGCACCGACTTCGAAAATATCTGATTAGGTATCTATTTTAAATGAAAACCTCTGTTTAGTTATTTTTTACTTTTCAGTGTCAGGAAGTCGGTTTTCATTTTTTTTTAAAAAGTTTTTATTTTTCCATTTTTAGTGTAGACGTAATAAGCAAGTAATTTGTAAGAAGAAAGATTTTTAATAAAAACATAATATTCGATTAAGCCATTTATTTAAAAACCGCTTGACCGATTTCGATAAAATTTATATGGGACCACCGGGGAAGAATACTCTTTGAAACAAAAAAAAAATTTTCCAAATCGGTTCAGCCGTCTTCGAGAAATCCGTGAACATACATAAAAAAAAAAAAAAAAAAAAAAAAAAAAAGATTCCGACGAATTGAGAACCTCCTCCTTTTTGGAAGTCGGTTAAAAACTACATTCCTTCTAAAATAATTGAAGTAAGAAGCATTTTTAATTCATCAGCATCCTAGCATTATCGACTGAACAGATTCTTAATAAATCTAATGGTTGGGCATAATGTACATATTCGAACTAGTCAAAGCAATAACGATTAACCAAAGTAGTAATCGAAATCGCTTTCCAATAGCATTTCAAAATTAAATGCCACAAGAAAGAAGTAGGTATCGGCACAAAGTAAATGCAAATCTGTATCAAACAGCCCAACTCATGCGTTCTGGAGTATGCAAAAAAGTTCGGATTTATTCCATGCGGCTAAATTAAAGTTTTGATCTCGATTCGTGTACAGACTTGATACTCATTTATTATCATAAGATTTTAGAACAATTAATTAATTATTTTCTTTAATTTATTTATGATTTTTCTTTACATATAACCTATAGTTAAAGAATATTTAGTAATTATTAGTTATTTAAATTAATAGCTATAATTAATGTTAAAACGATTGTAGTTGTATTTGATTTTTATATAATTATTGCTGTGCTAGCTCAATGGTAATGCACTTGCTTGGGAAATTTCAAATACCGGTTCTCGCACATCTGATATTTTTATGTGTGAATAGTTTCCAACATAATTACCACTTGTCTTCCGGTGAAGGAAAACATCGTGAGGAAACCTGCATGTCTGAGAGAACCTAGCAAGTTTTCGAAAGATGTGTAAAGTCCACCAACCCGCACTTAGCCAACGTGGTATATAGCCTTATCACCATCCATTTTTCAACACCAAGTATTGAAGGTAGACCCGTGCCCATTGGGACGTTAAAAAGGGCTGAGTACGTACATAATTATTTCAATGTCACATTATTTTAAAATAACTTATTATTGTTTACACATGAGATGCTATAGAGTACAGTTTCACATGCCCAGACATGTGCACTCTTCAGAAAGCTGACTTTATTAGAAATTCCACATCCAGACTCTGGTAGAACTACAACTCGACATAACTGGAATAAGATCGAATATAATATTGAAGGCTGGAATAAAACTATTTTTTTGGATTTTTTCGTACATTTATTGTAATTTTTGGTTCACGACGTTTCGAATGCTTTACAGCAATCATGGTCACGGGAGGGAGAATTCGAAACGTCGGGAACCAAAAATCAGACCAAATCCGCGAAATGATTCGAAAAGATAGTTTTATTTAAACAATTGATAGTTCACCAATAGTCGCAATCTGTACACGCTTTATAACGGCCACCTGGTCGCGGACGGCTGAAAATTTAATCAGAGCGCGATGCACTGGAATTCCACCGAATCCACACTCCTTCACGGTTTCTAACTTTTTTCCCAACCGAAACATGCATTTGAATGAAAATGGAAAGAATTTGTATGCCGGTTTTAAGATTCAGTTGTTAAATTTTCGGCTTTCCAAAAATTTGCGAGGCGCGGGCGATAGAATAAAAACAAAAATAGTTCCCTCCTTTTATTTCATAGTCGAGTTTTAGGAAATGTTTGCGAATATTTTTGCTATATTTACAGTTGCGGTATCGTTCGAATAGAGATTGGAGTGATGGGGGCTAAATACATAGGTGCGGCTGTGCTCGGCGAGATTTGAGTCGAGCCCCATGTAATACGAATATTTTGTTTTAACCACAAATAACTACGAGTCCTTTGGAATATTCTATCTCATATTGAATGTATAACAGTTTTTATTTTAGCTATATTGTTTTACAGATTTTTTTTATTTTTATGCTGAAATTCAAGGAAATATAAATAGAAAGTGTATTTATATTTGAATTTTTTATAGTAGGTAAATATTCGTTCATCTTAATACTTTCTTAGATTTACGCGAATGTTTGACATTTAAATAAAACTATCTTTTCGGATTTTTTCGCGGATTTAAATCCGCGAAAAAATCCGAAAAGATAGTTTTATTTAAATATTCGTTCATCTTTTTGAATCTTTATACTTTTTTAGATTGACGAAAATATTCAAATATTTTTTTAAAATTTTTTTTTTTTGGTTTATAAGTTTCGAATGCTTTACAGTAATTATGGTCACACATCAATGAGATACTTATCTGTAAAATCCGAAAAGGCAGTTTTATTTTTGAATCTTGTTGCAGATACAATTATTATCTTTCATAAATGAGAAAAATACCTATAATACACTATTCGCTTGAGACTAGTACGGTTATAGTATCATTGAATATGACTTCCACACTATAGTAACATGATGATCTTGAATTAATTGAATAAAATGTATGTAATTCATTCAGCCATTTTTAACGTCCCACTGCTGGGCGCGGGCCTCTCTTCAATACGAGTGGGATCAGGCCATAGTCCACCACGCTGGCCAAGTGTGGGTTGGCGGACTTCACATGTCTTTCGAAAACTTCCTCACGATGTTTTCCTTCACCGTAAGGCAAGTCATAATCATCTTAGAAATGATTCGCACATGAAAATATCAGAGGTGCGAGACCCGGGATTTGAACCCGCTTCACTCGGTTTCCCAAGCGAGTGCGTTACCACTGGGCTACCACTGCCTAAATGTATGTAATGTGATTTTTTTATTTCAAGTAGTCTTTTAACTGAAAATTAAAAAAGTCTAGGTATAATTCAACCAACCATTCTTGAGTGACGAGAATAAAAGTAAAAATAATATTCTAAAATCCATTAAAACAATTTTAACTAAGTATTAATTAGAAGGTAATATATAATTTACTTTAATCTATACTATATAATATTATAAAGCTGAAGAGTTTGTTTGTTTGGTTGAACGCGCTAATCTTAGGAACTACTAATCCGATTTGAAAAATTCTTTTTGCATTGGATAGCCCGTTAACTGAGGAACGCTATAGGCTATATATCATCCCGGAAAAATGTACGGTTCCCGTGGGATAGATTTGTTTTTGTCTAGGGACGAACCCCAAGCGAAGCGAGGGTGAGTCGCTAGTTTAGTTGTAAATTACCTATATATTATATGGCTTTTTTTCAATTACATAAGCAAATATTCAAGCTTGAAAAACCGATTAGCCTAACACTTCACCTCCATGTAAATAGCTGATTTTGTACCCACATTCCTCACTCAAATCGACTGTCAACGCCTGACTCAATAGGTGTTTGTTAACTTAATTTGAACTTAAACCCGTCAATATATACTTTAGAAAATAAATATAACTAAAGATAATATTATGGGATATACATTGTTCATATTATAAATAATTTAATACATATTTACCCGTCTATTATTTGTTGTTATCATATATCGTCTGTTTGTGTTTTTGAGCGAATATCAAATATTTGTGTATTTATGCGTGAGTGCGTGCGTGTATGCGTGAGTACGTGTGAGCGAGTGTGAGTGAATGAGTGAGTGAGTGAGTGTGTATGTGTATGTGTGCGTGCATGCGTGTGTATGCGTATATACCCCACGTACCACCACGCGAGAGGAAAGAACTAATTGAAAATAAAGCTACTTCTTGTATATGCTTTAAATGACATAAAATTAATGGAGAGGATTGATAGAAGAGAAAGAGAAATGAGGGAATTTGTAATTGATTTCTTGGGCTCCCACTTACCGAATGAAATGCATTACTGTGGGCAAAGCTACTTGCCGTCGATAGTCTATGAGAGGATCGAACTGGCCCTTTTTGGACATATTTTCCAATTTTTTTTGGATATATACCTATTCGATATCGAAATCGAAAAATTCAATCTGGTTCAAAAACATTATTTGTAATAAACATCATTTCAACAACTAATACCTGTATTTTTTTAAAATAAGTATAAGATTTGTCGATTTCCGAATTCTTGTAAGTGAAACATTTCTTTTGTAATTGAATAGAAATTAACTTAACATTAATAGTATACAATTCCTACACTGAAAACAAAATGTTGACTTTCATTATTATAATACGAAAATCTTAAAAATACCATAGATTCAAACTTCCACATTAGACCAGCCGTCTACCCAAAACCGTCATGTAAATCTCCTGTTCTTTATGATACGCCGCAGTATAATTCACGGGGCCGTGGCGATAAATAGCTTTGAACGTGGGAATTAAAAGTACTGTTCTAGGCTGCCGATGCGTTACTGATTGCGGGGAAGGAGCGAAATTACTCGCAAGATATTGTAGGAAAAGCCTGCCTAGGAAAATGCAGGCTAGAGGGTAAAAACTGTTTTTTGAATGTACAGAAAAAGAAAGAAGCGTAAAATGTTAATTAGTACCATTATAATGAAATACATAGATGTACTAAAATAGTTAGGCTTGCAATATGTGCTGTCTGTTCTAGTAAATATTATTAAAAAAGGTCTGAAAACTGAATTAAAAATATTCCGCTTTTGGTGTGTCTTGAGTTGATAATCGTATACATTTACATTTGGTGATATGCGAAAACTAATCGTGGCCGAAATGACTATTTTCTCATCATATCAGTTTTTTGTTCAAGTTGCCTGATGTGTTCAGACAAGAATTGCATTAAAGATTTTTTAGATTCAGGTCAGTCAGTCAGTCATTTTTTAAAAGTTCAGGGCTTTTTTCGGGCAATGAAACATAAACAATACGATACGTAATAAATAATATGTAACATAAAGCCAGCTGCTTCATTTTTCCTCATTTTATAGATACATTCCTGGTATAAAGGGCGTGGTATCTTTGACTTAAATGTCGGTCGTCGGTTCAATCCTCGCGTATGGTAAACTGAATCGTATCCGAACCAAGTCGCAGGGTGAGCAATATATAAATAATAATACATTGGAAAAAGTGTCTTAGAACACATTGTTATGGCATTGGCGGGCCTAATGTTTATATTTAATATATATTTTTACTATACTTTTTAATTATCTACATTATTCAACGCGGTTGCTTACTCTTTATTTTATACAAAATGAAGCTATTAAAGTTGTATTTTTACTGATTTAACAAACAAAGTATGTATGTTATATAAAAAGCAAAGAGTGGGAATCAAACTTCAAACAAAGTAATAGACAACGCTAACCAACGACAATTCACTGCCACTGAGCCGTAAATGAAAAGTTAAAACAATTTTAACTTTTCTATTAAAGTTTTATAATAAAACCTACTCGAATGAATAAAAGTGGCATACCGCATTTTAAGTTGAATCTGTAAACGCAAACATCGTGTAAAAAATGTTATCCGTTTTAATTTCCTTTCGCTGTGTGCCCACTGGGCTTTATTGAACGTGTTGTGTTCGCCACAGATGTAATATTTTTCTAGACTCACATACCTCTTTTAGCTGCAGGAAATATTGTATTAATATACTGCATTTACTTTATATTTACTTTGTCTTAATCGTCTCAATTATAATTGTATTAACGATTTACCTTCGCTTCGCTCGGGTTCTTCTCTAGATACGTTTTGACAATTAGTATATATATATATATATATATATATATATATATATATATATATTTGTGATTATATAATAACATTGCATACATGTATTTTAAAAGTTTGATTATAAGTATGTAGGTCACACTTGCAAAGCCAAAAATCGATATAATATTTTTGTGAAAAGAGACAAGGGCGGCAATAGCTTAGACTATTTTAATTCAGGTATGTACGTACATATAATAAAATTCTGTATATTTAACATTTTTTAGAAAATCTTATTGAAATAGTTATTATTGTCGATACAGATGCCAAATCTATAGTTTTTAGATATTTTGTCAGTCTGCCTGTCTGTCTGTCTGTCTGTTTGTCTGGAAACGCATCACGAGAAAATCACAGGATAGATTTTGATGAAATTTGGTATGATGATAGCTGGTTATCCGGGTTAACATATAAGATACTTTTTACTGCGGGAAAATATCTCATTTCTGAGAAATCTATACATAACGTTAAACATAACTAGGGACGAACCCGAGCGGAAGGTGAGTTAGTATTATAGTTAGAGTTAGTATTAAATAAGTTTTGTGGATTAGACATTATTTTGTTAAAAGCAACTCGAAGCAAATCAAACTTGTTACCCAATTTCCACATCAATAAGTAAGGTAGATAAGCTAAAATATTTGTTTAGTTATCTAACTTGTTTCTCTTTACAAAATTATCTTTCACACAAATTTCATTGCATTAGTCTAAATTTTATTTGAACAACGTTGAAAGTTTCAGTAAAGCTGATATCAATGTTTATATATATCAATAAGGAATCTAAATCTCACACACAAAATAATATTCTGCGTTCAGCAAAAGGGTGCTTTTCAAATTCAACCGCTTCGTCTAAACCACGTAATAAAATATATTGGAGTACGAAATCGCGTTGCATTTGCCTTTCGATATGGGTTTACTAAAAACCGGTACAAAGTACTTTGCTATTTTTAATAATAATTTATTAACAGATAAATAAAATGAATTCTTACGATACGAGTGTTTGTTGGTTTGGTTGTCCTAGTATTTAGCATGTATGCAGGAGGTTCTTGGTTCGAATCCCGCGTCAGGCCAAACAAAGTATCGAGTTTTATTATTTAAGAATCCTCAGTCAATCTGCAGTTGGGAAGTAGACGGTTTTACATCCATGTGTCTCGGAGAGCAAGTAACTTTTTTTTTGACAAAAATACTTTGTCCACGTGACAATTAAAAGACAATCTCTCAAATGAACAAAAATGCGATCTTAGGCACTATAAAGTAGAACGTCTTAATAGTTAGTTGGCAAGCTTTGTTATTGTGGCGACTGGGATGCGAATCTCAGTCTGGTAATCTGCAACATACTGTCCTCTAATTGTGGTCCTAATTGCCCCCTTCGCTGTCCCCATGTTATAGCGACATTTGGCGACAACTGGTAAAGTAAGAAATATATTATACCCAAATTATCTCTTGTTTTATTTAGCTTGATTGTTTTATTTGACAGGGTTGTAAGAGAAATTTTATAAGTCTGTGACTTATAAATTAAAATTAACAGTTTATCGGATTTGAAATAAAGATTTGCTTTTATTATGTATTCGATTTGATATAAAAATCTTTTTAGTAAGATATTACAATGTAAGGAAACATAATATAATAAGAATCTTGCTAATATTATAAATGTGAAGGTTTAGATGGATGTTTGGATGTTTGTTACTCAATTACGCCTGAACGGCTGAAAGGATCTCACTGAAATTTAGCACAGAGATAGATTATAGTCTGGAATAGCACATAAGCTAGTTTTTACCCCGGGAATATGTACAGTTCCCGTGGGATAGATTAGTTGTTATTTGTTTATTGTGAGCCGCTACTTACAAATATTTCAAAACTCGTAATATAAAGGGCTCTTCAAGAGTCGTGTCTTTAGGTCTCTTTAAGGCCGACAACGCATTCGCAACTCCTCTCATGTTGCAGATGTTTATGAGCGAAAATAGCCACTTACCATCAGGTGAATCGTTTGCTCGTTTCTTTTACTATAAAAAAAAAAACAAATGTACTAACTAACTAACTAATATTTACTAATGAGTGATATCATAGCAGTCATAATTAACGTATCTATTTTACTTAATAATTAAGGGTTTATCAAGAAAATTTCTACAAAAAATAAAATGTGATACCTATAGCTAGTAGGGGTTATCTTTTTCTCATGAAAGATAATGAAGGATGCTTTATGGAATAACGAGCAAAGGGTAAAACTCTTTAGTAGGTTTATATATAAGATAATGCTAACTTTTTTCCAAGGTAATCTTAGAGAGAATAATGGTATCATTTAGTGAATCCTAGTACAACCATGAATTTTTTTCTTGCTTAAATAATAATTTTATTTAAATACTAGCGTGACTAGTAAACAAACAAAAACAAATCTAACCCACGGGAACCGTATATTTTCCTGGATAAAAAGTAGCCTATTTATTCCATCATCCATAAATCCAATCAGTAGTTTTTCTGAACTAAGCTGTATAAGTTACTATAGTTTTTTAACTATCCCACGGGAACTCTTTGATTTTCCAAGATGAAAAGTATCTTAAATGTTGACCGGGGACATAAGATATCACCATGCAAAATTTCATTTAAATCGGTCCAATAGTTTCGGAGGTTAGCCTGTACAAACAGACAAACAGAGAAATAAAAAATTTAAAAAATCTGGATTTGTTCTTTTGCTCTTCTTACATCCCCCTGACTCGGTTTTCAGCATTTTTTTCTATCGACCTCTACAGCTTTATTATAGTATAGATTATTAAAATTATCAATTTTAAAACCTTTAAAGTTTTAAAGGATTTTAAACTATTTTTTTTAAATATTCAATTTATTAATAAACAATTTCTTTAAAACGATTAATACATAATACTAATGCATGGAATCTTTCCGTAGACAGAAATGACAAAAGGTTGAGTTAAATCCGGATCATGCCAGTGGTTGGATAAGCGACGCGATTTGTAATCTCACTATTAAGGGAATGTATCGTACTTGGCAACTGAAGCCAACAGATGTTATGTACTGACCACATTTCAAATTATTTAAAAAATTCAAGAATTTTTATATCTTATACGATATACAAGACTAAGATATATTTTAAAAAGATGATACTCAATACGAGTTGTTTTTTTGTGTAAACGATATATTATAGCAAGTATAAACCGATTTTCATGATTTTTTATGAATAGTTTGTCTCTACCTCAACGGAATATAGGCCAGGATCGCTAATATTTTGAATTACTAAGCTGACTCAAGCAATTTATTCACTAATATAAAGCTACACTATCTTAGAGTTGCTTAGTTTAGTACAGTGCTACAAGGATCATTTGGCACTTAGGTGACATTGACATAAGGGCGTGGGTGTGAAATTAGGGTTTTTCTTTTAAATTAAAACCTCTATAACAAAAATATGATCACTTCATATTTTGAGATATTTTTATTGAAATAAAAGCACGAAATATCCACAATAAACATCAACTCCAACTTCTCTTAAAAGTGACGATTTTCAAGGTGGTGGTTTTAGTTCTAATTTCGACCACGTGCCAAATGATCCTTATAGCACTGTACTCTCCTTAATAACTTCAAGAGGTACCTACAGTAAGGATCTGAAAAAAGACTAAGAGGTAAATCGCTAATATAGATATTATAATTCTGTTTGCGAAGTGATGTTTTGCGATGATGAACTGTGCGCAAATATAACCTGTATTTTCTGACGTTAGATACATTACCAGTAAACACATGTCATACTGTCACGATCCTCATTCTTCCCTCAACACATTCACAACAAATAAACAGTTTTCATTATTAACAGTTTAGTTTTAGATAAAACTTTCTTAGATTTACGCGAATATTTGACATTTCAAATAAACCTATCTTTTCAGATTATTTCGCGGATTTATTTTGATTTTTGGGTCCCGACGTTTTGAATGCTTTACAGCGATCATGGTCACGGGAGGGAAAGTTTAGTTTTAATAGCCCGTTCATCATAAACTAATTTGCTCTATTTTTTGCCAATACAATTTAATAATTTTTCATCTCATCTAACACAAAAGTACACTGTTTGCCGTCCAATCGGGACAAGTTGTGGGTATAGCTTATTTACGGTAGCGTTTGCACCTGCTTACATTCTGTTGAGACGATTTCGTTATTGTAGTATTTACACAGCTATTGTGAGATTGAGTTGTGTTTATTTGGGAAATGCTTGAGAAATATTTTTTGGTGGAAAAATAATTTCTTTTATTTACTTAACTAGCGACTTACCCTCACTTCGCTCGGTTGCTTCCCAAAACAAAATTAATTAATTAATTTGGTATTTTAAATAATTCTAAGAAAGTATTCATTAATTTGGTTTTAATTTTTTTCGTGGGACCCTATTTTTTTCCAAATTAAAAGTAGCCTAAGTTACTCCTTATTACATCAGCTATGTCAGTGAAAGTCCCGTCAACATCGGTCCAGTCATTTTAGAGATTAGCCGGAACAAACAGACAGACAGACAGACAAAAATTGTAAAAAATCTTATTTTGGTATATGTATCGTGTATACATCTATATATGCATTTAGTAAAATGCGGTTATTTTAATATTACAAACAGACACTCCAATTTTATTTATCTGTATAAATAATTTTAAGAAAAAAATTAACGATATCAAGAATATTTTTAGTTTTTGGCTATAAAACCCATAGCTAAGAAAGTAAAACCGAATAAATTCGAAGGTTTATACATTCCAACTTGTTCGACTTTTTCATAACATTTTATAAAATCAAATTAAGAAAAATATTGCTCCATACGATATTTTTACAAGGTATATAAATTTAGAAATAAAGATTATTTGAATATTCTATTTTTTGGAACCAGTTTTTCATGTGAAGTATCTAATGCTATTTTCAATTATAATATTTGATAGAAAACAAATTCATGGGCCTTTCTATTGATTTTGCCAGTAAAATACCTTACGCCGCATATAACCGCATGTTTTTTTTTATTAAAAGCGTCTTTAAAATATAGATTTTTCGTCACATAAAGAAGAGAAATAACATCCTATATTTGAGTTCTCAGTATTCAGGTACTAAAAGATTCTAGCCTTGTTCACGAGTAATCGTGTCCTCTCGAAATTGAGTCTGCAAGTTTCGGCGTGACGCGTTATCGGATTTGTTCGGGCACGCGCTCGGAATCCCGCTTCAAAATTGCAACCCATTGCCGAATTCAATGGAATCTTTCTTTGAGGTTCAGTTTGATGTTTCACTTGGGATTGTATTTCATGTAATATATCTCGAATATCTGCCTTTAGTATGTATGTAAGTTAAACTTCATATGTAGATTTAGATTGACGATATTATCTTCTCTTAAATATTTTGTGTCTTTGTGTTTTTTTGCAATTATTTGTTCTTTTATTATTGGCTTCACTCGGGTTCGTCCCTAGGTAAGTTTTATTTTTTTGAGCGAAACCCTAATACTTTTTCTAAAATAAAAGTAGCCTAAGTTACTTCTTATAATATCATCTATCTGCCGGTGAAAGTCCCGTTAAAATTGGTCCAGCCGTTTCGGAGATGAGCGGGAACAAACAAACAGACAGACAGAAAAAATGTTAAAAATTGTGTTTTTCTTCAAAAATAACTTATAAAATATAAAATTAGTTATTTCTATTCACAAAAACTTCTTTAAAATAAACTGTCCATTAGATTCTATTATGGAAGCTCTTTAGTAAAGAGCTGTGGTCGAGATAATAGGTCAATTGTCTCAGCATGTTCTTGGGTACCAAAACTAAGTTAAGAGGGCTGATGAATAGATTTTTAACTTTGATCTTAAAGCAATAGTGGGTGTTCATAATATATATCCTGCCGATATATTGAAAGCAGTGGTTGCTCAGTGGTAGCGCCCTCGTTTGGAAAACCCGCTTCACTCGGGTTCAAATCCCGGGTCTCGCACCTGTGATATTTTCATATGCGTAATTCCTAATACGATTACCACTTATCTTACGGTGAAGGAAAATATCATGAGAAAACCATATCCGAGATAACCTAGCAATTTTTCGAAAGATATATGAAGTTCGTAAACTCGCACTTGGCCAGCGTGGTGGACTATAGCCTGATCCCCTTCGTATTGAAGGTCCGTGCCCAGCAATGGGATGTAAAAAAGGGCTGTAAACATTTCGTGGCGATCACAGCTTCAAAGCATATTTTCTTATACATTATTGGCTTGTCATTGTCATGTAAATAGCTATTTAAATAAAAAAAATACGAGTGTAAATAACTTAAGAATATCCATTTTTTTAAACGTTAATATTAATTTAATTTAGCCTTTGATGTATTAAAAGCTCATCCCAATCCTGAAGATTATAGATTTTTCATATTAGATACAATATAATAAATAATTAAATACAAAATATAAACGAACAACAATCTTTCTTTCATTCCAATAAGAAAACAATACTAGAAACTGTATTTTATAGGCAAAGGGATGTATGTGGGTGTGCAATTGACACATGGTACAGAGGTTTGGGCTAAAGCCAAACAATGTAGCATTCCGCTATTAGATTATTACTCATGCATTTTACATCAACTTCCTCGTGTTGAAGAATGCGGGAAATAATTTAAATATGAAGCCTTTAGCACTTTATGACTATTTTTGAGATCTACCTTCGTGTGTGTAATATTTTTATATTAAACATACTTTTCTTTTAGTTTCTATATAAAATTATTGTTGCTAATTAAGAGTTTATATAAAGCTATCTTTTAATAAGACTTATGTAATATTATACCCGATATAGCGTTAACAAACAAATTGGTTTTATTTACCTGTAAAGATTTTTTAAAGTTCCTCTTTTATCTCTATCGATACTAATATTATAAAGAGGTAAAGTTTGTGAGTTTGTGAGGTTGTAGGGGTAATCTCTGGTTTTACTGAACCTATTTAGATGAAATTTGGTAAGAAGATAATTTGAGATCCAGGGAAGGATATAGGATACCTTTTATCCTGGAAATCATCCCTTAAAGGGGTGAAAATGGGGATGAAAGTTTGTATTGGGAAGCTAGGGACGAACCCGAGCAAAGCAAGGGTGAGTCGCTAGTTGCTAATAAAGCCTTTTGTTTAAATCAGATATAATTGTAATGTTTTGAACACTAATCAGGACTAATGTCTTTGAAACAACAAGAGAAATAAACAAGAGAATTAATTTGAGAAATTGTAATTTTTGTCACGTTTAAACGATCTCTTTAAAATTTTAATGTAGTAGTAAAAAGACTTTAGCAAATAAAGTAGAAATATAATATTTAAGTTAGATAATTTGGAAGATATTATTTGACTTTGTATTAAACTTATGTACGACAGAGGTTTAACGCAATAAAATAGAAGAAAAATATTTAAGCATGAAAATACGAATACATTAAGCGAATACACAAAATCTTCATAAAACATTTAAAATTGAAATTAAATTATGTACATACATGGTGTAAACTAACAATTTTACATTCAAAGCGTCTACCAAAAGTTTGTTGAGTCATATATTTGTCATAATAAAACTTAGGTAAAAATAAACTGTTTCATAACTTAATAGAACGTTACATTTGAAACTCGGTTCAGAATATTCAGTATATAAGCTATTAAGAAGAACGAGGGGTTGCCGCCGGTCATTTGCGAACTGACGCTATTACATCTTACATGACTTATTTATGGCGGACCTACGGTTATATTCATAAAACATATGTATCTTACATTCTAAATGTGCAATGTACAGTTTTTTCATGTAGTACCCTACTTTTATGGTGGAAATCAAAGGGTTTTTAAGTGATAGCTAAATATTATGTCGAATTGAATACGGTTCAAATATTTAGTGACAGGGATTGATGTTTTTGGGATTTTTTGAAGTAATAATACAGAAGTTAATTAAAATCAAGTAAGTTCTCTTTCTCGTTTCAAGTCCTTTTTTTTGCATTAGATAAAGAAAAAAATGCTTGTATTTCAATGAAACTAAGTTATAACTTAGTTACTATAGATGTATAGATATATCTATACAGATAAATAAAATTGGAGTGTCCGTTTGTAATATTAAAATAACCGCTTTTTACAAAATGTATATGGATGTATACACGGTACATAATATACCAAAACAACATTTTTTACAATTTTTGTCTGTCTGTCTGTCTGTTTTTTCCGGCTAATCTTTGAAATGGCTGGACCGATTTTGACGGGACTTTCACTGGCAGATAGCTGATGTAATAAGGAGTAACTTAGGCTACTTTTATTTTAGAAAAAAAGGGTCTCACGAAAAAAATTAAAACCAAATTAATTAATTTGTTTTGGGAAGCAACCTAGGGACGAACATGAGCGAAGCGAGGTTGAGTCGCTAGTTGCTAATAAAACCTTTTGTTGTAATCAGACATAACTGTAATGTAGAGCGAAGCGAGGGTGAGTCGTTAGTTATAAATAAAATTGTAGCATCAATCTAAGACTTGAAGAAATATATATATATATATATATATATATATATATATATATATATATATATATATATATATATATATATATATATATATATATATATATATAATAGAATTTACATACCAGTTATAAATATGTACATCACTATTCACATACAAACAGGTCGTACCGTGCGAGTGTGAGGTAGACAATCGAAGCATATTGAACGAGGCGTGTCGGGCTCGTGAATATTCAATCAATAGTGTGAAAGATGCCTAATACTACACCACAACATTGTACAAATAAAATAGTATAGCATGACTTCGTAAGACTGATAGTTTGATGCTCGAAAACTATAAAAACAGATATTTATGTATCTTATCCGTATAAGATACATAAAGATCTGTTTTTATTGGATGGATTGGATAATTTTATTATTGGATGTGATGACAATTTACATCAAAATTTAGAATATCATACTTATAATAATATTTTTAACTGATCACTGTCTGTACATGGAAGATATTTGAGAAAACCACTTAAATAAAAAAGACATACAGACGAACATAGAACCTCCTCCTTTTTGAAAATCGGTTTAAATAAATAATTGGTATTTGAGTACTTATATATTTCGAAAAATCATAAATTATGGCTTTTATATAGAATCTTTTTAATATCAAAACTCATTTACGTAATAAACAGCAAACGTATTAAAAAATAAATAACAAACAAATAGATTTTTGTATAATACTAGCGACTCACCCTCGCTTCGCTCGGGTCCATCCTTAGTTTGCTTCCCCACAAATTTACATCCCCATTTTCATTCCTTTAAGGAATGATTTCCGGGATGAAAACTATCCTATGTCCTTCCCAGGCTCTCAAACTATCTTCTTACCTTTCATCTAAATCGATTCAGTTGTTTCAGAGCTTATTCAGTACAAACAAATAAAACAACCTTTCTTCTTTATACTTATACTAGCGACTCAACCTCGCTTCGCTTCGGGTTCGTCCCTAGACAAAAACAAATCTATCACACGGGAACCGTACATTTTTCCGGGATGATATATAGCCTTCTTCAATTAACGGGCTATCTAATGCAAAAAAAAAAAATCATATCGGATCAGTAGTTGCTGAGATTAGCGTGTTCAAACAAACAAACAAACTCTTTAGCTTTATAATATTAGTATAGATTATATTTTTATCTTCTAATTTTATATTATATAGATTAGATTTCTTATAAAATCCATGGCATACACTAACGGCATATATTATAATACAAGTCTTGCATAAACATGGCTAAACTGTAAATAGGTGGGAGGGATAGAATTAAAATGTAAATAACACCTATCGGCCTCACTTCGTCCGTTAACCACGATATTGGTCCAACTTTCAGCCAATGAATAAAACATCACTCTGTCATCTGTTATTTTAAACAGGCGACGTCTTGAAATTTCAATATTACATCGCTTAAGTTTTAATATTTAGAATACTGTAGGTATATTTAGTACAAGCGACTCATCCTCGCTCCGCTCAGGTTTTTCCCGAGATGCGTTTTAACGGTTAGTATTGATTTGTCAGAGATGAGATATTTTGCCGTTGTAAAAAGTATTCTATATATTGATCCGGATAACCAGCTATCATCACACCAAATTTTATTAAAATCTATCCAGTAGTCTTCTCGTGATGCGTTCCCAGATAAACAGACAGACAAAAATTCTAAAAACTATAGATTCGGCCTCTGTATCGATAATAATGACTATTTCAATAAGATTTTCCAAAAAATGTTTAATGTTCAGATTCTACTCAGAATTTTATTATATGTATAGGTATAGTTTAAAGCTGAAAATAGTAAATAAAATTTAGATTTATAACATAGTCTATAGATATAATAAAAGTGTACTTGATCGCTGTCTGTACATGGAAGATATTTGAGAAGTACTATTGTTGGGGGTCTTTATTAACGCAATAGATGAAGACGATGATTTTTAAAATTTTTGTTTGTTTGTCTGTGCGTTTGAGCACACTAATCTCAGAAACGGCTTAACTAATTTGGTTGCGGTTTTCACTAATATATTTTGCTAAGCTTCACTTAACATTTAGTATTTGCTTTATTTCAATCGACCCATAAATAAAAAAGTTATGTCAATTTAAAGAATTATCCAGGGACGAACCCGAGAGAAGCGAGGGTAAGCCGGTAGTATAAAAATAAGGCAGCATTTTAAAGTGCACTAAAGTCAACATCCCCGGCCGGTCACATTAAAAGGAATATTAGAAAGAATGACCACTCGTAGAGCGTTTAGATGCATTTGGGAGTTGCAGTGGATATAGCAACAAATAAACTTGCTTAAAACGCCTTTGTTATTGTGGTAAATTATTGAAATAATAAAAACTAAGTTGCTCTTTGGGGTCAAAAGCTTAAAAGCTCATATAATAATGTTTTTCATAGAAATATAGAATAAAAAATCATTCGAGTACTTGATTTAAGATGCAAATTTTATTCTTGCAGCATTAATTGGTATATTAAACAGATAATGGTATTTATGCTTGTGAGGAAAGAAATGATTGTTGTGAAAACAACATATTTTAGTGGCTTAATATTAGAGTATATCTTGATTTCTGTATAAAATAGGAACTATATTTCACCTATTATTTCCATCCTACTAATATTATAATCTAGCGACTCACCCTCGCTTCTCTTCGGGTTCGTCTCTAGACAGAAACAACTCTATCCTACGGGAACCGTACATTTTTCCGGGATGATATATAGCCTAAAGCCTTCCTCGATCAATGGATTATCCAACACAAAAAGAATTTTTCAATTCCATCCAGTAGTTCCTGAGATTAGCGCGTTCAACCAAACAAACAAACAAACTCTTCAGCTTTATAATATCAATATTATAAATACGAAAGTTTGTGAGCATGTATGGATGTCTGAATGTATGGATGTTTGTTACTCTTTTATGTAAAAAACAACTGAATGAAACTTTACAATAATATAGCTCATACATCATTATAAAACATAGATTACTTTTATCCTGGAAAAATGTACGGTTCCCGTGTGATAGATTTGTTTTTGTTTTTCTAGAGGCGAAGCCAAGCGAAGCGAGGGTGAGCCGCTAGTTTCAAATATTTCCTTATTATAGTACCAGAAAAACTTAAGAAAAACAGTTAAAAACTTAAGAAAAGCTATAATGCCAAAGATATACATAAAACTCCTCTATTTATAACAAAATAAAAGGTATTTATCACTATTTTATAAAAAGAAACTATATATTTTTCTAGGAAATTTTCTATGGCAATGTAATTTCCTTTGGGAATCAATTCATGCTAAAGTATAGCACGCCATTACTATTATTTTGACAACACTTTAACTCAGTTTGTAGTGACTCTAGTTGCTGTGCCAGCGGTCGCGGGTTCGAGTCCCGCTGGGGGCTTCCATTTGTGTTATGAGCACGAATGTCTGTACTCCAGTCATGGGTGTTTATATTTATAATATGTATGTATTTAAAGTTATATAAGTGTAGTGTATCAACTATCTAGTATCAATAACACAGCCCTCGTAGCTTACCATGTAACTAGATGGTGATGTGTGTTAATGTTCCAACATAATAATAATATAATAATACTTGGTATGGTTTAATTTCACCTGTATCATATTATTAAGGATATTAGTAAGTATTAAAACTTAAAATGTAAAGTGTTATATGTTGGATACAAATATAATTCACTTCTCTACTGTTCACGAGGGCTCGCACAGCTGCTACTGAGACGTTTTCTCTTTCAGAAGCGCTAAAAAGCGCATAAACCGGTATAGCCGATTGTTAAAAATGGCGCAAGTTAAAAGCTCTTGAACAAAAATGAATTAAAAATTTTTAAATAAAAAACATACTACCTATTTACTATGTGTATTATTGAGCGAACAAAAAAATATATATTTATAATATGATTTTTTTTTATCATGATTTTTTTTTCATATAACAATGTATGACTTGACATCACTACAAAAAATCGATCGTACAAACGATTACAGTCTCTAGCTCGAGAACTGTCTCTAATTCAAAAAGGCACATTAATGCAATGTTGCTACTTGAAACAAACCCATATCTATACATATAATAAAATTCTAACTGAATCAAATCTGTACATTAAAGATTTTTTGGAATATCTTATTGAAATAGTCATTCTTATCGATACAGAGGCCGAGTCTATAGTTTTCAGACTTTTTGTCTGTCTGTCTGTCTGTCTGGGGACGCATCACGAAAAAAACACTGGACAGATTTGGATGAAATTTGGTATGATGATAGCTGGTTATCCGTGTCAACATATAGAATACATTTTACTGCTGAAAAATATCTCATCTCTGAGAAATCTATACTAAGCTTCAAAATTTTATAAAGGAAAATGAATAATATACGACCAACTTTTGTTACTTGCTCATATATTCACAAATAAATCGCACCACACCTACCTTTGTACCACACAAGAAGTCGAGGACAGCGTAAGTGCTCTCCAGACAACCAGTGTATCGTAGATAGTTCGCCAGATTTACGAGGTTCGATGCTCGCGTTGCTCCATTCCGACTGATATTGTGTTATGCTCTTAATCTATCGAGA
Organism: Fabriciana adippe; assembly: GCA_905404265.1. Lineage (NCBI taxonomy): Eukaryota > Metazoa > Arthropoda > Insecta > Lepidoptera > Nymphalidae > Fabriciana > Fabriciana adippe. Next base: position 1,598,069 of record FR989988.1, read on the forward strand.
TACGAATTCGCATTCTAATATGCTTGTTGACATAAGTTACAATGATATAACATAAATACGAGCAAGTTAGTTTAGAGTATGAAAATTTGTGATTTCTGTGCATTATTGTAAATACGTTATGTTAGAGATAGGTTTCCGTTTTGCACATGACATATTAAACTAAGGCGCAAAAACTTTATAATATGACTAGTAACTCACCTTCGCTTCGTTCGTGTTCGTCCCTAGGTACGAGTAGGTTTTAACAATTGGTATGGAATACATTGACTTTATATCTAATACCTTTAAACGAGCAATTCTTGTATATTTATTTATTTATACCGACGATCTCGGAAACGGCTCTAATGGTTTCGCTGAAATTTGGTATGTGAGGATTTTCGGGGGCGAAAAATCGATCTAGATTAGTCTTATGTCTGATAAAACACGTGTATTCGAGTTTTCATGTTTTTTTTTCGTATTATATCACGCAAAATATGGTCGATAATTTCTTCCATTCGAACATTAGCATCGTGGTCAAGCGGCCACGGTGCAAGATTGACATTCACAGGTGTCCGGGTTCAAATCCCGATCAGATACAAAGTTTGTACTTTTGTTTATTTTTGTATTTATTCAAGTTTTTTTTTTATTTAAAAAAATACTATATTACAAAAATGAACTCCGAGCGAAGCTCGGTCGCCCAGGTAATTAATAGATAAATACATAGGTATGATGAGTTTTATATCCATACTTGAGAAATGATTGACAGGCAGCGGGATGTATAAAAGTGTGTATTGCTATGCGTTGTTTGTGTTTGTTGAATTATAATTTTAAAAATAAATTATTAAAGTAAGTTTGGACTTTATTTTTGCTTAAAACCTCAATTTTAATTACTTCTTCGTTTGGAGGCGGGCAAAATCTCCCTACCAGCAAATATCGCAAAATGTCTGAACTTAAAAACAACGCAGAATAAACGAATGCTCGCACCATTTAAAATTCCCCGAACTCGGTCGCTTCCGTACCTTTGTTCTCTTCAAAGCTTTTCATCTTGAATTAATTGCAAGTTTCGATTGCGAAGGAAACTAAGATTCAATATTATTTATGATGCAAACAGTGTTTCTCTCACGTTCGATACAGGCATAATCGAAATACAATAATATGTTAGATGATTCGTTAAAATCAAATGGATTCACAGTGAAGATATTTAAATATTAATAAGTTTATGTTATTTTTATTTGACGACACGATTGGCGAAGTTTGTAGTAACCCTACTTGCTGTGCCAGCGGTCGCGGGTTGGAGTCCCGATGGGGGCATTCATTTATGTGGTGAATACGAATGTTTGTATTAGTCATGGGTATGTATTTAAAGTTATATATGTGTAGGGTATCAACTATTTGGTATCCATAACACAAGCCTCGAAGCTTACCATGAAACTAGATAGTGCTGTGTGTTAATGTCCCAACACATTTATTTATTTATTATTTTATTTTTCTATAAACACTTTTTGCATATATGAAGGATCAACATCCAACATTTTTTTTAAGTTTATTATTAGTGTATTTTCTTCTCGTCTTAATAAGTCGTCCTCTTTCTAAAAATAAGAATTTTAGGGTGTTGACTTTTATAGAATTAACATATATTCTTTTTCTTTCTTAATATATCTTCTTCTAGTTTGTTAACAGCAACTCTAGTATATATATACATATATGTTGGGACATTAACACAGCACCATCTAGTTCCATCTAGTTCTACGAGGCCTGTGTTATGGATATCAGATAGTTGACTACATATATATAACTTTAAATACATACATATTATAAATACAAACACCCATGACTGGAGTACAAACATTCGTGCTCATTACACAAATGAATGTCAGCAGCGGGACTCGAACCCGTGACCACTGGCACAGCAAGTAGGCTCACTACAAACTGAGCCAAAAGTGTCGTCATGTCTAATTATTCCCAACTGACTAAGATATGAACTTGGTCTATTAAGCAGTCATTATTTATTTACTAGCGCCACGACAAAACGAAATAACAACTCTTAAACTTAATGGATGCGCCGACTTCAAAACGATTTTCACTCATACTGTTAAATATTGTCTTGAAATAATTATATTACGTATTGATTAAAAAAATCACCAAAATTAGTGTAAAGAAGAATTGATTCGTTATGAAAGTTGATCAAAAATCACAAAGTTTTTTTTTTATTTAAAACATTAATTGAATTTCATGAAGAGTACCGATAACCTACAGAAGTTTTACTTCTTGCGCGTGTACACATTCATACACGCATCTTATTTTTTTTTGTTTAGTAGCTATTAACGAGCTTTATCTTGTCAATAAGAAAATAGAAAAAGTTAGTTTTTTTATATAGATAAGTCTAGTATGAAAATATTACTTACGCTGAATCTCGCTTTACATAAATCATTTGTAGATTTGAGAAAATCTTAAAATCAATCTTAAAAAGCATTGTAAATAAAAAATCTGTCCACACATACCTTTTGTCCATAGAAAAGCAGTAAGTATTAAATTTTATATTTTAGGTGAAATATTGAAAAATCGTTTTGCTACAAATAAGCCTGTCCCTCCCAGATCGTCATTTACGTGCAGAAAATTGAATATTTCCCACTATCAGCCTTTGAGAAAGCCTTTTAAAAAGTTTACATTAAATATTTATACTTTAGACGTGGTTTTTACGAGAAACTATCTTTTTAATTCAACAAAATTACATACGTTTTATACACCTGAAAAATACTTATAAAGCAAAAGCAAAAGTAATATATTGGATCATCATCAATGGATTACTGAGTTTCAAAGGAAAATGAGATATTTGGTCGCCTTGTTGTTATTGGTTTTATCGACTTCTCTTTACAGCTCTTTTTTTGTTGGATCTTTTGACAGCCACTATTTGAGTAACATGAAGATGGGTCGAATATTGTTTGTAGAAATTCTGGTGTCGAGCTTCAAAACATTCTTATTTCTCAACTCTACAAATGATTTATGTAAAGCGAGATTCTGTATAAGTAGTGTTTTCAGAATAGAATTTATCCGCGACTTCACATGTTAAAAAAATATAAAAAAATTAAAGAGTGCGTGTACGAATGTGTACACGCGCAAGAAGTAAAACTTCTGTAGGTTATCGGTACTCTTTATGCAATTCAATTTATGTTTTAAATAATTAGAATAGGTGAGATACTAAAAATAACGCATATTAGGCATCTTACAATCATATATTTATAAAATATCACTTAAGGAAAGAATATAATATTATATATTATTTGTCAGACAATAACAATGGTTATCATGGCAACAAACGTACGTACATTTTTTCTTAACACATTCACCAGCTTACTCCCCAAATCAAGCGTAAAGAAGTTTAACTTCAAAAATCGGCTAAATCCTCTACTCAGTAGGTAAAGAAAATTCGTTAAAATATTTTTCTATACCGCGAAATTACCTCGGGATAAAATAGCCTATGTCACTTACTGATTTAATCTACACCAGCGAGAATGTCATATGTACAAGTCACATTAGAATGGATTCAGATGTTTCAAAGTTTCATACAAATCAGATAGACTCAAAATATTTTAAGAGCGTAAGTATCATGCGTGCATAATCTTCAAAGAAGATAGCTAAATTAAAATCACAGACATAAATACATATGTATATAATAGTTATTTTGTTATATATAGACTGAAGTACTAACATACACATTACATATATGTGGTAATTCAATCACACTTTCCTAGTAAATATTTCCAAGCGAGTTAAGATTTACTAACGCACCGATTCTAACAGCGGGTCACCAAGCCTCGGGGATTCGCAATTTGGAAGCGTTGCCGGTCCATTTCAGATTTTTACACACCCCACCCTTTAATTACTATAGAAAACCAAATTTTTCTATTACGACCTAAAAAATATTTTTCTAATCCATTGCGTGTTTTATTTGCTAAGATTAAACAGATTGTTGAAATAGTCTTCAATGTATTTAAAATGGGGAGGTTTTGTGTTGTGAAAGCAAAATATATAGTAGTTCCAACGAATAAATGATCGCAGTGGCCGACGGACGCAAAACGAATGTCTCGTAAACCTCACGCATTCAATTACTCTTCGCGCGTTTTTCCGATGGACAGTAGGTTACAGTAAGCAATTTAGGGTATTCGAAAAACGGAGTAAACAACGTGGGCTTTTTGCTGTTTCGGGGTTGGGATTTTCTCTATAGGTGCTACGCCAATGTTATGGATGGATTTTAAATGAAATGTATTTTATGTTTTGGACATATTAAACAAAGAGGGAATTTTATTTGCTAGCTATCGTCTATATCTGTTCGTCCGTCAGTATGTATGTAGCATGTTTAAAATATTGATAGAGCTGTTTTTTTGAGCCACAGTAGGTTAAAATTTTAAGAAAATTTGCTTATCTAATAAATCATACAGTAATCATTATAGTGTGAATTGAATACACGCATTATTGTTCTGTACAACCACAAATATTACTTATGTTACATATCTACCAATCATTAGAACATTGTGTTAATTAGAGATTGAAAACCTATCACAAGTCTGACTTGACTTTTGATTTTTTAACTTATGATTTGACCATTTAGGTATATATATGTATATAAGAAATTTTAAATCTGCCTGTTCAGTCATTCTATTTATTAAATAAATAAAAATATCTAATATTGATACGTTCACTATAAAATGTATAAATTATAAGACAAAGTTGTTGGATAGATGCTTCCATACATAGGTATTGAATAAATTAACCGACTTTTTTTTTATAGGACCAAGGGGGCAAACGAGCAGGAGGCTCACCTGATTTAAAGTGATTACCGCCGCCCATGGACATCTGCAACACCGCAAGGCTTGCAAATGCGTTGCCGGCCTTTCAGGAATGAGTACGCTCTCTTCTTGAAGGTCGCCAGGTCGTAACGGTTCGGAAAGACCGCTGGCGACAGCTGGTTCCACAGAGTGGTTGTGCGGGGCAGAAAATGTCTTAAGAAACGCACTGTTGTGGAACGCTGGACATCGAGGTGGTGTGGATGGAATTTACTATTTTGGCGCAATGTCCAATAGTGAAATTCAGCGGCCGGGATCAAAACTTGGTTTTACATTAGATCTCACAACTTTTTACCAAGAACTGCGTTGTGAGACTTGAATTTTTTTACGTGTTATGTTTTTGATGGAATTATATGGTATTATACTATACAAATACATGTTATTTTCATTCGCAGATTCTAATAATCTCAATTATTCATTATAAGCACAGTAAAAAATAAACACCCACACTCTAATACATAATACCAATTGGCTTTACATACGTATCTGTCTATTACTTTGAAGGTCGCAGATACTCAGATGAAAGACATTCATTACTATATTTATCTATCTCCGAAGTGAAAAGAAGCGTTGATGCGTACTTCTGTAGTGTAAGTGCTATGTAAATCTGTTACATGTATAGGTATTACTATGTATACTAACTACTTACTGTTTATTGAGATGTTTTCGTTGAAGATATTTTTTATAAGGTACTAGTGACTCACCCTCGCTTCGCTCGGGTTCATCACTGCTTACGTTTAACGTTTAGTATAGATTTATTGGAGATGAGATATTTTCCTGCAGTAAAAAGTATCCTATATGTTGACCCGGATATTCAGCTATCATCGTACCAAAATTCATCAAAATCCCTCCAGTAGTTTTTCCATGATGCGATAACAGATAGACAGACAGACAGGCAGACAATAATTCTAAAGACTATAGATTCGGCCACTGTATCGATAATAATGTCTATTTCAATAAGATTTTCCAAAAAATATTTAATGTACAGATTCGGCTTAGTTACAATTTTATTATATGTATAGATAGATATACATACATAATACTTTCTTAGATTTACGCGTATATTTGATATTTCAAATAAAACTACCTTTTCAGATTTTTTCGCGGTTTTAATTTGATTTTTGATCCCGATGTTTCGAATACTTTACAGCAAATTAAAAAAAAAATGTAATAAATATAACAATAACAGGTAAAATTATATAAATCATGTATAACATTTATTAAAATTACAAAAATGTTGTAAGGTACTTTGGTGCCATTTTTGTATTTTTTGAATTCATTTTGTTATTTTGTGGGTAGCCTACCCAGGTTTGCAACAACTGCGAGTATATAATGCCTTTGATACGTGTAAAACCTTAGTCTGTCTCGCTTGATTGCTGTAAAGCATTCGAAATGTCGGAAACGAAAAATCAAAATAAATCCGCGAAAAAATCTGAAAAGATAGTTTTTTATATACATACATGTCTTTGTAATTTGAGTGTGTATTTGTATGTTCGTGCGTGTACATATTGCGTTTATTAATTCACGGGGTCATATTTATTCAGTAATACTCAGACGAGGTAGCGTCAATCCTGCATTTTCTTCATAGACCTCTTTTTAATGAAAGCCAGATAGACTCTTTTCTTTTAATATATGACTTGAATATATATACATATATATATATATATATATATATATATATATATATATATATATATATATATATATATATATATATATATATATATGTATATATGTATAACATATTGCAATTTCCCAAATTCCGTAACTAATTTTATACATAATAAATGAACATACAATTTTTTCAATAACACCACATATTGTTTATTCACAATTAATGTGACACAAATACAAATATTTAATTAATATAACATAACCACAACGTTCACCAATTTCCACATACATTTGTCATCAGATAAGCGGTCGCAACCGCGGGAATAAATAGCTAATTAAGTTTTTAAATAATAAAATCTACGCTTAAAGGATTATAATTTTAATATGACAGTAATCTATATAAATAAAAATGAATCACCGAAATGTACATACATTTCGCGCATAACTTCGCGCATAAAATTAAAAGATTTTTTTTTTACTAAATTAAGATTTTTTTTTAAATCTCATGATATGAAAAGTGAGTGAGTGAAATAGTTACTATCCCGGAAATCATCCCTTGAGAATGGGGATGAAAGTTTGTATGGGGAATAAATAAATATATTGGGACATTAACATAAAGCACCATCTAGTTCCATGGTAAGCTACAAGGCTTGTGTTATGGATACCGGGTAGTTGATACACTACACATATACAACTTTAAATACATACATAAGCGAGTGCGCTAACACTTGGCTGGCACAATTATTTATTTTTTAGTCTGATTATATATTTATTTAGTAAAAGTGTAAAACTGACTGACAGACAGACTGGTAGACGACCGACCTATACCCATAGATGGTAGTATAAAAATATTGATATAAATAAATATTGTATAAAATTTCCTTATACATATTATGATGAAGTTAAGGTATGGAAGATATTTTGAAAATTCATAGCCTATAGAGAATTACATTCGTTTGTATAAAATTTCTACATTTTTGAAGTTAGAAATATAGATATTTGTTGATGTTTAAGCTTTATTTACACATATCGTTGATATAAAATTCCATTGGTCTCGCTGTACTAATAGAAACTCTTATTCAGGAATAAAATAGGCTAAATTTAACTAATTTCAAAAAAGTAATCAATTCGAGTATGTATTTTTCATGTGTTTCACGCGACTTACGTGAATCTTTGGTGATTTTGAACCGGTCTTCATGTTCATTATTCAATTAAGGAGGAATAGTGTAAAATATACCTTACGGCTTTCTTTAAAATATGAAAAAGTTATGTTATAAATGTTAAGAAAAAAAGCAGGTAGTTTGCAAAATATAGTAATTAACATGTCTTATTGGATTATCTCAGTTCTATTATGCCAATGAATAGACGTTAAAAATGTTTGAATATTGCGATATAATAAATATTTTTATTTTATAACATACAAGCGACTCACCCTCGCTAAGCTCGGTTTCGTCCCTAGGTTAATTCCCCATACAAACTTTCATCCCCATTTTCACCCCCTTAAGGAATTATATCCAGGATAAAAACTACCTATATCCTTCCCAGGGTCTCAAACTATCTTCTTACCAAATTTCATCTTAGTCGGTTCAGTAGCTTCGGAGCCTATTCGGTGCAAGCAAACAAACAATCAAATCTTTCCTCTTTATAATATTAGTATAGATTACTGTTTATTTGTTACAGATATATGATAGTTTATTCTTAATATGGAGTTCGGAAAATTGTGTTGACCATTGCTAGGTACAGTCAGTCATCTTTGTATAATTATAAATGTTAAAATGTATGAGTTACAAATGGTGCTTAATACTTTTTAACTCTGTAACAATTCAATGGAGTGAAATTCTTAATAGAGATAGTTTTAGGCCTCAGTTGATGGACATTGTATCGACGTATCTAAAACGCGAGTGAAGCGGCGGGCAAGCAGCAGTTAAATAAAAAAAAACTACAAAAATTACTAGATAGCACCAACTTTAGTACGAAAGTTTTAATATAGGCATTATTAAAGATAAACAGCTCGAATAAAAGAGTCACGTGTAAAAGTGGACGGGGTTGAACATTTCCAGTTTTTCCTCTGTCCTAAAAACTCGACCGGCGACGTTTTATTGTTTCCACGGCAAGAGTTAAGAGATTAGCGCGAAAGCCTATAACTGTGGCTATAAAAAACCGCTTCGGAGCACATATATTTTTTCACTTGGCTTTTTTGGTATGCTTTTCCATTTGAAAAGATACGTTTATTCATTTATTCGGGTACCGCGGAACACAGCGGAACATCAGACCGGCAGGTTTATGTGTTCCGTCCGCGCGCTTTTGTCCAAATGTTTGCGTCGCGAATTACGACTGTGTACGTAGGTCTAGTTTTGTATACTTTTTAGTTTTGCGAAGAATTTTACATTTGCCATTTGCCCTTTTTTTTTCCTTTTGACTTCGTTACCTCCACTATCTGAGTTATATTCTGTTATTTATAACTCTCGTGCTAAGTGTGCTATGTTAGAGATTATTTTACATAAAATTTGTAAATTCAAGTACTTCGAATTCTTTTGTTAGGATTTATGTGAACTGTGAACATAGCTTAGTATAAATATTGTATAGTCCATATTAATATCATAAATGTGGGGGAAATCCTGTCCGTCTATCTATAGATTATCACTTTTAAGCTGCTAAACAAATTTCTAATAAATTTTTCAAGGACGATGAAGGAAGGATTGCATTATTGAGATATACATACAAATTTCCTTTTATTTATGCCTCGATAAATTCACTTATAGATAGCCATAGGCTTGTAGATAGACCCTTAGTAAAATAGTATTTTGATTAAGTTACGAAAGACTGTTGTCCCTTTAGTACATTATTATTTTATACTAGTCGCCGCCCGAGGCTCTGTTCTTGTATCTAATTTTAGAAAAAAAAATTTTTCTATATAATAAATGGTTACTTATCAAATGCGTAAAAATGGTTACTTAAAAAATACAAGTAAAGGTTCAGTAAACGACTTGCAGAAATAAACGATTTTGTACAAAAAACATTTAGGTACATTTTTATTTAATGAATATTAAAATATTAGTTCAAAAGACATGTAAATATACGTAAATTTCATTCCATATAGTTAGTTCTCAAACATCTTATAAGTACGAGTAAGTACATGCCGAAATTTCCATTGTTAAAAGTTTCCATCTTCGTTTCTCATTTCCAGCAGAATTCGTCCGACCAAAGGAAGATCTGAAAGCGAATCATAACAACTGTATCCCTGTCCGCAATGCAGGTGGAGTTGAGTAACTATCAGTACCAGTAAACTTGTGGTAATTAGTATGTTAATAACCGAGCATACGCGCTACGATTTATAAAGGGAGTTTTTAACAAAGAAATTATGTTGGTGATAATGAATTTCCATGGAAATGGATAAATAAAATTGAAGTGTCTGTTTTTAATGTCAAAATATCAGCTTTTTACTAACTGCACTTGGAATTATATACGGTACTTATGAGAAAAACTCAATTTTTCAAATTTTTGTCTGTCTGTCTGTTTGATACGGCTAATCTCCGAAACGGCTGAACTGATTTTGACGGGACTTTCACTGGGGCAGATAGCTGATATTATAAGGAGTAACTTAGGCTACTTTTATTTTAGAAAAAGAATTATGGTTCCGTAAAAAAAGAAAAACGTACTTAGGAACGCACCCGAGAGAAGCGAGGGTAAGTCACTAGTATTAAATAAATATTTATTATAAAGTTTCTTATGTAAAAAAATGTACATTTTTTTTTAATATAAAGTGAATTTAAAATTTACAATCAAAAGAAATGTGTCCAAACCGATAGAAAGGGTTTTCCTTGATATTATAAAACAGTATGAAAATTTTATATTTCGTTGCAGCAATTTTAAATTATTTCAAGTACAGTCTCGCTTTACTCGAACTCAGTGAAATTTATTCAAACACAAATACTCCATTTCTTTTGGAAATATTCGATCTCGATTGAGCGTAACCAGACAGAATGTCAATTTAGAATATAGGTTTCTATTTGGTATTCAACGGGGATGCAGTTTTAGCTACTGTGATATATGGAATCAGGAGTAACTTCATGTCTGCAAGATTATAGTCTGAGCTATTACACCGATTATACCTTTCTTTGTTTCTAAAACTATCATATTTTTTTAGAAAAAAATGCTAAATATGTAATAATACAGATTTTACTCTGCTAAGTAAAAAAATAAAACAATTGCTCTTTTTAAAAACCATTATACTTACGTTTTAACGTTTAGCATTATTTATCAGAGATGAGATATTTTCCTGCAGTAAAAAGTATCATGTATGTAGACCCGGATAATTAGCTATAGTCATACCAAATTTCGTCAAAATCCCTTCAGTGGTCCTCCTTGATGCGGTCATAGACAGACAGACAGATACAAAAAATCTAAAAACTGTAGATTCGGCCTCTGTATCGATAATAATATCTATTTCAATAAGTTTTTCCAAAAAATATTTAATGTACAGATTCGACTTAGTTATAATTTTATTATATGTATAGATTAATAAACAAGCATACAAAAAAAAATATATGCTTAATAAAGTTTAATATTTATTTACTTACCACGTTTCTTAATTCCAAGTTGAAACGCTCTTACATAATTCAGCTAGGGCACCGCAAAGGAAATTGTATCCGCAAACTCTCCGCTCCTTATCGCACAAAAAGTAAATAAAACTAAGTACAGAAACACTTAGACCACCATCTTAGACCGTAACATATTAATCACAAAAGTTAAGCAGGACGTAAAAAGATATAGAGCGATTAAATTCTATTGTTCACTAAGTTATATTTGCGGTTTTGCACCTCTTTTATTATAAAGTAGGTTATTCTTAACTACTTTGGTTTCACAGGTCTATTTGTATGATTTGTAACTAAAATCTAATATATTATTATATATACATATATACTTGTTACAGACAGATGCCTTCGAGATGTCTAACACCTTAGTCTCTCCCGTGACCATGATTGCTGTAAAGCATTCGAAACGTCGGGAACCAAAAATCAAAATAAATCCGCGAAATAATCCGAAAAGATAGTTTTATTTGAAAGTATCATTAAAATTGATACTCGCATAATATACATACTATATACTCGTATGCGCTTTCAGAAAAGATTTGATGTATATAATAAATAAACAATTTAAATAAATGTTAAAACATAAAAATTATATTTTATTTATACTACTGCGCCTATGACTTCGCTCGCGTGAACGTTGTTTTAATGTTCTTAAGCAACGCTTTTTATTAAAAAGCTCAGGTATATCATTACTATAAAGCTTAATAATAAAAAAATAGGATGGCGTATATAAGCATTTTTACTGCCTAGAAATTACAGGGAGTTAGATAAACATCTAGGTTATACCATCGTGTATTCAACGTTTCGCATAATAATAAATCAAACTAGACAAGTATCTTTTTAACAGCTATTTTACCATCAGAATATCAACCGAAGGCAGTGGCAACCCAGTGGTAGCGCGCTTGGGAAATCGAGTGAAGTGGGATCAAATTTTGGATCTCGCACCTGATATTATCATGTGCGAAGCATTTTTCAATATGATTACCACTTGTTTTACGGTGAAGGACATCGTGAGGATGCATGAGAGAACCTAGCAAGTTTTCGAAAGACATGTGAAGTCCGCCAACCCGCACTTGGCCAATAAATAAATATTTAAACATAAATATTTAGTTAAACCATAAAAATTTAATTGCGAAATGTTACAATTGTTAAAAGTATGAATTTATTTTAAACGAATATATTATATTTTTATTTTAATAATATTTCATAGTTATTCTTCGCCTTAGTGCTTATTTGTTCAAACCATCACAACTTGTTGTATTTTACAGTAGATAGTTTCTTCCTCTATTTTAAAAACAAAGCTTTATTTCTAAAATTTTTAAGCTTCTTAAGCTTGATTTCTAAGATATTTTTTCGGCTTTTTTAAAATTAAAATGAGTATTTTGTACCAATAAAATGGACATTTAAAAATCAATAATTCTGTATTAAAAACTCTCGGTAAATTGATCATTTGGAGGTATTAATTATATCAAGATGTACACTAAAATGCTTAATATTAGGTACGAGGTTTGTAGGATTATTCATAGCATGTGGCTGTGGCTAAGACGAAATTTATTGCGTGGAATTAGTTGTAGTCACCCTGACATACTTCGGAGTGAAGTTGCTGCACAGGTAGTTAACTGCATTATATTATATGAGATTGCTGTGTGTCTGTATATAAAGCGAAAATTCTTATAACTTAGACATGTGCCAACTCGGAAAAAATATGACTCGATTTAACTCGAATTGAAATTCACGTAACTCGAATTGAACTCGAGTTAACTGGATGAAAATTGAAGTGAATGATTTGTTTTGTTTAAACCAATTTAATGACACAGCTCCGCAACAATATTGAAAAAAATGATACAGACTCGTAATAAATATTTATTGGAGCAATTATAATTAACTAAAGTAGGTGAATTGAAATAAAAGACGAATTTGTTGCATATATCATGTATTTATGTAATTTTGACTTAAATCTTTGTTACATATAGTCACAAATGATCGGCAAACTTCGCGCCATATCGCTGTCATTCGGTTAATACGTCATACGCTATGGCGGGAGTACGGACGACAGCGATTTAAGTTAAACACTGTAGCATCTTATCCGGTTGTAATAGGAGCGATTTTGCAAAAAAACGCACGAATGCCAAATTCGAGTCAAAGAGAATTCAACTCGAGTTAATTCGAGCTAAGCCCAACTCGAGTTAACTCGAGTTAGTAAATCGAGTTGACATATCTTTATTATAATTCAATCTCTTACTTTGCATGAAGTTTTAGATAGCAGTATTTTTGCTTGTGTAGTCCCTTAAAGTATAAGATAGTACCTACTTTTCGTATGTTTCTCGATTATCTGTACATATAATAAAACTGTAGAGGTCGAATGTCTGTACATAGAAAAAAATGCTAAAAACCGAGTCAGGAGGATGTAAGAAGAAAAATCCAGATTTTTTTATTTTGTTTTGTTCCTCTGTTTGTACGGGCTAATCTCCGAAACTGTAGGACCGATTTAAATGAAATTTTGCACGGTGGTACCTTATATTCCCAGTCAACATTTTAGATACTTTTCATCTCGCAAAATTAAAGAGTTCCCATGGGATAGTTAAAAAACTATAGTAACTAAGCGAGCGAAATACATAAAGCGAAATACCACTCGCTAATTGATTACAAAATCTCAAAAAATATAAATGTTACCAACTTGAGACTTAGTAGTTTTCTTTATGGGAACTACCACGAATATTTTTTTGGAAATCAAACACTCAAGGGGTAAAAAAGTGGCTAGAACTATGTATAAAATATTTTTTTTTTAACTGAGGAACCAGGACCGCAGGCTTGCTTGTTAGTCAATTCAATAGACATATCTGTTAAATTATCACATACGAAAATCAAACCCCAGACTTACATTATAGTAAATTTTGCTATTCAATTCTCCACTCCGTTGTACCAAATATAGAATAAAACGTAAAAGGATGAAAAATGTAAAAGTTTATTACGCTTATAAAATACCGAAACAATGGTTTTTACAAGTTTTTTTTTATAATTTAATTTTTAAATATAAAAGGTAAAATTCTTAGTTAAACACAATTTTCTTCACTAATCTCACGTATGTTGGAGATAGATCTATAAAAATGGAAGCAAGTATATACGCTATAACTTATAAAACTTTTACGCTATACTTTAAAAGCTTTAAAAACTAGAGACAATCTATATATGATAATAAAATTGTAACTAAGCCGAATCTGTACATGAAATATTTTTTGGAAAATCTTATTGAAATAAACAGTATTATCGATGCTGAGACCGAATCAATAGTTTTTAGAATTTTTGTCTGTCTGTCTATCTGTTTGTCTGTTACCGCATCACGGAAAAACCACAAGAGGGATTTTGATAAAATTTAGTATAATGATAGTTGGTTATCTGGGTCAATATATAGGATATTTTACTGCGGGAAAATATCTCATCTCTGAGAAATCTATACTAAACTTTAAAACTTAAGTGGGAACGAACCCGAGCGGAGCGAGGGTGAGTCGCTAGTAGTTTATTCATGCAGTATGGTACAGTAGATTAAAACATCTAGAATATTATGTAAATTTTCCAAAACATAGATATATCCGTTCAGATAAAATAACTCTCAGTCCCGTTATGCGTACAAAGACTTTTCGTATTACGTACATGCACCACTTGTACGTAATACGAAAGATGCTGCTTCATACGTTATTGTCGAACGAGTATAACAATTCACATTTTATTTTTATAATTATAGTAATTATTTTGTTTTAAATAAAACTATCTTTTCGGTTTTTTCGCGGATTTATTTTGATTTTTGGTTTCCGACGTTTCGAATGCTTTACAGCAATCATGGTCACATGAGAGACTAAGGCTTTAGACGTCTCAAAGGCGTTATACAGAGAGAAAGTGCCTACCCACAAAATTATAAAATCATTTCAAAAAATACAAAATAGCAACAAAGAACCTTATATTATTTGTTAATTTTTTTTTTTTTTTATAATTTTTATATGATAGATATAATTTAATATTATAATATTTTTTTTTATTGTAGCTAAATATTTATTATAAATATTAAAATAAAAAAAAAACTATATTAAAATTTAAATCTAAGAAACTTCTGTTTTCTGCTGTTCTACTTTTTGGTTTTGGTTTGGTTTTTTTGGTTGTATTATAACGTGTTTTCTAATGTGAATAAAATAATCTTCCGCGGTAAAAGTAGCCTATGTCACTCTCCAGCCCTCCAACTATCTTCACACAAAAAATCACGCCAATCCATCACTTTGTTTTGACGTGAAAGAAGGGCAAACAAACAAACACACTTTAATATTTATAACATTAAGTATAGATTAAGTATAGAAGTATAGAAGTATAGAAGTATATAAACAAAACCTTTGAAAACCACGCCATTTACATACAAATAGTTATTTACCACGTATGTCCCCGAGATTATCTTACATAAACTATTCGGGAAGTGTGTCACGTGACAGTCAGGAGCTAATTTACTGTATGTAATAAATCTGAAGCGAACTACGAATTAACCTCGTTAAACAGGTGTGTTAATATTGTATAATAAATTATAATAATATTATATAATACCTAATGGTCGAGTGGTTGGCTTAAATGGTTGCAGATCATAAGGACCTAGGTTCATGTTTCAGCTCATTTTAATAAGATATTAAGTTTGTTCAAAAATTTCAGGGGCTACATGGAGTTAGGATATTCTTTTGTGATATACTCATAGTATTAGTAATTAGTAGTTGATCCTGCACTTTCTGATAGTCGTTGATTGCCATCTGGCTAACAGGATTTGGGAATTAAGAGTCCCAAATACATGCATTTTTACTTATGAAATTGTGTACATGCATGGATGCAAGCATACGTGTGTGCATGTGTATGTATGCGTGCGTACGTGCGTGCGTGTGTGTGTGTGTGTGTGTGTGTATGCGTGTATGCATGCGTACATGTGGTTACGTATTTATTTACGTTATAATAGCCTGAAGATACATTCGGAGTGTCTTATTCATGATGAGCATCACGAAAATAACTTTTATCTGTTATTTAATTTATCTGAAATCCGAATAAAATATTTATAAATTAAGTACATTAGAATGCAAAGCACAATAAATAAATATAACATAATCAACGGTCGTTATTTGAGGAACGTGGGTCAGAGGGACGTGAAATACATAGGGAATAAGTACTAATGGCCAGATTGTGATAAATTGTTACTAACAATGTAAAATATGCGAGAGTATGTTTATTGATACGACGATATGTTTGGCTCAGTTTGTAGTGACCCTACTTGCTGTGCCAGCGGTCGCGAGTTCGAGTCCCGCTGGGGGGCATTCATTTGTGTGATGAACACGAATGTTTGTACTTCAGTCATGGGTGTTTATATTTATAATATGTATGTATTTAAAGTTATATATGTGTAGTGTATCAACTGTCTGGTGTCCATAACACAGGCCTCGTAGCTTACCATGGAATTAAATTGTGCTGTGTGTCAATGTCCCAACATATTTATATTTATACGTTTTTTATAAAGAAAAGGAGAGTTCTTACATAGTGATAAGTAGAGAAATATTGCATGGGGGTAAGTGAACTTTTGCGTATGATAAAAGAAAGTAGTATATATATACTCTTTTGTTTATTGTTAAAGTCTGTGGTCAAATTGAGAATAGAATAATATTGTAATATACGGAAGACAATAAATATATAATTAATGAATTATGGTTGATTTTCAACCTCGCGGCGATCACTAGTTATATTTATTTTATCAACTATACAAGTTATTGACTTGTATAGTTGGGTATTGACCCACAAGGAATATAGTAAAAATTATTATCCCATATGTTTCTTATTGAAACAGATAAAGTTAATTTTTACACTTCAATCAAACGATTTTCAATTTTCCTATATTAAGCACCACTAGAACTAACTTGCAATGACTTAAATTGGCACAATTCATTTCAAAACTTCCATTTCCGTGTGAAATACTCTTTGCGAAAACAGAATACCGTTATATACGATATTTTGGGAAAATATGACTCTTATTTTTTAAATGGTAAAGGTGAAAATCGCTCGTTCATAATATGTGAGGACTATCGACAATAGTTCGTCCAGCGCCAAAATGTTTAGAACAAATATTCATTGTATGCAAATCAGGCCGGTGGGGATTAGACACGTTATTGGGATAAATTCTTTAATATCTTCATAATGAGTTTATAAACTATACTATATATTGCTCGTGGTTTTACTTGCTACTTGAATAATTTGTTATTTTTAGGTGTATGTGCTTAATATGTGTCTAGTTTAAACATATAATAAAATTGTAACTTAGCCGAATTTGTATATTATTTTATTGAAATATACATTATTATCGATACAGAGACCGAATTTATAGTTTTTAGAAATTTTGTCTGTCTGTTATCGCATCACAAAAGAACCACTGGAGGGATTTTAATGAAATGGTATGATGATGGCTGGTTATCACTTATCCGGGTCAACATATAGAATACTTTTTACTGCGAAATCTATACTGAACGTTAAAACATAACTAGGGACAAACCCGAGCGAGGGTGAGTTACTAGTTATATATATACTGACATATGAAAGAAACTCTGTAACAATTTTTAAGCTCATTGCGAGCGCAGAGGTGTGAAAACTTTGGCAGATTTAGAGTTTACATAGAGAAAGACGGCAGAAAGTTAAAATTGATTTGTTTTTGCCTACGGTACTATCCGTGTACTTCTAAAACCTGCAACGTGATTTTAGATAGTCAATAAATTCAATCAATATTATACTAATAATAGCTGAAGAGATTATTTGAGTTTTTACTAAGGCTAAGTACCTTTGACAAATTAACTTCAATAAGATTCATACTTAAAAAAATGAGTGAAAAACGATCAAATTTCAACCATTAATAATTATTATTATGTCATCTATAAATACATATAAAAGGCAAAAGTGATTGACTGATGTATCAACGCACAGGCCAACCCCTTAAGGCTAGAAAATTGAAGTTTCGCAGACGTATTCCTCATATGACGAAAGAATCTACTAAGGAAGGATTTTTTAAAATTCAACCCCCAAGGGGGTGAAATATCGGATAAAAGTTTGTATGTAACTTTTTATTCCTTGGAAATATGTATTTGCATGAAATTTTGTGTGAATTGAGTACGGCAAAAAGTATGAGTTACGTATTTCAGCGTTTTCTAAAATTCAACCTCTAAGAGGGTAAAATAGGGGATGAAAGTTTTAAATAAACGCACAGGCCAAACTCTTAGGGCTAAAAACTTAAAATTTCGCAAACATACTCCTTTTATGACGTAGGCATCGACTAAGGAAGAAGTTTTCAAAATAAAACCCCTAAGGGGGTGAAATAGGGGATAAAATTTTGTATGAAAATTTTTATTCCTTGGACATATTTGCATGAAATTTCGTATTTTTCGTATTTTGATCGCGAGCGACGCCGCAGGTTCTGCTAGTAATTTTATAAAGCTGCCACTTTAATACGGTAATAGGTAAGCATATTCAATGGGAATAATGTATATTATCATTAAAGCTGTTTACTATAACATGTGCGCGTCTTGCTCTAGTATTTGGTACATGATGTTGCTCTCATATTGAAGAACGCAACATGATATTACATCTGCATATCCTGGTAGATAAGAAGACTTTAATCAAAGATGAGTCAAGTCGAGGATCATGAGCACTGACACATATGAAGCCCAAGGATCTCTATGATAGATAGTACTTTTTACACACCACGTTACATACAGTAATTGCTATTACGGTATACAAAGAAATGAATTTAATATACGGGTCAAGCGATTAACTAACTTATTTATCACCAAGGAAAAGAACACAACAATGAGAGCTATGGAATACCCTAATTATCTGAAAATGGTCTGAAATAGAGATTTTACGGTAACATAGGCACTAAAAAAGCGAAAGCGAATGAAAGCGAAAAATCCATTATGGACTCTGTAACAAACGTTGATAGTGTTGATAATGCTTAAACGTGGCATCTAAGTACACCTGTAGGAAATACGTTACTACCTTTTACTTATTATATTTATATTTCCTACGTATAACTATATAATATTATATGAGATCTTGCCTTTTTCTGTGTAGCATATAATATAAAATGTGTAACTATAGAAGGAACAAGCATAGTAAAATAATAAGTATAACTTTTATTTTACACTACCGACTCACACTCGTTTCGCTCGGGTTCACCTCTAGAAAAATGAAAAAAATGTATCCCACGGGAACCATACATTTTTCTGGGATAAAAAGTACGTATGTGCTATTCCAGGCTATAATCTATGTCTGTGCCAAATTTCATCTAGGTGAGTTCGTCGTTTTGGCGTTATTGAGTAACATTTTGCGCAACATTGAGCACGAAGAACAAATATAAAAAAGAAAAAAAAAATATCAAAAAATGTACAATAATTTAGAGGTCTTCGCCCATTATCAGTCATAAAAAATTATATAACATACTTCTTATCGTACAAGCAGTGGTAGCTCAGTGGTAGCACGCTCGCTTAGGAAAGTGAGTGAGTCCGCCAATCCGCTCTTGGCCAGCGTGGTGGACTATGGCCCTCATCCCCCTCGTGTTTAAGAGAGACCCGTGCCCAGCATTGAGACGTTAAAAAGGGCTGAATATATACATACATACATAGATACATACATACATACATACATACATACATACTAGCGTAAAGATTTATGTGACTGTTATACTGACTAGAGGAAAACAAAGAAATAATTCAGGACGTTTCCATCAATACTTGATTAAAAAATTTATTATAGTGGTTGCTGCGAAATACAAATAATTATATTACAACATTGTATGAAAATCTCAGTATGCAAGACTGACCTCTAATTATCCCAACTTATATTTAAAATACATGAACATTTTGTTTTCTTTACAAACAATACAGAAGATGTCTAAGCAATTCTTTTATGAATTAGAGTATATGAAAATAAACGTTTTGAAATAAAGTGAAAATGATTTGCATAAAACACGGCGCATAAATTATGTTTCAATCTAGATTTAAGTTTATGCCTTCTACGCTAATGACATGCATGGACTGAAAAAAAAAACAAGCTATTTATTAACCGCAGTGACTATAAAGTATAATAAGAAATTAAAAATTGTGAATATGCCTACATAAGTTAGACTTACATAGAAAGTTCTGTATATATTGTTAACTAGCGACTCACCCACGATCTGTTCGGTTTTTTTAGGGACAAAACCGAACGTTTTACGTTTTAATGTTTAGTATAGATTTCTCGAAATCAGATATTTTCCCGCAGTAAAAGTATCTTATATGTTGACCCAGATAACCAGCTATCATCGTACCAAATTTCGTCAAAATCCATCCAGTGGTATTTGCGTGATGCGGTCACAGACAGATAGACAAAAATTCTAAAAACCGTAAATTCGGCCTCTGTATCGATAATAATGACTATTTCAATAAGATTTTCCAAGAAATATTTAATGTACAGATTCGACTCAGTTAGAATTTTATTATATGTATAGATAGATGATAAATGTTAGGGAAAAGTATACTCGCTCTGTAATAAAAATTAGATATAGTTTTTATACGTCACGTTATGTTTAAATCGGACTTCGACGTCAGGTTTTTCGAAAAGAACTCTTAAATTAAAAATTTAAACCCCCAAACACAATAACCTATTCATTGATACCTTTATAATGAGCCTAAACACGATATATTTGCAGTATTTTAGTAAAGAATTGAGTACTGAGTGTCTTGCAGATTTCAGGTGACGCTGCAGCATCAGGCAATGTCATTAAAGTAACGGGATACCAAATTTGGAATCGATTAAATCTGTGAAAGTTGTTCATATCCTAGAAAAGAGCTGATAGCTTGCAATCGGCTGAACGAATTTTCTACATTTATAGCTAAGAACATTCTCGATTAAGTCACCTTTCAAATGAAAAAAACTAAATTAAAATCGGTTCACCCGTTTGGGCGTTAAGATGTTACATACAGATACACAGATACGCATGTTAAACTTATAACTTCCCTCTTTTCGCGTCGGGGGTTAAAAACTAATGAAACTCATTCGACAAGGATGTAAAGATAAGTTTTAATTAGTTATTAATTACTTTTTAAAGTAGTCACGTACCTTACAATGATGTAAACTTTGTAATCACATTACTTCTATGAGTATGTATGTATGTAGTTGTTTGTATAGTATTATATGTATGTTTGTCTTTCACGCTATAACGGCTGGATGGATTTGGATCAAATTAAGTATACACATAGACTGACTTCGACTATCATTTCGAGTGACATGTAGGCTACTGTTAGTTATTAAATTTCCCAAAAGATGGCGATGGTTGTACATGATATTATAAATACAAAAAAGACCGCTAGTGTTTTATATACCATATTGCACAAGCAGTTAAAAAATAAAAAATATATGTATACAGGAAGTAGTTCCAGTCAACCCATGTATGTGGGAAATAGTGTTAAATAGTGGGTCAGAAAGAAAAAGTGTAAGAGACAATAAGAGAGTATATAAGTATAAACATATACAATATATATACATATATGAGTCATCTATACATATAATAAAATTCTAACTGAGTCGAGTCTGTACATTAAATATTTTTTGTAAAATCTTATTGAATTAGTCATTATTATCCATACAGAAGCCGAATCAATAGTTTTTAGAATTTTTGTCTGTCTGTCTGTGGCCGCATCACGAGAAAACCATTGGACAGATTTTGATGAAATTTGGTATGATGATAGCTGGTTATCCGGGTCAACATATAGGATACTTTTTACTGCAGGAAAATATCTCATTTCTGAGAAATCTACACTAAACTTTAAAACGTACCACTAGGGACGGACCCGAGCGGAGCGAGGATGAGTCGCTAGTATAATATGTAATTAAAACAAAATACAAGTTTGTATTAAACTATATTAATATTATATTTTTGTTATTGTTATTTTGTAGACATTTAAACTCTTAAGTATCTTGCTTATGCTAAAACTCTAAAATATCTGGTTGACTCTAATATAATATGCAGACGTTAAACACTAAATATGAATGAATTTAAATTACATTGCAATTACTTCAATGCCGAGTATTTGGAGTGGTATTCTCATAAATAGTTTACATAGTCTAAGATCCGAAGTAAAGTTTCACGTTTAATGTTTAATATAAAATACTTTGTATACGTAAAGCAGATGGGTGAAGAGGACCTTAGTGGTCATGTTATCGTCAATTAATAACTAGTGCTGTTATTGATTAATATATTATGTATTATGTAGGTATATTATACACTAGCGACTCACCCTCGCTTCGCTTCGGGTTCGTCCCTGGACAAAAACAAATCTATCCCACGGGAATCGTACATTTTTCCGGGATGATATATAGCCTAAAGCGTTCCTCGATAAATGGACTATCCAACACAAAAATAATTTTTCAATTCCATTCTGTAGTTCCTGGCATTATGGTGTTCAACCAAACAAACAAACAAACAAACAAGCAAACTCTTCAGCTTTATAATATTAAGTATAGATTATGATTTGTCTTTATAAAATGTAATATAGTTTTTATTGAGCATGCTGGCATATCAAAATAATCTCATTTAGACCTTATTTTCTAACTAGTGACTTACCCTCGCTTTGCTAGGGTGCGTCCCTAACACGCGGATTCTGTTCACAATATCATGGGTTTTAATTTTTGCGTGGAACCCTGATTCTTTTTCTAAAATAAAAGTAGCCTAAGTTACTCCATACAACATTAGCTATCTGTCAGTGAGAGCGCCGTCAAAATCGGTCTAGTAGTTTTAGAGGTTATCTGGAATAAACAGATAGACACACAGATAAAAATAAAAAAAATGTTTTTTTTTTTTTTTTTATATAAATAATGAAGTATAAATCATATTCATTTAGTAAAAAGCTGTTATTTTACAAAATATAAGTTACGATGTAATCAATACAGTTTTAACGTTCAAATCTAAGTATAACTGTTAATTTTGTAACATTTTATCAGAATATACCACCACAATATTACGTCATGTTTCAAAATTCATGACGCAATCTCGACCTTACTCCACGGTTATACGGGACCCAATTTTGGGGACAATGTTACATGTTAATCAGTTCGTACGTACTTTGTTTGCTATGATCCTGAACAGCGATAAATTGAAAACAAACACGGTATGTTTTGAAGATGAGGGCTACATTTGCAAATGAAATTGCGTTTTGGCATAGAATTGATTATGATCAAATTTTTAGGTAAGATTTAGATATTTTGTAAATTTTATCGTACTTTTAGTTTCATTTATGTGTTAAATATACATCTTATCACTATTTTAATTAATTTGCTACAGAAAAGTTTTGATTGCACTTCTTTAATGGCTCGTGAAAATTCTATGAATATGAGCTTTTTTTTCTTTATTTTAACTATTACACAATATACATGTATATGGCATATTAAAATATTAGTATTTACTTCAGTTTTCAGGTGGATTTTTCAATACAATGTTTTCTTAAAAAAAATCCTTTGTGTTTTTATAAATTTAAAAGTATAAAGCTGTTATGTACTCGTAGAATTAAAAAGTAAAGCAAGTTATTAAAAATGAATTAGGTTTTACATATAATATTTAATGGCTATAGGATTAATGATATCTAAAATCAATATAATTTGCCCTAGTTATCATATTCGATGTCATTATAATGTAATTATTAAGAGTATCTGAGCGACTTAGCGTCGCTCGTCATTTTTCGGAAAATATATAAAAATTGTGTTTATCCAGAAGAGACACCTATAAAGATAAATTTATAAAACAAATTACATACATACATTTTATACATTTTTCCGGGATGATATATACCTATAGCCTTCCTCAGTTAACGGACTATCTAATGCAAAAAGAATTTTTCAAATCGTATTAGTAGTTCCGGAGATTAGCGCGTTCAAACAAACAAACAAACTGTTCAGCTTTATAATATTAGTATAGATGTACGGACAGACATATTATAATTTATCTACTATGGAGATTAGCTATAGCCTGTATACTGTATAGCGACAAACACTAGCTTTACAGTATAACTAAATGAGTATAAAATTTTCAATTACTAATTCTACGAAACTTGATTTTCATATCGCATTTCCATTAAACCTAACAAGCCGTGTTATTAGAACCTCTGGGATGCGGTCAATGCACTTCGGCGACATATGTTCACGACTTTTTTATGGCATTCGTTTGACCCTGTAAGGCTATTTTTACACTTTATTAGACTGTTCTTAGGCTAATTATAGTCAGCTTGATTATTTAATTTACTATATATTTAATTTATTATATATTATGTCTTAATTTTTTTCCCCTCAAAACCTATCGAGTGGGGTATCAAAATAAAGGATTTTAAAAATAGCTTACAATAATACATACAATTTATATGTTTAAATGTAATTTGGAATAACAAATGCTAAATAACAACAAAAAAAATTACAAAAAAAAAACCCGACTGCAAAAAAAGCGAAGTAAAAATATGAAAATTGCATAATACTGTGCTCCTTTGTCAAGTTGTTTTCATCTTTTTCGTTCGCTTTGTACGCAGTCGGTTTTTTTTCATTATTATATTATTTTGTATAATAAATATAGTTTTTAGAAGACAAACACTGAAATCTAACGCCTTGTGCAGAACAACCCTTATATATACAATGTACATATGCTATCGGTGGAAAATTTCTGAACTTTTAATTCAACGACACTTTTTGTTTTGTTGGCTCGGTATTTATTGTCGATTGTTTTGATATTGTTCATGTATCGAGTGTTTATTATGTTTTTTCTGTGGATTTATTTTTAGCTTTTATCGACGCAAAAGTTATAAGGCTTAATTGCTTACAATTATTGTATCGCTTTCAGAAACACAACGTAAATGTATACTTTTATATGGGGATTTAGAAGAGTTTTATTTATAGTAGCAGATTGATGACAGTTTATAAAATATATTTCAATATTTGGCAATATTTTTTTTATATATTTTGAATAAATTACTCTATTTAAATACGTCATATTTAAATAAAATGTAGTTTTTTTTTCATATTTTTGTCAATATTTACAAATCTATACAGATAAATAAAACTGGAGCGTCTGTTTGTAATATTAAAATAACCGCTTTTTACTAAATGCATATGGATGTCTACACGGTACACATACCAAAACAACATTTATTTATAATTTTTGTATGTCTGTCTGTTTGTTTCGACTAATCTCCGAAACCTAACTAAACCTGGCTAAACCAATTTCAACAGGACTTTCACTGGCAGATAGCTGATGTTATAAGGAGTAACTTAGGCTACTTTTATTTTAGAAAAAGAATCAGGGTTCCGCAAAATGAAATTAAAACCCATAAAATTGTGAACAAAATCCGCGTACGGTGTACGCACCCGAGCAAAGCAAGGGTAAATTGTTATATAACTTAAATTAATACATTAGGAGTAGCAAGCTACTATTTATGTATAAACAAAGCTAACCTTGAAAACGTACCTAAAATTAAATAATAATCTTTTCGGATTTTTTCGCGGATTTATTTTCATTTTTGGTTTAAGACGTTTCGAATGCTTTACAATCATGGTTAGGGGAGATACATCACGGCATCCGAAATGTCGAAAACTAAAAATAAAAGTAAATCCGTGGAAAAATACGAAAAAATAGTTTTATTTAAAATGTCAAATATTCGCGTAAGAAGAAGAAGAAGAAGAAAGTATTATGTAGACTAAAATTAACGACAGAAAATAGTGTTTTACAGTCGGAGATATACTCGTACGTGTTTCATTCTTGCTGCGAGTCATGCTATATTTATGCATGTCTCTGTCTGTATAATACTACATTCCTTCGTTGACTTGTTCCCTTCTTTATAGTTTATTTAACATCTGACATACATACCATACATCAAACACATAATCCTCCTTTAGGCTTTGCTGCAGTCGGGTAAAACTTTATTGAACTGTAGGCAGAATTTATCCACACTTATTTCTTTTAGACGATCATTAAAATTTACAATCTTACTAATATTATAAATGTGAAAGTTTAAATGTATGTTTGGATGTTTGTTACTCAATCACGCCAGAATGGCTGAACGGATCTGGATGAAATTTAGCACAGACATAGATTATAGTCTAGTACATAGGCTATTTTTTATCCCAGACAAATGTACGGTTCCCGTGGGATAGATTTGTGTTCATTTTTCGCTAGTAATCGATAAAACTAGTAAAATAAAATAAACTCACACTATATGTAAATATTCACATAAACAAACATATTAAATACGTATTCGCAATATCGCAGATGCTAAGGAATGGTAGTAAATAATTCGCCCGACATCTGGGTGCGTCCCCTTCTATGTCCTGTGCGATTGCGGAGATACGGTCACACCCACAACCTATTGAGCCTGTGAGCCGGTGCATTGTTGAACGAAGAATTGTATGTGATTATTTGTTGGTGACTGTTTTATTTATGTTAAACTATGAGTATTACTTTTTTCAAGGTTTTTATATATTGAAGAAGTAAGAAGATTCTGTAAAAATTGCTGAAATTCTTAATTCAAGCGACCTTTCTGTTTATCGAATCGCCAAATTTCACAGGATTACCCGTTGGACTTATTTGAATTGCTTGAAAATTTCATCAAAATCTCTCCAGCAGGATATATATATACACAAATGAAATTAATATGTATACGAGTATAATAGATTAGCGACTTCGGCGTCCTTTTGTAGCTGACAGTAGTATACGTGTTATTGCGATCATAGCCTATCTTTGTATTAATTTCATTCAATTCTGCATAGTCGTTTCTGAAGTTGTGAAAAAGTAACAAACACACACACATACACATATATACAAATTATTTAAAATAATTGTCTAATAGCCATTATAAGTGTCTCATAATACAACTTGGGATACTTTATAAAATAGCTGATGACCTGCCTTGGTTTTGTTCAGATTTAACAGCATACTGCGTTGTCATTCAAAACTCGTCTAGTTTGTGGGTCATTCACATAATTATATGGTCTTCTATTGTAACTTAAATGTCCCCTAAATATAT
Source organism: Fabriciana adippe (assembly GCA_905404265.1). Lineage (NCBI taxonomy): Eukaryota > Metazoa > Arthropoda > Insecta > Lepidoptera > Nymphalidae > Fabriciana > Fabriciana adippe. The sequence continues at coordinate 1,625,183 of FR989988.1, forward strand.
TTTTATGAATATTTAGCTTACTCGTTTGACGCCTTGAACATTTTAGAAAGCTAGAGAAATAACTGTACGTATTTTTACAACAAGTAGCATAGCAAGTCTAAACATTTTTAGTTTAAATATCACCTCTTATTATACATAACGAAAACTTTTCCAAAACTATTCAGTATACCTGAAAATGCTAGTTCTCTACGGAATATTCAGGTGCAGAATTTTCACGGTACAGTGATGAAATAAACGCTTGAAACTCACACGGCTGTGAGGAAGTTGGATTTGGCTAATTTCTTCTGCCTTTCTTGAACATTTGCTAGAAATGATGCGGCAAAATTTTTAAAACACAAGAACACTTAGTAACGTGGAAACTTGATATGTGAAATATTTTAACTGAACTCAAACGTAATTTGGAGCAAGATTTTCTTACGAATTATTACTAATTCTTTGAATGAGTCCATGAAGCAAGGAAAAAATCATATAAGCGGATTTTGTTCACAATTTCATGGGTTTTAATTTTTTTTCGCTGAACCTTAGTTCTTTTCTGAAATAAAAGCCTAAGCTACTCCTTATGATATCAGCTATTTGCCCGTGAAAGTCCCATCCAAATCGATCCAGTCGTTTCGGAGATTAGCCAGAATAAATTGACAGATAGACAAACTGACAAAAGTTTTAAAAATTGTGTTTTTCATATAAGTAGGTACCGTATATACTTTCATATGCACTTATTAAAACAGACACTTCTATTTTATTTATTTGTTTAGATTAGATAAAAATGAAAGAGATGCTAGTACTATGGGAGGTTTGACTCTTACGTTTGATTCATACGAAATTAAACATAATATGTTGATCATATCATATCAAAATCACCAGTAGGCCATTGTTAACCCGCTTGGTAGAAAAAACCAGTTAATTGCTTTTAAAATGGGGTCTTGCACCTCTGAATTTTCATGTGTGAATTATTTTCAATCTACTAAATACTACTAATTACTAAGACGATGAAGTAAAATATCATGTAGAAGTCCGGGTGATGGAGAGATAGAAAGTTTTTGAAGGATATGTAATGTTAACAACCCCTAATTGGTCAATGTGGGGGTACGAGGGAGTCGTATTACAGGGAGGCCTGTGTCTAGCAGTGGTTTATTAAAAGGGGTTTCATTATTATATAATGTTATACACACATAATATACTGTCTTTCTTTTCAGATATATTTTAGCCGCATGTTTAATCCGTACTAAGCTTCTTATGTTTTTCAATAAATATTCAATGGTTTACTTCAAACCTTAGGAATAGTTTATAGAAAATATAACAAATATTTTAAAGCTCTATATTCTTTTAAATTTCCATATTGTATGGAATATTATTTTCTAAAAATTCCATATGGATATATGAATTGACCAAATTTCCATATTAGATACTTTCGAAAATATGTAACCCTTATCGCTGATATTTTATGAACTCGGTCCACAATCTCATGTTCAGCATCAGACTATCTTTGGGTCGTATGGCGTAGCCTCAAAGGTCTCTCACGGGACCAATGGGTCAAGGCTCGCCGCGATAGTAATATTACATCACGTATAGAACTACTATACAAATAGTGGAGTATTTGGTAAGAGAAAAAAATATTTTCAAATGACTTTATCTTGACATTCAGACAGAAGTAGCAGAAAGTCTGGAATTGTAATATATTGTTTATGTGTGTAAACTTTTTTAAGTTTACCTACAGTTTTTGGTTGAAAAGCTGAGTTACGCACGTATGGATAAGAAAAAGGAATTGAACTAAGTTATCATTATTGCTTATTAAATTATTACTACGTTCTTTTTTTGTATTCCTACTAACTTCTTTACATTTTTACGTAACATAAATAACAAAATATTTTAATTTGTTGCATCCTAATAAATTTGCGAGTTCCCAAGGGCCTTTTCTCAATACATTTGGCAAGTATTTTGCGATTCCCACCGTCCATCTACGAGAACTTTCCACCGAAGGGACGCCATTAATCTATCTTTATTACCAAGCATTTGATCACGATGAATTCACACAAAAGTGTTTATGTGAGCCCGAAGATGACTGCGCAGTATTGGAACTGAAATTCGGAAAATTTGCGGGTTGACTAAACACTTATAGTGATATAGTGGCAGTAAAAAGTGATCTCTAAGATTGCCTTTTAAGAAAACTCGTTTGAAGTGTATATCAACAATCTTAGGATTGAATTGGACAACTTTTTTATTTATAATAAAATATTTTTTTTTATTTGTTTGTGGCTTTAGAAGTGCTGGTTGAGAATAATTTGAGTTGTGCATAATACGAGTAGGATGCGAAGTCTACAGATGTAATGTTTATAGTATAATATTATATGGAGGCTGTTTGTTTGTTTGTTTGAACGCGTCAATTTATATGTAACATTTTTATGACTAATCTCAGGAACTAGGAACTACTCTAATTTGAAAAAGATTTTTTGCATTATATAGCCCTTTTAATGAGGAAGGCTATAGGCTTCCCATGTGAGTCGCTAGTCTATAATGTACTCGTATATGTAATATCGTATTAAAAACTTTTAGTTTTACGTTATTTATAAGTAGGTATTTCTTAACTAGATCTGTTTGATCAGTATCTCTCAAATCTAATCCATACATATATATGTATAATAATATTTATAATATAGTATGTATGTATATCACATTTATTTTATTTCTAAACAAATTTTGGTATTTTAATTATATTTCTTTTAATTATTTTTACGCTATTCTACAAGTTACTACTATTAGAATATTACTTTGACAATATTAACATTAACAAAACAGAACTAAGTTACCTCGATAACGAAACTCAATCTACGATATGACTAAAACAACTTCATCCATCAATTCAAAAATACCTTCCTGGCTTTAATACAAATAAATCCATGCCTACACTTGAGTTCCCATATTCACACATCAGTAGTTTTCTGTGGTCCATTCTATCTATTCATGGGAGGGATGAAGGGATCTTAAAAACTTTATCTTGGGTCCTTGCTTGATTTGGAGATTAACAAGAAATGTTATAAAATATATATTTAGGTGTTATTGTATTTTTTTGTTTGTTACAGAAATATTATTTTCATGAAGATCTTCACACTATGTATGTATGTAAGTTTTTAAGACTTTTTTAAGACTTTGCACTGGAATAACACATAAAGTACTTTTTAATTTGCCAAAAACTGGCGCTTATGTTTTATTAAAAGATGAATACGTACATATCTATTATATATATAAAGCAAAGTAGATGTGAAGGAAAATCGGAAAAGGAAACAAGGGACGCACCCGAGCGAAGCGAGGGTAATTCATCAAGTACTTTTATTATATAAAAGACTAGCGACTCTCCCTGGCTTCGCTCGAGTTCGTCCTTAGCTTGGATATAGTAATATGGATATAGTATGTTATCCTTAAGAGATAGACATATGCCATTGCGGATTTTTTTGTAGATCTTTTTAAGGTATACAATACTGTAGGTGTACAATACTTTAGTACATTATTTTGATCTATCTAGTAGGGGACATCACATTAGAAACTTCTAAAATTATCAGTGTTTCTCTACTGTATTATGCATATATTATAAATATAAACCTTCCTCTTGAATCATTCTATCTATTAAAAAAACCGCATCAAAATCCATTGCGTAGTTTTAAAGATCTGAGCATATAGGGGACAAGCAGCGGGAAGCGACTTTGTTTTATACTATGTAGTGATAATAAGTCTGATATTATTTGGGATCATTTTAAATAAAACTATTATTGTTATCAGTTGCTATCTATAACAATACAATTTACTTTTAGAAACATAGTAAAATAATAAATAATTTAGTTTTTATATCAAATTATTATTTTATATTAAATATTAATGTCCTCTAACCCGCACTTGGCCAGTGTGGTTGACTATGGCCTGATCCCCCTCGTATTGAAGGCAGATCCAGGCCCAGCTGTGGGACGTCAAAAAGGGCTGGATACATATCAAATTATACTATTATTATTATAATACTATTATTATAATACTATTATTTAATAATAATTAAATAATAGTATTAAATTTTTTTAATATTATTATTTAATTACATAAAATATTTATGACAAAACCTTCGTATAACGTCAGTCTTAACGTAAAAATAAAAATAAATATAACATATTTATTTCTTACTAATGAATGGTTAACAAAGTTTTATGTGTAGAGCATTCACTATGAACATTTATAATAGTGCACCCTTTGCGATGGCGCGATAACGTCATGCACCGTAAAAGCTATACAAACTGCTGTTTTAGAATAGGTATTCTAGCGTATACGATATATTATACTAACATTTTTTTATTATCGAATTTATTTTCCTATGCAAATATAAGGTTTTATAAATAAAAACATTTATATTTCGTGAGAAATTAAAAAAACGTGTGTGTGTACTTATGTACGTACGTAAGAAGTTATACTTCTTTGGCGTAACAGAATAAAAGTTAAAGATTTCATCAAGTATGTCACAACTCTCTGTTTGTAAAAGGAATGATAAATAAATAAAATAATTAAATAAGGCATATTACAATAATATATTTATAGAATATCATTTAAGGAAAGAATATAATATTATATATCATTTGTCAGACAATAACAACGGTTACCATGGCAACAAACAGTTATCAGCTAACTTCATCATATCCCTTTCAGTTAACTTCATCACGTCGCTTTTTGGGTGTCGATGCACGCGCAGCATCGTAAAAATTTTACAATCATAATTTTTTCCAAACATCCCAAAAGGAGTATAACTTCAAAAAGTTTTACTAAAAAAGCACGTACTTAGCTTAATTTCCTCAAAATGTCTGCAAAGTTAGGCTGCAATGGAAACATGCATTTTCCTTTCTATAATGTGATCATTCTCCTCGTGCATGTTCGCTGGGGACTCTTCAAGCTTTTAAGCTACTTAATTATTTAGTTTTTGTAACTTTTTTATGTGTACTATACTACTTTACCTCTGAGTATTTTTATATTTTATAATACGTTTCATGTTGATCATGCTGTTGTATAATGAATGAATAGTTAGTAATACTAGCTTATACGTCGGAGGTTCCCGGTTCGATTTTCCAATAGAAGAAGCTTGTTTAATCTAGAGTAATTGAACACAACATAAATGTATTTATTTATCGTACTATTTATTATTAGAAAGAAACTAGAGGTCAAGTTTTATTTATTTGTTTATTCGGTAGGGTATAAATGTTATAGTTTCTGGAATAAACTGATTCAAAAATAGTAATATTTTCTTTGTTTGGTATTTACGACTTTGCAATGATTTAGTGTTTGATTAATATTTCTTATGCAACCTTATAACAGCACTTAAAGTTGCATAATAACTGAGCATTATTTTTATCAGTGTTCGTGTATGAAATCTAGGCATATTTATAAGAGTTATCGCGAAATCAATAAACTAAGTTTCTTTAAGGTGTTAAACCCACGATTGAAATAATAAGCAATATATAACATAATAATACATTTTTAATAAAACTATATTGTCAGATTATTTCGAGGATTTATTTTGATTTTTGAATTGACGTTTCGAATGCTTTACAGCAATCATGGTCACGGGAGAGATTAAGGTTTTAGACGTCTTAATGGCGTTATATACTTGAAACCAAAATAATCCGAAATGATAGTTTTATTTAAAATGTCAAATATTCGCGTAAATCTAAGAAATTATTATAATAATAAAATGTGAAAATAAATAAATAAATATGTCGGGACATTAATACACAGCATCATCTGTTCCATGGTAAGCTAAGACACTTGTATTATGGATACCAGATAGTTGCTACACTATACATATATAACTTTTAAATACATACATATTATAAATATAAACGCCCATGACTGGAGTACAAACATTCGTGCTCATCACACAAATGAATGAACTCAGTGGTATTCGAACTTGCGACCGCTGTCACAGCCAGTAGGGTTACTACAAACTGAGCCAAACGTATCGTCAAACGATATATAACTATAAGATAAAAAAGTATCCACTCTATAACACTTAAAAACTGAGTCTTTGCATCTACTCAGAGATTTTTTTTAAGTTTCATAAAGACGTGAAGTCTTATCTGTTTCTTTGAAATTTAGTTTTACTTCAAATTAATTTTTGTTGTAATTTATTTAAATATTGTATTAACCTATAATTGTGATAAAAAAAAACATAATTTATTCAACAAAAAAAAAATATAACAAAAAAATTATATTGCGTACCGATATTGAGTATACTTCGTTGAAAATCTCTATAACAGGTTGTACATCAGGGGCAGTGGTAGCCTAGTGGTAATGCGCTCGCTTGGGAAACCGAGTGAAGCGGGTTCAAATCCCGGGTGTCGTACCTCTGATATTTTCATGTGTGAATCTTTTCCAACATGTGTTATAACTTGCCTTACGGTGAAGGAAAACATCGTGAGGAAACCTAGCAAGTTTTCGAAAGATATGTGAAGTCCACCAACCCGCACTTGGCCAGCGTGGTGGACTATGGCTGAATACAATCAAGGGTATTGGTGTTTTGTTCTTGAAGAGATTTTTTTCTTATGTAAGGATCTCCTAATTTCAAGAAAATGACCTAAGACTACAATAATAACTTTAAAAGCAGTTTTTAGGTATTTTTAACTTTAAAAAATGATAAAACTTGTGTCATATTTTCGTAAGCTCGATAATAAAACCACAAGCTTCTTAGTTGCATTTATTCGAGTTCAGCAATAGACGATAAGACCGGCAAAACCCTTGCTATCCAGTTTTATTGCTCTCAAGAGGGAGTAACGTATGAGACCGTGTTTAAGGGAATCCGCTTTATGGCCTAACTATTTTATATCAGATGTATCACTTTGTGATAAACTTGACGATTTTGTAATGGTTGATACAAAATTGAAGTCTTGAAGAAGATATAAATGAAATGTTCTTTGGCTGGTTCATATTATATGAGTCTGCTTGATGTGACTAAATTAGATGTTAGGTTCATGTCCGCTTGGCGCAAAATATTTTAATTATAATACACTTAACTCATTCTTATTTGTATTCTATTTTATACAGTTCTTTTTAACTTCCCACTGCTGGGCTGGTTTCCTCACGATGTTTTCCTTCACCGTAAGACAAGTGGTAATCATGTTAGAAATGATTCGCACATGATAATATCAGAGGTGCGAGACCCGGGATTTGAACCCGCTTCACACGGTTACTCAAGCGATCGCGTTACCATTGGTCTATCACTGCCTTTGGTTCTTTTATATTTGTATATATTATTATTAAGTAAGCAAAATGAATGCGGGATATTAAGCAATAAACATATGAAGGCTTGCAACACCAGCGACATTATTCGCGGACTAGAACTTAAGAAGGGATTGAGGATACCCTTTTGTCCTCTTTCTCCGACACTTATAATAATAAATGAAATATACGTATGGTAAGCGTTTCTGAAGTGGAGAAATAATATAATGGGCCAACGTACGAATGTAACGTCGTAGTTTTTATTATTGTCTAATATTTTCATAGTTTTTTTAGTTTTACTTGTAATAAACATATTATGTGATTCTTTAAGGTTTTATAGTCACTGACAGATTTTTATGATGTAAAAGGGGATATTTGCCATATTTCTTACTTAAGTCTATACATAATATTATAATAAAATTTTGAGTTGAATCTGTATATTGAATATTTTTTGGAAAATATTAAATCTATAGTTTTTAGAATTTTTGTCTGTCTGTTGGTCTGTATTTCTATCTGGAAACGCATCACTAGAAAACCACTGGACAAATTTTAGATGAAATTTGAAATGATGGAAAATATCTCATCTTTGAGAAATCTATACTAAATGTTAAAATAACTAGGGACGAACCCGAGGAGAGTGCGAGTGAAACGCTAGTTTTGTATAAGTTTCGTCATGAACGAGTTCAAGATATTTCGGCGCCGTTACAAGCGCCATGGTCTCGGGTATACCTTCGTAGCGTTGCCGTAATATCGGGAACTCATAAAGGTAAGTGAGAAACATGGGAAGTATCCCGTTTTATATAATAAAAATATAACTAATTATGTAACGATGAAACTTAGACGTGGGAAAGAGAACCCTTTTATGTTCATTAAGTAAATGGCGAGTTTCATATATTGTATTCAGCCCTTTTTAATGTCCCACTGCTGGGCACGGGCGTCCCTTCAATCGAGGGGGATCAGGCCACCACGCTGGCCAAGTGCGGATTGGCGGACTTCACACGTCTTTCAAAAACTTGCTAGGTTCTCTCAGACATGCAGGTTTCCTCACGATGTTTTCCTTCACCGTAAGGCACGTGGTAATCATGTTAGAAATGATTCGCACATGAAAATATCAGAGGTGCGAGACCCGGGATTTGAACCCGCTTCACTCGGTTTCCCAAGCGAGTGCGATACCACTGGGCTTTCATATATTACAATTGATCAAATATGTTATTATAAAAAATGTATGTTAATAATATTATCAGTTTTGAAAGCAATATTAACTGTTCAAATATTCAACAAAAGTGTTACTTAGAACATTATTATATCTATTGCTTGTACTTTGAATTATGAAACCAATCTATGTTATAGTATAAGAAAACTTTCAATGACATCAAAGAAGTTGAGGTACAAATGGAATATTCGTGTAAACGCGATTCAATCACCATGATATAGCAGATACCTTCATAGCTATTATTAGAAAATGACGAGTTTTCATATAAATTGGCTTTTAGATGTTTTAATTTTTTCAAGAAACGGACGAAAGGAAATAGTGAATTTGATCACATGGGAAATTAATGATCTTTACTGTTGAGGAAAAAACATAGCTTTAATACGTGAATTCGTCTTTTTATTTCAATCTCGATGCTTACAAACATATTATGGTTTTAATAGTTTTTGTTATATTTTTCTATTTCAGTTAAAAGTTATCATAGATACTAATTAAAACATATCTATCTATACATATAATAAAATTGTAACTAAGCCGAATCTGTACATTAAATATTTTTTGAAAAATCTTATTGAAATAGACATTATTATCGATACAGAGGCCGAATTTATAGTTTTTAGAATTTTTGTCTGTCTGTTACCGCATCACGGAAAAACTACTGAAGGGATTTTGATGAAATATGGTATGATGATAGCTGGTTATCCGGGTACTTTTTACTGCGGGAGAATATTTCATCTCTGAGAAATTTGTACTAAACGTTAAAATTTAAGTAGGGACGAATCCAAGCAGAATGAGAGTGAGTTGCTAGTATAATATATAATATAGTATATTATACGTTTATTTAACTGAATTAGGCCTTCTTTAAAAAAGCCTCATGAGAAAGCAAAAAAGAGGACGGTGGCAAGTCATAAAAAACGCAACAAGTCATAAATATAACACGAGCTTGAAACATCGAGTCAAATAAACGTTAAAATTCATTTTTATATTTGAAGAAATTTGGAATTATGACGTAATGAGTTTGTGAGTGTGCATAAAATATGACGAACCCACTCTGCTCTTTCTTTTTGGCTGAAAAGGGCCCTTATGTTTCGTGTCAAGATGTTATTTTCACAGAATAATAAATTATGTTTATCTCTCTCGCTAACAATTATTCCAGGCCCATCTTTAACAATTTGTAAAGAAAAACGACAAAAGAAAAGGTATTCATATTTTTGCCGGGATTTAACGTTTATGCCACTGTCATAAATGGTTTTTTTGCCGAATTGTTTGAGTACAAAATTGCACATTAGCGTTACAAGTACCAAGATTAGATTATGTTAGTATACCACAAATATATAAGTTAATTAAATTTCTAACTTTATTGGATATTTTGATGTAATTTTGGCTTTGTTTTGATATAGCGAGATGTATTGCGGTTTACCTTTCTAATGGAAATGAAAACGAGATAATTGAATAAACACAAATATTGGTACTCTTATAATTTTAGCTTTATTAATATTACAAATATGAAGGCAGTGGTAGCCCAGTGGTAACGCGCTCGCTTGGGAAACCGAGTGAAGTGGGTTCGAATCCTGGGTACCTCTGATATTTTCATGTGCGTATCATTAACATGATTACCACTTGCCTTACGGTGAAGGAAAACATCGTGAGGACACCTGCATGTCTGAGAAAACCTAGCAAGTTTTCGAAAGTCATATTGTGAAGTCTGCCAATCCGCACTTAGCCAGCGTGGTGAACTATGGCCTGATCTCCCTCGTATTGAAGAGAGGCCCGTGCCCAGCAGTGGGACGTTAAAAAGGGCTGAATACAATATTATAAATGTTCGTCTCCTTAACGCTTATTTGTTCAAACAACCAATACTTGTTTCACTTTACAGTAGAGAGTTTTTTCTTAAATTAAAAATCTTATATTAAAAACAAAACTGTATTCTTAAGGTTTATATTCATATACAAATAAATTAAATTTTTCGGCTTCATTAAAGGAAAATGCGTACTTAATATAATTATATTTAATAATATTTAAAGTCAATAATTCTGTGTTAAAAACTCTTTGGGTAAATTGGCAGTTTGAATAAATAAGCACTTAATGAATAAATTGCAAATGTTGATTTTTCTTTCTTTCATTCACTAGATCTGGAATAACTAATAATATATAAGTAAAAAATAAAGTACTTAAAGATATCCTAGATTTTTCTGTTGCAAAATCTTAGTTTTTGCTTCAAATTAAAAAACAATTACTTCGTAGTGACGATATGGAAAATTTATGTATTTTACATGATGTTTTTTTCACGTTTAAATTAGTACAAGCAGTATTGCAGAGCCACGTTTTATCCTAAAATTCTCCCAATAGTACAAGTACTATAATTACAGAGTCACGTTTTGTCTTAAATTCTCCCAAAATATGTCATAGTCACTAATATGGTAAAATTGATGTGACACGCTGTGATGTGCGAGGTAGGCGTAATGTAAAGGAAATCAATATTGCGAGTCCGAGTTGGGCGCCCTTCTCCGGTTTTGGTAGAACATTGAATACAGTAGAGACGTCATAACTTTATTTATTCTTAGAATATTTCGATACCTACAAAAGTTCATTTATGTATTGTTATATCGTAAAGTTTCATAACTATCCGTTTCAAATTCTAATTGGAAAAAATAAAAAACCCGACTGCGTAAAAAGTGAACGAAAAGAAGAGAACAAGTTGACGAAGGATCATAGTATTATACAGTCGGAGACATGTACACGTGCAACTATTCTAAAACATGAACATACGTATGTCTGTATGTGGGCTTCGCCGTAGTCGGGTAAAAAGTGTTTCTGTAATTTTACGCTAAGGAACTATAAACATTCATCCACACATCTATACATAATATCCATCTTTCGGGGCTTATATTATTAGTCGGATAGTAACATTAAACTCTAAAACAGTTAATTAAAAAAAAATATTACAGTTTTATTTCCCTAAATATTAATACTAGTGATGTATTAATTCAATTTTAAGGTTATTTTTACTATATATAGGTTTTCTACTGATCTTTATTGACGAACAATATTGAAAAAAAAAGAAAAATAATCAACCAGGTGAAGTTGCGGGGGGAACAAGTTTATTTATAATCAATTAGTGTATTGCAAATAAACTACTCTACAGCCGTCTCTGTTCATGGAATATTTTCGCTTCACTTTTAAATACAACGGGGGATCCGATAACGTGGGCTATGACACCGAACACATACATATAAACATAAGCTTTTATCGTGATTGATGACGTTTTATGCGATGTCATATTATTATAGGCTTCATTTGCAAGATATACGAAAATACAACGTTTTTAAGTTTATTTTGATAGCTGGTCGAAATTTGTTTTAATGTAAATATTTTAATAGTAAATATAATAAAAAATATTTTCATAGTATAATATCTAACAATTTCCTCACTTTATTCCATTAATATAATAAACAAACAAAACAAAAACAACAATTATTATTAAATTTTAATTAACGCACATTTATCCTTATGCCTTTCCCTATATTTTTTCTTAACCTAAATTTTTTAAGTATAAATATTATAAATATGTCAAAATCAATTAAAATAATAATATGTCAACATATTATATTATTATTATTATCGTGGTTATATTACCACGGGAAAACCTAGTGAATCTTCACCAAACCTAAAAAATACTTTTGCCAACGTAGATACTATACAGTGAACTAAAAGAAGCGTGATTATTCTCCTTCAGTCAAAAAAGAAAGATTTTCAAAGATAATAGTCCACTTTGGTAAAGATGTGATAATCTTCAGGTTTTTTCTATGTTAAGTATATTTTATTTTAAAAGGGCTATTAAGATTTTTAGTCCAGTTGAGTCAGTTCTTCTCAAGAGTGATGTATTTTCTTTCCAAACTGGTGATGGATCCATGGTTTTCTGTAAAAGTGTTTTTTTTTTAATTTAATATTAAATTAAAAAAATGATTAAATTGTGATAAATAAGGAAAAAAATATTTAGAAATTAAACTTTTTATTTATTTTTGTAACTTTTGTATTACTTTTAATAGAACAAAGAAACATAACAAAATGTCATTTAAAGGTTGAATCTAAACTTTTATCACAGCTTTGTTATTAAATTCGCCCTTTGGACAGTCACCCCCGGCCGTAACGTTGAAGGTCATTCAACCGGAGGGAAGATTCGTAGGGTTAAAAGTTACATTTTATGTTACTGTATAATGTGTTAATTTTGCGGTTAAATTTTTGCACTTTGGTTTAGGATTTATCCATTTTCATTTGTTTAAGTAAATTACTTTTTGTTATGAAAGGAATTAAAATTAATTATAATTTATCAACTTATTTTATTTTACATGTGTTTATTCATTAGCCTTGTTAGTTACCGGACAGCCCGAGATTCAAGGTTCGAGTCCCGGGTTGAAAAGGTATAGTTATTTGATATTTTTGTCAAAAATTTACAGTAACAACCCGGTGTTAGGAGGTTGGAAGATGTTTAATCCATACTTTGAAAGTATGTATAGTTATCGGTACTACGCCTAATTTCTTAGTGGTCATGTCGAATTGGTATCCCAGCGGAGAAAAAACAATAGATAGTGCATTTGAGTTTGCGCACACTTCTGCTCTATAATATCTTCTGCGCACATGTAGTAAAAATAAGCCAGAAATATGTTATTGTACATTAATAAAAAAGTAAATTAAAAAGTATCTTTGACATTGAATTCATATTACTATTAAATTGTACAGACATTAATAAATATGTTGGGACATTAACACACAGCACCATCTAGTTCCATGGTAAGCTACGAAGCCTGTGTTATGGATAAAAGATAGTTGATACACTTATATAACTTTAAATACATACATATAAATATAAAAATCCATGCCTGGAGTAAAAACATTCGTGCTCATCATACAAATGAATGCCTTCAGCGGGACTCGAACCCATGACTGCTGACACAGCAAGTAGAATCACTACAAACTGAGCCATTTAAAAGTACACAAATGCATATAAACATTAAAATTTCAATTTCACGAATGAAAATGAAAAAATCATGAAAATAATTTAGAAACAATTATCAAAAAGAAACATTATTACCCTAATAATAACGGTTTCCGTACTTATACGTAATTGAAACTCACAATCGTTCTCGTTGTTGTTATGACGACTTAAAACGGGGTGGATGGGGAGAAATCAAACGTTGTAGGGGTTTTAGAAGATTTATTTAATAATTAGTTTTTGAACAGGTATGGTTTAATCTATTAAATGTTATGTTTTTAATATTATTCTTAAAAATTGTTAATATTTAATCTTACAACTTTATTCTTATTTGTATTTAGCCCTTTTTAACGTCCCACTGCTGGGCACGGCCCTTCAATATGAGGGCGATCAGGCCATAATCCTTCACGCTGGTCAAGTGCGGGTTGGCGAACTTCACGTGTTCTTCGAAAACTTATTAGGTTATTTTAGACATGCAGGTTTTCTCGCGATGTTTTCCTTCACCGTAAGACAAGTGGTAGTTATATCATAATAGTAAAAAATAAAATAAAAGCAGTTAAATTAATTTTAATACTTAATCACAAGATTAAGAACTCGCATTAAAACAGAATTGAAAGCGAACTGAAACATTTAATAGGTCCAATGCATAATTCAGTACTGCTACAATAATATTGTCACCGTTCTTAGGCTGTTAATTTCCAACATAAATATCCCAGGAGAAATTCGGTCGTGATAACGATCGCGATTGCAACTGGACGTTTGTAATTAGCATTTTTTATTGTCGCGCGTCACGAAGGGTCGACACAGTACGTAATTGGACCATTACTCGGAATTTCGGAAACATGTGTTACTATTAACATAATTGTGGAAAAGTTCGTGTCGACAGCGCGATCTTTGGTACGCTTTTTGATTTCATAGAGTGTTCTTGTTTATGGTATTCATATTTGATTATGATTTCTGGTTTGAAATAGGTTTTCGTAGATATTTAAATATAACGTATTTCTCAGTGATATTAGTTGTATGCGTACAACTTGATGAAGTTAAGCGAGTACTTCGCAAAGGTTACATCGCTTATAAAAACGTTTAGAATAATATATTGATGTATAATAATTATACTTCAATGTATTCAGCCCTTTTTAAGATCCCACTGCTGGGCACGGGCCTCCCTTGAATACGAGGGGGATCAGGCCGTAGTCCACCACGCTGACCAGTTGTGGGTTGGCGGACTTCACATGTCTTTCGAAAACTTGCTTCTCTCAAACATGCAGGTTTTCTCACGATGTTTGCCTTCACCGTAAGGCAAGTGGTAATCATGTTAGAAATGATTCGTACCTTAAAATATCAGAGGTGCGAGACCCGGGATTTGAACCCGTTTCACTCGATTTCCCAAGCGAGCGCGTAACCACTGGGCTACCACTGCCCAACTTATATAAAATTATACTTCAATGTTTTTACTATAATTTATTCACATATCATGAACATTGGATATGAAACAAAAAACAACAAACACTGGCATGTCAGCACTAAAGCTTTAGGTAGGTTTATTTTTTTTTTTCAAATTACCTCAATATTAAATTACAATATTTTTCTTTACAGATGTCTATGGCCTCCAGTGCAGAATCAGACCACTACACCAAACAGACCACTACATCAAAGGATATTGCATCTATACACAAAATTCTAACGGAGTCGAATCAGTGCGTTAAATATATTTTGAAAAATCTTATTGAAATAGTCATTGTTAATGATACAGAGGTCGAAGCTGTAGTTCTTAAGATTTTTTCTGTCTGTCTGTCTGGGAACGCATCACGAGAAAGCCACTGGAGTGATTTTGATGAGGTATGATGATAGCTAGTTAACCGGGTCAATATATAGGATAATTTTTACTGTGGGAAAATATCTCATCTCTGAGAAATCTATACTAAACGTTAAAACTTAACTAGGGACGAACACGAACGGAGCGAGGATGAATATTATTTTTAATTTAACTAGTGAATTCAATAATATGGTAACTATGTCATTGCAGGACCTTATCCAAACGATGAATGTAGAAAATAAGGAAAGTTTTAAAATCAACCGAGGCTATCTTTTAAACGGCTTCAATGAAGACATCAGACGAACTTACTGCGGGAAGTTTCCAATCGAAATTTACCTGCTCACCGACTGTAAGAGCTGAACATCGATTTATAAAGTTTTCCTTGATCACTATGTAATGTTTATTATTTTCTATGTTATGGCATAGGTTTTAATGTGTTATGTTGTTTGCTTTAGTATGTAAAAGAGTATATTATAGCATCTTTACTTCTATACTATATTAATATTAGCTGAAGAGTTTATTTGTTTCTTTGTTTGTTTGGTTGAATGCGCTAATCTCAGGAACTACTAATCCGGTAAAAAAAATTCTTTTTGCATTAGATAGCCCGTTAACTGAAGAAGGCTCTAGGCTTTATATCATCCCGGAAAAAACGTACGGTTTTCGTGGAATAGATTTGTTTTTGTTAGGAACGAACCCGAAGCGAAGCGAGGGTGAGTCGCTAGTAATAAATAAAATTGCAGAGAGTATTTATGACTTCAAAAATTATTAAGCTCAGCTCTTAGTAAAATAAAGATATAAATAATTTATTTTTTGTATGGTTAGAAAATATCACCAACATTTCTATAATATTTATTTATAGCACAAAAAATTAAAATCAGTTAAAAATAAGAAAATTTTGTTTTTCTAGACTAAATATATCCATATTTATAATTTTTCGTACTAAATTAATAGTCTCCTCTGATTTATGACATTGGAAAATTCACTTAACAAAGTACAGAAGGCAAATAAATATTCCAAAATGTTTGATTCCCCATACAAACTTTCATCACCATTTTCACCCCCTTAAGGGATGATTTTCGGGATAAAAAGTATGTCCTTTCCAATGTCTCAAACTATCTTCTTACCAAATTTAATCTAAATCGGTTCAGTAGATCCAGAGTTTACCCCCTACAATCTCACAAACTTACTCTTAATAATATTAGTATAGATATGGTAAGATAATTGTTTCACTGTAGCTAATTAATATTTTAGGAGTCAAATTAGTGTGTACAAACGGAGTAAGCCTGCTGCTGGGTTAAGTTTTAACACCCATAAACCGTTGCCGCAACTTCAACCTAAGGCAGAATATGTAAGGTCTTCGGACAACTCCTGGATTTTACTTGCAAATTTACATACAAGCTATACTACCTGGTATTACTTGTTTATTAAGTAACATAATGTGTATATTTAAGATATTTTTGGGGTTATGTATCCATAAAAGGAAGAATGGAATTCTCAGCGTCTGTATGTCACAGTTTATTTTTTCCATACATACAGGAATTAAAAAACAATATAAGTTAGTAATTTAAAAAGTATAAAAAAGTGTATGTACGTCCTTATGCCGTATCTCCAAATTTAGTAAACCTGGAATACTGATTCAATACAAAATATAGTTTTACTCAAAGTTAACTATAAAGGTTAAAGTTAATTTGTTTATTTACCTATGTAATAGAAGCTTTAACATGGGAAATGATTTAAATGTTATATCAGACGACGAGTACGCTAAAAGAAATATAAGTATACAAATTTTCACGGTTATTATATTTTTCAGAGATGAGATATTTACCCGCATTAAAAAGTATCCTATATGTTGGACCCGGATATCCAGCTGTCGTCGTACCAAATTTCATCAAAATCCCTCCAGCAGTTTTCTCGTGATGCGTTCCCAGACAGACAGACAGACAGACTAAAATTCTAAAAATTATAGATTCGGCCTCTGCATTTTCCAAAAAATATTTAGTCTATAGTTTCGACTCAATTAGAATTTTATTAGATGTATAGACATAATATTTTATCCAAGGCGGTAATCAAACTTACACTTAAATTTTATCACAAACAATGTGTTGAACTAAATAAGTACATTATTGTATTTATTTTGTAAGAAATCAAGTTTTATTTGAACTTATTTTCCAATGAAATATTAGTATAAAAGTATTTTTATGTAAATGTTGGAATAAAAAAGTAGTTCAGAGTTCAGAGCTTTTATTTAATAATTTAGGAAAATAAATGTTATAATATAAATCTCTCGGGTAATAAAGGGAGAGTGTAAAATCTCTACTAATATTGTAAATGTGAAAGTTTGCGAGTATGGATGTATGGATGTATGTTTGTTACTCTTTCACGCCTGAACGGCTGAACGGATCTAGATGAAATTTGGCACAGAGATAGATTATAGTTTGGAATAGCGCATAGGCTACTTTTTATCCCAGAAAAATGTACGATTCCCGTGGAATAGGTTTGTTTTGTTTTCCTAGAGCGAAGCGAGGATGAGCCCGCTAGTAGATAATACTTTTACGCGTTTTTTATTGAAATGCAAAATTTCAGTAAGTTTATAAATTAGTTTTTTTTTCTACAAAAGTAAAAATTATTCTTTTGTATGTTAGAAATAATATTATCTACGGCTATTGAAATGATTCTTAATATTATTTCGACAATAGAAAGCTCCACTATCAGAGGACGTGGGTGGGACACAGGCAATAGGTATTTCTTATCTAGCGAAAAATTCGGTAATCATGACCTTTGAATCTTTTAATAATACTTCTAAAATTATATACAAATGTATAAGGTAGATATTATAGTTTAAACTTATTGCTAATACTAGCAACTCACCCTCGCTCCGCTCGGGTTCGTCCCTAGATACGTTTTAACGTTTAGCTCAGAGATATTTTCCTGCAGTAAAAAGTATCCTATATGTTGACCCGGATAACCAGCTATCATACATACTATATCATCATACCAAATTTTATCAAAATCTGTCCAGTGGTTTTCCCGTGATGCGGTAACAGACAGACAGACAGACAGACAAAATTCCAAAAACTACAGATTTAGCCTCTATATCGATAAAAAATATTTAATGTACAGATTCGGCTTAGTTACAATTTTATTATATGTATAGATAATTAAAAAAAAAAAATCTGTTCTGTTTCTTTCTTTTTGTACCTAAGTCTATTTTTATACTTAATTTTTCAAAAATATGAAAATTCTTAAACAAACATAATAACACACGATTTCTATTTAATATATGTATACATATATATAAAGTTGACAAAGTTGGCATCTGTCTGTAGCGTCTTGGGGGCTCTCTACTAAGTACTCTCACTTAAATTATAACTCCCACCGCTGTGGAGCTTAAGTTCTGTGCTGGGGTCAGCGGCTAATGTACCATGCTAATGTCTTTATGTATGTATGTATGTATGTATGTATGTATGTATGTATGTATGTATGTATGTATGTATGTATATTCATTTTAAAAGTACTAGTTAGAAATTTAAAAAAAAGTAACTATCTTCATTAAATTAATATTTATTTATATTTTTTAAGTTTCATTTTTTTAATGAATGACTGTGTACTGTAGATATCCATTTAATAATTTTTGTATATTAAAAAAAATATCATGAAATATCATTTTCCTGGGAAATGCGAAAAAAAATAAATTTTCGGGATAAATTTTATTCCATAAATTGTACTAATATTATAGAGATACAATTTGCTTGTTTGTTTGAACGCGCTAATCTCAGAATCTAATAATCTGATTTGATTTTTTTTTTGCATTAGATAGCCCGTTTATTGAGGAACGCTATAGGCTATATACCATCATGCTACCACCCAAGGGAGCGGTGCAGTAATCATAAATGTCAACAAATCGAACAGACTTCCATACATTATTGTAAAACTAATATTTATAATCAAACAAATTTAATGCGGGTGAAACCACGGGGCACAGTTAGTAGAGTTATATCTCGATAATATGTATCAAAATCAATGCAATAAATTCGGCCTAAGAAAAAGTTTTATTGTAAAAAATATCTTTTCCTGTTTACGGAAACAAATGCAATCAATCACCTGTTAAAAATATATTTATCAACTAGCGACTCACGCTCGCTACGCTCGCGTTCGTCCCTAGGTACGTTTAATTTATTTTGAGCGAAACCCTAATTCTTTTTCTAAAATAAAAGTAGCCTAAGTTACTCCTTATAATATCAGCTATCTGCCAGGGAAAGTCCCGTCAAAATTTGTCCAGACGTTTCAGAGATTAGCCGGAACAAACAGACAGACAGACAAAAATTTTAAAAATTGTGTTTTTCTTATAAGTACCGTATATAATTCCATATGCATTTAGTCTTAAGCTGTTATTTTGACATTACAAACAGACACTTCAATTTTATTTATCTGTATAGATATATAATAATAGTCATCCAATTTACATTAAAATCCATGTAGTTGTTTTTCATATATAAAAAATAAATTTAATCTCCTTGTTTTCCGGGAAAACCCTATCATTTTCCAGGTTAAAAACTAAATTAAAATAAAAATATTAATAAAACTAAATTTTAATTAAAAGAAGTAATCTAATCAAATTTCATCCACTATTTTAAAGCGAATTACCAAGAAATAAGCACACAGACAGATTGATAGACATTTTTGAGATGACTTTTATCGTTTCTTTCTCAAAACAATTTTTAAAGAAAATTTAATGTTCAGACATGAAATTTCTACGATTTTATTATAAGTAGGTATAGATTATGTATAATAAAATATTACTAGCGAATCACCCTCACTCCGCTCGGGTTCGTCTCTACGCTTAGTATTTATTTATTTACGTTTAATATAGATTTCTCAGAGATGAGATATATTCCCGCAGTAAAAAGTATCTTATATGTTGACCCGGATAACTAGCTATCATCATACCGAATTTCATCAAGTAGAGATTTTTTTGTGATCCGATCACAGACAGACAGACAGTTTTTTTATAAACTATAGATTCGGCCTCTGTATTGATAATAATGAATATTTCAATAAGATTTTCCAAAAATTATTTAATGTACAGATTCAACTCAGAATTTTATTACATGTATAAATTTTAATTTTTAAATGCTCCGTATAACTGTTTATGCATGTCGTGGTTACCTATAAGTATGATAACAGTTGGATTTAGACCTTCTTTGTACAATTTGAGTATTTTTGTTAAGTTACTGTATGTCATGTTGGTAATCCTAAATAAATAAATAAATAAATAAAATACTATTTACTCTCTAATTTATCTAATAATACCTCATACATAAGACAAAGCAGCCTACTTCGCGTTGAAACGTTCCACTATCCTTTTGGGAGAAGTCAGTCACGAGGAAATACAAAGGAAAGATTTGTACCAGTGACGTTGCTATAATAGGTACTATTGGACGCTAGAGTACAGTGAATAAGGGCTTTGGTTGATCTAATTTAAGCTCCATAAACTTAAAGGAGAGTTGATTTTCAATTGAACATGACAGATTTTGCGTGCGTGCCCCTATTTGATAGCAGTTCTTGTAGTTTATGTATCAGATACCGCTGTTCTCTATTTTCACCTTGGATTGAGAGTATTTTTGGTTACTTATTTGTATTAAATATATATTTAGTAGACAATATGCGGCCTTGAATAATGTTGCCTAATATATTGACTTGAAGGTAGAAGGTTAAGAAATAATTCATGTTAAAATATTATTTTGTATAGCATTAGAAATCCTCTCCAGCCAGCCATAAAATGTATAACATACGCATAAATATTCATACATTTAAGGTATTTACTGTTTGTTTATCTATCCTATATATTTATATATACATATATATATATATATATATATATATATATGGAAATCTCGAATAATCCGATATTGTATTTAGCATGTTCCCTTTTTTTCATACTTACACTAGCGATTCACCCTCCCTTCAGTCGGGTTCGTCCCTAGAAACGTTTAAACGGTTAGTATGGAATAGATAGACTATTATATATTATATGATATATAGTTTATAGCCTTTCTCAATAAACTGGCTATCTAATGCAAAAAGAATTTTTCAAATCAGATCAGTAGTTCCTGAGATTAGTGCGATCAAACAAACTAACTCTGCCTTTTTATAACATTAGTATTATTATAGATATGTTATTATTATTTTGATTGATGAACTTGAAATTTATAGAATGGAAAATAATTATACAAAATAATAATTTGCTAGAAAACAGATTCATTTTTGATAATTCATTAACAGTGAAACAAAAACTAACATCAATATCATTAAAGTAAAACTAACACTTTAAAGTACTATCGGATGAGTACCATTCATGTCAACCAGTAAATAAATATCGACAAAGCACGTATCAAAAGTAGGGACAAATTTTAATATCTACAAGAGGAAGGGGGGTTCGGCAATGGCTTTATGCTACACGTTGTGTGCCCCTACTTCGCGCGACCATAGAATTTCCATATTCAAAATATTCTAAACGATATTAGACCCTTCAACCAATTCTCTAGCGACTTCATATAATATGTACGCGATAAAATTGTATATATAGGTTGTTTTCGGTATATCTCTTTTGCTCAGCGGATTCCGTTGTAAGTAATCATTGTTATATTCAATCTATCTATACACATAATAAAATTGTGACTAAGCCGAGTCTGTACATTAAATATTTTTTGGAAAATCTTCTTGAAATAGACATTATTATCGATACAGAGGCCAAATGTATAGTTTTTAGAATTTTTGTCTGTCTGTCTGTTACCGCATCACGAAAAAACCACTGGAGGTATTTTAATGAAAACTGGTATCATAATAGCTGATTATCCAGGTCAACATGTAGGATACTTTTTATTGCGGGAAAATATCTCATCTCTGAGAAATCTATACAAAACGTTAAAACGTAAGTAGGGACGAACCCGAGACAAGCGAGGGTGAGTCGCTAGTTTTTATATAAAAACATGACATTTTATGGCAACGTTTGTAAATTTATTACATATTCACGTTGAACTAACTGGCTGGAAGATTGTGATAAAATTTAGTGCATAAATACATAGACTATAACCTGTAGTACCTAATTTACTGTTCCTAAACTTACACCACTTACCCGCGTTTCGCTGTTGTGCGTTCCTAAGTACAGAACAGTAGCTTATGGGTATATAAATAAATATATGTAATCTATATGTCTATACATAAACTAAGTGTTTTTCCGTGATTTCAAAAGAACTATGTTTTGTCACATCCCTTTTTTTAAATGTCAGTATATCTGTTTTTCTATTTGTACGGGGTAAGCTTTGGTACGACTTCACCAATTGTAATTGGATTTTGTACTGAAAGATAGAAGAGTTTGTAGCACTATATATAGGGTATGTGTTATATTTCAAAAATATTAAGGATTCCAGCGCGAAAATCAAAAATACTTAAAAAATATAAAAAAATCGAATTTACGATTTCACGAAAAAGTCCGCTATAGCATAAGGTACACTCAAAATAACTATTTTTACCTATTAAAAATGTACCTAACGAGCGAAGCGGGGGTAAGTCGTTAGTATTTAATAAACCTAGTTCCTAGTTATAATAAAATGTTGAATGAAATTTTAAAGGAATGAATGTAGTCTATTTTCTCTGCTAAACCATCAAGAAAATCTAGATAAATAATTGAAATCTAAAACAAGGTTAATTAAGGTTTTAATTTAATTTTTATCACTTAATCGCCATATCGTTAATTTAGTAGCAATTTTTTACTATTTTTTTATTAAAAATATTTTTGCTTACCGCAATTAATTTTATTTTATTAAATAGCTTAACATTAAAAACGATTTTTAACAAAAGAGCTTTTATTGAGTGTTCCAGAGATTTTCTTATCTTTTCATAAATTCTCAATGATTTTTTTAATGTCATGATATCATATTAATATACTACGCTGTATCGCAACTACTTGTTTTAATATTTTTAGCCGACTTTATAAAAGTTGAAGGATTCGGATGTTACATGACGTTTTGCCAATTGTGAAAATCGTTATCACTATTTTTTAATAAATATGTAAAATAACTTTGGGAGGGGGGGGGGGGGGGGGGGGTGGAAACATACCTTTATTTAGAATTATTTTGGCATCGTTGTTGCTTTGTAGTGAAAATTATATCAAAACTAAATAATAATAAACATATAAAATACAAGTTAAATATGAACGATAACATCCTCCATGTGAAAATTTATCACTATGATACAAAATTAGAAACATAAACATTAGTCTCTCAGCTACTCAGTTATATATTCGTGTACATGTATGAACAAAATATGAAAACACGTGCTTAATTTCGGAAGACCAACCCCCTGTAGGATCTAATTCATTTTTTCTAAACAGCCATTAAGGACGCGAATCATCTAAACTGAGAGTGGCAGGTCAGGAGGGAGGGAGGCTGAAGGGTGTAGCCCCTTTCTATTTTCGGCTCTTGAGTTATCGTCCGGCGAAACATTCAAGACCTTTTTACCAAAATTCGCGTTTCGTTTTACGGCTACCTTCTAAGCATGCCGGATAAATTATTCAATGAAAGTGTTTCGATCCTGATGTGGTTTTATTAAAGGTATTACCTATTTATTTTCAACGATTTATTGTATTGAAATTCTATATATTATGAGTTAATATTTATGATTTTTCTTCTAATACATTATATAATATTATATAAGCGCCTAAAATGTGTATGTAATAAAATTACTTCGTCGTTTCGTTTTCGTCTCAAAGAACAATAAAATAAAAAAGTTATTGCGCTTATAATATTAGAAATACTATCATAGTCTCACTGTAGCATTATTTTACTCATAATATCAATATAAATAAAATAAATATAAATGCGTATGAATATTTTAATTATTACATTGTAAAATATTAAAAAAAGCCTACATTTTCCTAACAATCAAGATATTTGATCTTAACTGGTAACATTGTTACATAGATCCCATATAAATATATAAACTAGAAACAAACACGGCGAAGCATCCTGCGAATGCCTAAGCAACATGTCTCGACCTAGTCAAAGGCCTTCCAAAACATGTTAACAATACAATATCTTGCATAACATCGCGCGAGACAAGAGATTCGTAATAATCAACCGCGTCGCATAAACTGAGTTCACTTGCCTCTAAATATCTGGCGAGGGTGAGTGAAAGGGAGGACTGTATCTTGATCCGGAGCTCCCCCATAGCGTACTATGAAAGGACGGGAGGGAATTTTAGGTTAGTGGACATGTAGACATATAGAAGGGAACACGGCAAGTTTGTTGCCTAGTTTAGTTCGTGTGGTGTGTTTCTTTTGTGTGTCAGGTCATCGTTAGTCGTTGTCTTGTGATTTTAAATAATTAAAATTGTATATAATAATATAATTGTTACTGTAAGTTTGTTGGTTTAGATTAAGTTTGATTAAACATTCGCATCGCGTTTGCGGATTGGAAAGTAAATATAAAAAAAAAATGTGTTTGACCACCGGTTGTTTGTAAACAGTGCCGCGTGCGCCCGCAACGTAAACACTACTCGTAGCACGTTACGTGAAACTATTTTGGCGCAACGTACAATCCACCAATCAACCGGAAGGACAGCTTTTTGGAAAATCGCTCAAATAAGTACCTAAATCGTGCCAATAATACTTAAGTATATATATGTGAATATAAATAAATTTTAAATAATAAAAAAAATAAAAATAAAAAAAAATACAAAAAAAAAAGAAATCGTGAATAAAAATATAAGTTGTTTATAGCGTAGCACGTGTGAAACATTGAGTGGGTGAAATACGCGAGGTCCCTGAGCCTCTACTATAAGGATCGATAACATTACGCATTACGAGAGCGAGACGCACACATACACAATTCACGCACACCATAGCATCCAACCCTGCGCCCTCCGAAAGTAAACAGCCCGCGAAAGCTTTAAAACAAAACCGAATTTATAGAATAAGAAATTATAGTACAAATTAACTGTGATTAACTTTTTATTAAGTCTGCTAACTGTGATAGACATGATTGTGAGTGCGAGTTTGTGTAACCCGATGATGTTTCCGGGTTTCGTACCGCAACCGGTGAAAATGTCCACTGATGATAGCAGGCAAGAATCCAACGCTAGTACGATGCCATCGACACCTGTACACTCTTCAGATAAACGTTCCTCCCCTCTGACTCCTGCAGAGCGAACTGGGGCCCCCCCAGGAGCTGGAAAAGATGCAGTGAAACTTTTTATCGGTCAGATTCCAAGGCATCTAGAGGAAAAGGACTTGAGACCGATGTTCGAAGAGTTTGGAAAGATTTACGAGCTGACCGTACTCAAGGACAAGCACACAGGCATGCACAAAGGTAATATTTTACGGGGTCAATAAAATTTGCGGGCGACTCCGGTAAGTTTTGAATTTCAATTCCCCGCGCGGTCGAGTTTCGTGTAGTTTAGAAGTTTGTAGTTACTGTTTGAACGGTATTTGGATTTTATTTTAGACTTAAATATTTAAACTATATAGAGCTCATGTGTATAAGTATTTGTATTATTTTTAATTAAGGTTATTTTCAGCTTTACTACAATCAACTATAGGTAGGTATATATAACTACGTATATAGATATACTTATATGTGATACATATGTATGTACCTATATAGCTAATATAGTGTTTTACTTGAGTTTAAAAATTTCAGGATATTATCTACAATATTGGAAAAAGTAATGTTGAGTTGCAATATTTATTTTACAGGAAATTTTACGAGAACGTTATAAAATGTATTATTAATGATAATATCGATTTATTTTCTACATTGTGTTTAATTAAATAAATAAATAAATATGTTGGGATATTGAGACACAGCACCATCTAGTTCCATGGTAAGCTACGATGCTTGTGTATAGATATACACATATATTATATATTATGGATACCAGATAGTTGATACACTACAAATAAATAACTTTAAATACATACATATTATAACTGGAGTATAAATATTCGTACTCATCACACAAATGAAAGCTCCCCAACTGGACTCGAACCCGCAACCGCTGGCACAGCAAGTAGGGTCACTACAAACTGAGCCAAACGTGTCTAAACTTAATTGTATAGGTACTTATATATTATATACCTACGTATGTTATAAATATATTTTCTTTCAAAATTGTTACTGCAAGTAAAAACTCTCCCCAATAGTATATGAAACGCTTGTTTATAAATAGACGCACTGTAGAACGTCTACCTAACTTCACTTCTTTGCGCAAATTAGCAAAAAAGAATATTATTTACCTACGCACAAAAATACAAAAATAGCGAATAATAAATAGGGGGTGGGGGTAGGAGGGTGAAAATACTTTACAACCTATACTCATACCTACCAAATATACAAAAAAAAAAACATTAAAATCGGTCGAGCCGTTTCGGAGGATTGCTACAAACACCGTGACACGAGATATTTATATATTAGATTAGATTGAAAATTCATAAAAGCGAGCACGTCGAAGCCATTTTCTAAAATTCATATTTCTTTCTAATGCAAGTTGACTATAAATTGTAGCCTACGTGACGACAATTCACGCTAGAAAATGAATTAAGTTTTTTATTGTTTGGTCACGTGACCGTCTCATTTTACGCTGATATGGAGTATCGTAATAACATATACGGCTTATAGATGTTTTATTGCTTGAAATTTTGTATTTTTATTTTTATAACACGTATAAACTAGTATTGAATGTACTATTTAAAATTAATGTAATATATAAATATCTCGTGTCACGGTGTTTGTGGTCGCACTCCCCCGAAACGGCTCGACCCATTGTAATGATTTTTTTTTGTATATTTGGTAGGTATGAGAATAGGTTGCAATGTATTTTTCATCCTCCCCCCCATCCTCCCCTCATACCCCCACTCCTCATTTTTTAATCGAGACGAGGAAAATTTATTTAACTGTTTTATCTTTGCTATTTATATAGATATGTTACAGATAAGTAGATCTGCGTATTATGTGCATAATATTACTTCATTTCTAATAAGTATAGCGTGATAGCATATGGTAGAGCAATTTATAATAAAAAAAAGCTACAATTAAATGCTACAGTTCACATTCTCCAGACATTTCTCGGAATTCCTTCAAAATATTTAGCTTTTGAAATTCCTACGATTAGAGATATTATAATGGCCTTTAATTGGAACGATTATAGTTTTTATAATTTTTAAGTCTCGTTCCTAGGGTGTTGATACTTACATGCATGCGGCAATATGAATTTTAGAAAATGGTTCCGACGTGTTAGCTTTTATGAATTTTAAATATGTATAGGTACTATAATATTATAAAGACGAAAGATTTTTTGTTTGTTTGTTTGTACCGAATAAGCTCCTAAACTACTGAACCGATTTAGATGAAATTTGGTAAGAGGATAGTTTGAGACCCTGGGAAAGACATAGGATAGTATTTTTATTTCAGAAATCATCCCTTAAGGGGTTGAACACGGGGATGAAAGTTTGTATGGGGAAGCAACCTAGAGACGAACCCGAGTAAAGCAAGGATGAGTCGCAAGTATTTATAGGAATTAAATGATATATAAAACTAATAATTCTAATGTGTTTATATGTTACAATAGAACCATCTTATTGATTACTATAATTGCGAAAGTTTGTTCATTTTTTAGAACTTTTTTTAACGGCTGGACAGATTTTTATGAAAGGTATACAAGACAGAACGTGACCTGGATATATAACATATAGATTACTGCTGCACATCCATGCAGATGATGCAAAGAAGCGGCCGCTTCAGGCGGCACAAAATGTGGTGTTAAACGGCATTTGGTGCTACAAATACCCCAGATACTCATGTGGAATCAAATTTTTCGGAAGAAGGACCCCTTTTTATCGTAATTTAACAGAATTGTCTAGCATTGACATAATATACCTACATACCTTTCAGCAATTTAGCTCGAAAAGTCTCTGAGTAATATTACTGTGACATATGGATGGACGAACGGACAAATTATAAGGATTTCGTTTTTGCCTTTTAGCTACGGAACCCTAATGAAAATTACCTAATAGCAGTATTTCCAAAACATTTTAAAAAAAAATTACCGCATGGCCTAAATGGTAACACAAAAGGCTTATGCATATAGGGACGCACTCGAGCGAAGTGAAGCTAAGATACTTCTTAATATATAATAATCCACATAACTTAACCTAACCTAAAGTTTATCGATTAAAATATACCGGAATGAAGTTGACGTTTATTTTTTTATCAGATCTCTGTATTTTTTACAAAATTGTATAGTTAAAACAAAAACTTATTTTTTCTGTAAAAGTTCAATCATAATCGACTTACCATTATGAATAGTTTTAATGAGTTTGTAATATATTATGTATATGTATACCATGTATAATATATATATATATATATATATATATATATATATATATATATATATATATATATAATGTTATTTATTTTGTTTGTTTACAAATTCTGGTTAAAATTACGATCTATATTCAGCAATTTTATATTGTAATTCATAAGCAATTTGTAACTACATAATATCTATATTTTCTTTATCCCTTAGTAAAGAAAGATTTTTTAATTACCTAGTTTTAAATTAACATACAAATACATACATACATAAAATACTAAATTTTCCCTTACAACTCGAGCGCCATCTATCGTCAATCAACTCGTACTATTAACGATAAAATATGACTAAAAACTTAAAAGCGTATAATTTACCAAAGTTACATATAATAAAGGTTTTTATATAATATGAATATATAGACAAACATATATACATACATATATAACAAAAATACGTACATATTATATGAAGAATGATAATTAATAATTTAGCGTGCTTGCTCTTTTTCTGTATCCCCTAGGATATCATTTTCTATATAGTACTAGATCGATATACATATATATATAGACCATGCATTTCTTTTTTCAGTTGTATTTTTTTCATTAACGAAATAAATAAATA
The DNA here is from genome assembly GCA_905404265.1 of Fabriciana adippe. Taxonomy (NCBI): domain Eukaryota; kingdom Metazoa; phylum Arthropoda; class Insecta; order Lepidoptera; family Nymphalidae; genus Fabriciana; species Fabriciana adippe. The sequence goes on from FR989988.1 coordinate 1,654,430, forward strand.
CAAAAGGCAATATAACAAAACGAAATTTGTTATTTAAAAAATAATACGACAGCAGTAAAGTGAAAATTCCCTTCCGAATTATAAAACATTCTTGCGAGAGCCGGAAAGTGACAAATTAGACACCCATATTTTTTATTTCTACGCAGTTTGTTTAGAAAACTCAATTTACATAGCTGTTGCTATTTGACGTAGACTCGGTAATGTGGGGAACGGCCTTATTATTTTTCAGAAAAAATATTTACAGTATTTTTTCAGAGAAATTTTTTGTCGATTCCAAGAAAAAATGCTTATTTTTGGTGATCATTGTTTGTTGAACTTGTATAGTTGAAGAATTTACTTCAAGCCATATAAATTTCTAGAAAAAAATCCATCAATGAGAGAGGAATAAATACATTTAAAGTGATTTTTTTAGTTATATCGCTTTCTTTTAGGATTCTGAATATATAAGCAGAAATGTGATATATATACATATGTCTTTGTCTGTCTGTCTGTTTATCTGACTGCCTGTCTGCCTGAGAACGAGAAAACCATTGGACAGATTTTGATGAAATTTGGTATGATGATAGCTGGTTATCCGGGTTATCGTATAAGATACTTTTTATTATGGGAAAATACCTCATCTCGGAGAAATCTATACTAAACGTTAAAACGTATACCTAAAATAAATACTTATAAAAATTATATATCCGACCCTTTTTCAAAAGTGTAAATATTTAAACAACTAACGAATATAGTAACTCTTTAGCGAGAAATAATATTCAAAATAATTCATTGCATATTTTTGGTAAAAAAAATGAAATATTTCACAAAAAATATCAGTACACATTTCCATTTATTGATTATAATTACTTAAATTTTGTAATTATATCTTATTAATTGTCCCATCAAAAATATGACCCCTCGGGAAAGGAAAGGGTTCGCGCGAGGGTCTAATGATGATGTCATTTTAGGGGGACCCAACAATAAATAGGTTCTCTATCTGTTGTTGGGTTGTAAAACTCACATCCTTTGGCTATTATTTACGATATATATTTCATATTTATCTTTTGTGAAAATCATTTCTAGATAAACTCAAATATTGGACTACTATTCGAAATATAAAAGTTTGTGTTTCTATGTGTATGTCTGTTACGCTTTAATACCGAAACGGCTGGATGGATTTGGATGAAATTTAGTACAAAGATAGACTTATGATCTGGAGAAACATAAAGGCTACAATTACTATACTAAAGCGAGGGTAAATGAAATCTTGATAATATTAGTATAGACTAGCGTCTATACTGATATTATCAAGAGGTAAAGTTTGTGAGTTTGTGAGGTTGTAGGGGGTAATCTCTGGATCTACTGAATCGATTTAGATGAAATTTGGTAAGAAGATAGTTTGAGACCCTGGGAAGGACATTAGCATAACTTTTATCCCGGAAATCATTCCTTGAGAGGGTGAAAATAGGGATGAAATTTTGCATTGGCAAGCTAGAGACGAACTCGAGCGAAGCGAGGATGAGTGTCGCTAGTATTTTATAATTTTAGTGTCATTATTTTCATCCACGTAAGTTTCAGTTTAGTACAAAACCATTAAAGCTCACCCATGCTTTATGTATGTATATGGGGGCGTAGGATTCAGAGATTAAGGTGTAATTTTGTATCTATTCAAACATTTGAAATTAAATTTAAGTGTGTTTGAATGAGTTGTTTATATTCATATTATATAAATAACAATCCTTGTTTTCGAAAACTTTTCACCAACTGTAAAGTATGAGAGTCGACAAAACTAGTAGCAATTTAAGCTAATGAAGTGTTCCACAATAACTTATAGCTGGATGGTGCGAAATTATTGTATTGTCATTGGTCTATACTTGTTACACTCTCTGCAATAAGTATTTAATGATCTATGAGATATCTTAAATCTTAGTCTCTCGCGTGACCATGTGCGTTGTAAAGCGTTCGAAACGTCGGAAACCAAAAATCAAAATAAATCCGCGAAAAACTGATAAGATAGTTTTATTTACTATTGAAGTAGTTAAGGCAAATCATTATATTATTTTATTATATAACATTAATTTCTAATTAAATTTATAATAAATTTCATCATAATCCCTCCAGTGGTTTTTCCGTGATGCGGTCACAGACAGACAGACTGACAAAAGTTCTAAAAACGATAGATTCGGCCTCTGTATCGATAATAATGCCTATTGCAATAAGATTTTTCAAAAAAATATTTAATGTACAGATTCGGCTTAGTTACAATTTTATTATATGTATCTAAAATTCCCATAATTTTTGTATTCAGTTTTATTCAGTACTTGTAATTGTGTCTAAGATTATGAAATGTATGTAACACCTGTAATTAAGCCAGCACTTAAAGATTATTATTTTTTGTAATATATTATCATTTTGTTGGTGTATGTGTTTTGTTGGTGTTAAATAAATGAAAAAATAATGCATAAACAGAAATCAAACAACACAACACGTTTGGCTCAGTTTGTAGTGACACTACTTGCTGTTCCAGCGGTAGCAGGTTCGAGTTCCGCTGGGGGCATTCATTTGTGTGATGAGCATGGATGTGTGTACTCCAGTCATCAGTGTTTATATTTATAATATGTATATATTTAATTAAAGCTATATATGTGTAGTGTATCAACTATCTGTATTCCATAACACAAGCCTCGTAGCTTACCATGGAACTAGATGGTGCTGTGTGTTAATATCACAACATATTTATTTATTTTAAACAAACAAACGTATATATAACATTATTTGTATTGAACAAGATTTCCTTATTTTATAAGAAGGAGTTTTATCGATATATAATATGGTGTATAAAGTTAGCGTGAGAGTGCCACTAGGCAATAATTTGAGACCATTATTGCAAAACGAACCTATGTACGTGAAATTAATTAACGTAGTTCTTAACTATTTATATGAAACGTTCATAAAAATGGTATAACAGTTTAAAGTAACATAAACTTGCTTTTAGTTTTATATAAAAAATAGCATTAAAAATAATAGGTTTTCAAACCAAATCTTTATAGTAATCTATGCAGTTAAAATGATATAAGATTTTTATCATAAAACGTAACTATAAAGTAAAACAAGCGGTAATTAACCCTTGCTAGTCAGTGTAAGTTAAAGGAAATAAAAATATAAATAAATAAATATGTCGGGACATTAACACACAGCACCATTTATTTGGCTACTAGTATATCTAATATGTTGGCTTTTCATCCCACAGCTGGGCACTGGCCTCCTTTGTATTAAAGATTGCGAGGGGGATCAAGCCATAGTCCACCACGCTGGCCAAGTGCGTGTTGGCGGACTTCACATGTCTTTTGATAACTTATTAGGTTCTTTAAGACATGCGGTTTTTCAAACAAGACAAGTTTCCTCACGATGTTTATACTACACCGTTAAGCAAGTGGTTAGCACGTAGGCAAGGCAATGTTCTAAATAATTCACAAATGAAAATATCAGAGATGCGACAGTAGGGTTTTGAACCCTCATCACTTGGTCAAAGCAAAAGCTACTTAGTACTTATATAATACAACTAATTGTTGCTAAGTAATAAGTACATTTATGTATATATATATATATATATATATATATATATAAATAGTTAAGTTTTAACGTTTAGTATAGATTTCTCAGAGATGAGATATTTTCCTGCAGTAAAAAGTATCCTATATGTTGACCCAGATAACCAGCTATCACCATACCAAGATTCATCAAAATCTGTCCAGTTTTTTTTATGATGCAGTCACAGACAGACAGACAGACAAAAAATCTAAAAATATATATATATTTGGACTCTGTATCGATAATAATGATTATTTCAATAAGATTTTTCAAATAATATTTAATGCACAGATTATATATATATATATATATATATATATATATATATATATATATATAAACTTTAGTATTACAGTAAAATATAAAGCCACGGTTTAATCAAACGAGAGTACATACTGAGATGTTAAAGCTTAGCACACTTTACTATATAAAGCATTCATGTTTAAGGACGGTTAATATATTTTGATGAAACCCTTTTCAATGTTAAATACATGTAATTTGTAATTTTATGGCATCGTGTCAACAAAACGTGTAATAATTTCAAACAATCTCGTCACACCGCCCCTCACATTCCGATTACTCGAAAGCGGTGTAAAATGAGAACACTCGAGGCAACAGATTTTTCACTTACCTGTGTGTAATAATTGTGGTACAATTAAAATTTTTCATTAAGTCTAAATGTAGGGCGATTAGACTTGACTTACACTGTTGTATTAAATATCTTATTACTATTAAATATGTTGTTGTTGGGAAATTAACACACAGCACCATCTAGATCAATGGTAGGTTACAAGGCTTGTGTTATGGATACCATATAGTTGATACACTATAAAAAATGTTTAAATACAAACATATTATAAATATAAACACCCAGGACTGGAGTACAAACATTCGTGCTCATGACACAAATGAATGCCCCCAGCGGGACTTGAACCCGCGACCGCTGGTATAGCAAGTAGCGTCACTACAAACTGAGCCAAACGTGTCCCTAATTCATTTTCTAAAATAAAAGTAGCGCAAGTTATTCCTTATAATATCAGCTATCTGCCAGTGAAAGTCCCGTCAAAATCAGTCCAGCCGTTTCGGAGATTAGCCGGAACAAACAGACAAACAGACAGACAAAAATAAAAAAAAATGTGTGTGTTTTTTATAAGTACCATATATAATTTCATTCAAAAAGCTGTTATTTTGATATGACAAACAGATACTTCAATTTTATTTACCCGTATAGATTACATAATATACGAAACAATATATGGAAAAGACATTAAAAATATAATAATCCATGACCTTTTAAATCGATACAAGCTTAACACTTTACTTCAATGACTCATAACAGTTGTTCATTCAAAACGATAAAATTCATTGACCTTTTGATTTGCGTAACATTTGTGTTTATGTATAACGGTAGTAATATCAGAACGTATAACATTGTTTCGCCATAGAATGAGTACTTTCACCGACAACGTCAGACGGCTCGTTGGTCTAGGGGTATGATTCTCGCTTTGGGTGCGAGAGGTCCCGGGTTCAAATCCCGGACGAGCCCAGCTTTTATTACTTTTTTAATATATTATTATTATATTTTTTACAATATAAGAAATAACAAATATACTTAATTATACATATTATATACAAAACAAATTTACACTTAATTATTAACTTTACAAGTCTCACCAGTCCTATAATGCTAACTTCTGATTTTATTTTAAGACTAGCGACTCACCCTCACTCCGCCCGGGTTCATCCCCAGTTACGTTTCAACATTTAGTATAGATTTCTCAGAGATGAGATATTTTCCCGCAGTGAAAAGTATTCTATAAGTTGACCCGAATAACCAGCTGTCATCTTACCAAATTTCATCAAAATCTGTTCAGTGGTTTAGTCGTGAGAGATTATGTACGCCCGTAAGAAGTTATACTTCTTTGGCGTAACAGAACAAAAATAGCTAAAGCTTTCATCGCGTATGTCACAACTCTCTTTTTGTAAAAGGAATGCAGCTAACTTCATCATGTCGCTTTTTGGCTGTCGGTGTGCGCGCGCATCGTAAAATTTTACTCTCATAATCTTTTTCAAACGTGCCAAAAAACTATAGATTCGGCCTCGGTATCGATACCAATAAATATTTAATGTATAGATTCAACTCAATTAGAATTTTATTATATGTATTAAATATGTTATAGTGCCATTTTAACAATAATTCTACTTACTCTTTTGCTATTGATATAATATTTTTGTTAAAACCTTGATTCAAATATATTATTTTATCTTCTCGTGTACTTCGTTTATAAATAAAACTAGCGACTCACCCTTGCTTCGCTTCAAGTTCGTCCCTAGACAAAAACAAATCTATTCCACGGGAATCGTACATTTTTCCGGGATGATATATAGCTTTATAGCCTTCCTCAGTTAACAGGCTATCTAACGCAAAAAGAATTTTTCAAATCGAATTAGTAGTTCCTGAGATTAGCGCGTTCAACCAAACAAACAAACAAACTTCAGTTTTATAATATTAGTATAGATATCTTTTGCTAACACTAAAGTATAATAAAATTTATACAAACAATGCTAACAGCAAATAAACTAGTGAATTGGATTGGACGAATAAAATATAAAAATCTCTCGTTTCACTCAAAAGTAATTTGTAGCGCGTCGCTAGTAATCAGACCAAGAATATGCATCGTCAAAGGAATCTCGATTGAGTTATTGTGTATAGAAGCTAGCCCTTAGCCATTAAACTAATAATAATATTTACTTTTGTGTGTTCTGAAGGAGAAATATTTTTATATACTGGAAGTATATTACATATTTTAGCTTATTCTTTCATAAAATATTATATGATAAGTGCAAAATAAGATCACAGATTTACGTGATAACGTACAATATGTAAATGTGTCTTTTTTTCACGAAATTAATTCTATATATATATATATATATATATATATATATATATATAAGAAATGGCAAAGTAAGAGTCGGACTCGCGCTTCGAGGGTTTTGTACATACGTATATGTCAAAAAGAACCACAAGTAGTATTTATCAAGGGGACCATTTATCATGTCATTTTTTTATTTATAATAAATGTTAAGTATATTAATATTAAAATATTATTATTATATAATATTATATAATATTATAGAATATAATTATAATTTAAATATTGGTTGGGATATCCAACATATTATATATTTTATTAAAAAAATTACAATTTGACCTATTAGGCCTAAAATATACATCCCCAAAAATATATGTCGACTTTGAAATTATATTTAAATCAATTATTTTTATACAACGTTATCGACAGAACTTATTCTTTAAAATATGAGATCTTCATTGAGGAATATCAATATATAAAAAAAAAACATCAAAATCCGTTCACATTGACGAAAATATCACGAAAATACACGAAAAAAGTAATAAAATAAAAAATTTAAACTGACTCCAAAATTCAAAGAAAAGTTGTAATTAGTCATTACCATAAAAACTACTGAACCGATTTTGATGAAATCTTTACTATTCATTAGTTGAAATAGATGTACCTAATCAAATATAAAAAAATAATAATCACGATCACAAACCAATTTCGGACAAATGAGTGGATAAACATACATACCCACGACTATAAAATTTTGTATATTTGCTTGGAATCCCTAATAGATTATCACATGTGAATATTTTGCAGTTCCAATAATATTACATACATATGTGTCGAATTGATAACCTCATTTTATTCAAGGCAGTTAAAAACCTTCTCCTTTTTGACGTCTGTGTAAAAGAGCGTTAGTTCAACTTGTCCATTTCTATGCTACACCTTAATTGAGTTTAATTAGTTGATTCATTTGTTAGCTTTCAAAGTACGAAGATTAACCGTTTTTTCTCACGCAATAGATAGCAAAATTGAGTTTTTGTCTCATCTCAAACGCAGTCACGTGTCACTCCACTTTGGCATTTTTTGCCTTTATTTTATTTGGCACGTAATAAAGTGAACAGAAGTCAGAAGATATATGAGTCTTGGAGGTCACATTAAGTACGTAACGTAGACGTAATTGATAAAGAATCGTATGAGAACGTAACTCGCGTGTCGAGAGCTCCATATATTAGTAACACATTATAATATTATACACTAAGGCATTTATATACATATATAGTGTGGATACTGCCTCGGTGGTCTAGTGGCTAGCATGTATGGCTGCAGATCCGGAGGTCCTGGGTTTGAGTCTCGGGTCAGGCATAGTAATTGAGTTTTTCTGTTAAGAAATCTCAGTAATAATAAAAAGGCAGTGGTAGCCCAGTGGTGACGCGCTCGCTTGGGCAACCGAATGAAGCGGATTCAAATCCCGAGTCTCGCACCTTTGATATTTTCATGTGCGAATCATTTTTAACATGATTACCACTTGTCTTACGGTGAACGAAAACATCGTGAAGAAACCTACATGTCTGAGAAAACCTAGCAAGTTTTTGAAAGATATATAAAGTCCTCCAACCCGCACTAGGCCAGCGTGGTGTACTATGGCCTAATCCCCCTCGTATTAATATACAATAAAATAAAATAAAACTGCCTCGGAAAGCACAAAGTCGATACTGCACCTGCTCTTTAGCTGATTTTGTCGAAGTATTATGAGAGTGACAAGAACAGAAAATGCACTTGTGTCTGCGTCCATACTTGATATATACGCAGTGAGAATAAGACGGTCGTCGTGATCAAAGTCGATCAAGTCATTATAGTATGATAGACATAATATGTGTTACGTATCCTTATACATGTAAAAGACCTTACACATATATGTGCGCTAGTTTCGAAAATTATTAAACAAATTTGGATGCTGTTATGATCTAATTTCTTCTGAAAGATTTTATGTATAAAAAAAACTGTGATATTATTTGTAGAAGCTGAGTATGAACGGTATTACTTTATTTTTAGCTTTAATTGGCCTCATTGTAGAACTGTCATAATAAATATTAACAAAAAAATCTTCTACTACATTCAAACTCGTACGTTTTCAATTCCGATATTATTCAACTTTATATGAGTGTAAACAGTTCATTTTATTCTAAAAAATGATTTAAAATACATTCGTTCTGTAATAATATTAAAAGTATTGCCATACAATTTTCATCCTAATTTATTTATACATAAATATTATATTACATAACTAATATTTGAGCCTTAAATTTTGTGTTAACGAATGACTAGAGCGGTTCAAAGAACAAAATACCGTTTTACTTAAAGCGAAATAAAGCTTGAAAAAACAAAGCCAGTTTTCTGCTCGACTGAACGAAAATAATGCCCGTGTGACCATTTTACATAGGAATAGGTGACTTTGTTTAATAACAGTTTATAAAATATTGGACTTTTAAATGAAAGTTTCCATGAAAACAGTAAAAGTTTTTATGTGACCTTGGGGAAAAGTTTCTTTTTCAATTAAAATATTAAATGCACGCTAAAGACGTTGTCCTTTGAAAATGTTAATCAATTTGTTCGTAGTCTTTAAGTTCATACAAATATGGTGTTTATATTTATAATATGTATGTATTTAAAGTTATATATGTGTAGTGTATCAACTATCTGGTATCCATAACACAGGCCTCGTAGCTTACCATGGAACTAGATGGTGCTGTGTGTTAATGTCCCAACATATTTATTTATTTATATACTTATATTTATATTACATAACAGAAGGTTTCATTCACGAAAAATATGTACGTACATTGAACACTTTCGAACTTTGTTTAAGGGTGCTTTGAATGTAATAAATGAATTATAGAATTTAGAATTACTGTCTTTATAATATTATCGTCAATTCTATTTCATACCTTACTTAAGACGACTGAACGCATTTATTATAGTACCTGGGCGACCGAGCTTCGCACGGAGTTCTTTATTGCTATATCGTATTTTTTAGATAAAAAAAACTAGAAACTTGAATAAAAAAAAAACAAAAGTAAAAACTTGGTAAACGGCCGAACTCGGACGGACCAGATGGTATTCGAACCCGGGCACCTGTGATTGTCAATCTTGCACCTTGGCCGCTTGACCATGACACTTAGCGTAAGAAATTATCTACCATATTTTGCGTAGAATAATAGGAAAGAAAACCGCATGAAAACTCGAAAACACGCGTTTTCCCAGACATAAGGCTAATTTAAACCCCCACATACTAAATTTCAGCGAAATCGTTAGAGATGTTTCCGAGATCGCCAGTATAAATAAACAAATATACAAGAATTGCTCATTTAAATATTTTAGATTATCTTCACTTGCAATGATGTTATCAAATCTAAGAAGTAAATCGTCAAATATTTGAAATAATGGAAATATATCAAATACTAATGACAACACATTAATTTAATTTCATCGAGATGATTTGATGATGGAGTCAGGAGATGGATAGACCTTTATGCTAAGCAGTAAAACCTTTGAATTTAGGCCTTTAAGGTTCGTTTTGACGAGCTATTTTCGAGTCATGTCGTAAGTAACTTGAAGATATTGATCCAAAACTAGCTGTGACAGTTTTGCTCTCTATTCTACACAGTTCTATATAAAGAGGAACCACGGTAATTAGTCAGTGTCTGCTAATAGAAACGTTTGTGGGTAAAGTTGCAAACAAAATGTAGTTTGATATAAAGTATAAAAATAGTAATTTCTGAGATTTATGCGAATAAATGAAATTAAAAAAAACGATCTATTCAGACTTTTTTGCAGAATTATTTAGATTTTTGGTACCCGTTAAACATAAATATAAAAATAGATCCAAAAAGATAGCTTTATTTAATATTATTAATAGTAAGTATATAAGTAAGCATAATATTCTGTACAAATTTATTTTATTTTTCCAAAAATAATAACTATTGAGTATATAATTATAATAATTTATAGCATCGCATTTTATTTTACTAACTAGCGACTCACCTTTGCTTCACTCGGGTTCGTCCTTAGGTTGCTTCCCAAAACATAATAATTTAATTAATTTGGTTTTATTTTTTTTCGTGGGATCCTATTTTTTTTCTAAAGTAAAAGTAACCTAAGTTACTCCTTATTACATCAGCTATCTGCCAGTGAAAGTCCCGTCGAAATTGGTTTAGCCGTTTCAGAGATTAGCTGGAACAAACAGACATACAGACAGACAGACAAAAATTGTAAAAAATGTTGTTTTGGTATATATACCATGTATACATCCATATGCATTTAGTAAAAAACACACTCCAATTTCATCTATATAGATGTGCCACCTCATACTTAACCACTATTTTCTAATAATCGCTACGTACAAATTAATGTAATTTAAATATTCAAAAATCTTTTACTCTACAACAAGATAGATCCCAACAGATCAAATAGCGTTGTTTTTAACTAAACTCCCTTTGCGCTAATTTGCAGTTTTTAGATTTAACCGTTCAGTTAAAAGGAAGGTTGCATTATTCAATTGTCGAGGTAGTCGTGTTGGGCACTCGAAGGATATAAATGATTATTACACTTTAGTCTCAGAACACCTGAGCATCTAAAAGCTTTTTTAAAACTAAACGATTAAGGGGTTATTTTTACCTCCTTTATCTATTCATGGAATAACTGCTGTTATGTTTTTATTCTAGGGTATGAATGTTGAGCCATTTCTAATTTTCCTTTTTATCTTCTATCTATACATATAATAAAATTCTCAATGAGTCCAATCTGTACATTAAATATTTTTTGGAAAATCTTATTGAAATAGTCATTATTATCGATACAGAGGACAAATCTATAGATTTTTGTCTGTCTGTCTGTTTGTCTGGGAATAAATCACGAGATATGCACTGGACAGATTTTGATAAAATTTGGTATGATGATAGCTGGTTATCCGGTTCAACATATAGGATACTTTTTACTGCGAGAAAATATCTCATCTCTGAGAAATCTATACTAAACGTTAAAACGTAAGCGAGGGTGAGTCGCTAGTATTAGTATAATAGTCATAAGGGAGCGTGGAGTGGTTTTATAAATTAATTTAATGGAAACTCTTTCTTTAATTTGTACTTAGTATTCATGTTTTAAGTATTCATTTATGATTAAGCTTAATATATTATTAGATTAAGACTTTTGTGTGTATTTTAAATAAAATTATCTTTTCGGATCTTTCGCGAATTCATTTTGGTTTTTGGTTCCCGATGTTTCGATTGTTTTACATCAATCATGCATCATGGTCACGGGAGAGACTAAGGTTTCAGACATCTCAAAGCTATTTATATAATAATTTAAGAAATTTTTATCTTTTCTGGGTGTTGCTAAATATTTTTAATAGTAAAAATTTAACTTTAAAGTTACAAACAAATATATAATTAATAATTTTTGAAAACTTAAATTTACATATTCTTTAATATTTCATTCCAAAAATGAACTAAAATCGTAATATCAAGTCAGTATAACTGAATGGAAAAGTAGTTTTATTCATGAGTAATAATCGCAGAAACCTAAGCAGTACTTTATTGAGATGTAAAATGGAGCATTAAGCCGCCGTCTAGATGGCTGCGTATAAAAGTGTTGATGACGTAGCCCTTGACTTAGTACTGAGGTGTCACGAGGATCGTTAGCTTTTTATGCCACCTAATATTGTATTCAATATTTTGCTGCATATTCTATGATTATTTATATCTAGACTTGGTTGAAATAAACTTAATTTAAAGTATATAATATAAGTAAGTATATTATAATATTATTGAGACGGTCGCGTTGGTCTAATGGAATTAGATTTGGAGGTCCTGGGTACGAGTCCTGTGTTGGGTTTTTTATGTCAAGACATTCTTAGTAACAACCCGGAGTTACAAAGTAGTGTTTCACTCTTTGTCTCAAATAGCACTGTAAAGCCCAGTCTTGTCACTGATCTGTCACCGCTCGTGTTGAATTGTCATCTCACCTGAATTAGTGAATTAGTGAAAGTAATAGAGAGTAAACTTGAGTTTGCACGTGCATTTGCTTATGCACTATAATATTTCTTGCACACATGGCTAGTATCAGTCAGAGTCAGAAGATCGTTATTCCTGAATTATGTATCCCTGAATATATCATAGATATAACCAAAGCAATTTCTAAATTTATATACTTTTTTATTATTTCAGTTACGCAAAAACTACTAAAGTTTTGAAGAATATGATTATTAATGTTCATGATCATATTAAAATCTAACCTATTTTACTATAGCGTATTTTTATCTCAGAAAAACTTTCGGCATTTACTTTTTTAACTTAATCTATATTAGGTGTTTTTTCTAAAAAAAAAAAAAAAAAAACACTTTTTTTCATAAAAAAAACATGTTTTTATAACTAATTTATTAGATCCTTTTTTCTCTGTTCTCACATGCTGACAATATCATATAGCATCATCTCGTAACTTATGTAGTACTTGCATTTTCTCAAATGGGTGATAACCTACTGAATGAGACATTACGCCCAGGTACTGATACTTAACCAAAAATATAATAGTAATAAACAAAAATCCGATTTGCACTTTACCATCGTTTTTGATGTTATATAAGAATTACACTAAATACTCGAATATATAAATATCTGTCACGGTGTTTGTGGTCACACTCCTCCGAAAAGGCTCGACCGTTTTAATGATTTTTTTCTGTATATTTGGTAGGTATGAGAATAGGTCGTAAAGTATTTTTCACCCTCCTACCCCCACCCCTCATTTTTAAATCACGATTTTTGTAAGAACAATATTGTATAAATATAGCGACGAACTCGAGCGAAGCGAGGTTGAATCGCTGTACATATATCATAAAGCTAAAGAGATTTTTTGTAGCCGCGGGTTCTGCTAGTTTATTATAAAATATTCTAAATACATAAACAGTACACAATAACAGTATATTTATATTGCACAAAATTATTATAGAAACCACCTGGGACTTCTTAATATGAATTAATTTATAATTAATAAATAAACAGCTTAATAAGGCATGTGGACACTCTGATAGATGCTTCTCTCGATTGAGGCATTTGCGAAGTGCGTTAATGAAGTGGTCCTTGACTTAGCACTATGGGGCTTAATTGTCTCATATGAGGCCTGCGGTCGACCACAAGTACTTGCATAAGCGTATATTATGTAGAGAACTTCAATTTGCATTGAGTTTTTAATATGTAGACATTGTAGTGGCGCTCTCATATAGAGCTTGAGCTTTGGCCTTTTGGAGAGAATAATTGTTATAAATAGATTTGATTTTATGTTTTGATAATTATTGAGTATATCAAAATTAAATTGTGTTTTTGTTTCTAAAGAGTTTTTAGGAAAAAAAAATGATCGACCTGTGATAATAAAAATCATAAATATTACTACTACTATATAAAATATCGAAGTAAAAGTTTTCGCCTATGAATTCCTTAATAATTGATATATATTTGTTTACTAAAAGGCTATTACAGCTTTAAAATCGCTTGTATTCAGCCCTTTTTAACGTCCCACCGCTGGGCACGGGCATTCCTTCAATACGAGGGGAATCAAGCCGTAGTCCACCACGCTGGCCAAGTGCGGGTTGGCGGACTTCACAATATGTCTTTTGAAAACTTGCTAGGTTCTCTCAGACATGCAGGTTTCCTTACGACGTTTTCCATCACTGTTAAGACAAGTTGTAATTATGTTGGAAATGATTCGCATATGAAAATGTCAGAGGTGCGAGACCCGGGATTTGAACTCGCTTAATTCAGTTTCCCAAGCGAGCGCGCTACCACTTGGCTATCACTGACTTACTCACTTAAAAGCACTTACTGAAATTAATTTTGAAATATTTTTCTTGAAATATAAGTGAGATACTATTTTATTTAATGCTTTATATAATAAAATATATTTAATAAAGCATATTCAATAAAAAAAAATTAAAATTAGTTTATAATTGTCTTCAATTACATACACAAAAGAGCATACACACGAATTGAATAACTTCTCCAGTTTCAAGTTTTCGTCTAGTATTAGTTATAGTTTTAAGTACATTAACATTTTAAATAAAAAGATTATACCTAAAAGGCACATTTTAATACAAAAAAAAAAAAAAAATTATATCCATAATTTAATAATTTATTTTTTCAGTGATTTTGAAGTCAACGCATCTTTTTTATAAAAAATATATGATTAAAAAAAAATGTTTTCCCTTATATTTATTCTGTCTATATACACACACATATATATATATAATATATATATATATATATATATATATATATATATATATATATATATATATATATATATATATATATATATATATGTATAAGGTATCTGCAGAATTTTGATTTAAGTTTAAACATAATAATAATATAACAATATGGGTAATATCTTTAACGCGTGCTAAAATTCTAATGTAATATCAGATGAATATGTACCATATGGTCCAACGACAATATACTAATATTACATTAATTGCTAATAATTTAGGCTCTTAATCGAAATAACAAAAATAGAGCGTTTCTCAATAATGTAGAGCGTGACTTCTCATTACGTTGATAGGTCTCCGCCGCGTAGAGACGCGACGTAGCGCTACGCGCTACGGTACACGCGTATTTTTGCTCACCCTACCCTAAAGATTGAATATTGAATGATCTATACTTATTTTATTATAATTATTTATGTATTCAATACTTTACAATAAGAGTTTTTCAAAGTATTATGATATAATAGAATGAAAAATTACAATATTTTTCTATGCTTTTATGGTTTATTTTTACAACTTGAAAGAGTTTTCCCATCTATCGTCGTAGACTTGAGATCGTAACGGCAATGCCGGCTAAAACTTTGTTTAATTCAATTTAGATAAACTCGGTTAGTGGACAAACACGCTTATATTTCACGTGCTTTATCTTAGCTCCCCATCTTATGTGAAATTATGGAACACTCAGCAAGTGTAACAACAATATCATGTTTAACTAAACTAATAAAGGAACTTTTAACTCACCATTATGGTTAAGTTTTGATAAGCGCACGTTGTTGTGCGCATGCGCGGCGCAAGTGACGTCACACGTCCGGCGGACACGCTGTCAGTCGTGCCTCAACCGGCCGCGCGCTCGCACGCATATCGCGCGCAAACGCGTATACATCGCGTAAACAATAATAAAAACACGCCACAATGTACCCCCGCCACTTATGATAAACCCGCGTGGTAACGACATTTTGGTGTATTTAGTTCGCATTTGGATGTATTAATTTCAGTAGTGTTTGTGTCACAGGAAAATAAACGTGTCTTTTTAGTGCCATTTTTTCTATAACATAGTTTTAGATTCGATATCTTGCCAGTACAAAGTTAATATTCCATTGCCTTCTTGCCTCTAAATAGTTGATAGGGCTTCGTGTAAGGAGTTAGGCGCGCTAGTTAGATTTTTAGGACGTAAGTGAATATTTAAAGCGTTAGGTACATAAAAAAACATCATCGATGTCTCTTATTTGTGGAGGTGAGTGTACTCATAAAGTTTCACCTTGCCGTGTGAACCACATCTAATACAATTTTCCCGCATACTCGATAATAAACGTGTTTATTTCGTTATAGTAAAGTCGTTACCCTTTAAAATTTGAAATATTAAATGGTATTCCACCGTCAAATAAATCGTTTGGACTATAATCATACCGCCTAAGCCGTAAATGCCGCGTCATATTTTAAATTGACACAATCGTTTATATTCGGTTTATATTTTAGCAAAACGTTAAATGCAATTTTGAGGGTAGATTAGTGGCGATAATTGATGAGCAGAAATTAAAGTATAGGGAAAAATTGCAGGGAAAATAACTATGACTGCATTTTAACCTCAACAAGACGTACAAATTGTCGAATTTTATGTGTATATTATATTTTGATTACTTGGTGTTATGATAATCTTAAGTTTTTCAACAAATTTACTAAAGATGACCACGTGACTAACGTAAATAACAAAATTAACTTTTTTGAAATATAAAGGGATAGATTTAATTGTTTCTAAGCGTACTTAATCTAAATGATTTACAGCTTCTGGAACATTTTCAGGCTTCAAGTTATATTTGAATTTACTTCAGTAATAACGTGCTTTTAAGCGGAAAACATCTTTATTACACTTCAATTTAAACAAACTATAATAATAATATGAATGATATTAAAACAAATATAATATTCTTAAAAGAAAATTTACTTCTAATCTTTTCTCATACCACATTTATCTCTTGCATAAACGAGTTAGCATGATTTATAATTGCCTTCGTTAAAACGTATCTGGCAATAAATTTGGAATATTCTATCAAATTATACATTATTATGCTAAATTTAACCAAAAACAGAGTTAACTTAATAAATAGTATTTCACGACTTATAAAGCCTCTACGTAAAAATATTTAAATGAAGTTAGACGAGTGTTACATCTAAACAATCGAGAAGGATTGTGAAAATTCTACAATATATAATCAAAAATAAATTAAGCTATAATCTAAACACATATTCATTATGAAACCTGTTAAAACATTTACTATAACTACTATTTATCTGTGAATAAAAATTAAAAATAACTAAAAGAAATATTTCAAACACATTATACAATATCTTAATATCTCTATAGCAGAAATTATAATAAATTAATTTATCTTCTCAACACTTGCGAATTATGTACAAACATACACTACATAATTCGCAAGTATTCTCAATTTGACAAATCTGTTTAATATGATATTAATTATTTTAATTAAGTAATTTGGATGTATAAGAACTAAATAATATTATTAGTGAAAATATTATCTCCCAAAAATGTTATAAAGTGATACCATCGAACTTTCATCATAAAATATCACCGGAAATGAAAAAAAGCTTTATTATAAGTGACATATAATTAAGCCAATCAATATAAAAGTCATGTTTTTCTCAACTATATAAAGCAAAAACGCAGTAAGACACTTTGCATCGAAATATGTTCTAATTACACTACGTCAACGCGAGGGTTCTCAAGATCCAAATAACTTACATATTACCAGTTTTTATATAAAAAAACAATTATTATATATAAAATTAAAAATTATATTAACCAGTTATTAGAATGACAGAATAAATATTAATGTTATAAGTCACTCTTAAGATAAACTATCTAGATATTGAAGAAGATTAAAAATAGTTTAAATATTTGGCTGTAGAGTTCTGGCTTCAAGACTTATGTTGTGATGATTTAACTGTGTTGATGTAGTTTTTATCATTTTGTGCTTACGGCGTTATATACGATTAGTCTCTTAAAAGATTTTGAATGTTTAATTCATTTAATGAATAAGAATATAAGTTAATAACTCTCCTTTTGGCACAGTCGGGTAAATACGTCTTAAGGCTTATTGTAGAGCAAGTAAGTGCAGTGATAAAATTAAAAATATTTGGAGGTGTTGCAGAAAGTTTCAAAAATAAAAAAATATAGATGGATAGATAGATGGATACTTTATTGTACCACCACAAAGAAATATACAAAAAAAAAAGATATAAACTATAAATGATGCACAAGAGGCGGCCTTATCGCTTTAAGCGATCTCTTCCAGGCAACCTTAGGGCGTAGGAGAAATTATATGAAACGGTAGGCGGTGTACTTACTACCAATTAATTTTTTATTGTTTTTTTTCTGTTGTTTTTGTTTTTACAATAGTATTGTAAATAATTTGAACTGTTGGTTTATATTTATATATTTTTTATAAAATTATTTTGAGTGTGTGATATAAAGATTTTGCGTGATGTTCATAAAGGTTTTTGACCATTTAATTATTTGGCAATATGCAGAAATGAATATTTTGGCATTTTGAGAACAGTAATATTACTTTCTTAGATTTTCGCGAATATTTGACATTTTAACTAAAACTATCTTTTCGGTTTTTTTCGCGGATTTATTTTGATTTTTGGTTCCCGACGTTTCGATTGCTTTACAGCTGTCTGTAACAACTATATAATACCTTTGAGACATCTAACACCTTAGTCTCTCCCGTGACCATGATTGCTGTAAAGCATTCGAAACGTCGGGAACCAAAAATCAAAATAAATCCGCGAAAAAATCCGAAAAGATAGTTTTATTTAAAACAGTAATGTTGTTTGTAAATATTGTTTACTTTAGATAAACACTTTTAGTACCTTCATGTAAATAGGGATCTATTTCTTTTTTTTTTAATATTCGTCGTCTTATAATGCCTAAGTATTTAAATAAATATTGTTTGATGCAATTAATAATGATAATTGGTAAAAAAACAGCTTAATACTTTAAATATTCAAAGTCATAGTGTTTAATCCAAACATATAATAAAATTATAACTAAGCCGAATCTGTACATTAAATATTTTTTGGAAAATCTTATTCAAATAGATATTATTATTGATATAGAGGCCGAATTTATATTTAGAATTTTTATGTCTGTCTATCTGTCTGTCTGTGTGAAAAACCACTCGAGGGATTTTAATGAATTTTGGATAGCTGGTTATCCGGGTCAACATATAGGATACTTTTTACTGCGGGAAAACATCTCATCTCGAGAAATATACACTAAACGTTAAAGCGTAAGTAGGGATGAACCCGAGCGGAGCGAGTGTGAGTTGCTAGTTAAGAGTCTATATAAGATGAATTCAACAAAATAACATATTATTTTAAATTCCACAAAACACCCATTTGTCTTTGAAATGTCAAATTTGCTAAAAGTTGCCAAATAAAGCTTTTTACATTCGCTATGTAGTCATTGAAAGTTCACTAACTTCAAGTTTTGTTTTTATCTATGTTTGAATGAAAGAGATTGACAGACTGTAGACATTAAATACGTTTAAATACTGAAGAAAATACAAACGGTATTACTTGTCTTCATATATCGTTGTTTTTTTATTATTATACATGAATCGTTATTATTATGCAAAGTAATAATGGACCTAGATACATATATAGTAATATAATAAATATATAGTTTTAATAATACTTTCTTAGATTTACGCAAATATTTGACTTTTTAAATAAAACTATTTTTTCGGATTATTTCGCATATTTATTTTGAGTTTTGGTTCCCGACGATTCGAATGCTTTGCAGCAATCATGGTCACGGGAGAGACTAAGGTGTTAGACATCTCAAAGGTGTTATATACTTGTTGTAGACAGTGCCTACCTACTATTTAAAAAAAAATGATTTTAAAAATTCAAAAATGGTACCAGAGTACCTTACAATATTTGTTGGTTTTAATTCTAAGTATTTTATTTTTTTTTAATAATTAAATATAACAATATTATTTACTTAATTTTAGCTGTTATTATTATAAATATTTCATTTTTTTAAAACACTTTATTAATTACTAATAGTATTTAGTGTTGCTATTATTATATTATGTATAACCATAAAGAATATTAAAAAATAAAAATATTAATTATTTATTTAAGCAATATTATTGTTTTATAATATGTAATTTAAAAGACAGTTTTATTTAAAATATAGTTTTAACTTTTCATCAATAACGTGTTACATTCTTTATTTTAACACTTATTTTTTGGCAGATAGGGACTTTTCTAAAATGAACCATACATGGTTCAATATTTGTATGGGCGACACGGAAAATGAACGTATCTCCATCGTAACATGCAAACGCTGCACCTTAACTTTTTAAGTAGAATTTATAACGTTATTTTCACCAAAAGTTCCTTTAATATTTACTAAATAATAGTTATTTTTATATAATAAAACCTAATTTTATGGATTTAAGGCAGTGGTAGCCCAGTGGTGACCCGCTCGTTTGGGAATTTGGGAAGGGTCTCACTTCTATGCTATTTTCATATGCAAATCATTACCAACACAAATACCACTTGCCTTATGGTGAAGGAAAACATCGTGAGGAAACCTGCATGTCTGAGAGAACCTAGCAAGTTTTCGAAAGACACGAAGTCCGCCTATCTGCACTAGGCCAGCGTGATGGACTATGGCCTAATACCGCTTGAAATGAAGGGAGGTCCAGCATTGTGATGTTTAAAAGGGCTGAATACAATATAGATTTACAGAAAATAATCCTTTATTTAATTACATTAAAATAAAGTTACAATTTTTAGAATACTTTTCACAGCACTTTCAAGTTTAAGTTGTATTTTATTTCGATTATTTTCTAATATTGCCGAACATATACCGTCCGATGATATGAAGCATCTGGCGTCTGGCTACTTACGTTATAAATGCGCATTTATGTTCTGTCTTAACTTAGATATAAAGTAAATCAACAATTTTTACTTAGATACTTTTTAAAATAAATGGAACTGTTATATTATTACTATAATAAAAATATTTACAACTAGCGACTCACTAGCTAGCGTCCCTAGGTACGTTTTATTTTTTTGAGCGAAAACCTAATTCTTTTTCTAAAATAAAAGTAGCCTAAGTTACTCTTTATAATATCAAATATCTGCCAATGAAAGTCCCGTTAAAATTGGTCCAGCCGTTTCGGAGATTAGCCGGAACAAACAGACAGACAAAAAAATTTAAGTACTGTATATAATTCCATATGCATTTAGTATAAAGTTGTTATTTTAACATTACAAACAGACACTTCAATTTTATTTATCTGTATAGATAGCTTTCATAGTTATTACCGGTTATACTAGGTAAATGAATTGTTTTCCGAAGGAGGCAACTTCATTGTTTGATTGAATTAGTATAGAATAAACATATTTAATTAAAACTTATTGATGGAAAGAAATAATAACAAATCATTTAGATGTATACAATTCTAATGAGTAAGGAGTTTTTAATTCTAATGAGTAAGGAGTTTTTTTTATAATATTGCATGTATATTGAAACGGGTTCAAATCCCTGGTCAGGCATATCTGATATCTATGTGCGAATTTCATTTGATGTCTGCCATTTGCTAATTTGGTGAAAAAAACCATCGTGAAAACCTTAATTTTTAAGGAAACCGCTATGAAAATACTTAATATATAAAAGATATGTGAATTAACTGTTAACTCGCCACGCTGACCAAACAGCGTGGTGGGCTATGACTTTAATTTCTTTCATATTGAGGAAGGCCAGCTAAGTAGCAACCAGATGTAGAGTGTCAAATAACTAAATTATTATTATGGTTTGATAGAAAATAGCTAAGAAAAAAACTCTTCTCACAACAAACTATTAATTTGAACATAATTCCCAATCTATACTAATATTGTAAAGCTGAAGAGTTTGTTTGTTTGTTTATTTGGTTGAACGCGCTAATCTCGGGAACTACTAATCCAATTTGAAACATTCTTTTTGCATTACCTAGCCCGTTAGAGGCTATAGGCTATATATCATCCCGGAAAAATGTACGGTTCCCGTGGGATAGATTTGTTTTTGTCTAGGGACAAACACGAAGCGAAGTGAGGGTGAGTCGCTAGTTTTTTAAAAAAACCTATGAAGAAAAATAAGAAACAGTCTTACTCAATAGATAACGACCCAATTTAAATACTAATCTGTAAGGCTCACTCGTATTATTTTCGTTGACGGTACACAAGTTTAGAACTACTTTGCATAATATTATAAATATAAATAAAACTGACCTACGTAACAAATGGCTGAGTCTGAAATAAATACGAATACTTACGTTTAAATCATGAAGACAATCTTACACATCTAAATTATAGTCCAGCAGAGCGTTATGTTATATTAATATTGTTTCTAACTCAATAAATCAATTTGAAAAGAAATATTTATAATGTATAAAGTAACAAGATAACTAAAAAGCGTGAAAGATGACGTGTTTCTTGGAATGATGAATAAACTAGTGTAGCCCGTGGTTTTTGTCCAAAATTATATATTTTTTTAAATTTAATATGGCTGTGAGTTAATCTTACTCAGTGTTTAGGCTATACTTAAAATATTAATTAATATTTTTTTGTTTATTTTGGTTTTTTTTTTTAACAAAAAAAACTTAGTAATTTTACAGCGCCAATACGAGTATACTTATTGTCAAAATAAATAAAACACCTTAATAATACTTTCTTAGATTTACGCGAATATTTAACATTTTAAATAAAACTAATTTTTCGGATTTTTTTCGCGGATTTGTTTTAATTTTTGGTTCCTCACGTTTCGAATGCTTTACAGCAATCAGTCTCTCCCGTGACCATGATTGCTGTAAAGTATTCGAAACGTCAACCAAAAATCAACATAAATCCGCAAAAAAAAAACCGAAAAGATAGTTTTATTTAAAAACACCTGGATGTCAAAAATGTTTTATTTTGAAAGAAATATGTATTATATTTAGTATTTCGCAAAAACATTGTTCTAACAAAACAAATTTAAAAAATAATTTTACAACACAATAAAATGTTAATAATTCAAAGAGACAAAGAGAACCCAGCATCTTTCACGTCGTCAAATCCCGATTGTTTTGGACAACGCGTTCTGGTACCGAATATGAATATTACACAAACTGTCAACGCCAATTTTATTATATATAAAAATGATTATCTAACGAATGTACGTCAAAAGAATATATTTACGGTCCTAACCGCGCTTTCTGCCGCTACCATACTTCAAACACAAGGTGACCTCGTTGCTATTAATGTTTGCTTTGAAGAAATCAACTAAATAATTTGTCTTTTTTTTTATTTAGAACAGACTGAGTGGTAAACTTGACCGGGCTTATAGTTTAGGAGCTAGCAGTCAATATCTTACATTAATTTGATGACGTATTCGTTTTTTAGTATATACAGTATAATATCTGGAAGTGTATAAAATGCAATCTGGAAAGTGTAATCTGGAAGTGAATAATATCACTTCTGCATAAGCTGGAATATATTTTCGTAAAATAGTCTATCTTATATCAAAAGCTTACGCGATGCTTGTGATATCTAGCGTATACAAGGTAGTACTTCTAATTTAACAATTTTCTTGTTAGTGGCTTCAATAGGTGCCAGTTGAGTACAGATTGATTTGGTAATGGCATGTGTCTTTGCCAATGTCATGTAGAGTGGAGAAAACATGAAGGAGATTCGTCGGTAAATTCTTAGTGATAGATATTTACAATCCAAATTTATATACTAAAAGTTTTGTAATTTATAATACACTAGCGACTCACCCTCGCTTCGCTTCGGGTTCATCCCTAGACAAAAATAAATCTATCCCACGGGAACCGTACATTTTTCCCGACCTTATAGCCTTCCTCAGTTAACGGACTCTCTAATGCAAAAAGAATTTTTAAAATCGGATTGGTGGTTCCTGAGATTAGCGTGTTCAACCAAACAAACAAACAAACTCTTCAGCTTTATAATATGATATTATAGATTATAGAAGAGATTATATAATTTTTAAAACATATCAGCTCTTCAAGTATTTTAAAATAAAATGGCCCATTTGCCTAATCGTAGGGTGACGACAGTCGTGTTAAAAGATTAACAGATTTTCATGATAAAATGGCATTAATTTATTTTGTTAAGGTTAATCAGATATATATATATATAATATTTTATGTACAATTATTGGAATTGATTTTAATATTATAAATATTTTTTTATTTTTTAATATTATTTGACGAACCGTAATTACATATAACTAGTGATATATGTACGTAAACATAAGAAAATTATATTTGAAGAAACAAAAGAAATTAATAAACTCATTTTTTTATATTATTATTTATGTAAGAATATTTACAAATACTTTACGAAAAGCAAACGATTCAGTGGTATAAAAGTCTAAAATCTGTGCACTAAAAAACGTAGAAAACATGCATGTAATTAGTTCAACAACAGTTAAAACAAAACTTTTTAAACAAATTTATCTTTTAAAATGAAACTGTAGGAATACTATTTAACTCATCCAACAACATAACATTGCAAAGTGATAAAAGTTATGAAAAATTACTACAAAGCGAGTCTCAGGCTAACAATCGAGTTAGGGAAGATGTGAAATTGCTTTGAAACTGGTATATAATTCTTTTGAAAATATCTTCCCAGCTACATGCATTTCCGGACTATTAGCACCGCTAGCCAACGTGTTGCTTTACGCATGTTCTTATTTTACCATTTTGTGATGTGAATTACAAAATACTTTCTTAGTTTTACGCGAATATTTGATATTTTAAATAAAACTATCTTTTCGGATTATTTCGCTTATTTATTTTGATTTTTGGTTCCCGACGTTTCGAATGCTTTACAGCAATCATGATCACGAAACGTCGGGAACCAAAAATCAAAATAAATCCACGAAAAAATGCGAAAAGATAGCTTTATTTAAAATGTGAATTACAACTTTGGCAACTACTGCTTTATTGTTTTGAAATTGAGCATTAAATTGTGGTAACAATGGTTTTAGTAAAAACTAGCTACTTACGACTAGGTATATTTTATTTATAAAAAAATAGTTATTGTGAACGTACCTTAGGATGGCGGTTCCCAATTTTTTTGGCCACGGAACCATAATTGATCAAAATTTTTAACGGATTCCCATTTTGATAATAACTACACTGATTGTGTTGTAGTTAGAATACTTTCTTTTTTTACTGGAAAAAATAAATAATAAATGAAAAATATTAATAATAATTATAATAATATTTATTGGAATTCGAACCCCTGTAACCCTTCCATGGAACCCTAGGGCTCCGCGGACCACAGTTTAGAAACCGCATCCTTAGCAGATAGACACATGCTATCGCGAACTTTTCTATAGGCCTTTTTAAGACCTACAATTTTCTACTACATCATTTTGAGGTATCTCCAAATATTTAGCTAGCGTTAGTCATGTAATCGTACGAAAACAGTTTTTTTTGAAAAAACACCGTCTAGGCTTAGTCATTTTTACTGACTTTTACACTATGTATAGATACATACTTAATGTTCTATTAATATTTTTTTATTTATTACTATAAATAACCAGATATTTCTTTAGCTGTAAGTTAAAGCCAGACTGAATGTGATTATCTTTATTATTTCTAAGTAACCAATTTAACTCTATATACATTTCATAAATAAAATTATTTATAACTACTTTTACTTAAGCTATCACTGGAAAAATATTTTAAATTGAATCAGATACAAAAAACCAAGTAATCAAATGTATAGTATGCACGGACAAACTAATCAATTATTTTATATAACTGTCTCATTGATCAGTAGCTAGTATGTACGGCTGCAGTTCTAGGTCCTGGGTTCGAGTCTTGGGTCGGGTCAAATGTTGTTATTGGGGGTTTTCAGTCTAGTAATTGTTAATACTCGTAATAGTCTGTAGCCGGGAAGTTGGCGGTATTATAGTCCTGCGCCTCGAATAGTACAGATCATGTCGAATTGACATCCCACTGAAGTTTGAGATTGAGAGGAATAGATCGTGCACTTGTGTTTACATGTTTACACGTTTTATAATATTTCCCGCTTATCTAGAAGCCTAGTCTCAGTGACACTGGCTAACGCGGCAGAAATAATTAGGAAGAACATTATTATTATTATCATAATCGTGGGAAAATTGTACGTTTAGCTGAAAATAGTACACTTTATATTATTTAAAGGATTTACAACGATTTACACTATACAATTTGGTTCACACGGTAAGAATTTCAATTATATCATTATAGCACAAGCGAATCTGGGTTTAAAGCGACTCCTCTCTATTTTTCAGAGCCCGCCGGACCCCTAATGTCCGAACCGCTATTAAGTTTATATAAGTCACCCATGTCAGGTATAGTACTTGGTTGTAATTACTAAGCTAATTAGTTAAGATAAAATGTATCTTTTTTAATATATCTCGAGGACCCGAAATATAAACAATTATTTCTTTTATGATTAAATTCATAAGAGATGAAAAAAAAAAATATTGTATGTATAAAATTTTTGAGTTGAGCTCAATTATATTTCATACCAAAGTTTTGGGTTTCTATTGTATTATATGATTTGGAAATAAAATAAGGTCTAATAATATTTAAAATAATATAAAAAGCTCAAACATTTCCTAAAACTAGAGCTTTTAGGAAAACTTTTGTAATGCACAACTTTTATTTGTTTTGTTTTTTTTTTTATCTTTTTTTTAAGTCTTTCCTTGTTAAAATTTTGTAAATCTTCACCAAAATTTTGATAAGAATTTTATTTTATAGGTAGTTCCAGAATATTTAAAACTAAATTCCATCGAAAATCCAACTAAAACATCGATTTCATGTCTTTTTGGACTTTAAGTAGTTAATACGGAGTGTTTTGTCAAGAACAATAAGCGAAAAATGATTTATTTCAATTTATATACTTAAATTATATATAACTATTGTTCAGTATGTATATTATTTTGTGTTTTAAATAAAACTATTTTTTCGGATTTCTCATGCGGTTTTATTTTAATTTTTTGTTCCTGAAACGAGTATTTTACATCAAAGAGTAACTTATTCACACTGGAGTGGCTTAACGTATTTGAGTAATATTCGTTATGAGATATAGGTCCTATATAGAAATATAGGCAACTTCTATCGACCATATTTCCAAGCGAGAAAACTTGTGTTAAATAATAATCAAATTCGTGATTCCACGCTTATTACAGCAGCTTAAAAACATTACCAGATTATTATTTAGTATTTCTAATTAAAGTGACCCTACTTGCTGTTCCAGCGGTCGTGGGTTCGAGTCCCGCTGGAGGCATTCATTTATGTGATGAGCATGAATTATTTAAAATTATATATGTGTAGTGTATCAACTATCTGGTATCCATAGCATAAGCCTCGTAGCTTACCATGGAACTAGATGGTGCTGTGTTAATGTCTCAACATATTTATTTATTTATTATTTAATTAAATATTAAATGAAAGATAAAATGATGACAGTTTTGAAAATACACTTGTACTCGTATTTAAATCGACTGTACGATATGTCACCTTTTGAATGTCATTAAAATAATTAGTTCATCCGCGAACAAAAACGAAAAACGTTCAGCATCACATTAATAACGTCATCAAAAGAGATTTAAAAAAAATCTCTGGGATTTATCCATATAATTAAAAAGTTCCAAATTAAATGGAGACGACATATGATGTTACAGAGAGACTGCTAAATTAGACAGTGTTGAAGTAGTCAGTTTTAAATTATATGTTGTGTCTATATTTGACTGCTATTTTTAAATTTAAAATATAAGTTTATTATAAACCGTCTAATAATTGGGACAAGATTATATTTAAAAAAGAAATAATAGTATAACAGGTGTCTAGACCAACTTCAAAGAAGGACTATACAAGTAAATATTTTGTTTTATGTCGTGCCATATCATTGTAAATTATCATAATTCTATTTTTTTTATATAATAAAAATTATTCAATGGTGATTACATGTCACATCACTTTGTGATTTTGAAGTGGTTTACTTTTTTAAAAATATTTTTTATAATATTAATAATATATTTTACAGATTATATTATTATAAAAAAATAGATTTTATTTCAATTTTGGACTAGAATGTACAGTATTTATTTAATGTGTAATATGTCGGCGCTTAGCTTAAAAATCTCTCAGATTCCTAACATAGTTCTGACCATGCTATTTTACTCACTAATTTTACAATTAGATGTTTTAAAATAACAGAAATAAATGTTACTAATATTTTAAACTAGATGGCGGATTAATCGCCCACCCATATACACTATGCGATTCAATATAATGCAGACGTCAACGGAGATGTAGTGACTGTAAACCAAACGTGATGTAAATGAACAGGCGTATAAAAATGTTGGCAGATTTTTTTAAATAAACATTAACTGTTAAAAAAAAACATGACAGCAGATAACTACTGCTTGCTATATAACTTAGTCTATTCTACCTTTGAAAATTCTTTTATTTAATTTCGATAACATCTGTTATCTGTTTAGGCAGTGGTAGCTCAGTGGTAACGCGCTGACTTGGGAAACCGAGTGAAGCGGGTTCAAATCCCGGGTCTCACACCTCTGATATTTTCATGTGCGAATCATTTCTAGCATGATTACCACTTGTCTTACGGTGAAAGAAAACATCGTGAGGAAACCTGCATGTCTGAGAGAACCTAGCAAGTTTTTGAAAGACATGTGAAGTCCGCCAATCCGCACTTGGTCAGCGTGGTGGACTATGGCCGGATTCCCCACACATTGAAGGGAGGCCTGTGCCCAGTAGTGGGACGTTAAAAAGAGCTGAATACAATATATGTTTTGATTTTTTAATTTTAATTTTGTAGAAACACTCATTAAGTATTGCTGATATAGGATGAAGAGTGTTAAAGTACCTGCGTATGTTTTCATATAATATTTTGTTCAACAATTTGCAATTATTAAGGTTTTTTGCATTTTAGTATTTAATTAACCGATTGAAACGAAACGAAAAAGTCTTTAAATTAATTTATCTGTAAAACGAAAAATTTTGGTCTGGCTTCGATTTTATACAACATTTTTTTTTAATACAAGGTACTATATAGTTTTTAAAAATATATGATACAAGCTATAATTACTACATATAAAGTAACAATTGTTCATGGTTTCGGTTTCGACTTGTAGATTGTCACTTTACTAATATTTTTTAAATTAATTATTTTGTGAATACTTAAATATGCCCTTTTTCCCAAGGACCAGTTGAACATAAAAATCAAACTGTTATATAAAAATTAAAAAAAAAAAATGTACTTATGTACTGTACTTTGTAGATATGCCTATAAGAGAAAATAAAAGTTGTGAATGCATAAGCACATCATTTTATCATTTTTTTTATATAAATAGACTAGCGACTCACCCTCGCTTCGCTCGGGTTCGTCCCTAGGTACGTTTTAACGGTTAGTATGAAATACAAATCTTTGAATTTCTCGGTTTTTCTGTACTGTAATATACATGTATTATACATATAAGCCTTCCTCTTGAATCACTCTATCTATTAAAAGACCGTATCAAAATCCGTTGCGTAGTTTTAAAGATCTAAGCATAGATAGGGACAGACAGACAGCGAGAAGTGATTTTGTTTTATACTATGTAGTGATACATAGAAATTTAGTGTAAAGCCTTAATTCACATATGCTTGCAACACCGCGTCATATACATGTGTTTTGACATTCGTTACTCATTTCCTTAACGACGCGAGAGGTGACTTTTTGGTACCCGATTTTATGTAACTTTTTATAGCAGAGGTCGGACGGCTTTTCAGTTCGACGAGTTTATTGGATGTCATTCGCTGATTTTGTTCGTACTCATGTCTATAACATACTCGTATGTATTAGTTACATGAATCGTATTTTTATATTGATCATTTTCACTTATTTTAACGACACGTTTGGCTCAGTTTGTAGTGACCCTACTTGCTGTGCGGGTCACGGGTTCAAGTCCCGCTAGGGGCATTCATTTGTGTGATGAGCACGAATTTTTATACTCCAGTCATGGGTGTTTATATTTATATTATGTATGTATTTAAAGTTATATATGAGTAGTGTATCAACTATCTGGTATCCATAACACAAGCCTCGTAGCCTTAACGTTTTACAAACTCTTTCTGTATTACAAACTCTTTCGGGAAATTGATTGAGAAATAAGCATTGAGATGAGGACAATTTTAAAAAATATTAAAAATAGACACGTTGTTGGGCTCTACCGAAGTCAGATCCTTCATTAGAAAAAAAAAAAGATTCTCTTGCCCTTTTAAAAATCGTTACACATCTTACGTTATATATCTTAAATCGTAAAAACTTTATCAGAACATTAAACTCTAGACGGTCTAGACGTACAAAAACATTTCAGTTAGAAGTTCTTATTGGCCTTTTATATATGTCTATGATGTTTATCAAAGTCATTACGTTGGATAGTTGGTAAGGTGTTTTTGAATCCAAAAACCAAATTGATGAAAGTTGTCCTTGAAATATTTTATTTGCTTCTAAAAGTATTCAGCCGTTTTGAACGTGTCACTGTTGGATACAGGCCTCCCTTCAGTACGAGGGGGATCAGGCCATAGTCCACCACGCTGGTCAAGTGTGGTTTGGTGAACTTCACATGTCTTTTGAAAACTTGCTTTGTTCTATCAGACATGCAGGTTTTCTCACGATGTTTTCATTCACCGTTATGACTAGTGGCAATCATGTTGGAAATAATTCACACGTAAATATATCAGAGGTACCCGAGATTTGAACCCCCTTCACTCAGTTTCCCAAGCGAGCACTACTGGGCTACCACTGGGCGCTTCTAAAATTATATTATAATTAGTTATATTGAAATACTATTAATATTTCATTATAAATTCTTCCTTATAATACAAGTTATCTTATTTAAAACCAAACTTTGCCTCTTTTTCCTATGCATATATATGTACATATGTTAAAAGACGTCGCGTAATTCTACATACTTTGCTTTAAATATGGTAATAAATACAATATACCTACATACAAATAAGTATCATGAGCTTTCGAAGTTAAGCTAAGTAGATACAGAGCAAAAATTAAGCAGATAATTATACAAGATAGATATAAGGTAGTGGTAGCCCAGTGGTAACGTTGAGAAAATCGAGTGAAGCGGGTTCGAATCCCGGGTCTCGTACTTCTAATATTTCCATGTGCGAATCGTTTGCTGAGAGAACATAGCAAGTTTTCGAAAGATATATGAAGTCCGCCAACCCGTACATAGCCAGGGTGGTGAACTTTGACCTAATCACCCTTCTACTAAAGAGCTGCTTGTGCCGAGCAGTGGGACGTTAAAAAAAGGGCTAAGTATAAGCAGATAATATAATACATAGATAATACAATAGTTATATTAGAAGTTTTTGTAAATTAAACGGTCATAAATTATTCTAGCATTTTTTTTCTTTTTAATATCGTTAACTTTAACTTAAGTTTATTTTTCATAGTAGAACCTACGGCGACGCCCGCGTTCAATCTATAAAAAAAAATCTCTGGCTTTATATTATACAGCGACTCATCCTCGCTTCGCTCGAGTTCGTCGCTATGTATTTATATAATATATGATGTACAGCCTATAGCCTCAATAAACGGGCTATCTAATGCAAAAATATTTATTTCAATCGGATTAGTAGTTCCTAAGATCAACGCGCTCAAACAAACCAACAAACAAACAAACGAACTTTGCCTCTTTATAATATTAGTATAGATTGATTTTAATCATAACTAATGTTATATGAATAATATTATATAACGTATAATGATCCACATAGTGATTTTAAACGAAAGCTATTTTTAAAATTAACAAAAATATCATCAAAAAACCCGGCGGCGATCATGAAAAAAATGTAAATTCAGTACATTATTTAAAAGTATGCAAAATATGCAAATATTAATCCACGCATAAAGTATCAACAGTATTTGGTTGGATAGTTTTCAAGTTTATTCGAAAATTACGACTGACACCGCTTTATATGTACATATAATAAGCTGTCGAAGCGTGAAATTTTCATTGAAATCGGTTCAGTGACTTTTCAGTTTATTAATGTATGTTCAACGCTTTATCAAATAAAGATACGACTCCCAAATGGATCGACTATTTAAATAAAATTTTGAATAAAAATTTACTCGTTTGCGGCGATCCAGTACTTTGTATAATTGTATTAATCAAGTTCACAGCTCTTTTTTATCTATGGTATACTTTTTAGAATTAATGTTGCCATAAAATAATAGATTATCTCAATTTTGATCGACTTTAAAACAGAGAAGGTACTCAATTCGAGTGAATATTTTTGTAAATCGATTTTCATGATATTTTCAGTTAATCGAGAATACTCTTAAAGCTGGAATTTCTTTTAAAGTGATTTTAAAGTTACTTAACATTTTTTAACCCATTGACCCTTTTTTGTATTTTAAAGAACTAACCTTATAGACACTATAAAGATATATAAGAAATTCTTATTGTCTTACTCATTTTAATCTTAGAGTAACCGTTTACAAGCTTTAAGTCGCAGGTTCAAGTCCCATTAAGGACAAATATTTAAATAACAGACCTACCACAGCGCAATGTTGTTATTACTTTCTCCCCTATATTTAGACAATGTATGATATGTGGGAAATTCGTTATTTATTAATCCAAGAAAAGAGCTCGTTTCAAAACATTGAGCTGCCACAGAATAAGAAGAATAAGGAAGTAACGTACACTTCTCGTAATATTTTTATGAATTATATAGTGGAATTAGCGACTCACCCTCGCTCCTCTCGGGTTTGTCCCTACTTACGTCTCGAAGATGAGATATTTTCCCGCAGTAAAAAGTATCTTATATGTTGACCAGGATAACCAGCTATCATCATACCAAATTTCATCAAAATCCCTCCAGCAGTTTCTCCGTGATGTGGTAACAGACAGACAGACAGACAAAAGTTCTAAAAACTGTAGATATTATACGATATATATGTGTATCGATAATAATATCTATTTCAATAAGATTTACCAAAAAATATTTAAGGTACAGATTTGGCTTAGTTACAATTTTATTATATGTACAGATAATACAGTAAAGGTGATAGAGGACTAAAAAAATGATTTTATAACAAACTATAAGATTTTGATCTGATAAATATTGTAGATTATTTTAGCATACAAGTGCTTTTACACGTCGGCTGTAAGTCCTAGGAACTGCTATACATTGCATCTTGTACGCAATATATTTTCCTTGTCCTCTTCCTTTGTATATAACGCCTCGGTTATGCTTAGGCGTGTAAGAATGTGACTCCTTCAGAGTCATTCTAAGCCATCTCCTATATGACAAGACCTCTATCTCGATAGTTTCGTAAGTCGGGTCCGAACATCGTAGAAGGTGCCCTTACGAAACTACTCCCTTCGAGCATCACGCTTAACTTTTAAGCAGAACCTTCTATGCGCCTCCCCGCCCGATTACGCTGTCAAGGCCCGTGGGACTAACAACAACTACACACTCAGAAAAAAATACCAGATACCTGCAACCCAGGTCATAACATAAAGAATACAAATCTAGAAAATGCTGAATGTCTTGATATGGTTTTAATAAGCAAAAACTGAATAAAATTACTTGATAAAGTAGCAAAAAGTAGAGAATGATTGCAGAAAATCATATATATATATATTTATATATATATATATATATATATATATATATATATTCACTCTGTCGCCTTGAAAAGGATACATTTATGTTATTTCATTATTTTATTTATACACTATAATATGCGATGTAATTTGGTTGTTAACTGAATTTATTATGAACTATATTAAAAAGTTAACGATTCTAGACAAATTAATTATCTGTACAAACACTGATTAATTATGTCATAATTAGCTACTGTAATTTTAACCTGGTTTTTGTATGAAAATAATGAAAAATGCAAAAAAACGGCACATTTTGGTTACCTTACTCCACTATGTATTTAGCCCTTTTTAACGTCTCACTGCTGGGCACGGGCCTCCCTTCAGTACGAGGGGGGATCAGGCTATAGTCTACCACGCTGGCCAAGTGCGGATTGGCGGGTTACTCTACTATATATTATGACAAATACGAATGTTATGGGTTCATATTCGGTATACCTAAATTTTATTCTAATCCGTATGGATTATAATATTATAAATGCCAAAGAGATTTTGTCTGCTACCTTTTCACGTTTAATCCGCTGAATTGATTTAGAGGAAATTTATTTATTTATTTATTTGGAAGACAAACAGTATTTAGTTACATATAGTATTTAGTAACAAAAGAAATAAAACCTTTACATACACCAATTAAGTCTTCACAGCTTACAAATTCTTAAGGTAGGTAAAATACATGTTAGCTTATTAAAAATTAAAGTATATAGCAAGAACAGGGAAACGATCACAAACAGGCACTTTTAGTTAAAATTTTGAACTTATTTAACGAAAGGGAAAATAAATCAATGTCATTAAATTTAGTATGGAGATAGTTTGAAACCCTGGGAAGGACATAGGGTTTTATCCCAGAAATCATCCTTTAAGTGGGCGATAAGGGCGGTGGAAGTTTGTATGAGGAATCATTCATTTTTCAAGGGATATATATTTTTTTTATTTTTTTAAGTTCTTAGGTACCTACTTCTCTAAATCTATGTATGTATATATAGTCTATCTATTCCATACTAAATATTAAAACGTACCTAGGGATGAATCCGAGTGAAGCAAGGGTGAGTCGCTAGTCAAGTTATATTTATTTCATCGTGTCTCATATTTATTATTTCGTCTTAGATGGAAAGCAAACGTAGTTATAAAAGCTTCTTTTTCATAAGAAAAGAATGATAATTGACAAACTTTATAATAGCAAATAGCAATAGCACTCAACTGTAATGTATGGGACTCATCGACCAATCGAATTTTCTAACTCAAAGATTTTACCATTGAAGAATTTCATTACATTCTACCGTTCCGCTGATTTGATGATGATCATCAGGTTTCGATCAAATAATTGGATTGTCATCTGAATTACACACAAAGTTTAAATATACACGACATTTAAAAGTAGTTTAAAATCAAATGTAGGATTAAAATTAGATTTTTTTTTTCGTTTTTTATAAAATTATGTAAAAAAAAAATATTTTTAACCGACTTCAAAAAGGAGGAGGTTCTCAATTCGATTGGGTTTTATTTTATGTATGTACATCGATTACGCTGAGATTTATGATGTGTTTTACGTGATTCTTTTGTAGTTCGATGCAGAATAGTTGCTATTTGGTCCCATAAAAATTTAGTAATTTTCATTTTTTTTGATTTAACAAGCCCAATACGTTAGAATCGGATTTTAGAGCCAGAATTTTTAGTGTTACTAATAAAAGCGAATTTTTGTTTCTCAGTCTTCATACTCTGCTACTACTATTATGTCTACACTAAAGAGGGAATAATAAAAACTTTTTAAGAAAAAAAATAAAAACCGACTTCAAAAAAAAATCACTAAAAAGTAAAAAAATATTGATTGGTAGTTTTCATTTACTATTGATACCTAATCAGATATTTTCGAAGTCGGTGCCAGCCGATACAAATCAAAGCAGTTGATTTTATAAGATAAAAAATACAGTATGTACATTGAAAACATGAAAGTTGAAGTTATTTGGTGGTTTTATGTAAGTGATAACTTAAATACTTATATCTCGTTAATACCCTTACTTTATAAAGAATAATTATGACAGCTACAACACAATTCTAAACAAAAAAAAAATATTGTTTCTAATCTTAGTTTAATCTCTCGCGTTTTAAAACACAGATTTAGGAAAACACTGTCTATTTTAATTTTATGTAATATGAAATTAAAAAAAAAACAATCAAGCATATTTACAAACAAAATGAACGAAATCTAATTTCAAGAATTAGATTAAACCCTTTTGAACATATCGCTGTAAAGCTTTTTTCATCATCTCCCTTTGAACCTAAAGCTCTCCACCCACATTACTCCTAAATGTGTTTTGTAAACATTGAATGCATGTAAAATTCTTATTAAGCGGTTTTTATTCAATTCCCCTTTCAAATAGTTCAATAAGCGGTAAATGCTTTCACGCATAATATTTAAATATCGAAGGTAATTCCGGTCAATCATTGCGGTAAATCCCCGACCGCTCAATTGACTCTATTCATAATTATTTGGATTTTGATGACAATTTGATGTGAATAAAACAGAAAATAATATATTTTATTATATATAATTGTGTTTTGAAATAACCAGAGTTAAGATAATTTTACTTATAAAGCTGTTTGTTTGAATTTATAATAAACATGGCTCAGAAATTTCAAATGTATGCTAGTACATATGTAGATATCTAGGAATAAGCCTTCCCTAGAAGATAGACTATATATATAAATATATATACATACATATGTATGTATGTATGTATTTTTAAATATACATTTATTTGGAACTTATTTCATATCAATATTACGAGTGTAACATTAGTATTTAGTTTGCAGCTGAACAAAAAAACAGCGGTAACCCAGTGGTAATGATCTCTCTTCGGAAACGGAGTGAAGCAGGTTCAAATTCCGGGTCTTGTACCTCTGATATTTTCAAGTGCGAATCATTTCCAACATGGTTATCAGTTGTCTTACGGTGACTTGCTTGTCTGAGAGAACCTAGCAAGTTTTCGAAAGATATGTGAAGTCCGTCAACCCGCACTTGGCCAGCATGGTGGACTATGGTCTGATCCTCCTCGTATCGTAGGGCGACCCGTGCCCAGCAGTGAGACGTTAAATAGAGCTGAATAATAAACTAAGAAATGACCGACAACCAACTTGACGCCATATGCTTTTGTATTGAAAATATATACTGTACACGCATACAATGCAAAACTTGTTTAGTCCATAATTACTGACCATGGCAAATTTACTTAGGAGAGCAATTTATTTAGACTTTTTCTTACATAGAATATCAATCTGGGGTCCATTTCAACTGAAACTGCTTCAAGTCCAAGTCTTATACTTCTGGGATATTATTGTACTTGCTATTTTGGTAAAGGATAATAATATGTGACATAACCTGCACGTCTGAGAGAACCTAACTAGTTTTCGAAAGACGTGTGAACTCAACCAACCAACCCGCATTTGGCTGGCGTGATCGACCTAACTTCGCATTTACGGGAGGCATGTGCCTTGTAATGAGGATTTAAAAAAGGCTAAAATATTATTTTTTATTAGAATATATCTCAAACGGATATCGAATCTATTATCACTGGTGATTCTGACACGAAAATCAATTATAAAATATAACTCAAATCTATACTAATATTATAAAGAGATAAAGTTTGTGAGTTTGTGACGTTGTAAGGGGTAATCTCTGGATCTACTAAACTGATTTAGATTAAATTTGGTAAGAAGATATTTTGAGACCCTGGGAAGGACATAGGATACTTTTATCCTGGAAATCATCCCTTAAGGGGGTAAAAATGGGGATGAAATTGTGTATGGGGAATCAAGCTAGGGACGAACCCGAGTGAAGCGAGGGTGACTCGCTAGTACATAATAATATTAAAACTTACAACATTCCTGCTTTGAGATGACAAGCCGCCGCCCTTGAAC
Source organism: Fabriciana adippe (assembly GCA_905404265.1). Classification (NCBI taxonomy): domain Eukaryota; kingdom Metazoa; phylum Arthropoda; class Insecta; order Lepidoptera; family Nymphalidae; genus Fabriciana; species Fabriciana adippe. The sequence goes on from FR989988.1 coordinate 1,691,862, forward strand.
TCGAGCTAAGAGCTATGGAATTATTAAGTGGAAAGAGTAATTGAATTTTCTTCTTTGTAAAGATGTTTCTTTTTTATATTGTTTTTATGTAAAATATATTACTTGTTACGTTGACAAATGATTTAAATAATTAACGCTTAATAATTTTTTTTTTATAATATACCTAATAGTTTTGTTGATTAAGGTTTGTTCTTTTATACAAACATACACACACTCAAGTATGTACCTCCTCCTTTAAAAATCTAAAAGATATAAAAAAAATAGAACTATTAATAAAATGACAACATACTCCGTTTTTTAAATGTTTAAAGATAAGATTATAAATGAAAGCTGGCATGCTTTTTGTTTATATTTTGATACCCAATTATAAAACTGAAAATTATACATTATTCTGATTGTCTCAATAATGACAGAAATGTATGTATGTACGTATAACATTTTTCAATTCCGAAAAATTATATTCGCATCGCTCATACACATCTGGTTACAATTTGGCTGAAAACACAAAAACTATTAAATTAAAACAAATATTAGTTTTAATACAACACATTAATTTCTTGAGATAACGGCAAGTAAACAGCTCTTGAATGCTCTTACGTTAGAACAAACTCCACGAGCGTAACGTCTCGGTACGATTTCCCTGCTTAAATAAATGTTAAATAAATATGGTTTCCATCTCATAATTCTAATGCGTTTTCTTAGTGGATTAATGTATTTGGGATAGTACAGTGTACACTGTACACGTTTTGAGTGGTAAATAATAGCTAAACTTAACTCTATTTATTTTTTCACCTGTGGCTGCTTTGCGGATGTTATAGGTTTCTATAAGTCGAGAAGTTCTTAGAATTACTAACGACTCACCCTCACTTCGCTCGGCTTCGTCTCTAAGTATATTATATATAGTTTATAGTTTACATAGAAAAAAAAATATATAATGTATGTATACTTTCCTGTTTGAATCGGATATTGTTCAATTTTTCATTGGTTTTTTTTTTCGTGGGACCGTATTTTTTTAAAATAAAAGTATAGTAGTTATAAGTATAGTAAAAGTCCCGTCAAAATCGGTCCAGCCATTTCAGAGATTAGCCAGAATAAATAGACAGACAGACAGACAGACAATAATTGTAAAAAAACTTGTTTTGGTATATGTACCGTGTATACATCCATATGTATTTAGTAAAAAGCGGTTATTTTAATATTACAAACAGACACTCCAATTTTATTTATCCGTATAGACAAAAACAAGTACGCATGATTCAAATGGAAAGTTTTAACTTGAAATAAAAGTTATAAAAACTGAAGAGTTTTAAAAAAGCATCCTAGTTCTTCGGGATGGTAAACAATGATCATGCATCCGTGAGGTTATCCGCTAACAGCACATGGAAATTGGCTGATGTGACAGAAAATTATAAATATACTAATTTATCCCTACATATAAATTTAAATTTACTAAAACTCTGAGGATTGAATCGAACATGTTTGTGGCAGTAAGAAATGTAGAAGACTTTTAAAGAGCATTGTGATGAAGTATAAAATAGTTAATTAATTTTTAGAGTTGTTATTTAATTAACGATCATATCTTTATTTAACATTAAGCCTAAAATCGATATAACTTTAAATAAAATCATTAACAGATTAATATTATTAAACTATCAGAACTTTTTCTATATCTAATAACAGTCTGCTAATATTAAATATCAGCATATTCATAGAAAATAATCCCAAAGCTGCCTAACTTTGTGAACAACCGAGGGGATTAAGAAAAATTTCAATTATACTTTATTCGACGTCGAGGATCGGTGGCACAACGTTAGGATATCCCTCCCTCCTGAATTAAAACTTAAACAGGAAACCTCTTTATAATTCCCTTGATTTGTACAATTTTACTTTAGCTAAGGCTTTAGTTACTTGTGACTGAAATCATCGGGCTGATAACGCGAATTAGAGCCAAGAAAGCGATCGAGAATTGTTAAATCGATTCGGCCATCTCGATTCACGTCAGCGTAATCGATTTTATGCCATTGAAGTTAATTAAGCTAAGCTCGGAACTTCGCTTGGCTTCTATTTCTATCTTAATCGATGTTTAACTTCCGATTTTCAATGTGTTGTTTAAATACACTTGGAAATTTTAAGCGTTTTCTTCAAGTTGAGTTAAAGTTGGCAGCATGTAATAGCTTATTACTGTAGGCGGTGGTTCAATCACTTGGAACACGTACGCGATTAGTTATTGATGGTAGAGTGGATATTTTGATTTGCGCATACATAACTTTAATTAAAGGGATATACAAATATTGATAAGCTCTATTGTTTTGTCAAATTTGAATTAATTTGAAATAATAATATAATACATTAAATTGAATTAATAATATAATACGACTAGCAACTCAACCTCACTCCACTCGGGTTCGTCACTAGTTACGATTTAACGTTTAGTATAGATTTCTCAAAAATAGATATTTTCCTGCGGTAAAAGTATCCTATATGTTGACTCGAATAACCACCTATCGCTATACCAAAATTCATCAAAATCCCTTCAGTGGTTTTTTCTGATGCGGTAACAGACAGACAAAATGACAGACAAAAATTCAAAAAACTATAGATTCGGTCTCTTTATCGACAATAATGTCTATTTCAATAAGATTTTCCAAGAAAATATTTAATGTATTAATTTTATGATTCGGCTTCGTTACAATTTTATTATAGGTATGTATAGATATGATATTCCTAAGGACATATCTAGAACTAGATGGTAGTTTATCATTTATCACTTTTCATAAACAAAAGTTTCAAAAACATGCTTTGACCTTGTAAAATATGTAGATATGAGTTGTTGGCTACTGTCTAAGAACTAAAAGTAACCTACAGGAGAGCGGATCCGTGATCAAAAACTAGTAGTAATAAAAAACATATGTTTGTTTATTTAAATTTGAATCCACAGCAATGCATTGATATTATTTTTATATAGACTCGTATAGGTAGAGTGACATAGGTTATTTTTTTCTACTACCCACATCAAGTATTACAATATTAGCCTCTTACAGAAATTTATCAAAAGTACAAGCCACAAGAAAACTGTAATTTGGGAAAGATATTGAATAGAAGAAATATACCACAAAAGGTACCAATCAAATGCATATGAAAAGTACTGCGTTATAACTCAATGGGCATTGGCAGATGGAGTGCACTATCTTATTTATTTTCCTACTGAGAGCCATTCGCGGTGTACGTATTGATCTGTCACCGCACATTTGTATGGGGGATTTATTGTGATTCAGACGATATTGATAGCTTTAGTAATGGTGTGGTTGGAACTACATAAGTTTTATTTCCAACTATCCTTTAAATGTTTTCTTCCTCGATTTCCATCTTTTCTATAAGTCAAATAAATCTAGGTATGTTATATAGGTATTATAGTATGTGAAATGCTGAGAAAGGATTTCGTGAAATTATCTCTTAAGCGAGGGTAAGATGTGAGTAAGCAGATTGTCCGGTATTTATGTGTTCTTAAAGTACCTTAATAGCCAATTACATTAAAATAATTTAAATGCCTTAAATATTTTAAATAAAACTATCTTTTCGGATTATTTCGCGGATTTATTTTGATTTTAAAATCAACAAATATTTTAAGGTACTCTGGTACCATTTTTGAATTTTCAAAATCATTTTTGTAAATTGTGGGTAGGCACTGTCTGTAACAAGAATATTTTGAGATGTTTAACACCTTACTCTCTTCCGTGACCATGATTGCTGTAAAGCATTCGAAACGTCGGGAACCAAAAATCAAAATTAGATAGCGTGGGATTAATTATGGGATAGTAATTAATAGATGCTGATGAATGATAATTAAATAGCTTAAGTATATCCATAGGCTTTAAAGGATGTATGGAGAGAGTGTAACGACGGCTATCTTTTGTCCACCCGACTTCAAACCGAGTCTTTCCCTATTTTTTTTTATTTTTCTTAGTTTTTGTTGAGTTTTTAACAAATGTACTCGTAAGTATTTGGTAAATTACATTTGCTTACCTTTGGGGCAGGCAATTATAGTATGCATACTATACTAGTAAGCTTTCTATGCCCTTACATTCTCATATTATACAGTATATAGGTAACCAAAATGTATACTAAAATCTAATAATATGTAATCAGAGCAGTGATTCTCTAGATATAAGTACATACATTAGGGACTCACCCTTGCTTCGCTCGCGTTCGTCCCTGGGTTGATTCCCCATATAATTTTTCATCCCCATTTTCACCGCCTTAATAGATGAATTCCGAAATAAAAATTATCCTATCTACTTTTCAGGGTCTCAAACTATCTTCTTATCAAATTTCATCTAGGTAAATCAGTCCTATTGGACTTACCTTTGGTTTCAGAGCTTATTCGGTACAAACAAACAAATCTTTCCTCTTTATAATATTAGTATAGATTATCGTATAAAAAGACGGAGAAGTTATTTTATATAACATGCTAATATATATATATATACGTATGCACGTTTGTATGTGTACCTATGTGAGCTGTCTATCCTATAATTGGGCAATGGCATATCCCTTGAACTTATGTTGTCTATAAAAATGAATGATGAAAAGCTTTTAACGAAAAATGCCAAAAGCTTATAAACCTAAAAAAACATCGTGAAAACAATACGTACACTGTTCAATGCATTTAAATTGTATTAACTTCTGTGAGAACGATACCGAGTTCGCAAAAAACCAACGGAAATAAAAAAAGAGCCAAGTTGACAATGTGAACTTCCATTTCCAAAGTTAGGTACATATTGGCTCCATTCCGATTCGTTTACAGACGTCTCTCTGATTAATTATACACTTTCAAATAACTTACTTTGCGATAAATAGTTGATAATTCAAAAGTTCTTGAAAATATTTCGTTTTAACGATTTGAGATGACTCGTTAATCGTATTTTAATATATTTTTCGCTAAATTGACTTAACTAATTTATTTACATGCGTAAACCAAGTAATTAACAATCTATTGAATCATCTGTTCTTTCACTAAATAAAATATCAGAGTGATCGATTTTGGGATGAAGATTGACAAACTTTTTATCATGACACGTAAAGAGCATCCCATGGGGTCCCCTAACGTGTGTTCACCTTGTCGTGGTGGAGGGGTTCAGTAGTGCCCGGCAATCCAGTCGGGCGCGAAGCCAAGAAATGCACCAAGAGACGACCCACCTTGGTGGACGGTGTGCTATGCGGGTTACTCCTGGTACTTCTCAGATAGCATTTAGGGCTGTGGAGCAACCCTATTGTGGTTGTGGTTTGCTTTGGCAGACCTGCTGTGGGGGTGTCGTGGTTGAGTGCGTAAGCAATCCTGCAACGCCCCATTAAGACTTGGGAGGTTCCCTTGGGTTTTAGTGGGCAGTACTGGCTTTGGCGGTGAGTCCCACACCTCGTGCATAAATGCATTTCCAAATAAAAAAAAAACCCCATAGGATATGGTATTATGTTATAAAATATTAACAAGTGTGCTACGTATAGTAGTAACCTGAGCAAAAATTACGATCACTAGCATCCAATAACTCGACCACCGTTTAATTAAGTCAATAAACAATGAATAAAATATAAGTAAAATTTAAAACTGAATCAAATATTACCGTATATATTCTATATATATTTTATCTAAAAATACATTATAGATAATACAATACTTTCAAAAATCTCATCTAAAAATATCTAAACATTTTATATAAAACTATCTTTTCGGATTAATTCGCGTATTTATTTTGATTCGAGTCTCTCCCGTGACCATGATTGCTGTAAAGCATTCGAAACCTCGCGAACCAAAAAATCAAAATAAATCCGCGAAATAATCCGAAAAGATAGTTTTATTTAAAATGTCAAATATTCGCGTAGATTTACGAAGGTAAATTTTCTTAGATTTAAGTTTCTTAGATTTAAGAAGGTAATATCTAAACAGTTAAGTAGGAGTGAAACACAAAAGTATTCATAATTCATTTTCTCTACGAAACCGTAAAAATTCATATTACGTAGAAAAAATGTCTTTTAACTTGAAATTGTGTACCTAAAGCTATAACCTCGAGGACAATGAATGTCCATTGATAAATTTTGCACAAAAAAGTGTCGGGGAAATTTTAACGAAAAAATTTGCAACATTATTTGCAACATTAATTAATTATCTTCAAAATTTTTAAGTAGCTATGAGTGCTACTTAAAAACGTTGGTTGAAATTCTTATTCTATTTTCAACCGACTTTCAAAAAGGAGGAGGCCAGCCAATACAAATCAAAGCACACCGACTTCGAAAATATCTGATTAGGTATCTATTCTAAATGAAAACTCCCGTTTAGTTATTTTTTTACTTTTCAGTGCCAGGAAGTCAGTTTTTTTAAGTTTCTATTCTATATTAACATTGTATATGTTGAGATATATTTTATTTATTAATATCTCGCAGGAGTTAAATTTTGCAATGTACAAAGTCTGTATCTAGAATCAGTCAGGCTTTCCTCAAACACTGTAATTAAATAATTTGTAACGTACACGTAAATCGAGTATCTATATATGTATATATTTCTTATTTTAAAACTGTCATTGACATCGAAAATAATGTGTTTGCATGTATTTTTGTTACATCTTACGTTGAAAAAGCTTACCGGATTTGGGTGAAATTTAGTACACTGATAGATTGTGTTATGGAGTAACACATAAGCTACTAATAAACTCCTGCACGTGCCCCCAAGCGACGCCAGGGTTAATCTTTCGTTAGTCTATACTGATAAATAAAATTGGAGTGTCTGTTTGTAATATTAAAATACTAAATGCATATGGATGTGCATACGGTACATATACCAAAACAACATTTTTTACAATTTTTGTTTGTCTGTCTGTATGTCTGTTTGTTCCGGCTAATCTCTGAAACGGCTGAACCGATTTTAATGGGACTTTCATTGGCAGATAGCCAATATAATAAGGAGTAACTTAGGCTACTTTTATTATAGAAAAAAAATAGGGTCCCACGAAAAAAAATGAAAACCAATAAAAAAAAAAAAAAAATTAATTTTGTTTTGGAAAGCAACCTAGGGACGAATCCGAGCGAAGCGAGGGTGAGTCGCTAGTATAATATAAAGTTTATAAATTAGTCATATTTGGGAATGAACTTTTAAAATAGGTAATTATAAAATTTTACTACTTCTTTTAAAACAGTCTATTAATAGGAAAATTGCTGTAATTGGTAGCTCTCTGAAACCCTTCTAGACTCAAGGATTGGTTGCGTTCCATTATACGTTCTATTGTATAGTCTAAGAATGTCTTGGTCAAGTGCATGATTTGTGTGATTTTCATCTTTATTACTATAGATATAAGGTACAAAATAGTTTGAAGAAAAGATAAGGCGTAATTAGGAACGAGGATGGCACTTGATCCTTATAGGTTGGTCTCCCATCGAAAATGCGAGGTTCGAATTAATTAGAGTGAGTTCCCGTCTGCTAATGGTCAGGTCACCTTTGTAATATTGCCTTCTTTTTGTAATATGCTATGAAGATGTAAAGTGCTTTGGGAACAAACGCTTCCGCGTTATAGTGAGACAATTTTTAATCAGACTAAGATAACCACTTGTCATTAGATCATTAGTACTTTCTTAGACTTACGCAAATATTTGACTTTTTAAATAATTCTCCTTTGATATTAAGATAATATAAGGAGGAATATAAATAAGATCTTTTACTTTTATCAAATTAATAATAAAATAATACTAGTTTTTTTTTTTATATTTTTGTGCATTAGATTAGAGCATTTCCTCTGAATAATAGCTTATTTTTGTTTTCTTTATAATTCATAAAATTCTATTTTTATTTATATATTCTATTAATATTTGTATACAGTATTAAAACATTATTATTTGACTTCATGTTTTATATTATTCCTTAGTCTGAATAGTGTTAGCTCTCATATATTAAATACGCAACTCAGAATCAAACCTGAAAGTTAGATGGTATCAATCTATGCCAATGCACCACAACTTTCGGCATTCTACATTAGTATCGTAGTTGTATTATTAAGCTCATGAAACATTCAGTAGATGTATCTGATCAAACTGGCTATGCCTTAAGCAATCGGTACGAAATCACAATGAAATGGAAGCTAAGTAAACAGTACTTGGAATTCCAGTCACACCGGTTAAATTTGAAACGACGGGTGATATCATAATTTTAGTAGACTTTGTATTGTCGTTCCAAAATGCACGTACCTGGAAAAAGCTAGTGTATTTTAAAATTTGCTTTGAGTAATGTTAGAAAGACAAAGAATAGATAATATATGACTGTACGTTGTATTTGTTTCGTTTTGATAGAATCACGAATTCGATTCTCAGTTGTAGAAGATTTTAATGATATATAAAGGTTGATTGTTGTGATGGGTAAGCCTAAGTATGATATTGTGAAAATTTTAAAGCTGAAAAATTAAAAGATGTAAGAACATCACTAGTATATTATTGGTTGCACGAGAATTAATCGCAAAAGTTAAAAAAAAATATCTCTACATAATTTATATATCTTTTTATACTATGATCATAGTTTGTGATAAAGTTTATTTCGTAGTTATCAGTTCATAGTAACCCTACTTGTTGTGCCAGCGGTCGCGAGTTCGAGTTCCACTGGGGGCATTCATTTGTGTGATGAGCACGAATGTCTGTACTCCAGTCATGGGTATTTATCTATAGTGTATATACATAATATATATGGTATGAATTATCTGCTATCCATAACACAAGCCTCGTAGCTTACCATCGAACTAGATGGTGATGTGTGTTAACATCCCAATATATTTATTTATTATTATATTTTTTACATTCATTACATTTTATACTTTAACAAATATAAATATTTCGAATTAAAAAACTGATTGTTTTCACAACGAATATATGTGTTAGAGAATGCCTGTAATACACCAGTATATTTCACCCATTGGTCTGTCTGTGGTGTTCTATCAAATATGCGTTACGCGTGTTGGATCGGTGCGACATGATTTGTTTATTAACCAGGCGATCCCATGGGCTTAGGTTACAGTTGTACATCTCTAAAATGGCAATTAGAGTATGATTTGTGGTTAAGTGATGTAATTTACTGCTAATAATTCTGTTCTCTTACCATTACAATACATTAGTGATGTCCCGTGACATCATTTGCACAGTGTATCGATAGAAATAAATCTATACATATAATAAAATTCTAATCGAGTCGAATCTGTACATTAAATATTTTTTGGAAAATCTTATTAATCTCTGTCCGTCTATCTGTTTGTCTGGGAACGCATCACGAGAAAACCACTTGACAGATTTTGATGAAATTTGGTACGATGATAGCTGGTTCGGGTCAACATATAGGATACTTTTTACTGCGGGAAAATATCTCATCTCTGAGAAATCTATACTAAACGTTAAAACGTTAATAAATAAATAGTCTATGTAACTCAGATGTGAGTTGCATATTGTTTTTTAGAATTCTTTAGGTTTAAGGTTCTTAATATCATTACGAATAATGACAAAGTGAAAACTATTAAGTTTTTATTCGACATTTTTAAATGGTTTTAAAGTATACGTAAATATCACATCACTTACAATATTTGTAATTTAGCAGTAGTTATGAAACATAATACATAAGTACTCTGTGGTTACTATCTATACGACGTATATCTATACTAATATTATAAAGCTGAAGAGTTTGTTTGTTTATTTGGTTGAACGCGCGCTAATCTCGCGATTTAAAATATTAATTTTGCATTAGATAGCCCGTTTATTGAGGAAGGCTATAGGCTATATATCATATAATATTTAGTTTCTATTCTATTCTAACCGTTAAAACATATCTAGGGATGAACTACTATTTTAATTGCGAATACATGTATATATGGGTGTGCATATACATATGTTTATTACTCATTCACGCTGAAACTACGACTATGATAGAATATGAACACACCCGAGCTAGGTGAGAAATCGCTAGTAATAAAAAAACCGTGTGTGTGTGTGTACTTATGTATGCATGTAAGAAGTTATTCTTTGGCGTAACAGAACAAAAATAGCTAAAGATTTCATCCCGTATAACAGAACTTTCTGTTTGTAAAAGGAATGCAGCTAACTTCATCATGTCGCTTTCAGCTAACTTCATCATGTCGCTTTTTGGCTGTCGATATGCGCGCGTGCCGTAAAAATTTTACTTTCATATTTTTTTCCAAACATGCCAAAAGAAGTATAACTTCAAAAAGAAAAAAAAAGAACTTAATATTGAATTTATCATGCTACAAAAGGGTAGTCAAACCCGTCATTATTTGCCACATAACAGTATCGCCAATTCGCGGCCTACATTTATACGAGGTGTCAAGAAATATTGATTTTGTATCAACAGCGCTTTTCTTAAGCGATATGTAAAGATCAGACGTGCAAAGACAGTCTATACGTGTCGTACATATAGCCGGATATTCCCATAAATTGATAAGTTCTCCTTTTAGCTCAGTAATACTAAGAAAACGTTATCTATACATATAATAAAACTGTAGAGGTCGAATGTGTGTACATAGAAAAAAATACTAAAAACCGAGTCAGGGGGATGTAAGAAGAGAAATAGAAAAAATCCAGATATTTTTAATTTTTTTTGTTTCTCTGTCTGTTTGTCTGTTTGTACGTGCTAATCTTTGAAACTGTTTGACTGACTTAAATGAAATTTTGCATGGTGGTACCTTATATCCCCGGTCAACATTTTAGATACTTTTCATCCTAGAAAATTAAAGAGTTCCCGTGGGATAGTTAAACAACTATAGTAACTTATACAGCTTATTACACAAAAATTACGGATTGGATTTTAATGAAACTTTAAAATAATATAGTTCATATATCAGAATAACAAATAGACTACTTTTTATCCCGGAAAAATGTACGGTTCCCGTCTGATAGATTTGTTTCTGTTTGTCTAGAGGCGAACCCGAGCGAAGCGAGGGTGAGTCGCTAGTACATAATGATAGTAATTAAGATATTTGCTACAGTTAAAGTCTAAAAGATTTTTTTCTTTTACTTCATTAAAATTTGATACGCAATGATACTTTTCACTCCATTTACTCAAATATTAAAGAATATTCGCTAACCTTTCAAAGAAATGAACAAAAAGAAAGTAATGAACGTCAAACCCTAATGCTTCTTTTACAGAAATATCGCTGTTTCGAATTTTAATTTACTCTATAAAATATTCTTTTAGCAAATTAATTGTTATAATTAAACATTTTAAGCGGTAATTATAATAATTTTCTTACACAATTAAAGCTTTTATAATAATGAATAAAATGTTTTTCAAAATAATATACTATTATAATATGATTACCACTTGCCTTACGGTGAAGGAAAATATCGTGAGGAAACCTGAATCTATGAGAGAACCTAGTAAGTTTTCGTAAGACATGTGAAGTCCGCCAACCTGCACTTGGCCCGCGTGGTGGAAGATGACTTGATTTTCCTCGCATTTAGCACACGCGCAGTAGCAATAGCTCTAGTAGATAGAAGGACCGTATATAATTTTTAGAAGATTCGCAAAGAGGGACATACATGCGCTATAATTTTTATTGGAAAACGCAAGCAGAACTGCGGGCGAGAGCTAACTTATATTAAAACATACTCTCAAAATATCCCAAAACTTAATCTATTTCTAAGATATTTAATATAATCCGTATTTTATGAATTTTGAAAACTCTAATCTTATGTTTTTATTCATAAGGCCAACAACGAGGCAAAGAGTTAATTAAAACTTAGCATGTTCAAAGCCGCGGGAAGTATCTAGCTTTAATACACACTTTTGGTAATTTAATATGTTTGAAAATACCTATGTAGGTAATAATAACATAGCCGAGGAAGGCCATAGGCTATATATCATCCTGAAAAAATGTAAGGTTCCCGTGGCATAGCTTTGTTTTTGTCTAGGGACGAACCCGAAGAGACGCGAGGTTGAGGGCTATCTAATGCAAAAAGAATTTTCCATATGGGATTAGTAGTTCCTGAGGTTAGCGCGTTCAACCAAACAAACAAACTCTTCAGCTTTATAATATTAGTATAGATATAGTAGTGTAGATGTAGATATTATACATTAGATACTTTTTAATTAGATGTTAGTTTATATAAACTTAATTTAAGATGTACCTACTCGTATATTGTATTATACCTCGTATATTAAAAACGCTTTAAAAAGCCTCTACAAATGGACTTTAGCATCGTTGATCACAACCGGTAATTACACTTTATACAAGAATCTCTTGAGAAAAGCGCTGTTGTTATATAAAATCAATAATCGTTTAAATATAGGCCGTGAAATGTTGCGGCGAATGTAACACTTTCACAGATCACAATAGGCTTGCAAAGTTGGTAAGTTCACTTTTATATGGGATTCTCAAATAACTTATTTGGAGTAATGGAATATTTTTACGGGTTTCGTTAATTTAATGTTGTATTTTGACGTATTAATAAAGTTAAGTAATTATACGATAATGGATATTAGACGGAAATATAAAATTAAACTAGCGACTTACCCTCGCTCCGCTCGGGTTCGTCCCTACTTACGTTTTAACGTTTAGTATAGATTTTTCAGAGATGAGACATTTTCCAGCAGTAAAAAGTATCTTATATGTTGATTCGGAGAACCTGCTATCATCATATCAAATTTTATCAAAATCTATTTAGTGGTTTTCTCGTGATGCGTTCCCAGACAGACAGACAGACAGACAAACATTCTAAAAACTATAGATTCGGCCTCTGTATCGATAATAATGACTACTTGAATAAGATTTTTCTTAAATATTTAATGTATACATCCGACTCAGTTAGAATTTTATTATATGTATAGATGGATAATATATGGATATAAATTAAATTGTTAAATGATAACAATATTTATAAATAGCTTATCATAAAAAAAAAACATGATAAAAGTTATTGACAATGTTGTTTTATATAAACAATTTGTAAATATTTTTATCATGTTATTCTATACTTCCGTCTTTTATCCATTAGCGTATAATTACCTAATTTTATTAATACATCAAACATTTTAATTAATAAGCGACCTGGAATAATGTCAAAAATTCCCAAAGGCTTTTACTAAAATATCTAATTTAATAATTGTTAATTTCCTATAAAGTACTGACGAATATATAAAATGATGTTTTTTTAACAAATTATAAAAATACTAGCGACTCACCCTCACTTCACTCGGGTTAATTCCTAGGTACGCTTTAATAGTTAGTATGGAATAGATAGACTATACGTAGAACATATATTCATGGGTATAACATACAGAACAGTACAGAATATTTTTTTATTTCCACTGTATTTATGGATTTTCCCCTGCCGTATTTAAAAACACATTGTCTTACATAATTGTCTTATCTATCATATAATAAAATAATAACTAAGCCGAATCTGTACATTGATTATTATTGCAAAACTCATTGAAATAGACATTATTATCGATACAAAAGCCGAATCTATAGTTTTTAGAATTTTTGTCTATCTATCTATCTGTCTGTGACCGCATCATGAAAAAACCATTGGAGTGCTTTGATGAAATTTGGTATAATGATAGCTGGTTATCCGGCTCAACATATAGAATACTTTTTAATATCTCATGTCTGAGAAATCTCTACTAAACCTTAAAACGTAAGTAGGGACGAACACGAGCGGAGCGAGGGTGAATCGCAGTCGTGAGTGAGTCGAGTAGTATTTTTATATACTCACATTTATAAATAGTTTATATATTTGTACTTTTTACTCAGAAACCATAACTTCATAAACACGTAACTACTTATTTTTTCATTAATTTACATAAATATAAAGAATTCCCAAAGGATTGAACAAAAATGGGATTAAAGATATTATAGAAATGGCAACTTTATTATAAAAAAAAATATATTGCACGCATTAGTTCACATCAAGCGTAATAGTGTCATGCATTAGGGTTCGCTGGGGGAACAATGAGGGGTAATCATCTCTTAGGATAGAAGAAATAAACGGTCGCGGTGATGTTTTATAAAGCTTTATTTATTAAAGAATTTTTATTTTTATATATAAAAGCTAGAATAAAGACAATTTGTTTGAATAGTTCTAATAAGATTAATGACTAAATTCATCTATACATATAATAAAATTCTAAGCCGAATCTGTACATTAAATATTTTTTGGAAAATCTTATTGAAATAGTCATTGTTGTCGATACAGAGGGTGAATCTATACTTATTAAAATTTTCGTTTGTCTGTCTGTCTGGGAACGCATCACGAGAAAACCACTGGACAGATTTTGATGAAATTTAGTATGATGATAGCTGGTTATCTGGGTCAACATAGAAGATACTTTTTACTGCGGAAAAATATCTCATCTCTGAGAAATCAATATCTCAACATAACTATGGACGATCCCGAGCAGAGCGAGGGCGAGTTGCTAGTTATTATTATATGCTTTCGCCATCTCTTAAGTATTTTGTAAAGTAAGAAAAATTAAAAATACCTGGTAATAATATACACATTATACTGTTTTTTTTTTGTATAGACCATGAACCAATGAGTGATAAAGGCAGCATTTTAATCCGATAGTCTATTTAAAAAAAAAATAGGTCACTATAGTTAAAGAAATACATATGTATGTATGTATATCTCATAATCTTATAACTTAGAACCGTTCCTAAGTTATGTTTGACTTGAACCAGCTCGACTGGATACCTATATCTGATAAAAGCATGATTCTTGCTTTACAGCAGCCTTTAATGACCCTCGTATCAGTTGAAGTTCAATGGGGTGGAAAGTACTAATGTTATTATAAAAAATACGTATGGGGGAGAACAACATCCTGGAATATTTTGTTTACTTGGTCTTATGGTGTATTTATGTTTATTTTTAGTAAAAATATTTGCATAAGATAATCTTCTTACTAGCTTCACCAATTTACAATGAGTTAACTAGATGGGGGGTCCACGAAAAATAAACATAACGCACAGCTGATATGCAACTACTTTGTCTTGAGAGGAACTTGAACCTGTGACTTTTGCGAGATAAAGTAATACCATAGTATATGTATAGTATATAATTATACAAAGAAACAGCTTCGTTAGCGTATTTATTGAATATAATTTCGTATAAATAATGTGGTAGAGTCCGTTTACAAAGCAGATATAATTTTAGATGATATAAAAGGCATCTAATAGCAATACTAATCATATATTATATATATATATATATATATATATATATATAATATGTATAATAAAATTCCAAGTCAAATCTGTACGTTAAATATTTTTTGGAAAATTTTATTGAAATAGACATTACTGTCGATACAAAAGCCAAATGTATAGTTTTTACAATTTTTGTCTGTCTGTCCGGGAACGCATCACAAAAAAACCACTGGACTGATTATGATTAAATTTAGTATAATAATAGCTCGTTATCCGGGTCAACATATAGAATACTTTTTACTGCAGCAAAATATTTCATCTATGAGAAATCTATACTAAACTTCAAAACGTAACTAGGGACGAATCCGAGTGGAGCAACGGCGCGTAGCTAGTTTAATATATAATTCACATTTGTGAACATATAACAGTATATTTAGAGCTATATTCTTCAAAGAATTTGAATTTACTCATTCATTAGATTTACATATTAACATAACTTACCTTGACATACAACTGAAACGTTCAAAATTATGAAATTCTACAAATATACATAACTAACTTTATTAAATTCGTGTACACATACTTATGTTAATATTGTTTTAATATCATAAACAAGCGGGTCAGGCATGAAAATGGTGCATGCTTCGTAAACAATTTCGTAATGGATCGCTGGATTACAAGAAAATATGAACGTCTGGAGATTTTGTGAAATTTAAGAGTCAAGTAGAAAAATTGTGGAAACGTCATACAGAATCCTTGTGTAAACAGCGACTCTCCCATCGGGTACAATGGAAATGAACACGTGAAATGAGATGTCTCATAACAACGCAATAGAAGTACGCGCGGTGATGACGCCGCACTTGCTCGAAATATCTTTATGAAACTTGTTTTATTTAGATCTTGCTTATTTGAATAACTTTATTATGTTATTTATGCGAGTGGACTTATTTGTTTGTTATGTAGATATATATTTTGTATACTTCATAGTTTAAAACTATATTTTGTTAAAACAATACTAATAGCAGTTGTTTTATGAAGTTAAAACAGGTATATTCAGTAGAAATAAATTATTATTGGTATACAAGACCTATTTTGTACTATAGGGCAGTGGTAGCCCAGTGGTAACGTGCTCACTTGGGAAACCAATTGAAACGGGTTCAAATCCCGGATCTCGCATCTCTGATATTTTCACGTGCGAATCAATCCTAACATGATTACCACTTGCCTTACGGTGAAGGAAAACATCGTGAGGAAACCTGCATGTCTGAGATAACCTAGCAAGTTTTCGAAAGACATGTGAAGTCCGCCAAACCGCACTTGGCCAGCGTGGTGGACTATGGCCTGATACCCCTCGTATTGAGGGATGCAGCAGTGGGACGTTAAAAAGGGCTGAATTTATTTTGTACTATATATCAATCATTCAAAATGTTTGTTAATTTATTTCTTGCTATGATTTAGTATCTTCAGATATCCATGCTAGCATAAATCAAGATACATGTTCTATTGTAGCAGAATAAATAACCTCCCTAATAATTCACGTAAATATACTGTACAAATTCCCCTCAAGCATTAACGATTTAAATATTATTCGTAACAAAATTGATTCAATAGTAAAAAATCAATCTGTTACAATTAAATAAAAACGTATCTGTAACATCTATATAATACCTTTGAGACATCTAACACCTTAGTCTCTCCCGAGACCATGATTGCTGCAAAGCATTCGAAAAGTCGAAAACCAAAAATTAAAATAAATCCGCGAAAAAATCCGAAAAGATAGTTTTATTTAAAATGTCAAATATTCGTGTACATCTAAGAAAGTATTGTGTTACAATTAATTATTTCACTCATTTAATTTAGGAGCGATTGCGTTGACATTAACGAGAGTAAAGTTGCCGCTCGCGAGGCTCCCTGTCCCTGACAGATATTAAATTCGTATCCGCGATCCCAGCCGGCCACAATATATTACTATCTACAATTGTACATAGTGTGCATTCATTTTGTACACATTATGTGGAGTGAACTCTATCTAAATCTATGTAAGGTGTATAGGTTTTATAATCATTTATGGGTTTTAATAATACTTTTTTCGCTTTTTTAACATACCAGAGATAACTTTCCCAGTACATAGTGTGCATTCATTTTGTACACATTATGTGGAGTGAGCTTTATCTAACTCTACATGAGGTGTGTAGGCACTTATAATCATTTACGGGTTTTAATATTACTTTTTTCGTTCTTTTGACATACCAGAGATAAATATCCAATTATCACATTAATCCCATTAATATTATAAATACGAAAGTTTGGATGGATGTTTGTTACTCAATCACACCAGAATGGCTGAACGGATCTGGATGAAATTTGGCATAGAGATAGATTATAGTCTGGAATAGCACATAGGTTACTTTCTATCCCGGAAAAATGAACGATTCCCGTGGGATAGATTTGTTTTTGTTTTGCTCTAAGGATGGACTCGAGCGAAGCGAAGGTGAGTTGCTAGTTTTTAATAAATTCTATAGCAGTTATAATACGAGCATAATTCTATCTTTTTATGACTTAATAATTTGATCCTTTAATTAAAATATATTGCAGTTTTAAATTCTATTACAAATACTCGTATAGTAACTAACTTTCCGGGTATACTTTTTTGAATAAATAAATTAATTAAGGATTTTAACTTTTAAGGATTTTAGCTTTTAATCTACACAAGTAATAAATAACAACAATAGTTTATTTTAATTCTAAATTTCAAAGCTATATCTAGATACAGTTTCTCAACATAAATACAGTATGTAATATCTCGTTACATATAAAGTTTTAGATGAACAGAATTTACTAAAACGTACAAATTACATTTGCTGTAAAGTAAATACAAAACTATAGCAATACATCAAAGTGAATTAGAATTACTAAGTAAGTTTTCATTTAATTATACCCAGCCACGTTAACGCCTAGCGGAAAAACTTTGATCCTCTAAGCAAGTTGAAGTAACATTATGTAAATACGTGCCTTGAGTAACTTCTACTGCTTATCACATCTTTTTTACGAGTACTTCAGTGGAGTTAACGAGATTGGAAAGAAGTCGGGATTTTGTGTTTTACTACTATATGCGTACCTATATATAAAATTTTAAGTGTCTGTCTGTGATTAAACTATCGATCTATTGAACTTATATTATGATTATATTGTACGATAAGTGATATTAAATATTTTAACAGATTTCAAAAAGGAAAGGAAACTCAATTGTTTTGTACCCGACTGCAGCGATGCCAAAAGGAGGGTTATGTGTTTGACTTGTATGTATGTACATATGTATGTATTACATAAATACATAATACGTACAAAAGATTAGTC
Source organism: Fabriciana adippe (assembly GCA_905404265.1). Lineage (NCBI taxonomy): Eukaryota > Metazoa > Arthropoda > Insecta > Lepidoptera > Nymphalidae > Fabriciana > Fabriciana adippe. The sequence goes on from FR989988.1 coordinate 1,710,395, forward strand.
GAAATGAAGGGACAGACCGACAGACAGACAAAATTATTAAAAAAAATTATGTATGTCTGTTTATTCCGACTAATCTCTGAAACGGCTGTACCGATTTTGACGAGAGTTTTACTGGCAGATATCTAATGTTATAAGGAGTAACTAAAGCTATTTCTATTTTAGAAGAGGAATTAAGGTCCCGCGCATAAAAATTGAAACCCATGAAATTGTGTACAAAAACATATAAGTAATAATTGAATGTATCCCAAATTATACATTTAATATAGAATATAATCAGGAAAATATAACAGATTCTGTTTCAAAGTAATGAAAACTTAAAGCTAATAGCTTATAAGCAAGAGCCCTAGACTAGTCCTCAATTAAAGTCCTAAAAATAAAAGTACTAGACCGGGCAGCACTTAACCCGTGCAGAGTGGCGGAGAGATTACTTTATCTTATCTAATTTATCGTACAGTGTATTGATTTTGCATGTATCTTACCTAGCAAGCGAATTAATATTGTAATATGGAAAAAATGTATTCTATATATATTATCTATACATATAATAAAACAGTAACTTGTGAAATCGACGTGCGCGTTTCACGCAAAAAGTACTGAACCGATTTTAACTAAATTTTGTGTAACGATAATTTATTACTCGAGTCAACACTTAGGATATCATTGACTATAAGAAAATTTGTTATTCTCACGGAAAAATACAATAACTGGTTATATCGCGTCGTTTTTAGAAATTTATATGTCTAACGTAGGCTAAACCTTAAGAGATACATCAAAACAATGTATTAGAAAATTGTAGGTCTTAATAAGGCCTACAAAAAAATCTGCAATACCATAAGTTTTTCTCCTAAGGTAAACTCGCTATAACTATTTATATCTACTTAAAACGTACATACGGACGTATCCAAGGGAAGCGAGGGTAAGTCACCAGTGTTCTCTATAGATTTTAGAAGTGAATTAAAATGTATGTATAGATATTAAAATTGTATAGTAACCGTGAAGGTAATAGATTATTATTAAGATGATAACTTTTGAACTTCCATAAATAATAAAAAAAATATAAAAAGAGGCTTAATAGAGGTAATTCAAAGACCGGTAGAAGTTACTGAAGAGAGTAATTTAGGCTTAGGTTATGTACATATTATATACATATGTTGTAGCGGCTCACCCTAGCTTCGCTCGGATTTGCTTCTAGAAAAACAATAACTAATCTATTCCACGGGAACTGTACATTTTTCCGGGATAAAAAGTAGCTTATGTGTTAGTCTGATATATGAGCTATATTATTGTAAAGTTTCATTAAAATCTATTCAGTAGTTTTTGCATGAAAGAGTAGCAAACATCCATACATCCATACATCTATACATCCAGGCATCCATTACTGTTGACATCATAATACGCAGTAAAATCACGGATAACAGCTTGCTTGAATGTATGACCTCCAGAATAGTTTACTATATTATCATTGCATCTACTTTACTCAAATATGTCATATAATATTAAAGTTTCAGTGGTTTAAAATTATGTTTTCAACGAAATGAAGTTATAATAAGCGTTCAAGGGGTTTGTTTGTAACAGTGTGAAATAGAGCAGAAACTTGCAAGTCCCATCACACGGATTTATGTTCTTGTTTCAAGTACAGATGCTAAGGTTGTGTGTATAATGTGTTAAAAGTTAGTATAAAATTTTGTTAAATTGAAATTACATATATAAAAATTAGAAGAAAAATATGAATAGGCCTTTTTCTTCTCTGTTAGTTAACCGATTTTCTTTTTTTTTGTTAAGTAGCTATATTGATGAGTTTATAGTGTAATTAATAAAAAAAGAATGAAAAACGTTACTATTTTTATATAAATAAGTAAAGATAAAACAATTGACTGTTATATACACACATAACAAAATTCTGAGTCGAATCTGTACATAAATATTTTTTGGAAAATCTTATTGAAATAGTAATTATTATCGATCTATAGTTTTCATTTTTTTGTCTGTGGTCTGTATCACAAGAAAATCACTAGACAGATTTTGATGAAATATGGTATGATGATAGTTGGATATCCGGGTCAACATATAGTATACTTTTTATTGCGGCAAAATATATCTAAGAAATCTATACTAACCGTTAAAACGTATCTAGGCACGAACCCGAGCGAAGCCAGAGTAAGTCACTAGAATTTTTTTTCTGACCCTTTATTTGATATTATATTCGACTTCCATTCATTTTCACAGTGTGAAAAGCAAAAAATACACAAAAACCCTTTCAGGTGATTATTAAAGAAAAAATATTACACTAATATAATATTTTACGTTTAGGTTTTCACAAAATGAACACATCCTAAACATCTACCACCAAACACTAAACATCAACTTGTCCTATAACATTCTCGATGTAACAGTCCACTTCGTATTCTAGTTACAGTTAATGCTCTGCTCAATATTCGACTCTAAAGTATCCACATAGAAATTACTGGCTTTTACATATACATGTTTGCTTTGGAAATTTAGGTCTTCAGTAAATACATCGCTAGAAAGGTATATCTATGAGGACTTTGATTTTTAACTAAATATGACTCTAAAGGTTTTCGAATAATAATATGATAGAAAAGTGTAAAAAATACTGTTATTTAATGACGTTTATATATTGGTTAAGGAAAATATCTTGAGGAAACCGTGTGCATGTCTGAGAGAATCTAACAAGTTTTCCAAAGATTGTGAAGCCCACCAACTCGCACTTGGCCAGCGTGGTAGACTATGGGCTGATCCCACCCGTGCCCAGCAATAGGATATTCAAGGGCTGAATGCAAAGGCTACTTTTTACCAACCTATCACGCGAGTGGAACCCCGGGCAAATACTTATAAATAAATGTAAAACTTAACCATGTTCATACTGTTTTAGCCTTGTTTAGTCGTCCATCTCCATAATGTAATTGTCGAAATTTCTATATAATTGATGTATTTACTAGCGACTTACCCTCGCTCCGCTCGGGTTCGTCCCTACTTACGTATTAATATTTACTATAGATTTCTCAAAGATGAGATATTTTCCCGCAGTAAATAGCATCCTATATGTTGACCCGGATAACTGGCTATCATCATACCAAATTTCATCAAAATCCCTTCAGTGGTTTTTCCGTGATGCAGTAATAGACAGACAAACAGACAGACAGACAGATAAAAATTCTAAAATCTATAGATTCGTCCTCTATATCGATAGTAATGTCTATTTCAATAAGATTTTCCAAAAAATATTCAATGTACAGATTCGGCTTAGTTACAATTTTATTATATGTATATAGATGTACGTAATTATAAAATAATATTATGAAAATTCATGTTCAGAAAATTTTATTATGAGTCTCAGTCTTTATTTTTAATTTTAATGTTTTTTGTTTTAATTTAACATATATGTTAAAAAAGATAATATATTATCTTTTTTACGACATTTTGCTTCAACCTACACTAATTTTTGTACACAAAATTTCACTACCACTTGATTTATAACCTAAAAAAATATATGTAAAAATTTACATATTTCGATTCGAATTTACATACATAATTCTGTAAAACAAACTAACGTCCTTGGGTACCAAACAGCTGAAGCCTATGTCTTACTCCTAATCATAGCCTAACTTTATAATAAATATCATCCTATTCTGTTTATCAGTTTAAGCGTGCCATACATATATACACACTAAATAAATAACAAATAAATATTTTGGGTCATTAACACACAGCACCATCTAGTTCCATGGTAAGTTACAAGGCTTGTGTTTTGGATACCAGATAGTTCATAATACATATATATAACTTTAAATACATACATATTATAAATATAAACACCCATGACTCAAGTACAAACATTCGTGCTCATCACACAAATGAATGCTCCCAGCGGGACTCAAACCCGCGACCGCTGGCACAGCAAGTAGAGTCATTACAAACTGAACCAAACGTGTCGTCGAACTTTCTCAATTGTAGTTCGATACTAGTATCAGCTAAATAATAGCAATTTTTTAGTAAAATATAAAGCATGAAAGTTTCTATGAGTCTACATATTTGTTACACCCTCAGACGGATTTAGATGACATTTAATACACAGATAGTCTATGAGCTGGAGTAACACAAATGCTACTGTTAAATACAGAAAAACGCATACGATCGAAGCGATGGTAGGTAAGCCGCCAGTTTATTTCACTTAAGCTTTTTACACAAAACCTGATACGTGTATAGTATTTTAATGAACATTACCAATCTTTTATTTTCTAAATAATCTCTCAAATTTCCATAACGGACTGTCATAAAAACACATCCAAAGGAAATACAAACACTAAATATTTATGAATACGCTTCTATATTAAACATTTTTGCGTTAATTCAATGGACGTACTAAAGTTTTCATGATACCCACAATCGCCTTTTAAATGTAACAATAAATTCATTCTCTTTTTAGAGGTACGCGGTGAATGTGAACAATCTAAAGAATTTCCAATAAAGCCGAAAATATTGAACGGTTTAACATTTGCTATAGGAGCTAACTATGGATTTAACTGGATGGTTAACGTCATTGTAATTAGTACATCAGTACTTACTTTTTGGAAATGTCTACTTCTTCTTCTTTTTCTTCTTCTTACACAGCTTTTTCCGCATTAAAGCAGTTTGTTTGCTATTCAGTGTGTTATTCTTTCCACTCCAGGGTATCCCAGTAGTCTAGCAGGTTGCCGGTTTCCTGGAAGATTTCCGGGAGCGATCTCGTGGTGCTAAGTTTTTCTATGCTTAAATATTCCAGTTCACTGTATTGAAGCAGAATGTGAGCTGGTGTGTCATCCCCTTGATGGGACACTGCATAGGGGGCTGTCCGTGAGGCCTATATTAATGTCAACTCCCATATAAAAGGACTTATGTCATACACTGACATAATATGGGTAGGCTACTGGGTTTGTTCAATGTGGATTCTTTTTTGTGAAATTTCACGTGTTATACTATATATACCCTATTTCTAATCGCGTGTCGATATAGATGTGTATAAATACGTGTAAATAAAACGTCACAGTTAATTTTGTATAATTTGATGTAAGTATTTTGGGGCATCGAACAAAATAAGTAATATTGTATGGAATAGATAGACTATATGTTTTATAGTATATAGCCTATAGACTTCCTCAATAAACGAGCTATCTAATGCAAAAAGAATTTTTCAAATCGGATTAGTAGTTCCTGAGATTAGCGCGTTCAAAAAATAAACAAACAAATTCTGCCTCTTTATAATATTACTATAGATTTTAACCATAATATATTTTGGAATTTTATTTTAATTTTTATTTTCTTTTAATTTTAGCGCTATCTTCTGAGTAAATTCGCGCGGTACATAGGCACAACTATGCTTAGAACTATCTCGTTTGCTTCAAGAATTTCAAATTAGGGTTTAATGTTAGGCATCCTAATGTGTCCTGAGAAAAGATGTTAGAAACCCTAAAAGGGTAAAATCAGTATAGTAAAAGCATGGATTAAAGTCTCTATGTAATCTGAATGTATTCACGAGTTAAAACTGCTAAAGAAAATTGTAGAGATTTAGATTTTGCTGAGTTTCATTAAAATATATTACTGTATCAACTATATCTCAATATATTAATAATCTTCCAATTTGCATATAACATTCATTGCCCATAGACAAATAGAAAAATAATGGCTCTATTATTTTGAAAGTGCTTTTTATAAAGCTCTAGCTAGAGCTTTCTAAAAAAAGCAAAATTAACAAATAACATATACTTAAGTTGCTCTTATACATATTGAATATTGTATGGCCTCCAGAATCAGCCCAAGTTTAGTTAACAATATTAAATAACTTTTTAAGTAAGAAACAATTTTACCAAATTTCATTTTAAAAGATGCTATATTATTTGACTGTTCTAACAAACCAATAAATCAGAATTTGAATAAAATAATAGTAATATTGCCAAAGACGTACATACGTCGCGAAGAAGTTTGCAAAATGTAGAGAAAACTGAGCAATACATTTGAAACTTTCTCAATTCGAATACATAATTACTCTTGTTTTGAACGTGCAGCAGAGACGTTGTATTTTACCTGAATTTAATATGCAGTTAGTAAAGCAGTTACTTTAAATGGATGTTTATTTTGTAATGTCAGTTTTGATTCATTAAAATATTGTTTTCGCTACGTTCTTATTGTATACAAGCGACTAACTTTCGCTTGGGTACGTTTCTAGTGCGCGGTTTTTGTTTCCAATTTCATGAGATTTAACTTTTTTGCGCGGAACTCTAATTCTTCTTCTAAAACAAATGTAGTTTTAGCTACTTCTTATAACATCAGCTATCTATCATTTAAAGTATCGTCAAAATCAATCCAGCCGTTTCGGAGATTAGCCGAAACAAACAGATAGATACAAATATATTTGCGTACATACTCATACATTATTTTTAAGTCAAATATTCCAATGGTACAAATAATATCTTACGCTGTCATATACATGTAACCTTCACAAACTTAGCTACATATTCCTAGGTTAAATGGCTTAGAAGTTAAGTCAGACGTTATTTTATAGTTACTGTCATAATAAAATATTTTATGTTTTAGTTTCGTATCTTTCTATCTTACAAATATCATAAATGTGAAAGCTTAGATGGATGTTTAGATGTTTGAATGTTTGTTACTCAATCACGCCAGAACGGCTGAACGAATCTGAATGAAATTTGGCACAGAAATAGATTATAGTCTGGAATAGCACATAAGTCACTATTTTCTAGAGATCAACCCCAACTAAACGAGGGTAAGCCGCTAGTAATAAAATAAAACAATAATAATATAATTTTTTTACCTAGTAAAGTTAGAAACAGGTCATACTATTAAACTGCCCTATTTCATCTATTAAAATATCTTAATTAGTTACTAATACTTTACATGTATTAAGATTCTGAGTCGAATCTGTACATTAAATATTGTTTGGAAAAGCTTATTGAAATAGTCATTATCTTATTATATAAAAGGCAAAGGTGATTGACTGATGTATCAACGCAGAGGCCAAACCCTTACGGCTAGCAAATTGAAATTTCGCACACGTATTCCTCATATAACGAAGGCATCCACTAAGGAAGGATTTTTTAAAATTTAACCCCCAAGTGGGTGAAATACGGGATAAAAGTTTGTATGAAACTTTTTATTCCTTGGACATATTTGCATGGAATTTCATATGAATTGAGTACGGCAAAAATAATGAGTCACGTATTTCAGCGTTTTCTTAAATTCAACCCCTAATAGGGTGAAATGGGGGATAAAACTTTGTATGAAACTTTTTATTTCTTGGACATATTTGCATGAAATTTCGTATGAATTGAGTACGATAAAAATAATGAGTTATATGTTTCAGCGTTTTTCAAAATTAAACCCCTAAGAGGGTAAAATAGGGGATGAAAGTTTTAAGTAAACGCACAGGCTAAACCCTTATGGCTAGAAACTTAAAATTTCGCACACGTATTTCTCTTAAGACGTAGGTATCCACTAAGCAAGGATTTTTCAAAATTCAACCCTCAAGGGAGTGAAATAGGAGATAAAAGTTTGTATGAAACTTTTTATTCCTTGGACAGATTTGCATGAAATTTCGTATTTTTCGTAGTTTGATCGCGAGCGAAGCCGCAGGTTCTGCTAGTTATTGATATAGAGGCTGAATGGAGGTGTTTTTAGAATTTATGTGTATCTATCTGGGAACGCATCACGGGAAAACCATTGGAATGATTTTGGTGAAATTCAATATGCTGATAGTTGGTTCTCCGGGTCAACATATAGAATACTTTTTACTGCAGGAAAATATCTCTTCTCTGAGAAATCAACACTAAACGCTTAAACTAGAGACAAACCCGAGCGGAGCGAGGGTGAGTCCTTAGTATTCCCTAAGAAGAAACAAAGACGACCAAATTATAATATAATAAGTAGCACAGTACTAAAAAGTACCTAAAATTCAGCATATAATTAACAAAATGTAACAACAAAACCCAACAAAGAAACGTGAGTCGTAATTAAATTTCCATACCAATTGTCTTTATTAGGATCTTGACCAAAATCGCCCATTTAGGAATAATTCGTACGACCGCTAATTTTTCGATTCAAATTTGGCCTCTACACACGTTGGAGTACAGGTTTTCATTTTCTATCCATTGTTTCATCTCTCGCCCTGGTTGACCCGAATAGCCTATAGCTGATTCTGCATAATTAAAACTGTCTACAGTATTTTTAATAGCTCCTTTGACTGCCTATTCGCATTCATTCTATACATATTGGTCGGCCATCACTTGAATATTTGTTTCAAACGTACACTGTAATTGGTTCGCTTTGTAAATTTGGAAACGAGTTTTGTTTATTTTATTTGGTGATCACATTCATGTGTCAAAGTAAATGTAATTGTGTAACTGTGTTTCATTTTATTTTTAACTGGCGCTTTACCCTGACTTTGCTCGGGTGCGTTCATTTTATATTTTACTAGCGACTTAAACTAGCTTCGCTCGGGTGCATCCGTAAGTCTTAGTCCACGTAGTAGTAAGCGCAAGTTCGTCGATCTGCACTTGGCCAGCGTGGTGGACTATGGCCTGATCCCGCTCGTATTGAAGGAAAGACCGTGCCCAGCAGTGAGACGTCAAAAAGAGCTGAATACATAGGCTACTTTTTACCAACCTATAAAGTAAGTAGAGCCACGTGCAAATACTTATAAATGAATGTAAAAAAAACATCTTTTCAACGCGTCTTTGATTTGTTTAGTCATCCATCTCCATCGTGTAATTGTCGAAATATCTATATAATTGATTTAGGATAAATCATTAAAAAAACATCAATATTATATCAAGGCATCATCAAATTCTGCTATCCATCACTCGTTGCACGATTAAAAAGTTCAGAAACATATTACGCCTTTCTTCGATGTCCAAACAAAGCGGGCCGTATTATAAATTTATAACTCCATGCTCAATTAATCATTTTCAGCTGCCGCTGGTAGACTGGACGTGTACATCGTCTACACTTTGTACTCTGTAAGACAAATATGCTTCAAGTAGCATAAATATGACTGAAACTATAAGGAAATCTATTTATAATTTAACAAATAAACTGTATAAATCTTCATATGAGTAGTACAAGTGTTCTAAGTAATTTTGGCAAGTTTAAAACAGTCTTTACAACGGATTTAGAGATGATAATGATATGAGAATTTAATGAATCAACTAAAACTTCAGTCTCTCCCGTGACCATGAACCGTCGGGAACCAAAAATCAAACTAAATCCGCGAAAAAATCCGAAAAGATAGTTTTATTTAAAATGTTCGCGTAATTCTAAGAAAGCATTAATAAATCAAGATTAGCTTAAATGGAAGGAAATTTTATACTGGCTTATGCCGCGGCTCTACTTGCACAGTTTATTTAATTATAGTTGCTTAGCGTCATTTTAGGTAGCCTACACTCTTCCTCAATAAATAGCCTTCAAAAGACAAAACTATTATATTAAATCGAACTGGTAGTACCAGAGACAAGCGCGTTCATACAAATAAAAACCTTTTTATATTAGTTTACATTTTTTGTTTTAATTGTTGTAAGCTTAGCTTTAATAAGCAATTTTGAATTTTTATATGAATACTGTAAACACACGTAAGCAACTGCACGCTCAAATGAATAATCATTCTACATCCCATAAACTTTTTCTATACAAAAAGTCACATGGATTAATTAATCGATTGATACATAAAATAAATATTAACCTATAAACAAACAAACAATCTTGAATATGTATATATTTTAATATTTAGTTTATGATTTATTTGATGGCGTAATTATTTGTTAGATATATTCTTACTAGCGTCTCACCATCGCTCTGCTCGGGTTCGTCCCTACTTACGTTTTAACGTTTAGTATAGATCTTTCAGAGATAAGATATTTTCCAGCAGTAAAAAATATCCTATATGTTGATCCGGTTAACCAGTTATCATCATACCACATTAAAATCACTCCAGTGGTTTTTCCGTGATGCGGTAACAGACAGACAAACAGACAAAAATTATGAAAACTATAGATTCTGCCTCTGTATCGATAATAATGCCCATTTCAATAAGATTTTCCAAAAAATATTTAATGTACAGATTCGGTTTAGTTACAATTTTATTAAATGTATAGATGTAATTTAGCTGAAAAAGAAAGCTACAATATATGAATATAATTACTTGCTCTATGTAACGGATTAAGTTAAACATCATATTATAATCTTACACATGTATATCATCATGTATATATAGGGATCACAAAGTGTGAAATCCACGATCTTTGGCGGGTTTAGATAGGACGATTTAGCTAATATTACGATGTTACAGTCGCTTTAAACTTGAACTAATAGTGCACTTAAATAATAAGCTTCTATGATACAAAATTGCGGCAATAGTAGCCTAGAGGCCTCACGTTCGCTTGGGAAACCACGTGAAGCGGATTCGAACCCCAGGTCTCGCATCTCTGATATTCCTAGATATGAATCAGTTTTAACATGATTACCACTTGTCTTACAGATGAAGGAAGCTATTGTGTGGAATGCCTTGCATATTTTTTCGAAAGGCGTGTGAAATATTAAAAAGACTTGTGAAGCCCACCAGATAGCACTTAGCCATCGTGGTGGACTTTGGCCTAATCCTTCTCCCATTGAAGTACCCATGCCCTACAGATAGACCTTAAAAAGGGCTGAATTTAAGCTATAAAATCTAAGCCATTCCAACGACCTCTTTAAGATATCTGTTTATTTTATAAGCAATCAATAAAACTCAATGTTTCGCTATCGCATAACAGTTTGGCACTTTTATTGCGACTGTCGCGATTAAAAGCGTTACGACCGGTGTAACAAGCGAATGTCAGCTTTATTTCTTATAATATAATGGATATTGTCCTACGAAAGTGAAGGGAACAGGGGATTTGTAATGAGACGGTCAGCAGTTATTGATTCACGTGATTCCATTAGGCTTCAGGGATGGGGTGTGTTTATGTCTTAAATATAATGAAATGACGTAAGAATATTTTAAGCCGATTTTGCGGAAATGGTATTCTTTATTAATAGGAAATGAATATTTTTACTACTTAGTACAATTCTTACTGAATCGAATCTGTGCATTAAATATTTTTAAAAAAATCTTATTGAAATAGTCGTTATTATCGATACAGAGGCCGAATTTATAGTTTTTTACAATTTTTGTCTGTCTGTCTGACTGTCTTAGAACGTATGACGAGAAAACCACTGGAGAGATTTTGATGAAATTTGATATGATGATAGCTGGTTATCCGGGTCAATATACTTTTTACTCCAGGAAAATATCTCATCTCTGAGAAATCTGTACTAACCGGAAAAACATTTCTAGGGACGAACCCGAACGCAGCGTGGGTGAGTCATAATATAAAATAAAGTACTAAATAATAATAAATACATTAATAAATAATAGGAATTAAATTAGACAATTTATTTCAAACCGACTTCAAAAAGGCGAAGTTACTTAATTTAAGTATGTCCATTTTTGTATATTTTATATCTTCGGTAACTGTTAAAAAAATTTCGTGGTTTTTTTTAGATATTTGATCCATATTTTCAAGAAAAATCTCTTATAACTTATTAGGTAATAAATTATGCAGGAGCTGTTAGCTATCGGGGACGAGGTTATTTAACCTTAAACTAACCAAGTACCTACAATATAGAAATGGTAATTTCTTTACTTTCAGTTCTTTTGCTCGGCTTAGTAAGTAATAAATATAATATGTTGGGACATTAACACACAGCACCATCTAGTTCCATGGTAAGCTACGAGGCCTGTGTTATGGATACCAGAAAGTTGGTACACTACACATATATAACTTTTTAAATACATACATATTATAAATATAAACACCCATGACTGCAGTACAAACATTCGTGCTCATCACACAAATAAATGCCCTCAGCGGGACTCGAACCCGCGACCGCTGCTACAGAATGTAGGGTCATTACAAACTGAGCCAAACCAAAAGCCAAAGTATTAAGAAAAATAGTGCTTTTCATATTATATTTCTCTATGGAAGTTATTGTAAATTAAATTTTGTGAGACTATATCTTCAATTTCTTCGAGCTTACTCCAAAGTTTTCTGAAAAACGAAAGGTATATTTTGATGTTCATAATTCTTGAATGTGACATCTTGTTCCTTTTAGCCTGTTTCTACGAACGTGTGTTTTTATTTAGGTAAAGTAACTATGTAATAAAATAAACAATATTTTTTACGTTATTTAAAGGACCACTTACACGAAATAATATATTATATAGAAATACTTAATTTATTTTTATACTTGCTGCTCACCCTTGATTCGCTCGGGTTTGCCTCTAGGAAAACAAACCTACCCCACGGGAACCGTACATTTTTCTGGGATAAAAAGTAGCCTATGTGTTATTCCAGACTATAATCTATCTGTGCTAAATTTCATCTAGCGTTCAGCCGTTCTGGCGTGAAAGAGTAACAAACATCCATACATACATACTCACAAACTTTCACATTTATAATATTAGTATATATTTCATCCAAATTAGTCCAGCCGTTTTAGCGTAAAAGAGTAATAAACACACATACATGCAAACTTTACATTTAAAATATCGACATCCTTTTAGAAAGCTCATATACTTTGTGGTTGGTTTGAACATAAAGCTTTTTAACTCAATAAATATTAGCATGTACATTTTTGGCCCCTTTAGCAAGAATAAAACATAAAAAAACTGAATTTATCGATATGTCACTCCTATGTCCCCAGCGGGCAAGCGCGGGTTCAAGCGGTTATCTTGTCGCATGGACGTTCTTTTTGAAAACTACAATAATATTATATAGATATTATATATAGATTAATTTCTACTTTTTATAATATACTAGCAGTAGCCCATGTGTTACTTCAGGTCTATCTGTGTACAAAATTTTATCCAAATCTGTTCAGCCATTCTTACAAATTTAGAAAAGACATATTTACAAAGAAAGAGCAGTCTTTAATTGTAAATTTACTCGTCCGGTAATCGAACCGGCGAGTAGAGTTCAAAAATTTTAGTTATAATATAAAAATTCCACCTAACAGCGCATTGTCCCCAGAGAATTGTGCGGATTTTGCCAGTTATCTTGTCAATGTACGTTCCTTTTGCGGGCTGCAATGTTAGACGCAATCTTGATTCTGACTCATTTCATTATTATCATTTTACGTTTATTACTTACGTTGCCCTCGATTAGACTTTCGATTTTTCTAAATTTGCCTTTTGTTTCGGATACTTAGTTCGTTTTAATTGTTATTATCTATATTATGTACTAACAGCTTACCCTTGCTTCGCTCGGGTGCGTCGTTAAGTTTTTGAGCGGGATTTTATACTTATTCTAAAATAAATATAGCCTAAGTTACTCCTTATAATATCAGCTATCTTCCAGTGAAAGTTTCCTTAAAATCAGTCAAGCCGTTTCGGAGATTAGCCGGAACAAACTGACAGACAGTCAGATAAAATTTTAAAAATTGTGTTTTTCTTATAAGTACCGTATATAATTTCACATGCATTTATCAAAAAGACAGACAGATACACAGACAAAAAAATTAAAAGGTATGTTTTTCTTATAAGTACCGTATTTAATTTCATATGCAATTAGTAAAATACTGTTCTTTTGACATTAAAAACAGACACTTCAATCTTATTTATCTGTACAGATTAACTGTGTTTCATAACGATTACTTCGTTATTTTACACCATAAACAATTAGTATCCTTTATAGATGATGATTTTTCTTAAAGTTAGAATATTCTACTATATATACTAGTACTATATACTATATATAGTTCTACTATATACTAGTACTATTAATATACACTAATATGTATCTATACTATATAACATTATAAAGCTGAAGAGTTTGTTTGTTTGTTTGTTTGGTTGAACGCGTTAATCTCAGGAACTACTAATCCGATTTGAAAAATTCTTTTTCCATTAGATAGCCCGTTAACTGAGGAAGGCTATAGGCTATATATCATCCGGGAAAAATGTACGGTTCCCGTGGGATAGATTTGTTTTTGTCTAGGGACGAACCCAAAGCGAAGCGAGGGTGAGTCGCTAGTGTATTATAAAACTGAAGAGTTTGTTTGTTTGTTTGGTTGAACGCGCTAATCTCAGGAACTACTAATCCGATTTGAAAAAATCTTTTTGCATTAGATAGCCCGTTAACGGAGGAACGCTATAGGCTATATATCATCCGGGAAAAATGTACGATTCCCGTGGGAAAGATTTGTTTCATCAATCGCTAGTAATATTATAAATGTAAAACTGTTTTATTTCTTTGTTGATTAATTTTCTTCTTTGACGAAGCTATGGAACAATAGATTAACGTCACTCTTTGAGTTAAAAGCTAAGCAGTAGTGTAGGTAAATAGGAAAAAAGTATGACAAAGAATTAAAACGAAAGTTTCTTTTGATTTCTATCTATATGTAATAAGGAAGGAGCTTAGTCATCTATTAAGTCAGAAAATTCGTATTAATATTATAAATGTGAAAGTTTGTAAGTATGTATGGATGTTTGTTACTCTTTCACGTCAGAACGGCTGAATGGAACTGGATGAAATTTGGCACAGAGATAGACTATAGTCTGGAATAGCACATGACTACTTTTTATCCCGGAAAAATGTACGGTTCCCGTAGGATAGGTTTGTTTTCGTTTTCCGAAAGTGAGACGCTAGTCTTCTACAAACTCACAATATTATCTTAGTATGGGTAAAAAGTTAAAAATCAAGTGGTGTCTCCTTATTTTATTATTTCTATAAAATAAAGTGTAGGTATGTGATGGGTTATTTTATTCTAGCGGCTCACTCTTGCTTCATTAGGGTTCGCCTCTAGGCAAAGAAAAACAAATCTATTCCACGGGAACCGTACATTTTTCCGGGATAAAAATATGCTATCCCAGACTATAATCTATCTCTGTGCCAAATTTCATCCAGATCCGTGCAGCTATTATGGCGTGATTGAGTAACAAACATCCAAACATCCATCTAAGCTTTCACATTTATAATATTAGTAAGGTTTTTATTAAAATGAAGCCGATTGTTATATTTTCCATCTAAGACGCATCTCAATTAAAGTAGGCTAAAAAGCATAGAAAAAGGTATTACATCCAATTAATTTACTAAAACAGTAAAATCCGGGGCTAAATCTAGTCTAAATATAATAAAACATACTAAATATGATTTATTTATTAACACTGAACTACGAGGATTTCGTTTCCACAATAATAATTAATGACTATAAAATTTGAATTGATTTTAAATTGCTCAATTATTGCAATTAATTTTATTTCACTCAATAGTTTGTATTTGTTTCCGTTTAAATATTCACTAGTGACACATGCTTGCTT
Source organism: Fabriciana adippe (assembly GCA_905404265.1). Lineage (NCBI taxonomy): Eukaryota > Metazoa > Arthropoda > Insecta > Lepidoptera > Nymphalidae > Fabriciana > Fabriciana adippe. The sequence continues at coordinate 1,725,801 of FR989988.1, forward strand.
CACTCACGTTCGTCCCTAGGTACGGTCCTTTAAGGGATGCTTTCCGGGATAAAAACTATCCTATGTCCTTCCCAAGGTCTAAAACTATCTCCATACCAAATATTATCTTAATCGGTTCAGTGGATAAAGCGTGAAAAGGTAACAGACAAACAGACAGACAGACAGACAGACAGAGTTACTTCCGCATTTTCAAAGTACCTAGAATAAGAATAAAAGAGATATAAGATTATATGTAATCTATACATATAATAAAGTTCTAACTGATCGCTGTCTGTACTTGGAAGATATTTGAGAAAAACTTTTATTGGGATCTTTATAAACGCAATAGAACCCATAACGATGACTTTTGGAATTTTTGTCTGTTTGTCTATACGTTTATGCGCGCTAATTTCAGAACGGCTAAACCGATTTGGGTGCGGTTTTCACTAATATATTGTGGTAAGCTTCACGTAACATATAGTATTCCTTTTATTTCAATCGGTTCATAAATCAAAAAGTTATATCAATTTAAATAATCACCTAGAGATGAACCCGAGCGAAGCGAGGGTGAATCGCTAGTCAATAATATTATTATGCTACACTTTTATATTAAACAAACATATTTGGACACAATTTACTTTAAAATTTGATCCAACAGAAAAATGTACTGAAAAAATTTCGATTATCCACTAATCGGATTTTCTAAGGCATAAAACGAATTGGAGATGCAATCCCGGCGTAATTACGACGAACTTCCCGCCGTTCGTCGGACAACAATTATACCGGGATTACGTTTGAAACTCATAACCGTGTCCTGGAATCCCGTTAAATAGGTATAATGTGGGATTAACTGCGCCAGATCATATTACACTTAATTGTTCTCTTAAATACGAATTTATAACTTAGATTACGTTATAGAAATGTTTTTGTACTTACTATAAAGTTTGATCATCAGTGTATTGACCTTTGTTGGAGTTACGCAGTTGTTTATAATGGTTAAGTTTGTTTTAGTTTAGAAAATGTTAAGGTATCTGGCATTCTCTGTCTCTATGATAGAAATTTTGTATATTACAATTATTTTGTAGTTAAAAATTCGAAGGCAGTGGTAGCCCAGTGGTAACGCGTTCGCTTGGAAAACCGAGTGAAGCGGGTTCAAATCCCAGGTCGCGCACCTCTGACATTTTCATATGCGAATCATTTCTTACATGATTACCAATTGTCTTACGGTGAAAGGAAACATCGCGAGGAAACCTGCATGTCTGAGAGAACCTAGCAAGTTTATGAAAGACAATTGTGTAGTCTGCCAACCCGCACTTGGCCTACGGCGTTGTGCACTACGGCCTGATTCCCCTCGGTTTAAATGGAGGCCCATGCTTAGCAATGGGACTTTAAAAAGGGCTAAATACAAACAGTCAGAAATTCTCAAAATATTTCAGAAATTTTGTGGAATTAAATATGTATAAAAATTAAAGGAAATAAAAAAAAATATAAAGAAAGATAGCTTAAAATCTTAAACATTTAATATTTTTAGTTTTTTTTTTTAGTTTTGTTTTTTTGTCTATCTATAATAATTATAATATTCTAAAATATTGTTAATTTTTAAATCAAAGGGTATATCGTATTCAAAATACTTATTCGAGACTTAATAAATAAAGTTCACGTAGAAATTTATGGACTATAAGACTAATCTTGAAATATAAAAATAACCAAATAACTACGTACTACACGTCATGATATAAGATTGATTCTTCATTTTGAAATTCTTAATAAACTGAGTTAAAATATATATAAATAGTGACGAACCCGAGCGAAGCGAGGGTGACTCGCTAGTTTTTTGTATATAAGTATTAGCTGCCCGTTTACAATGTTACCTAAGTAAAAGTAATGTTTCTCAGTAAGCGAACTGTATTCTTTTGAGAAATAAATGAATAAATCTAAAAAAAATATTAACAATTAACACATCTTAAACACAATCATCATACTAACTAAGAGCCGTACACTGTACAGGTAGAAAAAGAGAAACAATTAGTATACCATAATTAGTGAATGCGACGTGACAAGAACGACGTTTCGTTAGTACTAAGCAACTAATTAGGATGGCGCGAGGCAAGTCATTAAGACCCATTCATTATCACACTCGCCTTCATTCAGACAAAATTGTCGTATATTGTATTTCGTATATGTATACACTAGCGACTCACGCTCGCTTCGCTCGCGTTCGTCCCTAGGTACGTTTTCACGGTTAGCTATGTTTATACATAAATAGTAGCTTGCTACTCCTAAGATATTCATTTAAATTATATAGCGATCTACCCCCGCTTTGCTCGGGTGCGTACGCCGTACGCGGATTTTGTTCACAATTTTATGGGTTTTATTTTTTTTTGCGGAACCCTGATTATTTTTCTAAAAAAAAGTAGCCTAAGTTACTCCTTATAACATCAGCTATCTGCCAGTGAAAATTTCGTCAAAATCGGTCCAGCCATTTCGGAGATTAGCAGGAACAAACAGATAGACAGACAGACAGACAAAAATTGTAAAAAACGTTGTTTCGGTATATGTACCGTGTATGTATACATCCATATGTATTTAGTAAAAAGCGGTTATTTTAATGTTACAAACAGACACCCCAATTTTATTTATCTGTAATGTTATAATAAAATTCTGAGTCGAACCTCTACATTAAATATTTTGTGGAAAATCCTATTGAAATATTCATTATTATCGATAAAGAGGCCGAATATATAGTTTTTAGAATTTTTGTGGGTCTGTCTGTCTGAGAACATATCACGAGAAAACCTCTGGACAGATTTTGAAGAAATTTGGTATGGTGATAGCTGGTTATCCGGGTCTACATATAGGTTACTTTTTACTGCAGGAAAATATATCATCTCTGAGAAATCTATACTAACCGTTAAAACGTTCCTAGTGTTGAACCCGAGCGGAGCGAGGGTAAGTCGCTAGTTGTATAATATAAATAAGCAAAGACAAACCAGCACTTATTTCTCCTCTGTTTTGTTTATTAGCCATTGGCCAGCTTTAACGTTTTCAATAAAAAATTACATTTTTGGAAACAGCTTATAATATTAAATTTTATTACTTAACTAGCAACTAACCTTCGCTCCGCTCGGGTCGTCCCTATTTACGTTTTAACGTTTAGTATAGATTTCTCACAGATGAGATTTTCACGCAGTAAAAAGTATCCTATATGTTGACCCGAATAAACAGCTATCATCATACCGAATTTCATCAAAATCCATCCAGTGTTTTTTTCGTGATGCGTCGCAGACAGACAGACAGACAGACAATTTTTTTTTAAATATTTAATTTAAGATTCAGGTTAGTTACAATTTTATTACATGTACGTTTCAGTTTTACAACAATTTAGTATTTTTTAACATCGTTTATTTTTAACTAACTCCAAATGTTTAAATATTTGGAATTAGTTTTTTCTTTATCATATTCAAGTGTACGAATATATAGTATTTATAATTTTACGTTATATCAATTGCACTATTTAGGCCAGTTATATAACATTACTAGCGACTCACCCTCGCTTCGCTTCGGGTTCGTCCCTAGACAAAAACAAATCTATCTCACGGGAACGGTACATTTTTCGGGGATTATATATAGCCTATAGCCTTCCTCAGTTAACGGGCTATCTAAAACAAAAAGAATTTTTCAAAACGGATTAGTTGTTCCTACGATTAGCGCATTCAAGGAAACAAACAAACAAACAAATTCTTCAGCTTTATAATATTAGTATAGATTTCTCACTTCCATAGGTTGACTGGGAGAGATCTTTTCTAGAGATAAGATCACCTCTGCCCACATTGGACTCTGTATTATTTATGATACATTGTTTATATACAATAAAGAACATACGAGTATATAGTGCAGGTGCATATATTCGCTTCGCTTTTCTTTATGTACGCTATATTCATTTTTTCAATGAATATCCTAAGCCTTTATTTATTTTGAGGACTATTTCAAGTCATTGTAGCTGTTTAATTATCTTTTACGGTTGTATTATAACATAAATAAGAAAATAGATTGTTTCCTATAAATTAAAATTAAATATGTTGGGACATTAAGACGCAGAACCATCTTGTTCAATGGTAAGATACGAGGCTTATGTTATGGATACCAGATAGTTGACGCACTACACATATTATATAACTTTAAATGCATACATATTAGAAATATAAACACCCACGACTGGAGTACAAACATTCGTGCTCATTACACAAATGAATACCCCAACGGGACTCGAACCCGCGACTGCTGGCACAGCAAGTATGGTACTGCAAATTGAGCTAAACGTGTCGTCACAGTAAAAATTGTAAGCCAAAATGATGTTACATTACAAAAAAAGTGGAATCGGATTACGACAACATAACATTGTATCATAATCTATTCTATATTTATATATGAAAGGCAAAAGTGATTGACTGATGTATCAACGCACAGGCCAAACTCTTAAGACTAGAAAATTGAAATTTCGCACACGTATTTCTCATATGACGAAGGTATCCACTAAGGAAGGATTTTTCAAAATTCAATCCCCAAAGGGGTGAAATAGGGGATAAAAATTTGTATGAAATTTTTTATTCCTTGGACATATTTTCATGAAATTTCGTATTTTTCGTTGTTTGATCGCGAGCGAAGTCGCAGGTTTTGCTAGTATAATATAAAACTCAACGGTCACATAATCATAAATTTAATTCTCCTAATATGTTTGAACAATTAAAACACTGTCGTCTATATTTAATCTGATTCTTAAAAAATGTAGAATAGAAAGGAAAATTCATTCACAAAAAACTCACACAATTTTTTATCAAAGCGGTTGAAAATCAGGTTGTTTTGGGCTTTGTAATGTACAAAAGAAAACGAATGCCCGTCGCACGTTACCAAGGACGAGCGTACATTTTACGCTATGTAATTACGAGAACATTATATAAACATTGACGGTGGATGTAGCTTAGTTTTATAATATATGTGGCTTACCTTTGAAAATATAACTGGTTTTCCTATTTTACTAGAGTATATGGGTTCGATTTCCGTTAGAGATAAATTATTTACTGTATTGTTAATTTAGATAAAACAAACTGTGCATGTTAGAGTATTTTTTATTATTCTCCGTCTTCATTGTAACTAAAAACTTTTTGGTACCGTATATGCAAAAAAATATATATTACTTTTAGTTTGTCATAATCTATTAAAGTTATCTGCCTATATATTTTGATTTTGGACTAACTAAAACTTAAACTAAACTAAAAAAAAAACTAGATAGAAATCGTTATTATGTTCTTTTACTTGCATAGAAGAACAATACTAACTAATGTTACTTAAGTTACATTTATTTAAAAGGTTAAGTTGAATAAAATATTATTATAAGAAAATATAAAATGTTACTCCCTAAGTTGGGTTGGATATTGATAAATTAAGTCGATTAAAACGTCATATTATACACATATATAGGTAATACATAAAATTTCAAGTAATATCATAAAAAATGATTAATTATCATTAAAATAATCTTTAATATTATAATTACAAACAACTTATAGGTTAGATCTTATACTAATTACTTCATATAAAAGCTCATAAAATCTCAAAAGGTTTTGTCGTTATAGTTATATACAATAATTTGTAACAATATAATACGCAAAGAATAAAATTGCCAACGTTTGTACAACTTTGAAATGAGTTTTGAAAGAAATGACAATTCTAACTTTCAGCCTAAAGAAAAGGCCGCTATTGTAAAGAGACGTTGAAAAATAAATATAATAACCATATAAATCGAGCTGTCCGTTAAACGAGGCGAAAGTTTCTTCATGAAATATAGGCAATGTACTTAAATATTTGAAAAAAAGCTTACATGGATTTGACTTAAAAAAGCTTAAGTTCTATTTCTAGTTTAAACTATTTCTAAAATTAGTATAAATTATAACAAACAATTAATAGGTACAAACTGTTGTTTTAATTGTAAGTAAAATTAGAACAAACCGATTAACATGTTCGCATTTATAATATTGATAGCCATTAATAAAAGGAAAAAATAAATAATATGTAATAAATAAATATGTTAGGATATTAACACACAGCACCATTTAGTTTCATGGTAAGCCACGAGACTTGTGCAATGGATACTAGATAGTTGATACACTACACATATATAACTTTAAATACATACATATTATAAATATAAACACTCATGTCTGGAGTACAAACATTCGTGCTCATCACACAAATGAATGCCCCCAGCGGGACTCGAACCGGCGACATCTGGCACAGCAATTAGGGTCACTACAAACTGATCCAATCGTGTCGTCAAAAAAAATAGTGGTTATATAAGTTTTTTAATAGCTTAATAAATGAAACTTCACGCTAAATCAATAGAAGTGATATTTTTATCTATTTATACATATAATAAAACTGTAACTAAGCCGAATGTACATTGAATATTTTCTGGAAAATCTTATTGAAATAAACATTATTATCAATACAGAGACGAATCTATAGTTTTTAGAATTTTTGTCTGTCTATCTGTTACTGCATCACGAAAAAACCACTGGAGGCATTATGATGAAATTTGGTATAATCATAGCTGGTTATCCGGGTCAACATATAGGATGCTTTTTACTGCGGGAAAATATCTCATCTCTGAGAAATCTATACTAAACGTTAAAATGTAAGTAGGTACGAACCCGAACGGAGCAAAGGTGAGTCGCTAGTAATATATTAAACATATTTATTATTGCTAAGAAAATTATACAAAGAAAAGCAAGTTTTAAATATTTCGTGTATTACAAAAAAACGTAAGCCTCTCAGAAATGGGCTATCAACTATAAGCGTGACTCTGAGCGTAACGTTTGAGCTTTCATTTTTAACCACCTTTCTAAACGGAGAAAGCTCTGTGTTTTTATTTTTGTTGTTCATTTTTGTAAGGTTTTATGGCTAAAGAGATGTAAAGTGACACATTTTTGATGTAATTTATTTATCTATCTGTATATTCGTGTGTTTTTAAATTTGCATTCTGTAGAGATAAAGGAAAAGACGAATATAAAGAAAGGAAAATCTTACAATAATTATTTGATTTTATAGGTTTTAATATACGACAGTTTAATCATAGTATGTATATAGTAAATCATACTTTAATCATAGTGAGTCTTTCCTGTGACCATGATTGCTGTAAAACAATCGAAACGTCGGGAACCAAAAATCAAAATAAATCCGCGAAAAAATCCGAAAAGATAGTTTTATTTAAATGTCAAATATTCGCGTAAATCTAAGAAAGTATTAAACAAAAGCTTCTTACAAAATGCAAGTGCTGACAAAACACTACAATTGTTTACATGAAAAAAACAAATACATGAACAACCTCATATTGTGTTATTGCAAAAATAAACATGGAATTTAAAAATGCATATGAAATTTTAACATTGCGAAATAAAATCCCATGCTTACAAATAGGCCCATTCACTTTAAAAGTAACCATCAGGCAAAACATTTGAGTTTTCATTTTTAAATAAGCACTTAGCACACTACCACTATATTATTACAGAGCGCGAAATAAAAAAAAAAGAAATTAGCCGACAAAAGAAAATAGAGTACACGCCAACTATGTGTAAATTGCTGTGAGACTGAGAATAATTCTTAAAAACTTCCTAGATTTCTCAGATGCACTAAATGTAGTTCACATTTTATTAGTAGCTTAACTAAATTAAATTTATAACTGAAATTAAAAATAGCAAAGTCTATTCGTATGTAGGCTTCTTTATTTATATTATATGATATGTTCGAAAATTGTTAACCGATCTATGTATTAATAGGCAAAGACAAAACGGTTCAGTACTTTTTTTTATGTGTTTGTCAATTTTTGAGAGTGTTATCAATAAAAAAAAAACATTTGGAAGCACTTACTTTTTTTAGGGTTCCGTACCCGAAGGGTGCCAACGGAACCCGATTATTAAGCCTCCGCTGTCAGTCCATTCGCTCGGACATCACAAGGCGTCACGTGACATGACAGACGGACGTCACAAGGCTGTATCTCATGAAATAGAGAATTGAAATTTCCGCAGAATGTGTATTTCTATTGCCGCTATATGTAACAACAAATAATAAAAAACTAAGTTGACGGATTTCAAAAAGGCTGCCATGTAAATTAAAAAAAATCTAACCCTTCGTGTGCGAGTCCAACTCGCACTTGGTTTTCTTCAAATTTTCCAATAATGATCATGGTCGAATTCCAACCACTGCTTAAACACTAGTTTTTATAAATCTATTTTTATCTTTATAGTTGCAAAAAAATTAAACCTTTACTTATAAAGTGCATTTGGCGTGCCTTTTTAATTAAAAAAAAAAAAAAACAAGAAGAAGTTTTTTTTTATTTTGATGAATTTTTGAAGTAAGACCTTTTAATATTTTTTTTTAATTAATTTAATTACTTCCAAAAATGACTAGACGGATTCCAATTAAGCATTTTTATTATAAAGAATAATGCAACATGAAAGTTGAAAGTTTGTGAGTGAATGTGTATAACTACTTCACTTGAGTGAAATTCAGAAAGAAAATAGCTTAAATCCTATAACACTTTCTTAGATTTACGCGAATATTTGACATTTTAAATAAAACTATCTTTTCGGATTTTTTCTCCGATTTATTTTGATTTATGAGACAGAAGAGGCTGTCAGTCTTTCCAGTGGTTGCTGTAGAGCATCCGAAACGTCGGGAACTAAAAGTCAAAATAAATATGCGAAAAAATCCGAAAAGATAGTTTTATCAAACTCAAATACTGTATTAGGACTTAAGCTAACTAACTTTTTGAAGTAAACCTTTTTTACGCACGCTTGACTTGGGACTTGGGGGGTAATCTGGTGAATTTGTTACGAAAGAATGTGCGCACGTACGTTTGTTGCCATGGTAACCGTTGTTATTGTCTGACAAATGATATATAATATTATATTCTTTTCTTAAATTATATTCTATAAATATACGATTGTAATATACCTAATATGAGCTATTTTTAGTATCTCACCTATCCTAATTATTTAAAACATAAATTGAATTTCATAAAGAGTACCGATAACCTACAGAAGTTTTACTTCTTGCGCGTGTACACATTCATACACGCACTCTTTAATTTTTTATCACGTGTAACATTGCGAGCGTAAACAAGTTAGAATTAAATATAAGATAATCTATATCTATAGTCTAGTTCAAAGTTTCAGTTTGACCTTACCTTCCCACGCTCTATATCTAAGAACATGTTAATTAATTAGTTAGAATCAATGCTCCTCAAAGCTATTTTGTGTTAAAGGTATTTTTTTCTAAAATAAGTTTAACGTCTTCTTTCTAATATTGAAATAAACTTATTAAATATATATTTTCATATTTGTAAACATGTGCCTTTCTAAAACCACCTTTTTTCTAGACAAGACAAAGTCGCTATATCCATACTTAATATTATAAATGTCAAAGTGTGTTTGTTTATTTTGTTTGTCCTTCTTTCACATCAAAACAGAGTGACGGATTGGCGTGATTTTTTATGTGGAGATAGTTGAAGGGCTGGAGAGTGACATGCACTACTTTTTTCCGCGAGATTATCTCATTCCGAAGGGGAAAACACGCTATAATACAACCCAAAAAAATATTTATGATCAGAATTACTTGAAAATTGGTATTAATGCTATTTAATACAATTAAGTAAATACCTGTTGTTTTAGCATTTTTTGAAATTCCTCCCATAAGAGGGTAAAGTAGATGATGAAAAATGTGTAAGAAATCTACCTTTTTAGAGTTTTTTTTTGTTGTTTTAGCGCAAGTGAAACAGCGGGTTCTGCTAGTAGAATAATAATTCATTCTAAAAAAGGCTAATAAATATGTTATAATTTGCTATTGTATTTGTATTTCACGTAATCAGCAAGGTCATTTTATTGTTCCATGCTTTAAATATTCTTACTAATAATCTTACGTATGCAATTAGGTTCTCCTTTTACGTAGTAACGTAATAACTTTTTAACATTTTTTTATATATACATTTTATTCTTCTTTATTTTATTTTGGCCTAATAAAGGGTTTCTATGAAGTTATCTGTTATGAAAATTACTTTAAATGTTGTCGAGCAAAGCCATAGTGAATCACTAGTCTTAATGTTACTCGCCTTTCTACCAAATAACATGTTAAAAAGCATTTCAAAATAAAACACTCTGGTATATAATTAGTATCAGACTACAGTACAGTAGCAAAAAGATAAAAAAGCACAACAAGTAACAAATCGGCCGACAAAAGAAAACGTAAAGCACCCAACAATGTGTAAATTGCTATAAGAATGGAAAAGTATTCCGCGGAAAAACGTTAAGGTGGCCAGTCCAATGCAGTGTTGTAAACCGTTTAATATACGGCCCCTCATACTGCGGCTGTTTCAAGCTATATATAACTCAAACGTGAAAGAAAAAAATGTTATTATATACATAAATAATAAATAATTATGATTTTAGATTTTTATTAACGTATTATGTATATATATGTAGTTGTGCCTATATTTTGTGCTATATTATTTGTAAAATATATTTAAAGTTTCTATTTTCTAATAATAATCTTAGGTAGAGTAATGTCGGTCAAAAAGTCATTTTTGTTTTCTATACTGGGGATTTACCCTTGCTTCGTTCGGGGTGTGTCGTTAGATGCTTTTTGAATAAGCTAATGTTCGTTCACTGGTTGATATTCGATCATTATATTATTTTGTTGATATACTTAAAACTTTTTAAACCTAAAAATGAAAATCGGTTGATAAGAAGAGGAGAAAAAGTTACTGAATTATTTTGTCTTTTCCTATTTATATATAAAAAATATACCTATACATATAATAAAACTGTAGAGATCGAATGTCTGTACATAGAAAAAAAAATGCTAAAAACCTAGTCAGGACGATATAAGAAGAGAAATAGAACAAACCCATTTTTTTCATTTTTTTTTTGTTTCTCTGTCTGATTGTCCGTTTGTCTGTTTGTACGGGCTAATCTCCGAAACTGTTAGATCCATTTGAATGAAATTTTGCATAGTGATACCTTATATCCACGGTCAACATTTTAGATACTTTTCATCACGGAAAATTAAATAGTTCCCTCGGGATAGTTAAAAAACCATAGTAACTTATACAGCTTAGTACATAAAAACTACTGATTGGATTTTAATAAAACCTTACAATAATATAGTTCATACATCAGAATAATAAATAGGCTACTTTTTATTCCGGAAAATTCTACGGTTCCTGTGGGATAGCGAGCGAAGCGAGGGTGAGCCACTAGTTGTATATAAAAAAAAATAACTTTTTTCAATTTTTATTATTGATAACACTAAAGCTCGTTATTGGTTACTTAACAAAATAAATAAAATCGTTTAACAAACAGAGGATAAAAAGGCACTGAACTGTTTTGTTTTTGCCTATTTATATTGAGTAGATATAAACAGACGTCGCCAGCGTCTTCTTAGCTTATTGCTATGGTACTAACAGTAGTCTCCGTGTTACTTCAGGTCATAATCTCACAAATACATACACACACAAATTACCTAAATAATTAATGAAGTACCCCATTTATATCTAACTAAAGAGAAAAATAATGACTTTGTAGACATTTTTGTATGGGACATACATACAATAATCGGAATTATCTTGTATATTACACCATACAATATCATACGCATTGCTTACCATTTCTATTTATATATACGTACTACTTGTAACAGGTGTATGACAGATTACAACTCATCAATTAGTTATTCAATAGATTTAATTAAGCTACACTATAATGGCCTATTTGCTAAGGTAATTAGTGCGTCTGCATCCACCTTCAATCCGGTCACTTCTACAATATTCATGATATACATACCTATCTTGTAACATATAATAAAATTGTAACTAAGCCGAATCTGTACATTAAATATTTTTTCTCCTCTTATTGAAATAGACATTATTATCGATAGAGAGACCGAATCTATAGTTTTTAGAATTTTTGTCTGTCTGTCTGTCTGTTACCGCATTACGGAAAAACCATTGGAGGGATTTTGATGAAATTTGGTTTGATGATAGCAGGTTATCCGGGTCAACATATAGGATACATTTTACTGTGGGAAAATTTCTCATCTCTGAGAAATCTTTACTAAACGTTAAAATATAAATAGAGACAAACCCGAGCAGAGCGAGGGTGAGTCACTAGTATAATATATAACTAGGATAAGTTTTATTTACTCTTGAATAAATAAAATGTAATTTAAAAACAAAAAATTGATTTTAAGGAAATATTACAATAATATCACATGAAAAAGTGATATCTGTCTATAATCTATATTTGTATTAATATATAAAGCTAAAAAGTTTGTTTGTTTGTACGTACAACTATACGTTCTACGAACATAGAGACTGAAGTAATAAAATAAAATTGAACGTGGGCGGAGCCGCAGAAAAACTCAAGTATCGAAAAAAAAATACTTTTAACATACACAATCTTCAGTCACTCATGAATTTTTTTTGGATAATTCTAAAAAAAATCTATATAATAGAGTAATATTAATTATTTTTTCCCTTATAATTATATGACGTATACGCACAGTTGTTAGTTAAAACAATGATTATGCTTCTTGTGAAACAACATAGATACGATCTGGTGAAATGAGAAGACGGCGGAGCATGCCAAATGCAGTTTCATATTTGGTAAGGATTGCTACAGACTAAAACTTACATTGTGTCCGGAATACAAAAGATTTTATGATTAGTAAAAATTTAGGATTTTTATTAACATTATTTTATGGAAATGTACTCTTCAAATTATATTTCAATGAATAAAATTATTATTAACTATTTAGATATTATTAAAAAATCTTCCTTAATAAAAAATATAACAATAATAACCTACAAAAACTGTACCAGAAAAAAAAAACATACTAAATGGCTGTCTTAAACATGGACAAACGTAAAGACACTTTCGCATTTATAATAATTACAGCATTACAGCGGTTTATTTATGTGTAGGTTAGGTTTCCTCAATGTATAAATATACTCGCCTTAGTGCTTATGTTCAAACTTTATATTATTATTCTTATTGTTCTTTATAGTAGAGAGTGTTTTCCTTTATTTTAAAAACAAAACTTATTTATTATTTTATTTTATATACTAGCGATTCACCCTCTCGTAACTCCGATTCGTCCCTAGGTTGATTCTCCATGTAAACTTCCATCCCCATTTTCACCCCTTAAAGGATTTCCGGAATATTTTATATAGATTCTGGAATAAAAAAAAATCCGGAATAAATAAAATATCCTATGTCCTTCTCAGGGTTTCAACCTATCTTCTTACCAAATTTTCAGTAATCTTTGAGTCTATTTGTTATAAACATACAAAAGTACAAATCTTTTCTCTTTATAATAGTAGTGTAGGTTATTTTTTTATTAACCGACTTCCAAAAGGAGGAGGTTATCAATTCGATTGGTATTTTTTTTTTATGTATGTACATCGATTACTCTGAGATTTATAATCCGATTTGCGTGATTTTTTTTTGTTTGATGCGGTTTAGTTGCCATGTGGTCCCATAAAAATTTAACATAGTTTGGCCGAGTAGTTTTCATTTTATGGAAAAAAAAATTATGATTTTTTTTGTTTACGTGGACGTAATTTTATGTGTGTTCGCGGATTGCTTCGTCATTCATGAACCGATTTTAATGATTCTTTTTTTGTTTGAAAGGAGATATTTCAAGAGTGGTACTATAATAAGGAGACCAGGATCTGATGATGGCATCCTAGAGAAATCGAGGGGAACCTTCAAAAATCGTAGTGGCGACTAGTGCGCTTGTTAATTTTTTTCATTAAGTATTTTAAAGCACTACTATTTAACGAAGGTCTGGAGTCGATCTGATAATGGAGCCGACAGATAGTCGAGGAAACTCCTCAACGATTTACAGCAATTACCTGGTGTCTGGGCTTGATTAATTTGTATTGATGGGAACTTTACACCTAGATGGGTTGTGACTGTCATTAGGGGTCTGAATAAATGGCTGAATCGAATATGTTTTTAAAAATCTTTTTTCTTACAATTTACCTGCTTATTACGTCTACACCAAAAATGGAAAAATAAAAACTTAAAAAAAAAATAAAAACCGACTTCCAGGCACAGAAAAGTAAAAAATAACCTAACGGGGGTTTTCATTTAGAATAGATACATAATCAGATATTTTCGAAGTCGGTGCCAGACAATACAAATTAAAGCACACCGACTTCGAAAATATCTGATTAGGTATCTATTCTAAATGAAAACCCCCGTTAGGTTATTTTTTACTTTTCTGTGCCTGGAAGTCGGTTTTTATATTTTTTTTAAAGTTTTTTTACCAATAGAATTGTTATTTAAAAGTCAATAATTCTGTAAAAAATGTCCAATTTCAATAATATTTCAAATTGGGCAGGCAATGCCAGATTATCGAGTTCAAGCAAACAAGCACAAAATAAACAAACTCATAGGTTTCATACATACATATATTCATATAAATATAGACTACATTGGGAATAGTAGAAATTCATCAAACATACGAGACAAGTTAGATATTTTTTATTTGCACAGTTTTGAAGTGTATCGACTACCTTAATATTTGAAGGAATTGTTCGAAGCCAAACTTAGTTTCGTCGTCTGTAAATATGGACAATATTGCCCACTTGCTAATTGAATTTCCACTGCTGTTATAAACTTTGAATTTTGTTCACTGAAATATATTTATTTCAGGAGATGCATTTTAAAAGATCACATATTGACACAGTCCTAATTGATAGGTGTTGTTAAAACGTTTTCAGTCCAATTCGGAAAATAAACAGTCATAGTAATGAAAACCTGAATTTAACTGTACACAGAGTTTAACATACAATTTTGTATGTTAAATTGAATAAGTTATAAATAATAACGCATACGGATTAACAAATTGGAAAAAATCTAATATATAAAAAATTCTTGTCGCGGTGTTGGTGGTTGTACTCCTCCGAAACGGCTTGACCGATTTTAATGTTTTTTTTTTGTATATTTGGTAGGTATGAGAATAGATTGTAAAGTATTTTTTTATTGTCCTACCCCCAACCCCCATTTTTTAATCACAATTTTACTATTTTTGTATGAACAATATATTAGATAATAATATATAGAGATTTTTTGTAGATTGGGCGCGGGCGTAGCCGCGGGTTCTGCTAGTAAATAAATAAAAATAACCGACCCGACCCGAGGGAACGAATCGAACATACATACATACAAAAGAAAAATAATTGCTTTTCTTTTTTAATTACATGTGTTGTATTTTAAAATTCTTATAATATTTTAATCTTATATTCTTCATTCGCCGATCGATAAACTAGAGTAAGCTGAGTTAATCGTCACTAAAAATTAATTTAGTGTAACACTTTTAAATGAAAATTCTAAAACTAAACCCAAATTTATCATTCAAACTAAAAAATAAAATAAATTATAAGGTTTTATTTCCATATTGGAGACATATTAAAATCGAAACTTTCGATTTACCGGTTCATGACAAAACATTTCATGTCGGTTCTACTCCGATTTCCGAGAATAAGCCAGCAAAAGTAGTTTGTGTACTGTTACACAACTGGATGGATGAACTACGGTACCCTTTTAAACTAAATAAGATTAAAAGCAAGCGAGTTTTCCGACGAGGCTACTAGAAATTCGCCCGGTCTTTCTGATGAATTAAAGCAGTGATAAGGTAGGTTTTCGTTAGTTTAGTTTTTGTTTCTTTTCTCTTTTATATGTCTCTATTGTTAAATCACACTTAGATGTACTAGAAGATTTAAGGATCATGAATAAGTGTACTACTTGGCGTACACTTAAATGTATGAAATATTTAGTATTTGTAACAGTTTAATAATTTTATATACGAGTATCTATAATGTTATTAAGATATCTCAAATTCAGAACATGTGTCATAGTAGCGACTTACCTTCGCTTCGCTCGGGTTCGTCTCTAGAAAAAAAAAACTAAATATATTCTACGGGAACCGTACATTTTTCTGGGATAAAAAGTAATTTATGTGCTATTCCAGACTTTAATCTATCTCTGTGTCAAATCTCATCCAGATCTGTTCATCCGTTCTGGCGTGATTGAGTAACAAACATCCATCCAAAAATCTGAACTTTCACATTTATAATATTATTAAGATTGAGATACGTTATCAAAACACCGTGAACAACTTTGAAAAAAAAATCATTCGTCCAAATTTTCACTGGATTGAATATGCCGATTTAATTAGATATTTAATTAGAACTAGTAACTGTTTTTTAATAAACATCATCCTCCTGCCCATTTCCCAAATTACTTGGGGTCGGCGCAGTATGTCTTCCTTACTGATCGGTTTTGGCAAAAGTTTTACGATCGGCCACCTGCTTGAAATCAACCCTCTTTGGGAATTAGGAAGAAGAGTGAATGAAGAATTAAGAATTAGGAAAGTTAGGTTTTTTTTTAATATAAACAGGTAAATAATGATTATTGCCGAATTTCGACCACTGGATAAATACTAGCAATAATATTCCTAGGTCTAGGAAGTTATGAGCCAATGAGCCAATTTTAATGACAATTTCTCTGGGGATACATTTTTTGCTATTTTTAAGACTTCACGAAAGTGGAGTTGCGTACAGATGAGCGTTTCTCCGAAATAATAATATCTTAAACTATTATTAAATGTCTTAATCTTTTTTCTCGATGTACTCTACAAGAAAACAAAAGTAATAACTATTACATTAATTATATTAATTAAGAAGAAGATAAAATATTGTTCTAATTTAATGAAGAGATATGTAGCTTCTAATAAGCTTCTTATTACAGAATTATTTGATATGTAATATTTTTATTTAATACTGAATTTCACTGATATCTAATATAATTTGACAACTGTTTTTTTTTATCTGTTTGTTTTATAACTTTTAAACACCTATGCTGAAGCAACATTAATCGGTACGTCATAGCGTATTTTTTTTAATTCTTAAAAGCATATGAAAGCTCTTTTTAATATCTACTAGGCACAGGCCTACCTTCAAAACGAGATCATAGTCCATCACGCTGGCCAAGTGCGGATTGGCGGAGTTCACACCTCTTTCGAAAAGTTGCTAAATTTTCTCAGACATACAGATTTCCTCACAGTTTCCTTTACATCAGCAAACCCTAATAACATTTCTAAGTAATATAAATAATAATTTTAAAATTATTTCAATACTAAAATAACTTATTTTTCTTATTAATATCCACTTTCTTGAGCGTAGATTTAAATAAATACTACTTAGCCTGAATGCATCCTTTCAAAGTAATGTATGGGGATAGTATAATCAAGACGCCGGCGGCTCTTCGTCAAAGAACGTAATGTCGTGCCTGGAGCGAAATATTGTTAGACTAATGAGTAGAGAAAAATGTAAGTTATATTTAAACTAATATTTGATCACGGTTTTGTTTACAGTTTTAAGCAAAACATAACCTCTTTTTCATAAACTTTCATCAAAATTAAACGTCGATTAATATATTTTTATACATTATAAAGCTGCTGTATCAAAGATAGAGATAGAAGACATAATCGTATTATCTTATTATAAATTTTCATTGGTATGACATTTTTTGCTATTTTAACCGATTTCGCGCAAGAAGAGGTTCTTTATCGGGCAGTACATACATATCCGTTTTTGGTATTATTATTAATATCTTGAATAATATCTTATAATATTCAATGAGCAATTCTTATATACTCGTATATATATATATATATATATATATATATATATATATATATATATATATATATATATATATATATATGTATAAATTTATTTCGTGTATCTCGGAAACAGCTCTAACGATTTGGATAAAATTATCTATTTAAATAAAGTTATAAGTCACGTTATAGGTCTCTTTTTGAGAAAAAAACCGCAATTTTTATATCTATTCTCCCAGGTGCTATTTTAAGGGGCCTGTAAAAGTACCTTAACTCTAACGGCATTGATTATTATGTAAGTAGGTAAATGTTATATCTAAGAAATATTAATTTTAACATCATATTATATCAAATTCGTAGCAACACTCGTTTATATCCACTCATCCGTAGTTAATTACATCTACCATATGTAATCCAAAGGAAACTTAAATTTCAAATTTATAATCAAAGGAAAATCATACTTATTCCAAGTGATTTAGGTATATTTTACTATGCTTTTTAAATATTGCTATAGCTTGTTTTTTAGTCTCCTTCTTTTCGTACGAGACAAGAACCTTTTCCGTTCAGAAGTTTCGCGAATTTTTCCTAATTAAATGTTGCAAGTTCATTATATGGTACAGTATTTACTATTGTTTTGTAAAAAGTTCTTCAATGTTGTAAAGAAAAGCTCAACCGGTCTTATTAGTGGCTTGTAATGAAAGCTGAGCTTATTTACTTTAGATATATCCGTAAGATAATTAAGTTGTACGGGAAGCTTTATTTTGAAATGTTTTGTATTATGGTCTCTAAAGCTACTATTAAGGTCTATATAACCTTCGTCATTTTGAAACTAAAAACGTCAAAATTAATTAACTATATTTTTATATAGTTAGTATTTTACACATTAAACTACTCATACTTTCTTGATAATACTAAAAAACATATACAAAAATGATATTCTAACTTTAAACCGCATAAACAGACAGACAAAAGATTTAGAATTTCATACATCACAAACATACATACATATAAAAAAAAATAGATAATTAACAAAAACCCAGCTCAACGTTTCATTCATTTACAATGAAATGTGCAAAAGTTTACGTGTCAGATAGTAGCTGCTTTATTTCCTGGCGTATAGGCGTGGTACCAGATTACAAGGGCTTAGATAACGGCTTGGAAATAAAACCTACTGGCTAATTAGTGGTTGGGGTCGGGCGAGCGTCGATGCAAATTTGACCACGCCGCGTAAATTACTGCCACTGTAATGTTATTTCGTATGCTATTGTACTTATTTCGGTGCAATTAGTGAAGGTATTTAGAACCGATTGTCGGATTATGCACTGTGTTATGCTTAGGTACGCCTGTTTATTGGTTTGGAATTTCGATCTGTTTATCTAAGTCAGGTTTTGTTTTGTATAGCTAAAGGTAGTGGGTTCGATGTTGATTGACTTTATTCAATACTAGCGGCTCACCCTCGCTTCGTTCGGGTTCTCCTCTATACAAAAACAAATCTAATCCCAGGGGAACCGTACATTTTTCCAGTGTAAGGTATCAGCATGCCAAAATTTTTACTAAATATTTTATGCACCTAATAAGTTGTTGTGTTCATCAACAAAAAATATTTCGGGTTGATTAAACGTTTTTCCGTACAAAATGTATGGGAAATGATTTTGGCGGTTTCTGTCATTTCTAGTACTCATACCTTAAATGGTCCCATGGAGTCTTTTGATCCCTACATGAAATAGGATCGATTGACATAAAAAATTTTTTTTGATATTTTAGCATTTTTCTCGCTGACTGTAATTTTTTTCCAAAATCTGTGAATGCAGTTCAAATTATTTCAAAAAGTTATGGATGGTCTCCTAGGAACGTTTTCCTGTAACTATAGTATTTAAGGTACCTGCCCCTACTGTCTCATCTCAAAAATCCACCATATATGTATATATATATATATATATATAAATGATTTATTTAGATGGTGCTGTGTGTCACTGTCCCTACATATTTATTTATTTATATGTGTATCTATATAAATATAAAACATTACTCAAAATTAAAAAAAAAAACTTTTTACTTAATATTAAGATAACAGTAAATCCTAATTTAAAATATAGCTTGCGACCGTCTATTTTAAAGCCAGTGGACATAATCCACGTCCAAATAGATGAAACAATTAACTCGAGTACCGTATTAGTGCATTTAGGATCATTTAGCTATATGGTATTTTATTGGTTATTTTATAACAGTTTGTATAATTACTTTTGACTGAAAAGATACGATGAATAAAAATATTATCCTGCACAGGTATCAAATCTACGATCATAAGAGAAGAAAATTGTGCTTATCTCAAGATTTTTTTTCTGTGCCACACAGATATGTATTAAAAATTGACATGAGGGTATTATCATTTTAAACCAACAACAAAAATACAGTCTAACTAATAACCGTAACCGTATACTAGAGACTTCATCTCGAGTTATCTCAGATAAAGTAGAAGAACTGAAAGTAGGGGGAGGCTTCATTAACCGAATCAAACGTCGCAAAACTACTGCTAATATCTGAATATTTTAAAAGTTATTTATTTATTTTTTAGGTTTATTTACAATCACTTAAACTAAGTGTAGTGATTACTTAAAAATAAACACAGCATGCACAGAAATAAAGTTTTTTAAATATTATACATAATATATTTAAGAAGTAAACAAATTTTTTGAAGTGAAAACTTCTGTAGGCAGGTTTGGGTGGGGAGTAAATTAATGTAAGTCGTCATCGACATGGTCACGTGACGTGTTAACGCTAACACTTAGAGTGCCGATAGATGTCAGAACCAGACAAATGCAAACAATTAATTTGAATATCCAAAAATAACAACTGTTTGTTTATAGTTTCAAGTTTTCACTTCTGTCGGCAGTCCTCATGACTGCTTTTTTAATTAATCATTGTTCTATTATGAGTAAGTACACAGTTACATTAATCTAACAATCATAATATTATATAAGTATATATACTTACGTTTTAACGTGGAGTATAGATTTCTCAAAGATGAGATATTTTCTGCAGTAAAAAGTACCTTACTATATGTTGACCCGGATAACCAGCTACCATCATACCAAACTTCATCAAAATCCCTCCAGTGGTTTTTCCGTGATGCAGTAACAGACAGACAGGCAGACAAATAGACAAACAGACAGACAGAAAAAATTCTAAAAACTATAGATTCGGCCTCTGTATCGATAATAAAATCTGTTTCAATAGAAATATTCTAAAAAAATTTTAGGTACAGATTCGGCTTAGTTACGATTTTATTATATGTATTGGTAGACTACCAATGTTGGTGCAAATGGTTTTGCGGAAGTTCTCTTAGGAATCAGCAAAAGTTAAATAAAATACTTAGTTTTTATTAACTGCAGGTACTTATTTTAATTTATCTATTATATTCAAATTTTCATAACATCTTATATCCATGTTATAAAAAATATGAATCGCGATCGAACGAGCGGAAATGCATAGGCACAGGAAATGAACGTTTGCAATACAAGATGGCCGCGATGGATGGTCCGATTTACTGGACGCTGTATGAAAAATTTAGTGGGGAAAAATGTTTCAATGCGCTCCTATCCCACGAGAATATTTTAAACTTTTAGGACTTTTGACTAAAATAAGTAAATCTCTTGTGAAATATATAAATAAATATTACCTTATATATACCTTTGCTCTCCATTTTATTAAAATAATATATTGTTTATTCTTAGGTATATAAATATAAGCTGAGGAACTATTTAAAGGTAAAAATAAAAAGGTAGGAAGCTATTATTGAGTCAAACAGGTGTCTTATCAATGCTTGCAAATGCAAATATATATAATAAGATTATAATATTATGTATTTTAAGATATTAAAAGAGCATATTATTCTATATGCATACATTTAAGTCGTGATAAAATTAACAAAAGTTTATATACATAAATATAAGATAAACGAACTCATGTTAAAATTATTATTTGTTACAGGGTGTGCTTTCCTGACCTATTTCAATCCAGAAAGTGCATCGAGTGCACAATCCGCCCTCCATGAAAAACGAACGTTACCAGGGGTGAGTATTACTTGTTTACAATAAGTTAGTCTGTCTATTTGTTATAATAGCAGTTTTGGCTTTTATAAAAATAAAATAATACATTTCTCTTTAGGCGTTGTGGAGAAGCAATAACCTCCATGCCGGAGGTCGCAGGTTCGGATTTCTTGGAAAACAAATGGTCATTACTTTAATCCATTATACATATGACTATTTAATATAAAATAATTTAGTAATTTCATTCGTTTCAGATAAGCGTTTAATATGTTTAGAAGGTTAAATAAATACTGCGTAAGATTCGTCACTTAAAATTTGAATTTTACAAGCACTTTTAGATTACAATTTCTCAAACACGCAATTATTGTGTAGTTTTTAATAATAGCAACCCAAATTAAATATTTCTTAAATTGTACAACTATAATAACCTCAATTAGAATTATTTATAGTACGGTATATCGATGCCATGACTCTCTTTTTCTAAATTATTGTATAAGTCTATCTATATAAATAAAAATGAATAACCGAAATGTATGTACGCGCATAACTTTCGATCGACTTGCACCAAATTGGATAATTCTTTTTTTTAGTGTTTGTGCCGGGACAAGTTTTGTATAGAAGAATATTAAAAGGAAGGAAACATTTTTTACTAAAATATTTTTTTTTTAATCTCATGATATGAAAAGTGAGTGAATAAAATAGTTTCAAGCCCGGAAATCATCCCTTAAGATTGTGAGAATGGGGATGAAAGTTTGTATGGGGAAGCAAGATAGGAACGATCCCGAGCGATGCGAGGGTGAGTCGCTATGTTATAATATTAGTAAGATTTGCCATTGACTTGAATTACAGTTCAGTTGAGAAGATAAGATAATTAATTAGATAATTGCCCTAAAATTTTAAGCAAAGTAAGGACGGTAAAATAGTTTAAAATATTTTAAAACCACTATAATATTGAAATTTTAACTTTTGTTACATATTTATTGTTACATCGAATATAATGAAAACTAACAGAATGATGTTAAAATTAATTGGAATATAAAACAAATTGACAAAACGACATTTAAATTTAATGGTTCCATGTTTTACAAGTAAAAAAATTTTCAATAATCGTCATATATAGCTTTGTTAAGTGAAATCCGCTCACGTCAATATATATCCGCCAAATAAATATTTTTAACGCACCTGCCTTAAAATTTGTGTAGAATATATTGTCAGATTTATTGGTCAGGATGATTTATAGTATGTAAACAATTTAACTGATTGGATATTCGAATAAAAATCACATTTTATTTAACAATTTAAACTGTATTTCCTTTTTTGTGGGATATTTCGAGTAATTGAATTATTTATTTAAGCTTTTTTATTTACATAGGTGGATGTTTGGTTATATACTAGTACTCGATTACAGTTTCACTTGTATGGTTTATGAAATAGACTGTTATTTAGATAGAGGTTAGATTTTATTAGAATCGATATATATATATATATATATATATATATATATATATATATATATATATATATATATATATATATATATATATATATATATATAAAGAAATATTAATATTTATAATAGTAGATAAATATAATACATTTGTAAGTATCTCTTCTCATGTATGAGACCTAAGTTTTTGTTTTCAGATCAGTTGCTACATACTACGAGTAAATTTACATGTAAGATGCCATTTTTGACAATAAAAATTAAGACGTTTTGTTATTTTTATATGAAGTTCTTTTTTCTATTTTTATTCTTTCTTCGTCAAATGTTGTTTTGATCAAAGATGGAATGAACTCATCCAAAGTATCAACACACTGTTTATTTAATTTAAACAGTTTTGACAGTATCATTCACTAAAATAAGAAAAATAATCATCACTGTACGTACTGCTGTTGATATAACGCATGACAATATTTTAAGAATTTACTCTAACACTTTTTAAATAAAACATTTTTTTTGATCTTTTATTTAACATTTTGTTTCCGACGTTTCCTCGATAACTTTTTATTTTATTTTTAATTCTACAACTTCAGTGCCATTTTTCTTTTCTTCCAAATTATTGTATAATTTTGTGGGTAGACTGCCTGCGATAAGCATAACTTTAAGAGATCAAAAAAAATCTTCCCTCCCATGATTGCTGCAAAGCATTCGAAACGTCAGGAACCAAAAATCAAAATAAATTTGATAAAAAAACTCTTGAGAACTTGGGAAAAAAATCCGTCGGTAACCAAAAATCAAAATGAATCCGCGAAATATTTCGAAAAGATAGTTTTGTTTAAAAAAAAATCTATTCGCATAAATCTAAGAAAGATTTAA
This sequence comes from Fabriciana adippe, assembly GCA_905404265.1. NCBI lineage: Eukaryota > Metazoa > Arthropoda > Insecta > Lepidoptera > Nymphalidae > Fabriciana > Fabriciana adippe. Next base: position 1,749,885 of record FR989988.1, read on the forward strand.
AACTAACAAAATCTTTTCTCCTAAACATAATTAAAGACATTTTCTTATTAGGTACACTAGAACAATTCTAGATATAAACCACACGTGGCAATTTAAATGCGTCGAGCGTACAAGCAAAAAAATTCACTGAATCGCACGATAAGGTTACTACCTAGGCAGTACGAAGTAATTTCCTTACACAATTTAATGCAGACGTAAAATTAACCACTACTTTATATTCCGTTGCGCTCACTCTCGTAACAACGAGTGTAATTTTATTTAAGTATAAAACGATTTCGAGTAATGACTGTATCGCCGTAAACGCACGTCGCACAATATTACCTTAGGAATTATTTAACTGGAATGAATTTATATGTTAAAATATTATATGGTGGAAATAATATATTCATTATATTAAATACTAGCGGATCACCCTATACTAGAGCCTCACCCTCGCTCCGCTCAGGTTTGTCCCTTGGTACGTTTTAACGGTTAGTATAGATTTCTCAGAGATGAGATAATTTCCCGCAGTAAAAAGTATCCTATATGTTGGTTGACCCGGATAATCAGTTATCATCATAGCAAATTTCATCGGAATTTGATTATATAATATTTTTTGGAAAGTTTTATTGAAATAGTCATTATTATCGATATAAAGTCCGAATCTATAGTTTTTAGATTTTTTGTCTGTCTGTCTGTCTGTCTGGGAACGCATCACGAGAACACTACTCTACTGGATAGATTTTGATGTTCGCTATGATGATACCAACATATAGAATACTTTTTACTGCGGAAAAACACCTCATCTCTGAGAAATCTATACTAAACGTTAAAATGTAACTAAGTACGAACTCGAGTAGAGCGAGGGTGAGTCTCTAGTTTACGATAAACAGTTATATTTTTACGAAACGTCATGTGTCTACCTCGTTCAGAAAGATTCTGACAAGAAATGATGAAAGGAGTTCAACCCACTCTTTTCTAAATGAAATTATAAATAACACATTATTACTTATATGTGTTATTCTTTTCACTAATACTTTCATCGCATATATTAATGACCGTCTTTTATTCATATTTCATTAAGTTCTATTAAGAAAATTCTATATCATAACTACACCATAAATACCAAAAATTGTTTATTGGTTTTTCCTCCTTTATCGCAGTAATAACAACTAAATGTGTATTTAATATGGACATAGTTTACGACTGCTGAGCATCTGAAAGCGATATGTAATAAGTAGATTTTATTGACAGACGTAAAAAAAGGCAAAAAAGCTTAGTAAGCTCGCTGTTAAAATCAAAAGCTTTTATTAATTATTGTTTTGTTTTCATGTCATTTATCAAATAGATAAATAAAATTAGGGTGAAAGTTGAGTTTTTCCATACTTTTTTATGTGCAGCTATCAAATTTTAACAATTTTAACAAACTTTAAAGCGTAAGAAGTAAGTTCGGAACAGAATCATCATACAGCCATGTGGTGAAATTACCATACACCACGTTCTTCACACAAGGCTTTGTGGTCACGAAATTCGACGTTGTATTGATTAGACGCTTATTTAGCGAACCATGTATTCGAACTGTCTGTAGCGGATGCAAATTTACTTTTGATGGTTAATTGTAGATAATTAAGCTTATATCTTAAACAATAAACACAGATGACACAGCTTCATGTATTATACGTTTTATATACGTATTACGTATATTATTACTTATATACGTAAATTCATCTATATGTATATATATAAAAAACTAAGTCGGGTTAGTTACACCATTTATAACTGAAGAATGGCTGGATCGATTTTCATGATCTTTGAGTTGTTGGATTTGTCTCCGCCTCGAATAGCAGATTAACTATTAAAACATTGGAAAAATTCACGATAAAAAAAATCACATTGTTAATAACTATTTATATATATTTAAAAAGTACCTACGGACGCACCCAAGCGAGGCGAGGTGATATAATTATTAATAACTTAGTAGCATACTCTCGCTTCGCTTGTGTCCGTGCTGAGATGCTTTTTACGACTTGACTCCGTGTCGAATTTTTGTGAAAATCATCAGCGTAACCTTTTGGTAAATTTTATTATAAACAGTACCGTATGTGGTTTTTTAGGCCATAATATGTACTAAATCTCCAAAATTTAGTGTACATACAAACACACATCCATACATACAAACAACATATTTGCATGAAAACTAAAATCTTACTCAATTAATTTACTTTACCAATATTAACCTCAAGTGAAAGAAAAATTTAAGCATTATTAAACCGATAAAATTATTAGACCACCTCGCTGGATAAAAAGCCTTTAAAACTCATACGATACATACCATACGTATTTTAATTTTTGATCTCCGTCCTAATCTTTCCCATAAAGTCATATTCGCGAGCCCCAGCCCACGCACTGAATATAAATTGTGTCATTTCGTAAAGCCCTAATGGAAAAGCAGATTAAATAATTCAGGCGTAAGAAATTTTGAGCCCATAACGGCATTCATAAATAATAAGGTTAGCACATAGAGCGCGTTTACGTTTTTTTGCAGTTTATTTTATTTATATTCCATAAAGGCGTTAGCTGATATCAATATGGGGGCTTAGATGAGATGGCAGAAACAGTCGCTGATAAAGCCATGGTATCATAGTTTTTGTCATTTCACTACATTTTTTTTATTTTATTATAAAATGTCATCTTATATATCTAAGACAACACGTTTGGCTCAGTATGTAGTGTTTGCTGTGCAAGCGGTCACGGGTTTGAGTCCCGCTAGGGCCATTCATTTGTGTGATGAGCACAAATGAATTCCAGTCATAGGTGTTTATATTTATTAAATGTATGTACTTAAAGTTATATATGTGTATTGTATCAACTATCTGGTATCCATAACACAAACCTCGTAGCTTACAATAGAATTAAATGGTGCTGTGTGTTAATGTTCCAACATATTTATTTTATTTATTTTTATACAAGTCCTCTAGTGAATTTGCATTAATTAGTAATATATGATACAGTGGCATGGACAAAACATTGCTTACGAGGGAGAGAAATCGCAAATCCTTTCCTTAACTTTATACATATATGATTTCTTTGTTGCATTATCTGAAACGCAACAAATAAACAAGGTTTTACAAATAGTTAGTCGGTCCAGCCGTTTTTTAGATAATCTACTGCAATCACCTAGTGTGTGGGGCGATCGATAAAATGTTAGCTTAAAGCTCAACAATTAAAAGCTATAAAAGCTAAGCTGTAGTTAATTATATTTTATAAAATTTCAAAATTAAAAATGTCATAACTTTCAACCAATATGATTGCGATAAGCTTTGAAATGTTGCAAGGGTTTCCGGATATTTCATAGGGAAATTCTGAGTGTATTTCCCGCGGGCCACCTCCGGGGGATTCCCAAAACGTGTTTATACGTGATCATAGAAAAATCATAACAAGTTGTAGTGTACGTGTACGTTTTAATAAATTTTTGGGTCCGCCAACTACTTTGTTATTTACATAAACATCTTTTTGTTTACTACTAAGAAAAACAGTGGGCTAATACATATTTGATGTTAGTATTTTTTGTTTGAAGTATGCCGATAAAAATGGCTTATGAGTGAATTTAGGATATCAGTTATCTCCAATCCAAATTATAATCATATCAGTAGAGACCTTACAGTGTTTCGAGAGAAGCTGGCATTCAGACAGTTATATACATACAAACTTTAAAATTTATAAAAATAAATTAAATTAGAAAAAAAAAATGGTGCTTCTTAACGGTTAGTATAGATTTCTTAGAAATGAGATATTTCCCCGCAGTAAAAAATATCCTATATGTTGACCCGGATAACCAGTTATCATCATACCCAATTTCATCAAAATCTATCTAGTGGTTTTTTCGTGATGCGTTCCCAGACAGACAGACAAACAAATTCAATAAACTATATATTTGGATCTGTATCAATAATAATGACTATTCCAATAAGATATTCCAAAAAAATATTTAATGTACAGATTCAACTCAGAATTTTAATATATGTATAGATTATAAAAATTTGTTAAAACGCGCTATTTGAATAAGCTAAGTAAATTTAAATAAGGGCAAAACCGAGGCGTATGAAACTACATGTAATAATTAACATTGGTGTTGGAAGAACTTTAAATACTAAAGAGAGTAAAAGTAAATAACGAAAGGGCTAACAATAGGTTCAAATGTTATGACCTATTTTAGAAACTTTTATACTGAATATCGGACTTCGAGTGTTAGCTTCACGTTTGTAAAATATTTATATAGGCCATTCAGATATCCATCTCAGCCTATAACAATCCTACATACCTACTGTGAGTTAATTATACTTTGGAAATAGGCGAGAAAGTCGTCTAGTTATAAAGATATATTTAACTAGTGGTTTTTCCTGGATGCTCTTATACGTATTTAGCCCTTTTTTTAACGTCCCACTGCTGGGCACGGGCCTCCCTTCAATAGGTACGAGGGGGATCAGGCCATAGTCCACCACGCTGGCCAAGTACAGGTTGGCGGACTTCACATATCTTTCGATAACTTGTTAGGTTATCTCAGACATGCAGGTTTCCTCACGATGTTTTTCTTCACAGTAAGATAAATGGTAATCATGTTGAAAATGATTCACACATGAAAATATTAAGACCTGGGATTTGAACCCGCTTCACTCGGTTACCCAAGCGAGCACGTCACCACTGGGCTACCATTGTATCTAAATGCTCCTATATTCCAACTATATTATAGCCTATATAGACTATACAGATCAGTCAAAAACTGTTCATAGCAAAACATCATATTTTTAAGGATTTTATAGTAAATACTGGAAAAAGTCTGTACTCTGATATATGTGATTTTTTTATGTTTTGTAGGCTTCGCTTAAATTTTACGAATATCTGATAACATGTAATTTGACAAATCAAGTGATTAACAATTTTAAATTTTGATCAATCTTTAGTTTCTTATTGATGGAAATGTGTGGAATTGAAAAATATTGACTCTTTTGCGGGCTATCTATATTGTTATAATGATAAAATAAATGTATCTTCGATATTTAAAAGAGCATCTGTTGAGTTTCTCTCCAGCTCTTCTCAGCAGAACTGCTTTCCGAGCCGGTGGTAGCTTCCTCACGGACAGACTACACTGACGCTTACATTAAATTGACGGTTCAAAAGCACTTGTAATAAGTCTAATTGAACAAATTTTATTTCATTTCATTTCATTTGACTAGTCAAGTATTTGACGAGGTCCTGCTTAACCTTTACATGAATAAGCCAATAAATATTATATATTACAGTCTTTTTTAAAAATTGTATAATAGATTTCACTATTAATTAATGTTAGGAAGATTGTGATAAAATATTATTTTTATAACATTATTCTTCTTCTTTTTTAACATAACGTAGACAAAGTCAGTAATTTTTGCTATAATTTGAATATATCTCTATTACATCTAACTATTCCGACGAATTTTACTACTAAAATTATAACTAATCTCAGAAGCTTACAAAACGTAAATTGTAAAATAGCACGTAAAGAAACAAAAACAAAGCTCATCAAATAGCTTAAAATATTGGCAAAATTTTCTACCAAACTTATACTACAAGATTCTTGCATTTTGCTATACTTAGAACTGTGTTAAGGGCCGACTTCCACAAAACGTAATAAAGAGTAAAAATAACGTTTTACGATATATAATGGAAGTAGTTTGTGAGCTCCGAAGAATTCTTAGCACGTGTTCTGAAGACGGAATCGAGTTTGCAGGTGGAATTACATAGAGACAAGTGACTCAAAGTTATTTTGTTAGATATGCAGATGTGTTAGCTTTTATGTAATAACCTAAAATAAATTAATAATCTGAAAAGTAAAAGGCAGGTGTAAACTAGTAGTAACGCACTTGCTTGGGAATTCAAGTGAAGCGGGTTTAAAACCCGGGTCTCGCACCTCTGATATTTTCATTTTCATGTGCGAATCATTTTCAACATGATTACCACTTGTCTTAATGTGTCGGTAAACATTGTGAGGAAACCTGCATGTTTGAAAAAAAGCAAGTTCTCAAAAAACAATTGTACAGTCAGCAATGTTTTCCTTAACTATTTTTATATCAGAAAATCAATGATTATAATCATTTATCTGAGCTTTGCTTTCAATTTAAACTAACACCTGCTATAAATATCACAAATATCTTTCTCAACTCATAAAATTTTCTTAAATTTCATGGTTTTAAATTTTTCTTTTGATGTACGTAATACATAGAGATTATAGAAAAGCTATAACACTATCCCTCGTAATGGCTTGAAACAAAATTATCGTAATACTAAAATGTATGTGCACTTATAATGAAAATAGTTCACAACTCCTAAAAATTCTCATCACGCGCTATAACAACAGGATCGAGTTTAAACTAGCTGAAGTTAGGAATAGCAAAAAGCTTACTACATTTTGACGCCAATCATGCTTTGTAAATCTTTTGGAAGTAAATCTTTACGAATTAATAATTAAATTTCATTATACATCATTTCAAAACAATGAATTAAAATACAAAAGAAAATATTAATCTATACTTAATATTATAATATTATAAAGCTGAAAAGTTTGTTTGTTTGTTTAGTTGAACGCGCTAATCTCAGGAACTACTAATACGATTTAAAAAATTCTTTTTGCATTAAATAGCCCGTTAACTGAGGAAGGCTTTGGGTTATATATCATCCCGGGAAAATGTACGGTTCCCGTGGGATTTGTTTTTGTCTAGGGACGAACCAGAAGCAAAGCGAGGGTGAGTCATTCTAATATAATCAGACTATTGCAATTTCAAAATTCTGTACTCTAAATTGATGTTCACGAGTCTACGAGCGTACGCATTTTGTCAGAGAAGAGGGCGAGGCGTTGGTTTTCATTGTCTTATATAGAGCTTGTCACTCGTAACTCCCTCTAATTTTGCGATACACCTAATAATATATTTACATTATATAAATAACTAAAGAAAGTAATATTAATATAGAACACATAAGTTTCCTGGATGTAGCCTTAGTTTTCATTTATTTATTTATATTTGGGAAACAAGCAGTATTTAAATACTTACAGAAAATACATAAAATATAGTACACACACCAATAAAGTTTCCACTAATATTTCCACTAATACATAACATATTAATGAGCAGTCAAAAAAAGAGGAAAAACGCAACAAAAAACTTATAAAACCTTACAAAAAAAAGCGAATTATTGCTAATACTTAATATAAAGAAAGAAAATTATTTTCACGTAGTAATAGACAAAAATATATGACAATGTACATAAAGGTTACTCATGATATTTTTTTTACTAATGACATACCCTTACTTCCTCCAGACTCTTAATAACAATACATAAACAAATTTTCCAAGGAAATAATTAATTATCATTGAAATTACAAGCCATTATATCAATCATTCAACCATATATTGGACAGAATCTTGTTAACTTAAACCTTAAAAAACCTATCACGTTGTGAAAAAGGGAAATAAAAATGCATTAATATTAGAGCATTTGTGTAAAGTGAGGAATAAGCTTAAAAGGAATAAAATGGATAAATACACCGTTGTACTAAGAATGTTTCTAATCTATCGTTTTATTAGAAACAACTCCTTGTCTGGTGGAGATACGTCGTGTGTCTTAAGGCGAGAGATAGCTATACACCTTGGGAATCATTTGATTTTATGTGAGCTATTTAGAAGCTAGATAAAGGCTATAGCAATCTAATACATGAAAAAATCAATAGATTCGTTATTACTATAAACTAGCGACTTATCCTGGCATCGCTCAAGTTCGTCCCTTAGTATGGAATAGATAAACTATATATACAAAGGTATGAGTAAATTTTATATCCCTTAATTAAGAAATGATTGATTCCACATGTAAATTGCCACCCACCTTTCCATCCCTTTTAGGGATGATTTTCGGGATTAAAAAAACAATCCTATGTCCTTCCCAGGGTCTCAAATTACCTTAATACCAAATTTTATATAAATCGATTCAGCGGATGAAGCGTGAAAAGGTAACAGACTCACAAACAAACAGACAGGCAGACAGACAGACAGACAGACAGACAGAGTTACTTTCACATTTATAATATTATAGTAAATATACAGTATATTATTAGTATATTAGTATGGACTAGTGACGTACCCTCGCTTTGCTCGTATGTACAATTTCGTATTTATAATACTATGTACATTGTACAGCCAGTTACGTTATATCTGGTCATAGCCCACCTATGTACTTAATTTTATTAAAATCCAATTCAATTCAATGTGAAGGAGTGAAAAAACAAAAACATTAAATACACAAACATACAATCTTGCACATAATAGTAGTGTGATGAGACATTCTCTTTCCATATTAATGACTATAACTTGTGACTTACTAAACCTCGAAACGGCTGGACTACTTTTGACGGAACTTTTACTGGAAGCTAGCTGATAATATAAGGAGTAAGTTAGGCTACTTTTACTTTAGACCAGCTACCATCATACCCATCAAAATCTACCCTGTGGTTTTCCCATGATGCAGTAACAGACAGACAGACAGACGAAAATTCAAAAAACTATAGTTTCGGCCTCTGTATCGATAATAAAGTCTACTTTAATAAGATTTTCTAAAAAATATTTATTGTACAGATTCGGCTTAATTACGATTTTATTATATGTATAGATAAAGAATTAGGGTTCCGCTCAAAGAAATTAAAATGTACCGTCGCACCTGAGCGAAGCGAGGGTACGTCCCTAGTAATAACTATAGTATACAGTTTTATTACTTGTATTTTATGACAAATATTTTACATATATGAGTATGGATATAACATGTTTCATATACACTTTATTCTCAAATTTTCGCTGAATTTAGACCGAGATAAACATTTGTATGGTCAATGCAAACATTTGCCTCGTAGGTTGAACTCAGTTGCATTTGGCGATTAGGTAAATTGAAGTAAGCTAAACATACTGTGTAGATATATTTGTGCTATCTCTTTAATTAACTGATATTTATATGAACATATTCTTTTAGTATAATAAATATAAATATGTTGGGACATTAACACACAGCACCATCTAGTTCCATGGTAAGCTACGAGGCTTGTGTTATGGATACCAAATGGTTGATACACTACACACACACATATATATATATATATATATATATAACTTTAAATACATACATATTATAAATATAAACACCCATAACTGGAGTACAAACATTCGTGCTCATCACACAAATGAATGCCCCCAGCGGGACTCGAACCCGCGACCGCTGGCACAGCAAGTAGGGTCACTACAAACTGAGCTAAACGTGTGTATGTCAAAATAATATGATGTTATTTCCTATAGTTATTATTTTTTCTATAGGTACAATATGGTTTCTGAATATAATCAGTACGGTTAGGTTAAAAACCATATGGTAGGTTACCGTCAACATTGGCAGCATAAATCAACATAAATTACACATTTTCAGATTTCCTCATCAACGTACACAAAAAATAACCTATAAAATAAAATCTATAAAAAATTATATTAAATAACGATTTAAATATGTATCAGTACATATTATACATATTCACAAGAAATTTTTTTTAGAAATATCGTTTTCATTTACCAGTTAAAATTATTTTCGTTTAATTTAACATAAAACATATAAATTCTAAAACAATATTTCTTTACGTCAAAGATAATAAAGTTAGGTCATATTGTGAACCTAACCCCTTCTATTGTAATAGCAAATGTCAGCTCCGTAATTAAAATGCTCTATTTCTTTACTTGTCCAACAAAGGTTATGTTTTGAAAAGGTTAAAATTAATTCATTGCTATTAATTAGAGTTTTGAATTATATCATATGTTTTATAATTATAATATTTTTAAGTATTTTCAGAATCTGAAATGTTATTTATACTTCTACACTACTATTTTAAAGAGATTTGTATTTTTGTATGCTTATAACGAATAAACTCAAAAATTACTGCACCGATTTAGATGAAATTCAGGAAAAAGATAGTTTGAGACTCTGAAAAGGTCATAGGATATTTTTTCTTCCGGAAATCATCCTTTATGGAGGTGAAAATGGGGATGAAAGTTTGTATGGGGAATCAACCGAAAAATGTTTATACTCCAGTCATGGGTGTTTATTTATATTCATAATATGTATGTATTTAAAGTTATATTTGTGTAGTGTATCAACTATCCGGTATCCATACCACAAGCCTGGTAGCTTACCATGGAACCAGATGGTGCTGTGTGTTAATGTCCCAATATATTAAAAAAACCTAGAGACGAATTCGAGCGAAGCGAGGGCGAGTCGCTAGTTCATTATATAATTTATTGTAATAAACATACTTAAATATTTATTGATTGATTTATTCAATTCAATATTGTTTGATAATTTAAAAAAGCTCTCGATGCGTTAAAAGCGCTATGTATGTGACAATTGATGACGGCCAATATATGTACTTATGTATCCTTAGCAGTAAAAATTAAATCTATACTAATATTATAAAGAGGCAGTTTATTTGTTTGTTTGAACGCGCTAATCTCAGGAACTACTAATCCGATTTGAAAAATTATTTTTGCATTGGATAATCTATTTTTTGAGGAAAGCTATGGGCTATATATCATCATGCTACTACCCAAGGGAGTGGAGCAGTAATCATAAATGTCAACAAATTGGGCAGACTTTCATACATTATTGTAAAACTGATGTTTATAATACGAGTATGTTTAAGTGCTTTAAGCTCAGACACTAGTGAGTCTACTTCTAAAATGCCTTTTGCATAAAGCCAAAGAGTTTTTACTGTAGGTTTAGCGCGAGTAATGCCGCGGGATCTGCTTGTTATATGTAATCATGGAATATCTATTATTATTGTTTTAGTTCAAGCATATTGTATTTCTATATATATAATCGTCAACTTCTTCAAACCATTGTATACCTACTATAAACAAATCTTGTATTCTTTTAATACTACCGTCGATTGATCTATCATGTTATAAATAGCTTCACTATCTATATATATAAAAATGAGTCCCTATTTCCCTTGGTCACGCCGTCACGCGTGAACGGCTGGACCGATTTCACTAATTCTTTTTTTGTTGTGTTTTTTATTGTCAGGAAAAGGTTCTTACATTAAAAAAAAATAAGAAAATATCGCAGGAACTTAGAAAATGGGGATGAAAGTTTGTATTGGGAAGCGAGCTAGGGACGAACCCGAGCGAAGTGAGGGTGAGTCGCTAGTCTTAAATATAAGTCAAATTGTATATGTATAGAAAACATATCTTTTTGATTCTTTTAATATCAAAAACAATATGCAAATAAAGTCGTAGGTTCAAGACCTGGATTGGATAAAAAACGGAAGTTGGTGGTGTTAGCCCTCGTTTATAATCCAATCCGGCTGCAATTCCGTTCCGCTAAATTGAAGCAGTGATGAACTGAGAGTGAATTTTCGCACTATATTATTTTTCTTGCAAATTACACACTCCACTAAAGAAAAGCCAGGTTTTGGGTATAGATGTTGATTCCACCTGGACGTGTCTGATCCCTCTCCGTCATGTGATGTCGCCACTCACTAACAATTCGAAACAAACTGCTTTGCGAATTTATTATAATTACTATATATACATATAATAAAATTCCAAATCGAATCTGTGCATTAAATATTTTCTGGAAAAAAAAATATTGGAATAGAAATTATTATCGATACTGAGGCCGTATCTATAGTTTTTAGAATTTTTGTCTGTCTATCCGTCTGTGACCGCATCACGAAAAAAACCACTGGAGGGATTTTGGTGAAATTTGGTATGATGATAGCTGGTTATCCGGGTCAACATATAGGATTATTTTTACTGGAAAGGAACATTTTTACTGGATTAAGAAAATATCTCATCTCTGAGAAATCTATACTAAAGATTAAAACGTAACTAGGGACGAACCAGAGCGGTACGAGGGTGAGTCGCTAGTTATCTATACATTCCCATTCTTCCTGACTTCTTTTCTATGTATGAAGTAGATATAGATAATATGACACATCTTAGCTCTCAGAATTACTCTAGTAATAAAAAAATAATGTGGTAAGTCGAAGTATAAAACAACTGTTTGACCTCAACCAGGTCAGAACTTTCATTTACATAGCAAAGTGTGCAGGAATCGAACTTACAATCAGGTCAGTCACATAACCCACAATAGTACAAAGTCGTTAATTTTTAACATTGCAAACGAAAATGCTGGCTGTTACAAGCTTAAAGTTAACAACTGCTATACAAAACAATTTTTCCACAATACACTCATACATTAGGTGAAATAACATAATCGCTTGGCAGAAGGAAGGCAGTGAATTGAAAAATGTAAATGATAACTAAAATGGCTTTATTTGAGTATAATTCACTTAAGTACTGGAAAGGATCCAGTGCATCGCAACAGGTCGTGCGTGTGCCTGGACATAAATGGTGTGGAGACGGTATGTTTATATTATTTTTTGTTGAAATAAATGAAATATTTTGTGTTTAAATTGTTTGTAGTAAGTGATATGAGCCCCCCAATGTGCGTTCATGTGCTTATTAGCGTCCGGCAACCAGTCGGACCAGGTTACCAGTCGGACGCGAAGCCAAGAAACGTAGAGGCGGCCCGCCACGGTGTGCTTGCGGGTTGCTCCAGGTTCTTCTCTGATAGCAGACGGGACCGTGGCAGCAACCCCATGGTTGTGTGGTCTACTTCGCCAGACCTGCTATCGGGGTGTCGTGGTTGAGTGCGTAAGCGATTCCACGACACCCTATTAGGGCGGAGGAAGTTCCGTTGGGTTTCAGTGGGTAGTACTGACTTTTCTAGCCAGTAAGTCCCACATAACCACCTGTATACAGGTTGTATGCGTAAATGAATTTCTCAACATAAAAAATGTGATTTGAGAAATATTTATTTAAATATTTTATAACCATTACAATATTTTTAATCCTCGTTGGTTTAAGCGATATTAAGAATTGTTATAACTTATTATGCGTTGTTATTTAGTTGGTGTTTACTTATTCCATGCCAAGTTAACTGGTCTCAGAACCATTATAGAGAAATACTATGGTTTACGATTTATTTAATTATAACCCGGTCCCGTTTCGTGTTTCATAACACTAAGCAAAAAAAAAGCTTTATAAAGAAAAGAGCTTTTATAACAAAGCATATTAAGTTCAGCGTATAACTTCCAATGAGGCGTCGAGATAAAAAAACTTATACTTTTTATAATATCAATAGCGGGTCAACTCATGCGTTGTCCGGATGCGTGCGTTACAGACCGCAGTCTACTGTCGTACTATAAATTGTTGCGATGCGGTCCTGTGGTCTGGCTTAGCGACGTGGCCGCTATATCCAACAAATCTGTTCACATCTCCAGATATTTTGTAATGTATTTGTCAAATTATTCTTACTATCTATATAATTAAATACTGTACATTCGTAAGCGCATCACTTGAGAAAGGCTGAGGCGATTTGGCTAGTTTTTGTATAAAATATATTTAATAGCTTAACTACGGTTTTATTGGTTGTAAAATTGGATATTTTTCACGGAAATTCGGGAAATTTAGGTAAAACTGTAAATGCTTTTTTCTTCGAAATCTTTGTATAAACTTGGATAGGACAACGTATCACGTTAATTAGTTTATCAATAAACACATGAAAAGTCTGTGTTGATTTATTATTTTTTAGGTGACGCATTTATTAAAAGAGATCTAATTAATCTTATAAATACTAGGCTAGAATTCAACAGATTCTTACTTATTAATAAGTAATGGAAGAATAACTGATTTTTGACAAAAGGAAGAGTATGCTGGGGTTATGTTTTAATTGTAAACCAACTTTTGTAATATTTTCTTAATTAAACAGCTTATTTCATTTGGAACCACATTTATTATTTCGATATAGCATACATAAAGGCACCTCTTAAGTCAAAATTCAAAATTATATTATCATGTATTTATAAAGGAACTGTTTTAGCACTTTTTATCTCTAACTACTCCATGATAAAGATTTTAAACATTAATCCCATGGTATCAATATTAATTTATCCCACACTTTGATTATACATTAAAGTTATGTAGCTCAGTGGTAACTCACTTATTTTATTTATTTTTATTTTATTATTTTATTTTATTCGAGAAACAAACAATAAAGAGTAATATAATAAAAAAAATATATAAATTATTGACCAAAAAAGTTTCCACAGTTGTTAGGGAAAGCCAGTGAAGCGGGCTCAAATCTCTGATATTTTCATGTGCGAACTATTTTTATGATGGACTAGCAGAACCCGCGGCTTCGCTCGCGATCAAACTACGAAAAAAATAAATTTAATTATATAGCGTATATAGCGTAAGTATATAGCGTATATTCTGTAAATAAATTTATTCTACTTTATATCCCACACAGTAAGTGTGCATTTACAGAGAACTTGAGCCATGTTACTCTATTTAAATATATTCAACAACTCCAACTTCATCGCCCACTTTTACCCACTTAGGGGCTGAATTAAAAAAAAATCAACAATACATTTTTATTTAATTGTATTGGAGAGCATTAATACCAAGTTTCAAATAATTTTAATCATAAACAATTTTTTCCTCATATAAACAGCACAACCCCCTTTTATCCTTTTAAAGGATGAATTTCGAAAAAAAAATGATATTTGTATTGTTTTAGTTTTCATTTTAAAGGTAATTACCGTTTTATGTGCATCAATCATAGAGTTTCATACAAACTTTTATCCCCTATTTGACAGCCTTATGGGATGAATTTCAAAAAATGCTAAAATATATATTTATTTAATTGTATTGAAGAGCATTCATACCAAGTTTCAAGTAGTTCTGATCATAAATAATTGTTTGCCAATATAAACTTTATCACCCCCCTTTTACCCTTTAAAGGATGAATTTCGAAAAAAATCTAATACATATATTTCTTATTTTTCATTTCAAAGCTAAATACCATTTTCCGTGCATATCACGTTAAAAATGACAGAGTTTCATACAATCTTTTATCCCCTATTTTACCCCCTTAGAGGATGAATTTTCAAAAATCCTTTCTTAGCGGATGCCTACATTGTATAAGAAATATGTCCTCCAAATTTCACGTTTCTACGACCAGCGGTTTAGGCTGTGCGTTGATCGATCAGTCAGTCAGGACAAAGCATTTTATGTATATATAGATTACCATTTACCTTACGATAAAGGAAAACATTGTGCGGTAACCTGCATGTCTGAAAGAATGTTTTAGAAGCAAGTTTTTAAAAGACATGTGAAGTTTGCCAACACGCATTTGTCCAGTATGGTGGACTATGGCCTGATCCCCCTCATATTGAAAAGAGGCCCGTGCCCAGCAGTGGGACGTTAAAAAGGTCTCAACACTCTTTTCATTCATTGCTATAAATTTCTTACATTTTTATCAATAAGAATATGGTTACAAATTTATTAGGTTAGCCTAATATTCTTTCTATCTAACCAATACATATTGAGTTTTGTATCGAATTTGTCAAATGCTTACGAGATTTTCCGATTGCTTCTGTTGGAGTATAAAAGGTTTACTCGAACTGTATTATATCACGCTTGCATTGTTACTTTATTTTGTAAGACTTTGGAAATTTTATTGAAAGTACGAATTTTTTAAAATGTGGCACTTCACTTATTAAAGTAGAAATCTAAAATAATAAATTTATTTCATCATAGTACAGATTTTGTTATTATAATAATTAATAAAAATTAATTATATAATAATAAAAATTAATATATAATTTGATTATAATTTAGCCATTCAATTTTTTTTTTAACACAGCACCATCTAGTTCCATGGTGAGCTACGAGGCTTGTATTATGGATACCAGATAGTTGATACACTACACATATATTACTTTAAATACATACATATTATAAATATAAACACCCATTACTGGAGTACAAACATTCGTGCTCATCACACAAATGAATGCCCCCAGCAGGACTCGAACCCACGACCGCTGGCACAGCAAGTAGGGTTACTACAATCTTAGCCAAACGTATCGTTAAACTCTTATAAATGTTTATTTTGCTGATTTAAATTATACAATAGTCAAATACCTATGAACGTTTCTGCCTCAATGGTCTAGTAGCTAGTACGGCCGCAGATTCGGAGTTCGGAGAGCATGTAAAGCCGTCGGTCCTGCACCTTAACTCTCACCAGTCATGTCGAGTAGTTGTCCTACCGCAGTATGAGAGTGACAGGAATAGAGAGTGCACTTGTGTCTGTGCGTACACTTGTGCACTATAATATCTTCTGCGCAGATGGCTAGTCTCAATGAGATAGACCGCCGTGCCCGAAATCGGTCAGCAGGATATTATACCTATGGACTTAAAGTTATTATCCAAAATAAAATAATATTGTACGTATTCATAACAAAATTATATATCCTTCACAAATAAAATGTGGTGTGTTTTATTTGGTAAACAAAAACATTTTTTAACGAAGATAATTTACATTGAATCCATTTGATGTCTATACATATAAAACATTTTTCATTAGACTACGTTATTTAAAAAAAATACATAATATTAGGGTCTTTTTCAATATGCGATTTTAATTAAAAACTTATATATGAATTAGAAAAATTAGGAATTCGTAAAACAAATGTGAAATGTTTGAAGTAACTCGCGAGCGGCGTGAGCTATAACTCGCTTCCTTTACTAACGTACGAGTAAAATAATTATAGAAGTAGCTAAGGTGTGATACGAGATGATTTTAGTGTGTTCTGATTCTTAAAGAGTTTTTTTTAATATAAAATATCTTAATTGAAGCTGTACTAAAGTTGAAATGGTAAATTATTTAATCTTATAGTATAAGTAAACTAAATTAAATTTAATTATAATCTATTAAACACGTGGAGCAATTTTAATTACTCGTACATTAAGCCAAAGCTCCACATTCAAGAAATATTATTATACCGAACAAAGGAAAAATAAACTTGACAGTTAAATATAATTTTAAATAAAACTTTTAATAAAACATATTAAAAGATATATTTATAGTTTTAGTTCAAAAACCTCATGCGCTTAATACACGTGAGTAACGTGGTAATAACAGCTCTGATTTCATTCTCGACACACCAAAGATTTGTGTTTAAAATTTGGTCTTATTTTAGCTTTACAGGCGGTAGTGTACGTCAGACGTTACTCGACCAATGCGTCTTACATCGACGCCATCGTAAGGAATTGATCTTTGCTAAGAATTATTGACGGGTCCCGCAATCCCGAAGTGCGATCTCGAATTCCTTATCCCGTATCCCGGATTTCGGTGTGTGATTTGAGTGAGAATGGATTACGACTCGCTGATTTATTCGCATATCGCAAACTACTACGATGAGTTGGTAAGTTTCAATAAAATTAAATGTATCCTTTTGTTAATAAAATATATGTATATGTAATAGAACAAATGAGAATTTATGGAAACTACGTTTCAAATTTCGTAACAATATTCGAGTTTAATAAGTGGATGGAGAGTGCGTACTGAACTGCTTTAAATAACAGATATTGTTAAATATGACATCTACATATATATTATGTATAAGTTTAGCGGAAACAATTATATACAATGAGTTTTGAGGAAAATTTTAAATAACGTAATGCTTTTTATCTCTCCAACGACAAAATTCGAGCCAAAATACATCAGTGTAGAATTTAGTTGGATATACCTATGCCCTTTCCCTACATATTTGAATGTACTTTTTTTCTCTATTTTCTCTGTCTATTTTAAATATCAGCTTTTTTGCAGTGCAATAAAATATTATTAAACATGTAATTTATAATATTAGTAATGTATTTAAAGCATTCGTTGTGATCGGTAATTAATCTTTCTGCATAAACGATTTGTCAAATATATGTGATGACAGATGGTATTACTTGGTTATGAATTATTAGTGACTCATCCTCGTTTCGCTTCGGGTTCGTCCCTAGACATAAACGAATCTATCCCACGGGAATCGTACATTTTTCCGGGATAAAAACTAACCTATGTGCTATTCCAGACTATAATCTATCCTTGTGCCAAATTTCATCTAGATCCGTTTGGCCGTTCTGGCGTGAAAAAGTAACAAACATCCATCCATCCTCACAAACTTTCAAGCTTATAATATTAGTATGAACTTTGATTTTCTTCTGATTAGATCTCAATTTCACTGAGATAAAATGATTTTTTATTAAAAAGGTCAAAACAATACTAAAAATATTGCTTACTTTACACAATGGAGTATTACAAAAACTGATATACTCGTATAAATAACTCACTTTTCTCGTAAACAATTGATATACGTACCGAATACTTTTTCTGTATTATTTTCTCTTACATATGTTTGTATAATTATATAATATTAACTGTTCCATTTCATTCAAAAAAGCTTTTGCTTTCCAAACTTTACATTTGAAGAGTTATTATTTAAAAAATACGTTAATCTCGTACTCTATTCCTCATAAAGGACAAACAAATAAAAACACTTTTATGTTTATAATAAAAGTAAAGACAGCTTTTAATTTATAAAGGGATTTTTCACTTTAAAGAGCCTTCATAATTCAAATTATCCTTATCGTTATTCAGTAATGCTTAAATACTCTTAAAATCCATACATATAATAAAATACTAACTGAGTCGAATCTGTACATTAAATCGTTTTTTTTTGGAAAATTTTATTGGAATAGTCATTATTATCAATACAGAGCACGAATTTACACGTACGAACACGAAGTTTTTATAATTTTTGTCTGTCTATCTGTCTGTCATGGAACGCATCACAAGAAAACCACTGGACAGATTTTGATGAAATTTGGTATGATGATAGCTGGTTATCGGGATCAACATATAAGTCACTTTTTACTGCGGGAAAATATCTCATCTCTGAGAAATCTATACTAAGCGTTAAAACGTAGCTAGGGACGAACCCAAACGTAGCGTGGGTGAGTTGTCAGTAGCCGATATATTCTTTATTTCTTTAATTTCTAACACTCTACTCTTAAAACGATGTTCAAAATAATTCATTAAATATTTAGACAAAAAAAAAACTATATCGGAGCTGGAAAAAGTGAAAGTGAAATAGACGTGTAATGTAAATTGGGAGTGTTTACATATTTAATTTTAACGTTCTTCATGCGAATACAACTCTTGTTGCTTAAAAAATAAAGTTGATATTATTATAGTGCTGAAGTATCAAGTTGTAAGCTTATTCTGTTATATAGATTCGACTCAGGGTCACAGAATATCCTAGTATTGTTCATGTTGGTATGACCTAAGTATAGGTATTTTAGTGCTTAAAATGGGCCTAAGGTTAAATAGAATTACTAAATATTTAGGGTATTATTTTTATATTTTAGGTAAAATGTGCAATTGCTTAAAATCATTCTAATTAATAACAGTAAACCTTTTATTGACCGGGCGAGCGAAGCGTCTCACCTTCAAGTCTAGCATAATTTGCTATCCTCTGTCAGTTTTTTGGTACAGGTCAGATTTTACAACCTATTTATATAAAACTTGATATACACTATAAAAATTTTACGATTTTATAGATTTTTTTTGACGTCGGCGATTTTTAACTTATCTAGACGAAACTTGGTTTACGCTATACAAATTTTACGACTTTATAGATTATTTTTTAATGTTGGATATTTTTGATTGGAGGGTTACTTCCTCCAAAAGGGGGTTATTGGATATCTCCGCCTTATGAGATCCGATTTCGATGTTTCTTTTTTTATTTAAAAGCAAGTAACTTTAAGGTTGTCTCATAAAAAAAATTTAAAGATCTGATAAGGATATTCGGCGTATTGAGAGCAGTTTAGCTCCTTAAAATGCAGTACAAACAACAGCGAACAGTAGACTGTTCGCTGAACTACAAGTATATGTATGTGTGTAGAGAGCAGGTTGTTGATTGAATTTTTGTATTTTATAATTCATTAATCAACGTATATTCACAAACCCCGTTTATGTGTAAAATATTACTATTACCTATACAGTGTAGTGATGTAACGGATTTTCACATTCGCATTCGCATTCGCGAATATTCGCATATTTTTTAACATTCGCATTCGCATTCGTATTCGCAAGAAACGATGCGAATGCTTGGCGAATGTATTTGACAAACAAAAAGGAAATTATATAAGGAATGAACGGATATGGAATGAAAATACAACTGTGCTTTACTTATGTTTTTATATTACTTTAACAATTTGACTAGGTATTACTTAAATTTGACTAACTTCGTTCATTCAAACTGTAAACCTGTCTGTTTAACATTTTGCGCGCGCTTTGGAAAGTCAACATTCGCATTCGCATTCGTATTCGCGAATATTGGAAATGAATATTCGCATTCGCATTCGCATTCGCGAATGTGAAAAATCGAACATTCGTTACATCACTAATACAGTGTCTTCATTTATTTCATTTCTCTATAAGAAAAATTAGGGAAGTGAAAAATTCGAATTCCTGTTTTTTTTTTTTCATTGACTTGAAGGTGTTTTGTTTAATAATTTTGATGATTGTTGTCACAGGAGTGGCGTGTCTAACTGTTGATGATATGGATCAGAAGTATATTTCTATCAAACGCCATAAATACCGGGTATTTTAGTCGAGTTCTAAATAAAATTGCTTCTGGTCGAATATAGAAGAATTTAGAAAAGTGTTGTATACAATCCATTTTCTTAAATAACTTGTACAATAAAAAGGTCTTGTATAAATTCACTGGCAATTTACAAGTTATGTGTATTCAACAATATTATATACAATTATATGTCACCGAGATTTTATTCAATACTAGTGACTCACCCTCGCTTCGGTCAGGTTCTTCCCTAGGTAGGTTTTAATTTTTTTGAACGAAGCCCTAATTCTTTTTCTAAAATAAAACAACAACAAACAAAACAGACAGACAGACAAAATTTTTAAAAATTCTATTTTTCTTATAACTACCGTATATAATTCCATATGCATTTAGTATAAAATTGTTATTTTGACATTACAAACAGACACTTCAATTTTATTTATCTGTAAGATATTCCTTTACATGATTTTTTAAAGTTTTAAGACTTTTATTATAGGTTGAAAACCCTAAAATACAAAGTCACGCACCTGTGTAACTCATTGTTTGATGTGCTAATTATGGAAAATCAGTACCATCTAACTGCGAGTTATAATGAGAGGCACCTTGAAGCCAGTTAGTACTAAAGATATTTCTAAAATTTGGGTTAAATTGTATTACAAAATTTATGTTTCGACCTAGTCAGAATCTACAGCTTGGAAATTCGTAAATATATATAAACAGTACTCAAGAACGCTCAGACAAAATATCTAATTATTTTTTACCCTTGACTCTGCTCGCATTTTAGGTAAATTTTGATTTAAGCGTGTAATATAATATACTAGCAACTCATCTCTAGGTTTATTACCCATACAAATTATTCCCATTTTCACCTCCTTAAGGGATGATTTCCGAGATAAAAACTATCCCATGCCCTTTTTAGGGTCTCAAACTATCATTTTACTAAATTTCATCTAAATCAGTCCAGTAGTTTTTGAGTTTATTCGTTACAAACATAAAAACAAATCTTTCCTCTTTATAATAGTAGTATAGATTACATACTTTGCCCCAAATGCGTTAGAAGTAACGCAGTCTTTTAATAGTTTTATTATCTACTTCATATAACGCTCATTCTATACTCTAAACAAGATACTATAAATTCAAAATTATTTATATTTAGGTATTATGTCATAAAAAATATATTGTATTCAGCCCTTTTTTTTAACGTCCCACTGCTAAGTACGGGCCTCCTTTCAATACTAGGGGGATCAGAGCATAGTCCAAAATAAAAAAATATATAAATAAAATTAATAATTTATCGAAGTTACAGTGTAAAAAGGAACAAAAGCACGTTCTTTTTTTCAAAACTTCAGAATTTATAATATTGCTGTGATTTTCAAACACAGCTACCGTACGCGAACATCGAACCTACGATCGTATGTAGAGATATTTTGTAATTGCTACCAATCAATAAAACTTGTAGGCACTATTCATAGTATGTGTACTTCAATCCTACTTACGAATACCTATTTGTGATATTTTTCATGTCATTGCTATAGGTTATGTTTTGTCATTTTCTTTTAATAATAATACTTTCTTATTATTTACGAGCATTGTTGACATTTTATATAAAATTATCTTTTCGGGGTTTTTTTTTGGCGGATTCTTCAACGTTTGTATTTTTTGAAGTCACCTTGTAATTTTGTGGGTAGGTACTGTCCGTAACTATACATACTATAAACCATATATCGCGAATCATCCTAGGGCGATAATTGTACTCTTTTGCGAGGATTCGCTGTCTATCAAAGTGAATGAAGTGGCTTGGGCGATACTGACTATATTGATATACCGCATAATTACTAAAATTATATATATATATATATATATTTTTATTACAATTAACAAATACTGTAATGTACGCTTGTACCATTTATATATTATTGAAATAATTTTGTAATTTTGTGGGTAGACACTGTCTTTAACAACTATATACTACCTTTGAGACGTCTAAAACCTTAATTTCTTCCGTAGCCATGATTGCTGTAAAACATTCAATACGTCTGTAACCAAAAATTAAAATAAATCCGCTTAAAAAACCGAAGAAATAGTTTTATTTAAAACTAGTTAGGGAAGCGGCTTCGTTTAGCGAGTTGATGTGAGATTGTGTGGTAGTTGGAATAAAATGATAAACTTTAAAATATTTGAGGTAATTTTTCTTTATTGAAAACATATTCTAAATATTTACAATATTTTTTATAAACAACATTTTTCATTATGTTATCCGGAATATGTACTATATATCCAAATTTTTCGAATTTTCTGCTCGAGAGCAAGCTACGTAAAGTTGACCGTGAGAAAAGCAGGAATCTTTGAGGTTGATGCCACAATGATTTAACGTTCGAACCCACGATACCATCGTGCCTTGCTTTATATACCCCTATCAATTGGTAACCCCACCCATACAAAAAAAGCTTCGAATGGTCCATAATGTTCCAGAACATTCCACAATATTCGAGAGTTTTCTAGAATGTTCCACAATAATCTGGGATGTTCCGGGATATTTCCAAACATTCCAAAATATTCCAGAATGTTCCAGGATATTCTGGAATACTCCTGAATGCTCTCAAATATTCTGGTCTGTTCTAGAAGCTTCTAGAGGGCAACGGCCAGCCTTTATATCTTTAAAAGCATACCCTTTAGGTAAAAACTGGAAAAATGTACAGTTCCCGTGGGATAGGTATGTTGTTGTTGTTGTTACGAAGCGAGAGTGAAACGCGAGTAATATAATATATTACATCCTTTGCCCCAAATGCACTAGAAGTAACGCAATCTTTTAATAGTTTTATTACCTACTTGATATAACACTCATTCTATACTCTAAACAAGACACTATAAATTCAGCATTATTTATAACATACGTATAGAAATTACGATAAACAGATGCTGTAGCAGTTTTGTTTTAGCCTATTTATATTTAGTTACAGGCAATTTCAATATGCCTGGTACTAATACAATATTTGTAGATTATTATAACTTTTTATTCCATTTTCACGCATTTACTTTACCTTAGATCCTTTATATTTATATATACTGTATAATATAGTCCATATTAATATTCACCCAGTCCAGATATTGAACCTATGACCTAAAGTACATTAGGTAAAGTAGGTAGTTGATGTTTGTCCAAATGCGTTTTTAAATCATTGATCTGATGAAACTTTAATGAGTTATTTTGTATACGCCTGTGAAGGTTCTTAATGCAAAGAATTTCTCTTTAGGCGTTTGTCTTTTATGCGAATCCAAACCTTACGAATAAAATAAAAAAATATGTTGGGACATTAACACACAGCACCATCTAGTTCCATTGTAAGCTACGAGGCTTGTGTTATGGATACCAGATAGTTGATACACTACACATATTATATAACTTTAATTACATACATATTATAAATATAAACACCCACGACTGGAGTACAAACATTCGTGCTCATCACATAAATGAACGCCCCCAGCGGGACTCGAACCCACGACCGCTGGCACAGCAAGTAGGGTTACTACAAACTGAGCCAAACGTGTCGTCAAACCACGTCAACCTTAGGATCGCATACGAGCAAAACGAGGGTAAGTTGCTAGTAATATATAAATAAACATATTACAGCATGTATATTATTAGTAGAGGTTATAAAACAGCATTGAATCTACATTCTCTTCTCTAACATACATTGCCAGAGATCAAAGTGTTTGATGAAAAATGTATATTTTTCTCGATTTTCACAGTCTGAAATTCCCTTTTACTTAAATTAAATATAATAAAATAAATATTGTAAACTCAATAAATACATCAAACTGGAAGATTATAATAATTTATTATTTCGATTATTTCTTTGTGCAATCGTCTTATAAGTTTATAACATATTTTTCTCTCAACCATTGAACTTTTGAGAAAGCTTATAGCTTCCAAATAGTGCACTCTAAAGTAATTCTACTTTAACTGTTTTCTATTAGGAAATACCAATTTTTATTATGACTTTTGTAGCACTGCGTACTATTTCTTTTTATTTTAGGTAACCAGTTCGATTTCCGACTGTAATCTATACTAATATTATAAAGAGGTAAAGTTTTTGAGTTTGTGACGTGGGTTGGTATGGGTTAATCTCTGGATCTCCTGAACCGATTAAGATGAAATTTGGTAAGAAAATAGTTTGAGACCTTGGAAAGGACATAAGATACTTTTTATTCCTGAAATCATCCCTTAAGCGGGTGAAAATGAGAATGAAAGTTTGTATGGGGAATCAACCTAGGGACAAACCCGAGCGAACGAGGGTGAGTTGCTTTTATAAGGCATCGTTTTTGTTTATATCGAGCATCTCGAGAATTGCTACGACAATTTTGAAAATACTTTTACTTGTATAAAGCTGTTCTTTTTTAAAGCTGTAATGACAGTTTTCGCTATAAAGTGTCACGCGAGGTGGACTGCGGATGACAACAGCTTGATTTATAGATATGTAGATAAACAAATCGCTAACGCCTATAAAAGAAGACTTGAAAATATTTATTTATAGCTTTAAATTTAGAAAACAATTATTTTTCCTGGAAATTTATATAGGACCATCCTCTCCACAGTTAGTGAATATTGTATAACATATACATAAAAATACACATTCGAACATAGCACTTCCTTTTTGAAATCGATGTAAGTACTTTGTGAAGTGATGAAGATTCTGATAACGCTAAGAATCTGAAAGAAACCCAATGGAGAAATTTTCCTTTTTTTGTATTGATTATAAAAATTTAAGCTAAATATAACAAAAATACGAAAGAATTATTAAAATATCTCAACAAATGAACAAGTTATGATTTATGAGACTTTAAAGTTGCGCGTGTAACAATAATTTCGTGATGTCACATGACCTGTACAGCCGAAATTTACATGAATATCTCAGTCATTTATTGAAAGACGATGATTGTTTGATTGATGATTCTTTAAATTGACATAACTTTTTTATTTATGAACCGATTGAAAAAAATCATACTAAAATACTAAATGTTAAGTGAATTTTACCACAATATATTAGTGAAAACCACACCCAAATCGGTTAAGCCGTTTTTAAGACTAGCGCGCACAAACGCACAGACAAACAGACAAAAAACTAAAAATCATTGTTTTGGGTTCTATTGCGTTAATAAAGATCCCTTAGTAAGTAGAAATAATTTTTCTTAAATATCTTCCATGTACAGACAACGATCAGTTACAATTTTATTATATGTATCCATTTCAAAATTATTTTCAATGATTTATTAATTTTGACTTATAATTCTATTGCGTTAAATATGATATTATCAATATCAGAAAACTTCTCCATTGTATTACTTACCTTGTTATTACCAAAAACGACAAAAAGAGTGTAATAAATAATTTCCATTATTTCCGTTTCCCACAAGGGACAACATATAATCAAACAGCCTTTATTCATTAAAAATGTTGTTTAACAAATATGATACTTTAATTAAAAATAAATATGGAAGTGTTGAAGCAATTATCGGTGAAAACTGAATTATCTTTATTATAAATCTGATTACCACTCCATAATACAGGATAATTAATTGAGTTCCCTATGAATGGACCGCCATTACTCATTCATGTTGTATTAAAGCTTTAGTTTTGCCATAAAAATTATATGTTTTACTAGTTTGTGAGTATGGGTTTGCTTGGTTGCATATTATCAATACTAGTTCCACAAAGTGGTGGAAATTTGACTATAATTATTTTTTTTATTGATAATGATAAAGCTGTTCAATAGCTATTAAATAAAAAAAAGAAAACCGATTGATAAACAGGGGAGAAAAAGGTACTTGGACTGTTTCGTCTTAGCCTATTTTTATTATTTGATGACACGTTTGGCTTAGTTTGTAGTGTGCCAGCGGTCGCGGGTTCGAGTCCCGCTGGGGGCATTTATTTGTGTGATGAGCACCAATGTTTGTACTCCAGTCATGGGTGTTTATATTTATAATATGTATGTATTTAAAGTTATATATGTGTAGTATATCAACTGTTTGGTATCTATAACACAAGCCTCGTAGCTTACCATGGAACTAGATGGTGCTGTGTGTTAATGTCCCAAAATATTTATTATTATATAGATATAAGCATTTATAGGAGTAGCAGTGTTAAATTACTTATAGTGTCTTCAAAGAAACCTGTAGATAAAATCTGGTGATGTCACATCTTCGATGAAGATCGTATCGCTAACTACTGATAATGATGTAGACTTACGCTTTATTGAAATCTAAAGCATATGCATTTACTCAGATATTCTCGATTTAGCCACAGTATTAAATATTTGACAACATAGTGAACTATAGCTTGATTCCACTCGTATTGGGAGGCGCGTGCCCAGCAGTGGGACGTTAAAAAGGGCCGAATACATCCAATATTAGTTTAAAATAAAACTCTCAAAGGTCTTATCTAGGTTGCCTCGTATGCAGGCTTGCAGAATGGTCATAGAATAAATATAGGTATATAACTTCTATCGTACTTTAAATTTTTACCGTGAACAGAAAAGCATTTTTGTATGTATATCTTATAACTATAATACAATATTGGTAGCAATATATAGTTATTATGTGTTTATTTACAAGTAACGCTCACATAATTTTAAGTTTATTTAATAGCGTTTAAAATTATATATATATATATATATATATATATATATATATATATATATATATATATATATATATGTGTGTGTGTATCCTACTTTAACTAATATATAATCAGTTAAAGCAGCTTTTAATTATACTTTTTTAAGCTTTTTGCATATTTGAGCTCATTTTCTTGCGAGGGTGAAGAGTACTTAATGTAAGATAACTTCAATTTTACTTTTAGCCTAATTACAATGTTCTTTCAAGGATAAATATTTAAATATAGTCAAATAATAAAGACATTAATTTTCGCCAATAATCGAACTTACGATCTAGCGAAATAAAAAGCAATAAAATTGTAATTAAAATAGTAAACACAAAGTCGAAATTTAAAGTAAACTGTAATAAAGTTAGAAAAATTACGATATCTCTTAAAGTAACATAATATGTCTAGTAATAAAAATTGTAAAAAAACTACCCATAACCTAATGGTTAATTGTTTAAATAAAACTATCTTTTCGGATTTTTTCGCGGATTTATTTTGTTTTTTGGTTTCCGACGTTTCGATTGCTTTACAGCAATCATGGTCACGGGAGAGACTAAGGTGTTAGATGTCTCAAAGGTATTATATAGTTGTTACAGACAGTCCTGTTAATTATATGGTTAATTGTTTTGTAAAAATTGTAAAAGTAAAAATCGATTCTGACCACCATTTCAGAAGAAAGCCGATTATATTAAAAAAAAAACCTACGATCTTGTAGGTAACACCAGTCAGAGTCATGCTATAATATAATACAATGCTAGTCTGCTTTCTATTGTTAGAGTATTTGAAGAATGTGAATGTCCTAACACGTTGCTCTTCAATTTCCTGATTTCTGTTTGTTGATCTTAACGAATGCTAATTTCAAATGCTCACTTTACATTTAGTCCAAAATAGTTTTGAATAGTTTTGACTTAGTTGGTTTGTTATCCAACTTCAAAGATGGAGGTATTTAAACCGTGTGTTGTTTTTTGTTTGTTTACGCAATATCTTCGCAATTAACTGATTATAATTCTTTTAAAAATGATTAAGAAAGAGCATTATATTTTAAGCCAATATAAAAAAATAAATAGTAATATTTTCAGGCTACTTTTATACTTTCTAAAAATAGCTAAAAATTACACATATGTATATAATTTTTTTATCAAATACTGTTATCGTATATAGATCTAGCTCTTATCTAGCAATAAAGTTGTGAGGCACTTCACATTTTTAAGGGTTGTTCCTTAGCTGTAGCTCTGAAGTATTTTATCAAATGAAATCTATAAATTACAACAAAAGCTATTGATTATTGAGTTATCAAAATGAAGTATCGGAAAATAATAAAATTTCGTGCGAAAAGAATATCTATAACTATGTTGAGACTTCGACACACAGCACCATCTAGTTCCATTGTACGGGATTCGAACCCGCAACCGCTGGCACAACAATTTGGGTTGCTACAAACTGAATCAAGCGTGTCGTCTATAATTACGATACTTTTCTATTGCAATAGGGCTAAAATAAATATGTATAATATGAGACACATTATTCAAAAAGTAAAAAATGGGTGGCATAAAACCTTAGAAATCATTATTTTTATTTAAATATCATAATAAAACCCATCAATTTAATATTAACTAGCGGTTCACTCTCACTTCGCTCGGGTTCGCCTGTAGGAAAACAAAAACAAACCTATCCCACGGGAACCGTACATTTTTCCGGGATAAAAAGTAGCATATGTGTTATTCCAGACTATAATCTATCTCTGTGCCTTTCATCCAGATCCGTTCAGCCGTTCTGGCGTGAAAGAGTAACAAACATCCATACTCACAAACTTTCACGTTTATAATATTAGCATAGATTTTTTTTAGAAATACACATACATAATTAACGAAACACGTTCTATTGAAAAAAAAAAACTGTAATAAAATAAATGAATAACAACTAACTAGTAGCATTTACCATATGAACATCATTTTTTCACTATTTTCGCTGTACAGATACTAATATTTACATGAATAAAATTAAGCTCAATAAAATTAAAACCTTGATCGAGCTTTTACTAACTTGTTATTACTATACCTAAAAAATGAAAGCTATTAACCCTTCGCCTAATGCATGTCTGATATGCAAGCAGCGATATATCGCTGTATGGGACTATTTATATCGTGAATGCACGCGTTCGATTCTCCACCAAATGGAATATTTATGAGTTTAGAAATACGAAAATAGAACTTCGGTCAACGTATAGTGGTAATTGTAACGGCGCACGTCAAAAATTATAACTCAGAGAAAGATTGTATTCGTTGTAGTTTCCATTGTTTTGAGCTTATTATTGTTATTTCATACTAAATAATCCGCCAAAATAAAAGTCAAAAGTAGTAGCGTGATTTGTCGTTTATGCTACCTTTCTCGATTTTACCACACAAATCGTATACGTTCTTTAAAGAATTGGGGATTTTTTTATTTTTTAGGCATTAGTTCTCGTCCTCTAATTTTATTCACATTTATTTACTTTTTATTCAGTATACTGTATACAAATTATAATTTGTATACTACTTTAAAAGATTATTTTTTGGCTTCATGTTTAGTTCCATGACGGTTCTATGACGTTATCCAATGTATCATAGAGCTGGAGAGTTAGTTTATGAGTGTGTGTTCTCTAATCTAAGGAACTATCTGTTAGGTTAGGAAAATATATTTTTACGTTTTATCGCTAGTTATATAGGTATAAGAAAAGTTGATAAAACTTTTCTTAAGCAACGTGTACAAAATTTAATTATAATACAAGAAATATATTACAAATATATTTAATTATATAAACAAAACAAATGAACACTTCATTATTAGAAGTACAAATCATGTCCGCGTGGAATAGTGGCAAGAATGCTAACCGCATTTCCCGCTGAATGGTAATGCCGATTCTTTCAGCGAAAAATGAATCAACTCTCCTGTCACCAGTAGAGGCGATAAGATAAGGTATTAGGTCTTTTAAGAAGTATTAGCACTTGAACTGCATGGGCCAAGCGTTTCTACAGCAAATGGTATAAAGGCAGAATGTGGACTAAGGGAGGCGTATTTACGCAACTTCAGTAGTTCAGCCATTAAGTGAGACTATGTTAGATGTAATTTTATAGGCTACAACATATAATAAAATTATAATTGATCTATATAACGAAAAACTGATGAACTGTAATAAGATATTTATAGTATTAAAAAATCCGGACAAGTGCGAGTCGGACTCGCCCACCGAGGGTTCCGTACTTTGTAGGAAATCTGTTTAACTTTAATTTTCATTTTTTTCTTTACTTTTTTCAATTTTTCCTTTACTTGTGCTTTAAGACCTTGCTTTTGTCAAATTTCGTGATTGTAGGTCAACGGGAACTACCATATATGTAGGTTATCGACACAAAACCTATAAGGTGCTTCCGGTTGACCTAGAATTGTCAATTTTGGTTAAAAACAAGTTTTTACAGCACAAGTAAAGGGAAAATTCTGAAAAATTAAGGTAAATTTTGGTACTTACAAGTTTTCGCGAAAATCTAAACTTGTCCTTATCTTTTTACCGTGTTGACTCAGGACCTTGATTTTTATACACCTAATAGGGACTATAGACCTCAGTATTTGGTATAAATTTCAACTTGCTAGGTCTACCCATTCCTGAGAAAATCGGTGGTGACACACGAGCAGATAGTCGAACAGACGGACAGACGGACAAGATAGTGATCTTATAAGGGTTCCTTTTTTTACCTTTTGAGGTACCCTAAAATATAAAAAAAATACATGCAAAAATAAAACACTACATTCCTTAGCTTTATTTGTACTATATGTATATGATAATAAAATCTTTGTTTAGTTGCTTGCTAAATTTTTATAACAAAATTGATACTGAGTCACTCATAATATTTCTACTAATTATAAATATTATCAGGAAAAAAAGTTATTTTATATTCTCTAAAGAGAAATCCTACATTTAAAATAAGGGATCATTACAATTGTTTTATTACATCTATACAGATAAATAAAATTGAAGCGTCTGTTTGTAATGTCAAAATAACTGCTTTTTACTAAATGCATATTAAATTATATACGATTCTTTTTACTTTTGTTAGAAAAACACAATTTAAAAAAAATTTGTCTGTCTGTTTGTTCCTGTTGTTGCCTGACTTTCACTGACAGATAGCTGATGTTATAAAGAGTAACTTCCGCTGCTTTTATTTAAAAATAAAGAATTAGGATTTCGATTAAAAAATTGAAAAGTATCGAACCCGAGCGACGCGAGGGTAAGTCGCTAGTTACTTATATATCGTAAAATCAAAATATTCGTACTTGTCTGTAATAATTTATACAAATATAAATGAATGTTCATATGTTTGTGCTCTATGCGTTCCTTAACAATTGTTTCAATTGTGATGAAACTCTGGTGGGTTATTCTGTACATGCCTGTGAAAGTTCCAGGCCTAAAATCCGATCCGACCCGGACCCGAGCGAAGCGAGTTTTTTTTTTCTTTTCGTTCAGACACAGATCCATATTTGCATAATATATTATGTATCTCATTATAAACATTTACCAATTAAAATTTAATAATAATTTAGAACTTAATACTATTAGGAACATTACTACTGCGTAAAAGTCCGGCACACCAGCACTCGCGAACATACCCGAATTATGTAGCTAAGAGTTTTATAAAAATTTAAACAGCACCATCAAAACAGATCTATTGAATAATTCATTTAATTCAACCTAAACATCCCTCTTTACACAATCTTAATTCGAATTGATTACGTTTGCGATCATTTATCACTACCCCCTACCAGTGTACCTGTCATCGTATGATTCAATATTTCACCTCTTGTTTTTCCACACTGATATACGGTACGTGTTTACGTGGTAAGTTTTTTGATGTAATATCACGTGTCGTACGTTGTAAACATCGTTGATAAATGTATATTCGGGGAAAATAAACTAAAAGGGGATTTACCTGAGTTTTTCCCTATATGTACTTATTGTATGTAGTGTTATACAGTGTGGCGTATTTTATCAATAGTTGTTGATTAATAATTTTACGTTTAGTGTAACTAGTGATCGCCGCGTGGTTGAAGTTCAACCATGATTCATTAAGTTATATATTTATTGTCTTGCGTATATTACAATATTAATCTATTCTCAATTTGACCATAGACTTTAACAATAAACATAAGAGTATATATGCGTGTGTGTGTGTCAAATGCATGGTAGTGTGTGTAATGTTTTTTTTTATTGATTTAATGTTTATTATTTTTTATGCATAATTAAAAAAAATATTTGCATTCTGCACTCCTTCTCTATATAAACTATAAGTGAGGGAATTTTCATACTCCGCCGTCCACGCAATTTTCGTAAAAAGGGGTGCAAAGTTTTTGCTTCACGTATTAATATATAGATACTTTCTCAGATTTACGCGAATATTTGATATTCGTAAAGTAAAGGTATATAATCGAAAGCTTATCTATTTTAATTCAAGAAAGGTTTATTATTATCCACAACATTTACTTTTTTGCAATTCCGTAAACCGTTTTCTATTAAAAATTTTATTAGGCCATAAAATTAAAACGGTTGATCGAACAAACCCAAAGATACTAACACCGCCTGTATACCTTTCTATATATCGTGTACAATAGGGGTCTATATACATTTAACGGATCCGGACTAATGTAGTTAAATATATGGGTGAATAAGAAGTAGTAAATTGTTAAGAATATTGCCTACTAGCGGCTAACCCTCGCTTTGCTAAAGAAAAACAAAAACAAATCTATCACACGTAAACCGTACATTTTTTCGGAATAAAAAATAGCCTATGTGCTATTCCAAGTTAAAATTTATCTCTGTGCCAAGTTTCATCCAGATCTGTTTAGCCGTTCTGGCGTGATTGAGTAACAAACATCCATCCATAGCAGCACATAGGTTGCTTTTTATCCCGGAAAAAGGTACGGTTTCCGTGGGATGGATTTGTTTTTATTTTATACAAAGCAAGTGATCGACTATATATTCCATAATAACCGTTAAAACGTACCTAGGAACGAACCCGAGCGAAGCAAGGATGAGTCGCTAGTTATTAATAATTTCACCTGTTCACGAGAATCAAACCCACTTACCTAATAACAACACAATAATCGCAGAGCAATACGAAACAAGTAAAATAACATTTTTTACCAACAATTAGGTCGCAAAACTTTAATAAAACGGCACACATAACTGGGGGTCTAAATTGAAAAATAGCTATCCAATAGGATGGAACGATGAATGCCTCGAATTCAAGGATCTTTGTCGGCCCTTTACCGCGTTTCTAAGTGACATCAACAATCCAATAGAAATTAATAATAATATGCGGTATGGCGTGACGATGGCATCTGGCCCCATTCTTTGGCTCAACTATCTTGGTTATACGCTGCATTTGAATTTGTGAAATGATGGATGAATTATATAACAATTGGATGTTAGTAAATATGAATAAGCCTTATTGTACAGTCATTTTGATATTTACATGTTAAGTTTATGTAATTAGTTAGAAATTTATATGTCAGTTCAATTTTACAAATAGTAATTATACTACTTTGTTAAATTGAACTGACTAAATTAAATGACGTATGTGGATTTCATTAGAAATATTAAATATTACGTATCCATACTAATATTATAAACCTGAAAAGTTTGTTTGTTTGATTGGTTGAACGCGATAATCTCAGGAACTACTGGATGAAATTGAAATATTCTTTTTGTGTTGGAGAGTCCATTTATCGAGGAAGGCTTTAGGCTATATATTATCCCGGAAAAATGAACGGTTCTCGTGGGATAGTTGTTTTTGTCTAGAGACGAACCTGAAGCGAAGCGAAGGTGAGTCTCTAGTATTCATATATTATGGAGAGAGCGTCATGAAGAGAGACCTATTATTTCGCCACTTTTTGTAGCAAGGTTTTAGTCAGGTATTAAAACTACATATTATTGTTGATACTTATATTAACTTAATGAAGAAATCTAATCTGTGAACTTTTGGGTAACTAATAATGAAAAATTGTTGTTAGGATCTGCCACTTAGAGTGCCTTCCAAAGATGACCATGTATGGTAATATAAAGAAGAATGTATTAGATTATTTTTATAAAATGGATAGTGTCGGTGATTTCACGTTTCATATTATGATAAAATAAATATAAAATTAAAAAAAAAATAATGTCAAGATTATTATTTTACTATTAACTATACAGTAAACGATTGAATCGTTTTTTAAAAACGGTGTTGTATTCAGCCCTTTTTAATGTCCCACTGCTGGGTACGGGCCTCCCTTCTATGCGAGGGAAATCAGGCCATAGTCCACCATGCTGGCCAAGTGCGAATTAGGCTAGCTGGTTGGTACACGGTGTTATTATATTTTATATTTTTCTATATATACATACACAATCCACATAAATGATAGTATGTATAACAGAAATCCGATTAAAAAAACGTAAGGATAGATTTAAAAAGATTATATCAACTATGTATAGCAAGAAGATTTCACGTCTCGTCCATCATAGTATACAAGAGTAATTCAATCGAAGAGATGTCCAGCGTGTTAACGGTTATTTAATAAAAAATGTCATGTCGGCAAATAACAGGCGGATAGGTATGTATTGATTAGGACTGTGAGCAATAGGCGTCCTCTTCGGCTTAAACCATAGGCAAATGCGTTTATTATATCTTTAAGTAAATTGTTGAATAAAATAAAACACATCATTCATTTTATGATAACATTGATGATGAGAAAGAATTTTCTTCTTAAAGGCTTCAAAACGTACCAGTTGAGCATAGATTACTTCGCCAATGTTAAGTTCTACAATTTAAAAAAATATATGGGAATGACATATTATAATATTACTAGCGACTCACCCTCGCTTCGCTTCGGGTTCGTCCCTAGACACAAACAAATCTATCCCAGAGGAACCGCACATTTTTCCGGGATGATATATAGTCTATAGCCTTCCTCAGTTAACGGGCTATCTAATGCAAAAAGAATTTTCAAATCGGACTAATAGTTCCTGAGATTAGCGCGTTCAACCAAACAAACAAATAAATAAACTCTTCAGCTTTATATATTAGTAAAAAAATATATGGGAATGACATATTATAATACTATGATATAACTTTTCAATATAAGTTTTGTAAAATCTATTCTTCAACGATTCCAGAACGTCATCTTGTTAGAATTGGCGGTATTTAAAAAAATATAAATTCACATGTTAAGGTTTTTCTTCTGGGATAATAATAATAAATATGTCGGGACATTAATACACAACACCATCTAATTCCATGGTAAGCTA
This sequence comes from Fabriciana adippe, assembly GCA_905404265.1. NCBI lineage: Eukaryota > Metazoa > Arthropoda > Insecta > Lepidoptera > Nymphalidae > Fabriciana > Fabriciana adippe. Next base: position 1,785,438 of record FR989988.1, read on the forward strand.
CGAGGTCTGTATTATGGATACCAGATAGTTGATACACTACACATATACCTTTAAATACATACATATTATAAATATAAACACCCATTACTGGAGTACAAACATTGGTGCTCATCACACAAATAAATGCCCCCAGCGGGACTCAAACTCACAACTGTTAGCATAGTAAGTACGGTCACTACAAACTGAGTCAAACGTGTCATTATAAATCCTTTTTTATTCAAACTGTCTCTCATCTTTCAAGTTATACCACACACAGATAGGTGCGGCTCACGCTATCTACAGCATATATCGTTCTAGCCGTCGGCGCTATAATTGATTGATTTGTCCACCTCAACCCTCAATGAAAAACTGTCGGATGCTCTTACGAAACCGCGTCAAGTCTTTGATCGCCTCTTGTGAACTTCAAGAAAGCCCGAAAATATAAATAAAATTAAGAAATATATGAGAACAATATTATAATCTATACTTAATATTATAAAGCTGAAGAGTTTGTTTGTTTGTTTGTTTGGTTAAACGCGCTAATCTCAGGAAGTACTAATCCGATTTAAATTTTTTTTTGCATTAGATAGCCCGTTAACCGAGGAAGGCTATAGGCTATATAGCATCCCAGAACAAGTACGGTTCTCGTGGGATATATTTGTTTTTTCTAGGCATGAGCCCGAAGCGAAGCGAGGGTGAGTCGCTAGTATACTGATATATGCTTCGTTGATCTAGTAGTTCATATATGGCGGGAGATCGTGAGGTCTTGAGTTCAAGTTCCGGGTCGGGCCAAAATGTTTATTAGGGTTTTTTTTTTTTTACGAAATACTTAGTAGCAATCTTATTATTATACAGATCATGTCAAATTAACGTTCCATGGGAATATGAGATTTAAAAAAAAGAAAATACATTTGTGCATTGTAGTTTGTGACATGCAGAGGATATTACAAGTATTTGACATAAGGCCTAAATACATATGCTATTACCAAACAATGTTTACTTTTCTATTGTAAACGATTGTAGAATTTCATCATGTCCTAGCCTTCTGTGGACACTTTTTCAACAGTAAGTTAATAATTTCTTTGTGAAATAAAATATGGTGGTATTTATATATTTTTTATTCAATATATCAATATATAATTTAAACCATACGAGATAAAAATCGTTTAAAATAATACCTGTGTAGATCTCTAACATACAATATAGGGTTGAAGTACCTTTTTTTAATGTTGGGAAATATATTTACGCATGACCCGACGCCCCGACGACAGATCTACCGAAGCAGACCTCAACAGCCATAGGGTTGCTCTAACGGTCCACTCTGCTATCAGAGAAATACCAGCAACCCACATAGCACACCGCCCACCGAGGTCGGCTACCTCTCAGTGCATTTCTCGGCTTCGCGCCCGGCTGGATTGCCGGACGTTAATAAGCCTCCCCATCACGACAAGAGAAACGCACATTGGGGAGGAGGATCAAAGTACCAAATTAAATAAGGTTAAATCAATATATTCGTATAAAGTATTAATTCCAAAATACTTAAAACGACGCCTACAATTTAAAATCATAATTTGAAAATTAAATTATATAACAGCCATATTTTAATCATAGGTGGTCAATAGGATAACAAACAAACAAACAAACAAGTGAACAACCTTTGGTAATATTTACTGGTTGAAATATTCTCGACGTCCACAATGGTAATTTTTCCAACATAGGTAATATACTCTAGATACAAATGGTAATATTTTGCTCCTTCTACAATCAGCAATGGTTAGCCATGCCACTGCCATATATGCAATATAAAAAAAAACGATACAATCAATTCAAAGACTGGATAATTGAAGTTTCATCATAAACTACTCGATGCAGCTCCATACACCGAGCGGATGTTAAAAGCAATTAAAATGACGCCCAGTGCAAATCAATTAGTTTTCCTATTTTAAAACATCTCTGTATTTATTTATTCTGAATTTAGTGAAAATTTCCTTATTATAAACTAGCGACTCACCCTCGATTCGCTTTGGGTTTGCCCTAGACAAAAACAAATCTATAGAAATATTGTAAATTAAAATTAAACTTTATAAAAAATATAATGAAATAATATTAGTCCCGCTAAGTTTCTTTCGCCAGTTTTTCTCAGGTCTGAGGCTTCATCTTTCCGAACTGGTAGTAGACTCATGATGTTCAGTAGAAAATTGTAATAATTTAATGCTGAATAAAATATTTTGAATTTGAAAATATCCCACCCGAACCATTATTTTATCCGTGATAAAAAGAAACCTATGTGCTATTTCAGATTGTAATTTATCTCTTTGCCAAATTTCATCCAGACTCGCTTAGCTGTTCTGGCGTGAAAGAGTAACAAACATCCATCCATCCATCCTCACAAACTTTCACATTTATAATATTACTTTACTTGGCTTTACTTGAGCGGTAAGCGGGACAACGATAAAAGATAGGTCAAATCATAATGTGATCTATGCCTTTGCCAAATTTCATCGAAGTCTGTTCAGCAGCTTAAGCGTAAAAAGTTAACACTCACAAGATAGATTTACTTTCGGTTTTATAATATTAGTATGGAAATTTTAATAATATTTATTAATTAGCATTCGGAAAAGCAAACCAAAAAAAAACAGGCAAAAATATATTTAAATTATATTAGATTACTAGCGATAGCGGTGCGTCTCTAGGTACGTTTTAATTATTTTTTTGAGCGAAACTAATACTTTTTAAAATAAAAGTAGCGTAAGTTACTTCTTATAATATCAGCTATCTGTCAGTGAAAATCCCGTTAAAATTGGTCCACCCGTTTCGGAGATTAGTCGGAACAAACAGACAGACAGAGAGACAGAAAAACAAAATTTAAAAAATTGTGTTTTTCTTATAAGTATCGTATATAATTCCATATGCATTTAGTATAAAGCTGTTATTTTGACATTACAAACAGACATTTCAATTTTATTTATCTGTATAGATTAAGAATATGTTCTTGTGTAACAGCAATCATCGTGATGGGAGAGATGTAAAGCATTTGACACGTCTGGAACCAAAAATTAAAATAAATCCGCGAAAAAAACCGAAAAGATAGTTTTATTTAAAATGTCAAATATTTTTGTAAATCTAAGATAGTATAGTATATGCCCTCTTCGAAAAATCATTAGAAAAGTAATAAAATGTATGAAAAAGATACATATTCTAACCATACGACCTAGTATGGAAAATTGTTGAGATTTTACTAGGGATTGTAGTACTCGTAATATTATCTGAGCCCTAAAATCAAAGTGAATAAAATTATAATTTATGTTTGTCAACGAGATATTCTATGTTTTTAGGTTTTTAATTACTGTCACTTATTAAAAACAAAATTCAAGACGCGAATATTTTCTTTATAATTGCGAATATATTATAATTGAATCCGTTGTTAACGTTCAATTGTATTCATGTATTAGCTTAAAATTTTTAAAACCTTTAAAACACAGTACAAATATCTAAACAACATTGCTTGAAAACCAAAAATTTTAACTTAAATAAAAATAACGTGTAACGCAGAAATAAAATCGGACAAAAAATAATTTGAGCATACGTAAAAGCCATTTGCATATCGACTTAATATTAAGCGAGTCGTAACATTTTTTTTTGGGGCGAATATGAGTCTAATTACTTTAGAATAGGTTATATTATGGTTTGAACCTAATGTTCTGATGGGCTGATAACTACCGACGGGTCTACATACAAAATCCGAAGCGGAATAAAAAGCTTGCCCCCCATTATGCGGGGTAACAATGGCCTTCAATGAAAAGTAGCCGGATAGCATCTGCAACATAATAATAAAATGTTACTGCGAATAGGTATCCGGGATAAAATTTTATTGTGAACCATCGACAAAAGATCGTATCCAGACAAAAGTCGTGGGGGAATAATTTATACTGATAAGTAGGTGTCCAGTTTTAATCGGTAACTTAGTATTTGTATTGATTATGATTGAAAATAAATTCTGTAGACGTACATTGTCTATATCATTCATTTTCAAACTTTGGCGAAAGATCAGACGCAGGAACGATTACTTTATATACTCTCTGAGGCAATTGAGTAAACCCGATGTGTGTTTAGAGTCTACTTCTCTGATCAGAGCAGATCGTGGCGGTAACCCCATTATTGTTGTGGTCTGCCTCGGCAGATCCCATGAAAACGGAAGAGGTTCCTTTTGGGTTTTAATGAGTATTACTGATTTTCTAGCCAGTGAGTCCCACATAACCACCTGTATGTATGCAGGTAGTTTGTGTAAATGCATTTCCAACGTTAGAAAAGGCGATACAACACTGCCAACTTCCCAATTTCATACTATTAGAAAAGATCTAAAAAAAAAAAAAACAATATAAAAACTGTTACTACTTATAGCTAATATGGCCAGCCTTTTAGGCACTTTTCATTTTACAGCAATTATATTACAGTTTACACGGTCTTTTTATCAATTGAGACCTAATGTCGATGATTCTTTTCTTAATGAATGGGTATGTATTTTATAGTTTAAAAAATCGACAGTAAGAGAATGGAATATTTACTCCTAAAAAGATTTTAAAGTCATTGCTACTCTAAGTTAAAATACCAAAACTAGTATAATATTACTTTGTTGTTGTAAGTGAAAAGGGCCAGGGCGGTGAGGTAATTTCGTCGATACTCCAGAATTTTCTTTCTCCTAATGAATGGAGGGTAATGAATGCATTCACCTAAGTATAGTGATTTATTTTCAGCCCTTTAATTCGTTAGCTAGATGTATAGCAGCCGGCCATTCCATTTGTTTATTAGGTGTAATATGTTAGTAGTGACTTTCGCTCAATACTATCTGGAACAAGTAGATACGAATGGTTTTCTATTTTACTATTATTTTCTTGGTTTACTAGCGACTCACCCTCGCTCCGCTCGGTTTTATCTCTAGTAACATTTTAACGTTTAGTACAGATTTCTCAGAATTGAGATATTTTCTCGAGCGAGATATGTTGACCCGGATAACCAGCTATCACCATATCGAATTTCCTCAAAATCTATCCAGTGGTTTTCCCGTGATGCTGTAACAGACAGACAAACAAAAATTCTAAAAACTATAGATTCGGCATCTGTATCGATAATAAAGTCTATTTAAATAAGATTTTCCAAAAAATATTTATTGAACATATTCGGCTTAGTTACAATTTTATTATGTGTATAGATTAAATAATATAAACCTATGAAAATATAATAATACTAGCGACTCACCCTCGCTCCGCTCGGGTTCGTCCCTACTTACGTTTTAATGTTTAGTATAGATTTCTCGGAAATGAGATATTTTCTCCCGCTAAAAAGTATCCTATATGTTGACCCGGATAACCAGCTATCATCATACCAAATTTCATCAAAATCCCTTCATTGGTTTTTCCGTGATGCGGTAACAGACAGACAGACAGACAGACAGACAGACAGACAGACAGACAAAAATTCTAAAAAATATAGATTCGACCTCTGTATCGATAATAATGTCTATTTCAATAAGATTTTTCAAAAAATATTTAATGTACAGATTCGGCTTAGTTACAATTTTATTATATGTATAGATTAACTTAAAAAAACATTAACCAAGTTTCTTCTATTTTCACTCAAAACGTATTACTACTCGTATAATGCTAGTAATTGTATTAAAAAGACGACAGTTTGTACGAATACAAACGTAATAGTGTGTAATTTATTTGTTTGTTTGTCACGCTGAAATGGCTATACGGTTTTGTATGAAATTTTGAATGGAGATAGCTTGTATCCTAGAAAAAAACAAAAGCGAATGGAGACGCGAGTACAAACTTATTATACTCAAAATGCGAAAACAAGTTTATTTATTGATTTGAAATGCCTTATCTCGACCAAGCTCAACGTTATTGTAATAAAATTATATTACAATAACTCATAACATAAAGAGAGAAATAGGTTACATTTTATCTCAATCCATTCAATAGATTCCATAACAGAATAGCCATTACTATAATATAATACTGAACTACACGCTGTATATAATAAGGCCCTAAGTGAGAGATGATAACGCTAGCACGAATAATGATTCTCTATTAAACAAAAAAAGCTATGTTATACACACCATATACAAAGAGAATGGACTGAGCAATACTCTCATGGAATTTACAACTGTCTAGAAAGAGAGAAAGCGATCGTGCGGCCAATAATTGTCTTTTATTCTAAGAATTTATAAATGGAAGTAAAAAAAAATATGATATTATAAATGATTAAAAAATATATTATTATAATGGAATGTAAAATGGTTATAAATATCTATCTTTATTAGTCGTATTTCAATTAATACAAAAGACTTCTAGCCGCACATTCGTTTTGTCTCTGTCGTGCGTGTCCGCCATTTTTAGCTGACGGCTGGCAAAGAAACAGTCCACTCTATATGTCTTTACCATAGTGGTATACACATACATTCAACTTTTACCTTCTGTAAAAGTCATAGGTTAGTCAAAAGTCACCACTAGGAGTTGTCTATACTATATATTAATATTATAAAGCTTTTAATATTATAAAGCTGAAGAGTTTATTTATTTGTTTGGTTGAACGCGTTAATCTCAGGAACTACTAATCCGATTTGAAAATTTTCTTTTTGCATTAGATAGCCCGTTAACTGAGTAAGGTTATAGGGTATATACCATCCCGGAATGTACGGTTCCCGTGAAATAGGTTTATGTTTGTCTAGAGACAAACCCGAAACGAAGCGAGGGTAAGTCGCTAGTTTGGGATAAAACAGTAGATATAACAGTAGCTTTTCACTTTTGTACATTAACATGTTTGTTCACACCTTATTCGAGGAAAGCTAAATGAATTTAATTGTGACTTATTTATAGTTAAAAATCTAACTTAAAAACTTAGCTAAGTTAAATAGATTTATAATACGGCTTCAGCACCCTGTTACTTGTGCTACTCAAAGGTTCATACTTAGTGGGGGACTAAATAGAAAATATATATAAGAAAGTGAAGTATCAGATATTATTTAGTAGGTAATAATATTGCATAATTTTCAAACATTTCATATTATTTCCGATAGTAAATTCATTGTTTTTGCGAAGGTGGTATAAGGAACACTTTGCTCGAACTAGGAAATGGAAGCCGGTAGACCGCGTAGACAGCCATAATTCATGGCGTACAGTCGGCATTTTGAGCTATATATTACTGCATACGATTCTAGCATCTATTTTCTATATGTAAGGGTTAATTTTGTTTGCAATAATTAATACTGTTGCTCGCCTGTAAATTGCAGAGCAGTGTATTTTCATATTTATTTCAAGTTTAAGCGCAATATTGTATAAAATTCTTCTTTGATATATTTATGATTTAAGGCATTCATCTTCTACTTTATCGTAGTTTTGTTGTGCTAAATGGTATATTTTTTATTGTCAGTTTTATCCGTTACGCTATATTAGTAGCAATTCTAATATAGGTACACATTTTAAGTTAACAAAATAATTGAGTATATGGTTGAAAATGAAATCCAAAATAAGGTATTATTGCACTAAACTCTAAACCACATTAGCCTGTAACATAATAAAGGTTATTAAAAAAATAATATATTTTTATAATAATAATATATTTATTTATATATTATTATTATAAAAATGATATATAAATAAATATGTTGGGACATTAACACAGCACCATCTTGTTGATAAGCTACGAGGCTTGTGTAATGGATACCAGATAATAATGTCCTCCTGACCGATTCCGGCCACGGCGCCCAATCTCATTGAGACTATCCAACTGCGCAGGAGATATTATAGTGCACAAATGTACGCGCAGACACAAGTGCACTCTCTATTCCTGTCACTCTCATACTCCGGTGGGACGACTACTCGACACGACCGGTGAGAGTTAAGGCTAAGGATACCAGATAGTTGATACACTACACATATATAACTTTAAATACACACATATTGACCCATGACTGGAGTACAAACATTCGTGCTCATTACACAAATGAATGCTCCCAGCGGGACTCGAACGCGCGACCGCTGGCACAGCTAGTAGGGTTACTACAAACTAAGCCAAACGTGTCATCGCATGTGTATATTATGTTTGGATCACTCTATATAAACCATTCCTTAGTAGGAGTAACTTAAATACATAAGTATCATTTAAATATAAAGTAACGTTAGAATTGAAACTTGATGTAACGTTACGAAAAGAAATCTATATCTTTAAGGTAAATGCTTAGTATTAATAGAAAGATATCAGTTTCGTATCATTACGTTACTTTTAAATTTCATTTTTAAATAATTTTATATTTATATTTGAATAATAAAGATGTAGATTTATAAAAGAAACAAACCTACCAGACAGGAACCATATATTTTTTCGGGATAAAACGTAGCCTATGTGTTATTCTGATGTATGTGCTATATTATTGTAAAGTTTTCTTAAAATCCATTCAGTAGTTTTTGCGTGAAAGAGTAACAAACATCCATGCATCTATACATCCAGACATCCAAACGTCTTCACAAGCTTCACATTTATAATATTAGTAGGATAGTAGAAAGTAGGATAACGTATGAGACTATAGGTACGTATACGATTATGAAGACGACTATGATAGGGTTATACGTACGTACGTCCGTATGACCCTGGTCCCTTATAAGGACGAATTCCTGTATTAGCTTAAGGTGTTCAAAAATACTCTGCCAGCTTGAGTCAGTTAACTCGTGTTATCTAGTAAAATTTTCATTCAAGCTTAGCGTTAAGATACTGATTATATTATAGTGTATAATATAATATATAATTTGTATGTCTAAATATAAAATGACGATTGTGCATTAAAATTTTATAACAAAACTAAATTTTTTAATACTGATCAATAATTTTACGTACACCAGAACAACTAATTCCATATAAAAAATATACAAATTAACTAAAACTAACTAACAAATACTTTTATTTCACAGTTAAATATCTCAAAAAATAAAAAACTGTTTCGGTTTAGCCGCACCGTTGTCCTTGAATCGCGAATGTTGATTGGTCGTTCACATCGCTCCTCCTGTAGGCAGTAAGCCGCTACGCGCCACCCGTTTCACATCGCTGCCAAAAACTGAATAAATAGAGTTGAGTTGAAAAGTTTAAAGCTGCATGTAGGCTAAATTGGTCTGAACGGTTCTGATATCGCATATTATAAAAAGTTGACCGTCTGCAATGGTTTTAGAATATCTTAATTATTTCCCATATTAGTCGCACATAAAATGAGTATTTAGTACATTCTTACGGGGAAGTTACAAAAATCTTTCTTTAAGGCAATGTAATGGGTTTTAGCTTTTCTTCAACCGTTTATTTACTAGTTCCTTCTGCATAGACTAAATTGTTTTATTCTTCATCTAAATGTAAGCGTTAATAAAAACTATGTTCTAGAAAGTAACTAAAGTATATAAAATACTAACAAATAATCAGAATTAGATTAAATTATAAAAATTTAAAAAACCCCCGACATGTAATTCGCCATTTTGTAGTGGCAGCCATCTTAGTTTTATAATTTATCATAGTGTATAGTAATCTACTAGTCAAGCCCTTTCATTTGATACCCATATTCAGGTAGTTGTAAAAAAGTATAATTTTGTGGTGGCGGCCATCTTGGACCGATTTTCATCAAACATAGCTAAAAACACTCCCGATTAGTTCACCTTTCAAACAAAAAAAAATCAAAATCGGTTCATCCGTTCGGGAGCTACGATGCCACAGACAGACACACACGCAGACATGTCAAACTTATAACACCCCGTCGTTTTTGCGTCGGGGGTTAATAAAACATATTAAAACGAGTGCTCGCCGTTTGAATTATTATGTCGTTGCTTATTTTTATATACTCGTCGATATCTTTAATTATATATTAGTATTTATTAAAATATATAAGTACTAGCGACTCACCCTCGCTTCTCTAGCTTGATTTCCCATACAAAATTTCATCCCCATTTTCACCCCCTTAAAGGCTGATTTCCGGAATAAAAAGTATTATATCTCCTTCCTGGGGTCTCAAACTATCTTCTTACCAAATTTCATATAAATCGGTTCAGTAGATCTAGAGATTACCTCCTACAACGTCACAAACTCACAAACTTTACCTCTTTATAATATTAGTATAGATTTCATAAAACATATATTTATATATTTCCATTCCCAATAGATATTATCTGGATTATCTGGAATATCTTCTGAAAATGGAAAAATATAACTGATTTAATTTAAATCTTTTCATAGTTAATAAAGTGGTTATTGGCACACACCAAAGTAGCCGACACTTTATATTATATGCAACTCTCCAGACGGTAAACGTTTCTCGACCTGACTGTGGAAGTTAAATCGGTCTAAAGAATATTGGAATTTTTACGTAATTTCCACAAAAATCCTTGGCGCAAGTCTCCTTTTACATTCGGTCACTGCGCTTTACGTCACATCCATAACAGCTGGTCTATCACTTGTACTCAAATCTTATAATATTTATCTTTTAATTTTTTAATATTTTACTGAATATCTTATAATTTTTATATTTTATTTCTTGATATTTCATACGACTATGTCTGTAACAAGTATATTACGCCTTTGAGATGTTTAACACCTTAGTCGCTCCCGTGACCATGATTGCTGTAAAGCATTCGAAACGTCGGGAACCAAAAATCAAAATAAATCCGCGAAATAATCCGAAAAGATAGTTTTATTTAAAATGTCAAATATTCGCGTAAGTCTAAGAAAGTATTATACACATTACTCGTAAGTTGCCAGGGAATTTATTGTATAAGTAAAAAAAAATTCATACGATTTTAATACTGTGTATAGGGTAAAAGCCGGATAGTTGCCCTACTTTTTGAAAATCTTCAATTACATAAAAATTAAGTATCTACTTACAACATGCTCCGTGTACAATAAAACATTGGTCTTTAATCTTTCATTGTGACCTATTTTTTTAAACACAATCAATATTGTTTTTCAGTAAATCCTGTTTTATTTGACCTCTACAAAAACGGATAGTTGCCCTCTGTGGCGGATAGTTGTCACATGTTAAAAATGCTTTCGGGGATACTTGCCTTATGCGGGGATAGAAGACTCATTATGAAATTACTTCGATTTTTTTTTGGATTAAAACAAATTTATGTAATCAACCATTATTAATTATTACCATCAATTTATTAAGTGGGTAATAATCGAAATTTAAGTTATAAATAATAATTAATTTTAAAGATAAAAGTAATATGGTAATCAACTTTGGCACAAATATTAAAATTAGTGGGTAGGCGGATATCACCTAGAAAATATTTAAAATCAATTAAGAAGCCAGAACTTACAATTTTTCACATCTCACACAATATTCTTTGAATGATGAACAAGTTTCCTGGAAACACAATCCAGTCTGATTTGGATTTAGTATTATTGAAATTTTCAAAACATTTACAATAATCATCAACTGAATTTTTCTTATTCACATTTTCTATTATTGTATAAATGTTTATAACTCTCTTATTTTCTTTTCAGTGTTTCTTATCGTCTTTAATTTCTTACTCCTTTTTTTTGTACTTTACTTCGTGCTTTTTTTTCGGCTATTTTTGTATTTATAATGCTTTTTTTACTTTCACTCTCGGAACTATAGATTGTTATTTGTCATCCTTTAGCTCTTTCTTCATTCAGTTTAATTAAATATATGTTTTCACATTCTGTTACACTGCCAGAGAAATCGATATATTTTTTGATCTTTTACTTTCGTTTCGACCTCTTCATAATTTTCATCTCGTTATCAGCTGATTTATTTTCTATCGTCTTATATAATCTTTTTATTTCTTTGTCTCCATTCTAATTCTTTAGTAATGTTTGTTTCTTGTTCTTTATTTTTTTTTTTGGACAATTTTTTCGTTGGAATTTAAAACTTCTGCAGATTGTTTAGCCCTTTTAGACATGCTAAAGTCTTGCTCATATTTGCGAGGCATTTTGCCTACTTGCAACTCTAATTGACCTTAGGGCGACTATCCGCAAAATTATATGGGGCGACTATCCTTTTCGGTACGGATACTTGCCCTTATATTTTGAAAAAAAAATAAGAGATATTTAACAGTATAAGGTAATAGGTAGTATAATTTAAATTTCACTGCATGCATAGAAGCGAAAAGTTGACTGAACCGACAACCGTAACAAAAAATATTCAATAGTAAATACTAACGAATATTAGTTCAACGCTTGTCAACGTCCTGCCGCGGTATATTTTCGCTCACACATACAAAACACGTCTACCTATTCCTACTACTGACATCCAGCTAAGGTCTGTGGATGATGCACTTCAAATTACAGAAGAGCGCTAACGTCAGGGACATCTCTAATATAGCGTATTGAAAATCGGGGCAAGTATCCAACTGCGGCGAGTATCCGGGTTTTACCCTAGATAAAAAAGCAAATATGTTTCATGACTGTTCTATTGACATTGTGAAGTATCACAATATCAATACTAAACATCGTGAATATGCTTGTTACTAATACGCTGTAATGACTAAATAGATTTAAGCAAAACTGGGAATAATCATAGCTTACAACAATCTTGTAGTAAAATTTAAGCTTTTTATCGATATACTTGCCACGTGAGCAGAGCTGCAGGCAAAAACTAGTCGAACTTCTATTCTAAATGCGTAAGTTTGTATGTATGTTTGTTTTTTATTTCTTTACGTTGAAACAGAAGGACGGATTCGGATGAAATCTAGTATTCAGATAAACTATGATCTGAAGTAACATAAAGGCTACTATTAGAGATCTAGGAACGCTAGGAGTAGTCCTTAGTCTATACTGACATTATAAAGTGGAAGAGTTTGTTTGTTTATTTGAACACGCTAATCTCAGGAACAAATGATCCGATTTGAAAAATTCCTTTTACATTAGATAGCTTGTTTATTGAGGATATAGGTTATATATTATCATTCTACTAAAGGGAGCGGAGCAGTAATATAATATACTAGCGACTCACCCTCGCTTCGCTTCGGGTTCGTCTCTAGACAAAAACAACTCTACCCCACGGGAACCGTACATTTTTCCGGGATGATATATAGCCTAAAGCCTTCCTCGATAAATGGACTATCCAACACAAAAAGAATTTTTCAATTCCATCCAGTAAGTAGTTCCTGAGATTAGCGCGTTCAACCAAACAAACAAACAAACAATCAAACAAACTCTTCAGTTTTATAATATTAGTATAGATTATAGTCTATCTATTCCATACTAACCTTTAAAACGTACCTAGGGACGAACCCGAGCGAAGCGAAAGTGAGCCGCTAGTATACCATAAAGGAAAAAATTAAACAACATACACGGTTAGCCTTGCTCTGACATCATGCTTACAGTCATGATATTTTATCATACGTACATATAGATAGTTTATGATCTGGAGAGTGCCACATGGTTATACATCGCAGTACATCAAGTGTTTCCGGTGGGATATTAGAGTATGGTATACTGTTAAACAGTGTCACTGTTACTTAATGACATTTACTTACACTATTTTATCTTTTTCTACTCCATAAAGAAAATTCAGTAAAGCCTCATTATTAACATTATCAATATGAAACGTCTGCCCATGTTATATAACGACGATGACCCAAGGGACTTGATAGCATAAAAACTCTTTAGAAGCACGCTTATAATAAATATAACGTCCATTTAGTTAAGTTCTAATTAATAAAGCGCTGAGGGAGACCCCGCCATCGTAAGGGATGGCAAAAACATTTTCCCCCAAAGCTATCCGTTACTCAAAAGAAATTGCTGTCTGCAAACTGCTACACTGAAAAAAACCACAAACTATCTTTTGTTTTTAAACGCTTTTTGTTGCTGCGAATATTTTGAGAGACTTGTTAGTGTTTTAATTGTGAACGATTTACAAGTTACATATTTTCTATAGTTCCAAAAAAAGGAATAGTATACTTATTTTACATAACAACCAGCGACTCACTCGCGTTTCGCTTCGGGTTCGTCGCTAGACAAAAAGAAATCTATCCTACGGGAACTGTACATTTTTCTGGGATAACTTATGTGCTATTCCAGACTAAAATCTATCTCTGTGCCAGATTTTATCCAGATCCGTTCAGCCGTTCTGGCGTGAAAAAGTAACAAATATCTATCCATCTTCACAAACTTTCACATTTATAATATTAGTATGGTTGTTCTAGGTCGTGGTCATTATTGAAAATTTGAGAAAAACTAATAATAGTATAAAATTTACCCATCTCTATAAGAAACTATTACCTTTTTTGATAACACTAAAGCTCGTCATAAAACAAAAAAAAATGAACTCGGTTAACAAACAGGAGAGAAAAAGGTACTGAACTCTCTTATCTTTATCTATTTGTATATAGATAATAACGACTTTCTTCAGTCGGGGGCGTCCCTAGGTACCGTACATTAGCCTATAGGCTTCAAGCCATAGTTTATCTAGGTACATCTGAATTCGTCTAGCCGTTTTGGCGAGTAACAAACATACATAATATACATATACACAAACATATACATACAAACTTCCACATTTATAATAGTAGTAATTTTTTTAATAAATTGAGACTTAAATTTTGTTCGCGGTTTATACTAGATGCCGTCCTACTTACCTCACAACCCACCCTCACCCCAAACGTCCTTTAGTAAACTCAATATACTAATATCTCAAGGGAACCAATTTATGTATCACGATAAAAACTATAAACTATTGCTATAGAAAAAATAAAATACTGCGGACCAATAAACAGTATTATTATTACATATACATTTCACTCACAATGTAAGAATTGGTAAGTGTCTCAATGGGGGAATGTCTCTGGCACTGCATACTATGTCGTTGGTAATAGGTTCATTCCCATATGGCCATATGGCGTAAATGTTATTTAATAGATGATTGACCCAGTGTACGTGTATATATATATATATATATATATATATATATATATATATATATATATATATGGGTGTGTGTGTATATATATATTTTAAAGTACACAACATAATAACTATGCAGCTTTCATTACTTTAAAAATTTTTCATTGCAGTTTATTGCTTTAAAATATACAATATCCAATAATTTTTTTAATGATTATAATATACTAGATGTATGTAAACTTATTAGTTAGCATGATATGATGTATGAAACATACATAGCAATGACTACTGGGCTCGTAAATAAAATTTATTAGTACAGTTCGTCTATTTCAACATGCATATTTGTGAGTAATTTGACCGTATAAATTGAAATGTATGTACATAAACCATTTAGAGTTTAAGATGTCTACAATATGAGATTCTGTAATAACGTGTCTTAGAATTAAATCACAATCAGACGAAAGCAGATAGTAGTTTGTATACCTATACGTATGTGTATGTTTGTCACTTATTCACGTTGAAACAGCTAAATAACTAATAGACTATGAGCTGGGGTGACATATAGGTTACGATATACTGTTAGACATATAGGGATGTATCTTTTTTTAATGTTGGGAAATACATTTACGCATACAACCTGATTATATAGGCGGTTATGTAGGTCTCACCGGCTAGAGAAGGCTGTACCTACTAAAAACCAATAGAACCGTCTTAATGGGGCATCGCAGGATCGCTTACGCACTCAACCACGACGCCCCGACGGCAGGTCTGCCGAAGCAGATCACACGACCAAGGGGTTGTTTCCATGGTCCACTCTGCTGTCAGAGAAATACCAGGAGCAAATTGCAACTTAATAACGACTCATCCTCGCTTCGCTCGGGTTCGTCCCTAGTTGATTCCCCATATAAACTTTCATCCCCATTTTTACCCCCTTATGGGATGATTTCTGAATTAAAATATATCATATATCCTTTCCAGGGTCTCTACTACCAAATTTTATCCAAATCAGTCCAGTAGTTTTTGAGTTTATTCGTTACAAACATACAAAAATACAAATCTTTCCTCTTTATAATAGTGATGAAGATAACAATCTAATTAAATGTAAATCCAGTTAAAAAGGAAAAAAGCGATATCAAGAAATACTTTTCAAAGAAAATGAGAAGCTTCCATCCTTTCGTATCGAAACCAATTTAGATTTGCAATATCAATAATCAATTATTGTGCATCTTTGGCCCATGTTCAAATCAATATCTATATAACTACATATATTCTAATGTATTACCGATTGAGTTGCATCTGCGGGATTTATCCACTTGTGCTCAATACTCGTGGTAATTAGAGATAACTAATATCGTAATATAATTGATTACATTAGCTTAGTAGTTCTTCTTTTTGAAATTGCTTTTTTAAAGGACGCTTGGTTTTGCAATTTTAAAACCTGACAACTAACATTTTAAATAAAACTATCTTTTCGGATTATTTTACGGATTTATTTTGATTTTTGGTTCCCCTTTTCGGATTATTTCGCAGATTTATTTTGATTTTTGGTTCCCCTTTTCGGATTATTTCGCAGATTTATTTTGATTTTTGGTTCCCTGATCGATTCGATCGCGCGAAATAAATCCGCGAAATAATCCGAAAAGATAGTTTTATTTAATATGTCAAATATCCGCGTAAATTTAAGAAAGTATTAACTAACATTTTGCTAAAATAAACGATTAGATTAAAAATTAAGCCAAAATCTAGTATTTTGTACCAAAAAATATTTATCTAGTGAATTACTGTAGTTGCTACGATGATTGATATTATATTTAGTCACTTAGACTAAGATAAGACTAACGTTAGAGTGTATCATTATCGCATATGGAGAAAAATTAGATCAGTATATTATGTTAACCCCTATAAAGGTTGAATTTTATAATAAAAAACAATTTTTAAAACTTTTGCTTTGTCTGTCTGTTTCGGCTTATCTGCGAAACGGCTAGACTAATTTTAACGGGACTTTTACTGTCAGATAGTAAATCTTTTGAGGAGTAACTTAGGCTACTTTTAATTTTGAAAAAGAATTAGGGTTCTGCGCAAAATTTAAAATCCATGAAATTATGCAAAATTGTGCGCGAAAGCGAGGGTAAGTCGTTAGTCTCTACATATTTTCAACGTGCGAGAATCGATTCTGCTACCCTACTGCCTGTTCTATTACATAAACAATATTATTTAATTTCCCCTATTTCAGCTATCATAATAATATCAATGAAGAAACATATTTGGCAATGCTCTCTCTAAGTAAATAACCTTAGCAGGTAATTTATAAATTGAATCCTGGCGCCGGTTTTGGCAGTAGATCGCCCGCAATCCGCCATTGTGTCCTGTTTCATACATTTGCATAAACGTAGATGAGATCGCTAGGCTTAGGATACGGGATCGATGCGGTCTTTAAATGTTAATGTTCGAAGAGAAGCTTTGCCCTTTTAAACACGCTTTTATATCATTCACTTAAAACTAGCAATGAATATTGTAAGTGGATTTTACCCTACTTCTAATTGTATTAATTTTTATTTTACACATTGATTGTTTCACAAATATTTGGTTTTATGAAGATGGAGCTTGGAAGTAGATAAGAAATCTTTTGTTGTTAATAAAATCATCGAATTTGGGTACATTTATTGCTGTCTAAAATAACTTAAAGAAAATAAATATAATGGATGCTATTTGATTTGTATTTATACATAGTTTAATTCTTTTATTACTTCGTTTTCATTCCTCAGTGTATCATTTAGTTATCTGTGAATATTAGTGTCTCGTAGAATTTTTTAGGTAATATAAGCATAAGTAAATAGAGTACTATTAGTAATATAATATTGTAGACAAAAACAAATCTATCTCACGAGAACCGTACATTTTTCCCGGATAAAAAGTAGCCTATGTGCTATTTCAGACTATAATCTATATCTGTGCCAAATTTTATCCAGATCCGTTCAGTCGTTCTGGCATGAAAAAAATTATAAAAATAAAATATGATTCGTTTTAAGCATCACTTAAAAAAGACTGGACCGACTTGACAATTTTTTTATATGTGAATATGTTGGAAATTAAGGAAATTTTTGCTTTCTGCTTTTTTGTAAAGGATTTTTGTATAAATCCAAAATTGGAATTTATTTTACTGTACGTACGATCAGCTAGTGTAAAATATAGCATTCTAATTACTCATATTATTCTTATATGTAATTCAATCGTGTACTGCTGTTCCTTAATATTTAGAAAACTAAAAACTATTGCATACATGATTTGTGCACTAAGAATTAAGTGTAAATTATGTTTATACAAAACAAAATATATTGCTTTATGATTAATATTTTTTTTAGTTTTATGATTAAACATTTTATGATTAATTAATCATTGCACAAATGTGTCAGAAAGAAGAACCAAAATCATTATTTTTACTGCTACCATGATATGAAGCTTAAACTGACTGTCGAGTCTACTTTGGAATGGAACAAAAGAGCAAAGGTTGCTACAGACGGATTCTGAGTCTACCGAAATTGCATCTCAAATACGAGTTAGACCGACAATAGCTTTGTGGGTGGGCAATTAAGAACGAGTATACAGATTTGAGCAGACAAGCTTTCCATACGTCAGTATTGTGATGTAGAGCTTTTCTTAGATTTGAATATTTTTATTTTCCACTCAAATTAATTTGAAGTAGTAAAAATACGAGCTTTTAAACATGATTGTTTGTATCATAATACTTAACTTTGTTTATGACTAGCGAGTTACCCTCGCTTCGCTCGGGTGCGTCCCTATGTAGGCGGATTTTGTTCACAATTTCATGGATGTTAACTTTTTTACGCGGAACCATTATTCCTTTTCTAAAATAAAAGCTTAAGTTACTTCTTATAATATCAGCTATATGCTAATGAAAGTCCTGTCAAAATCAGTCCAGCCATTTTAGAGAATAGCTGGAACAAACAGACAGATAGAAAAAAAAAGTTTTTTTGCTTGTGAGTACCGTATATACATACTTTCATGTATATCTAGTAAAAAACTGTTATTTTCACATTACAAACAGACATATTAATTTAATTTATTTGTGTAGATTGGCAATAACGAAAATTATCTATATAAAAATGAATGTTTACTTGTATGTTTGTATCTATTCATTCATTTGTGATGAAACTTTAAGTAGTTCTAAATACACCTTCGAAAGTCCCTGCCTCATGATAATCTTTCTTTGTATGTTTTTCCTCTATGCATTATTACACCATTCATTCCTGGGGACGCACCTAAGAGAACCGATGGTAAGCCGCTAATTACTTATAGAGCTATTTTATATAAAAAAAGTTTTTTTTTCTCTATGGCGTAGAAAAAAAAATATTTCCACTGTCATTTCAGTCATTACGAAATCTTGTGAAAAGGGTAGGTAAGGTACAAAATTTCATTCGGCATATATTCCTTAAATAAGCCATGTAAAATGTTATTTCTTTAAAGATTTTTTAAAAGATTTTAATTGAACATAATAAAACTTTATCTTTTGTGAAACAAAGGATAACATGGCTAAAACAGCAACATTATAACTTATTTTTAAATAACATACAGCACCATCTAGTTCCATGGTAAGCTACGAGGCCCGTGTTATGGATACCAGATAGTTGATACACTACACATATAAAAGTTTTAAATTCATACATATTATAAATATAAACATCCATGACTGGAGTACAAACATTCGTGCTTATCACACAAATGTATGCCCCCAGCGGGACTCGAACCCGCGTCCGCTGGCACAGCAAGTAGGGTCACTACAAACTGAGCCAAACGGTCGACAATGATCTACTACTTCACGATTATCTGAGCAGTTAAATTACTTATAATAAAGTTTTTCATTCAGTATAAAAATATATTAATTATCTTTATTTGTATTTTCAATGCAGAGAAACTAGCAGCCATTAATAATCTCAAGTCAACATAAACATTTAAAACATACCAAGTTAGGTAATTTTGGATAATTTCCAATTTAGACTAAACGTGCACGTTGATAATAAATTTAGGCAGAATGTTCCATCATCTTTATGTTTTCGGTAATAAAGGCGGGCCCAATTTGGTTCGAAGACTTAATACGATCGTAAAACACTATCCCGAAATAAGCGAGTCGATAGCTATCGAAAGCTGAGGTGTGGCAAAACATTCGGGGCTCCCATTGGCGTTTTATGGTGAGCCCTTTTTGTAGTAGTGCCAAATTGTTATATAACTATATGTATATACTATATTAATTTGAAATTTAATTTTTATTACTACCCTAGTGATTTACTCTCGCTTCGCTCGGGTTCGTCTCAACTTACGTTTTAACGGTTAGTATAGATTTCTTAGAGATGATATATTTTCCCGCAGTATAAAGTATCCTATATGTTGACCCGGAAAACCAGTTATTATCATGCAAAATTTCATTAAAATCCTTCCAGTGGATTTCTTATGATGCGGTAACAGACAGACAGACAGACAGACAGACAAAAAATCTAAAAACTATAGATCGACATCTGTATCGATAATAATGTCTATTTCAATAAGATTTTCCAAAAAATATTTAATGTACGGATTCGGCTTAGTTACAATTTTATTATAATATGTATAGATTAATTTGAAAGACCATTATATTGTGTACCTACTAATTTACATCTATATTATATATTTTAATTTGTTGTATTACTTTGTATAATTGGATTAAGAGTTAAATCTGTACGTTTTGTTATAAAAGGGCGCGGTCTCCTAATATAGGCAAAAATTACTTGCTTAAAAAGGGACCTCAAACACAAACTTTGTCGACTCTGTATCTCTTTATACAAATAAATTATTTTTATTTTTATTTGTTTTTTTATATTATACTTTATTGCACTTAAAAATAAAAACAGTCATTGCAATAAAATTTTTGTTTGAAACATTATTAAAACTATTTACTTTTATCAGTGATACAGCAGTTCTTTTTAGAACTTTAAAGATATCTTTATAGCTTTTATACCTATAATGGTTAATTACTATTTGATGGTACATATTTTCCTTTTATTTATAGTTAGTTTTTCATTACTACGATGATATACTAAGATGATAGTATAAGTAATTATATAAATTAACTAGCGACTCACGCTCGCTTCGCTCGCGTTCGTCCCTAGATACGTTTTCATGGTTACCTATGTTTATACATAAATAGTAGTTTGCTACTCCTAAGATATTCATTTAAATTATATAGCGATATACCCTCGCTTTGCTCGGGTGCGTACGCCGTACGCGGATTTTGTTCACAATTTCATGGTTTTTTTTCGCGGAACCCTGATTCTTTTTCTAAAATAAAAGTAGCCTAAGTTACTTCTTATAATATCAGCTATCTACCAGTGAAAGTCCCGTCAAAATCGGTCCAGCCGTTTCGGAAATTAGCCGGAACAAACAGACAGACAGACAGACAGACAGACAGACAAAAATTGTAAAAAATGTGGTTTTGGTATATGTACCGTGTGTACATCTATATGCATTTAGTAAAAGTTATTTTAATATTACAAACAGACACTCCAATTTATTTATCTGTATAGATAGTTAACTGTGATTTTTATAATATGCGATTATATTCTACAGAGTATTTCAAATTATTCTATACCTATTATGTTGAATGAAGCAAATTAATAAATACTTGGATAAAAGTGAATTGTAGCCATTATACAGATAGTCGAAATAGAGTGCGGGTTCGAAACCACTACATCATGATACTGGCACACAATAATCAAAAAGTTACTTTGATAATATTATAAGTTCTAAAACAATAAAGCGTAAGAGAGTGTATTTCTTAACAAACTTAATTTTAAGGCTTATATAAATAAATATTATTATAATATTTTATTGCATAATAAAATGGTACATTAAAAAAATAAAATTAAAGAGATGTGCAAAGGCGGCCTTCTCACTATAAGCAATCTCAAATCATGTGCAGTCGGGCTATTATAAATGCGATTGGATAGACCGATTTTGATGAAATTTAGTATACAGATAGACTATAACTTTGAGTAACACCTAAGTGAAGTAAGGAAAAGCCGCTAGTTTAAAATACTGTATGATCTTAAAGTAAAACTAAAAATTTGGTGAAAAAATCGAAGACTTATCGATTTCTAGCATCAGCCAACTTGAAACTTTTGTCTTTATATGAATTCTCACGTCTTGTGAAAGTCCCACTTGACCGAGCCAAAAGTCCCTAACAACTAAGAAGTATCGAAGTTGTACTAGATCCATGGATGAGGACAACACGTATTCTTTTTGTTTAAATACAGTATACAAAGTGTATATTTCTGGCAAATCTATATATTACCCAGGTAATCTATACTAATATTATAAAGAGGAAAGATTTTTTTGTTTGTTTGTTTGTACCGAATAAGCTCCGAAACTACTCGACCGATTTAGATGTAATTTAAGTAAGGTAAGAAGATAGTTTGAGACCCTGGGAAGGACATAGGACAGTTTTTATCCCGGAAATCATTCCTTAATGGGATGAAAATGAGGATAAAATTTTGTATAGGAAACCTAGGGACGAAATCGAGCGAAGCGAGGGTGAATCGTTAGTATAATAAACATAAAATATACTTGCACTTTGAAAAAATATATACGTTTGAATAAAATCGATAATAAATCAATTATGATTAAAGTAAATAGCTTTCTAAAATATTAAGTTTCAACTTTAATACTTTAAATACCTAACCTGTATTAATGGTGCTAGTGACATGTTCACTTACGTTTTTTTTTTAAGTTTATAGTTTATAAAGTAGCATGCGATGTTCTAAATATAGGATGCAATTAAATAGTTTAATTGTTAAGTTAGACGCTAACCGTTCTTTACACTTTAAACAAATATAACCTATATTTAAAGTAAGCCCATCGGTTCAAGTTACTATATATTTTTTATATTTGTTATTATTATATTTTTACACTAGCTACTCACCCTCGCTCCGCTCGGGTTCGTCCCTACTTACTTTTTAATGTTTAGTATAAATTTCTCAGAGATGAGATATTTTCACGGAGTAAAAAGTATCCTATATGTTGACCTGGATAATCAGCTATAATCATAATAAATGTCATCAAAATCCCTTTAGTTGTTTTTCCTTGATGCGTTCACAGATAAACAAACAGACATGCAAAAATTGTAAAAATATAGATTCGACCTCTGTATTGATAATAATGTCTATTTCAATAAGATTTTCCACAAAATATTTAATGTACAGATTCGGCATAGTTACAATTTTATTACATTTATATATATATATATATATATATATATATATATATATATATATATATATAGTATTATATATACAAAAATCAGCGAGATACTACACTTAAAAAATATTTGTGATTAAGAAGGGAATCACTTTAATGCATTTAAAATACTTTAACCTCATGAAATGCAAAAATGCCGCAAAAAATGCAATTTTAATACTATCATACTTCCTTTTCAAGATTTTAATTAATTTAGTATTAACTAATATTTGGAAGTTAAATTTCGAAATTCACTTTAAAATATAATGCAGCATGATATAAGATGTCGAGGTGCAAGCAAAATATCTGCCAACATATTGTGTATCACGACAGTTCCACACAAAAGCCAATGTTATTCACCTCGATCGCACAAAGAAGTTTTCGCAGGTGAGCCGAAATGTAAAGCAACCGCAGTTCTTTCTAAACCGAAAGTGTCGCTATATTCTCAAACTCGCAAGTCGTTTGGAAAACTCCGATGCTACCGAAGTCTCCAGAGAACAATTCTTGCCCGGACGCCTGTAGTTCGTAACATGTTTCCAAACTTTTAATATAATGCAGAAGTAGACTTTGCATACGAAAAGCTTGATGAGGCAACCAGATCTTTAGGAAAGGTATTTTGGAGCTTAACTGAACTTTTTCAATCCTTTCTAACTTACTAAGCTTCGAACAACTTAATTCTACTAACAAACCTCGTATTTTTCTATCTTAATGACATTATTTTTAAATATAAAAAATATCATAAATTTCTATATTACATGCCCAATTTATTTGAGCTTTAAATACGTTTTATACCATTTCAAATGCACTTCTAATACTAAAGTTAAATTATGCATTAGGAACATTAGGATAGCATACCAAATATTAGGTTTACACAGTTGGAAGCCCAAATGTACGAACGGTATGTATAACCAAAATTTCATTATGATTCAAATCATACTAAAACATACCAAATGTATCAAACATAAGTATCAAAATTGATTGGCACTCCATCTAATATGTCAATAGCAGCTGATTAATACGCTAATATTGTTTACATATCGTTTGTGGAAACTAAAATATGTGAAACGTTTGAATAGTTATTGTTACTTAGATTCAGTAATGACAATAATTTGAAAATTATTATTGATGATGTGCTGTGAAATGTAATTGAATGAGATATTATAGATGTTTATCTAATTAACTTAAAGTACCTGGGAAACTTAAAACTTTAATAAATACAAAAAAAAAAAGTAAAAACTTTTTATCCGACCGCGATTCGAACCTGGTTACCTGTGATAGTCAATCATGCGCCTTGGTTGTTTGACCACGATGCTTATGCCCGAATGTGCAAAATTATTAAGATATTTTGCGTGGTATATTGCAAAAGAAAACCGCATGAAAACTCGAAAATTCGCATTTTCCCAGACATAAGACTCATATAGATCGATTTTTCGCCCCTGAAAACCCCCACATACCAAATTTCAGCGAAACTGTTAGAGCCGTTTCCGAGATCGCCGGTGTAAATAAATAAATATATAAGAATTGCTCATTTAAATATATTATATATTGGTTAGTTATTCTCGGTATGGATTATGGCGTTATCCCCCTCGTATTGATAGGAGGCTCGTGACCAGTAGTGGAACTTTAAAAAGGGTTGACTACATATTTAGACACTCAAAAATGAAATTTTCTCTTATACCTTTTAGCATTTAGAAATGAACTCATTTTATCTAAGTTGCTACATATCTTGTTTTACAGTGGAAAGAAGAATGAGTTTTTAGAGAACGTTAGGAGCTTTATAGTAATCAGTTAAACAGCAATTTCGAATAAGAAACTTTGTCTAATCATACTAATATCACAAAATGTGAAAGTTTGAAATTAACTAAATGAGTTTGTCTGTCACTCTATAACCCCTCAACCTTTTTTAGTGAAATTCGGAACGATTATTTATGTTAAAATACCACGTGAGAGTAAACATGGGCAAAAACTACTAACAAATATAGTAATGAAAGCACTCACAATAAGTGATAACAAAAGCGACATCTCTATTGGAAATATCTATACTACACTTTAAATATTCTTTTCAGATTTTTGCGGATTTATTTTAATTTTTGTTTGCCGACGTTTCGAATGCTTTACAGCAATCATGGTTACAGGAGAGACTCAGTTAGTTTATTTTTTATTTAAAGCTAGCGACTCACCCTCGCTTTGCTCGGGTTCGGGTTATCCTTAAGATATAGACATAATGCCACTGTGGACTTTTTTGTAGACCTTTTTAAGGTATACAATACTGCAGTACACTATTATGGTCCATCTCGTAGGGTTCACCCAGCGTTTGCAATGTAAACGCAAAAAATGTGTTATTTACGACATCACATTAGAAACCTCTTAAGTTATCAGTGTTTCTCTACTATATTATGCATGTATTATACATATAAACTTTCCTCTTGAATCATTCTATCTATTAAAAAAACTGCATCAAAATCCGTTGCGTAGTTTTAAAGATCTAAGCATATATAAGGGACAGACAGCGAGAAGCGACTTTGTTTTATACTATGTAGTGATGTCAAATATTTGCGTAAATCTAAGACTGTACAGGTAAATTATATAGTAAGCAAATACATAATTAACCAAGATTATAAGAGTAAAAATTTATATTTGTACATTAGAGCCCCAAAAACGTACCAGTAAGTCGATTGGAAAGACAGTTCGCGTGCAATGTCACCTCGCCGCAAATGCATTCCGTTCACCACACCTAGTTTTTGTCTTCATTTAGTCTAACTTCCAAACTTATGTAGCAATGTATAGCTTTTACCTACCTTCCAGTTTCATTTTAAGTTTAGTTACAATTTAACATGGTTTAGAGCAATTTATTTTAATTTAAACTTGCTCTTTTGCTTTTTGACTTTGGAAATGGGAACACGATTTCGTTAGAAATTCATCGTAGTTAATGTTGATTTTATATATCACGATTTAATTTCATATACTCGTATATTCACATCCCATCCCATTATTACGCTGAACCCGGGACAGAGAATAGATTATAGCCTGGAATAGCACATAGGTTACTTTTTATCCCGGAAAAATATACTGTTCCCGTGGGATAGATAAGCTTTTGTTTTTCGCTAGTTACTCATATTTATCTGCGCGTTCTGTTTCTTATTTAATAGTCTCATTTCAATGTCAGCTTACTTCATTCAGATCCTAATCATATTGTGCTTTTTATTAAGTATTTTTTGTAAATGCATGTTACGTGGTTTACTGGGAAAACTGGTAAACTATAATTGCTACTCTGTAACCTTACAACTGTAACAAAACAAACCAACAACCAAAAAAAATGTATTTTCATGCAATAACAAATATTGTATTCTAAAATAGCATAGTGATTTGAACAGGTGTTCAGTCTAACTTTGAGTGCTTTCTAAGTTTTTTAAACTATTTAAGTATTAATGAATTAAGTGTAGTAATCTATACATAATATAACAAAATTCTGAGTCGAATCTGTACATTAAATATTTTTTGGAAAATCTTATTGAAATAGTCATTACTATCGATACAGAGATCGAATCTAAAGATTTTAGAATTTTTGTTTATCTGTCTGTCTGGGAACGCAACACGAGAAAACCACTGGACAGATTTTGATGAAATTTTGATATGATAGCTGGTTATTCGGGTCAACATTTTTACAATTTTTACTGCGGGAAAATATCTGATTTCTAAGAAATTTATACTAACCGTTAAAACGTAGTTGAAATATAAAACTGTTATGTTTAGAACATTTTATTTTCTTTCATTCAGTTATATTTTCAATGAAATCAGCATTTAAGTGGATAGGCACACCTTCGAATCATGAATGGGGATTACCAACTTAGTAAAATTGGGGCATTCGCTTTAACTGTTTAGGCCGCCGGAAACGATAGTTGAGGTTTTTGTTTCGTTGGAAAATTAGGTAAAAAAGGTGCACTTTCCTGTGGTTTTTGTTCAGGTTGGCTTTTTTGCGGTTTTCTAGTACTATTGAGTGGATGTTTTAATTATTGTTGATTATTTCCTTTTGTGGTACTTATTTTTATTGTTGGGGAGAATAGATTTGTATTATAATTATATGAGTTTATTAAATTCATTACCTATTTTTATTTAAAGAGTAGGTACAATTTATAATAAATAAAAAAAAAAATGTTGGGACTTTAACACACAGCACCATCTACGCCATTTTCTAAAGTTTATCATTTATAGTTATGAAGTAAGAGTACCTTTTTAAATAAGAAGTAATTATTATTATGCATAATATGTATGTATTTAAAGTTATACATGTGTAGTGTATCCAATATCTAGTATCGATAACACAAATCTCGTAGCTTACCATGGAACTAAATGGTGCTGTGTGTTAACGTCCCAACATATTTATTTATTTATTCATGTTAAAGCTAACCATTATTATTATTATCATTAAAAAATGTCTATCTAGAATATAGATCAAAATATACCATGGCAATTACAAATAATATAGTTTTCTTTTATAATGGCTTAAATTCTGAGTAATTTCAAATATCACTTGTAAGTATATGTACATACTTCATACAACTTACTTTAATAAAACGTTATATAAAGTCTGTTTGCGGATTCAACGTTCGAGTTAAATGAATGGGTTTACAGAATAGCACTACTGGTGGGAATATACAACGCTCTACCATCGCGTCAAGATGTTCATCACTTGTGTTACCAAATATTCTCAAGATACACGATAACTTTTGGATACCGAAGCTAAATTGAAATATTTAATCTATACTTGAGCTGGTTGTCAAGTATCCACATGAGCGCTTAGATGTAGAAATAGTTTTGAAACTTTCTTAGTTCAAGCCAAGTTCGATTAGGAAGTTAGTCTGCGTTTTACCAAATAGACTGAGCTCCTGTCAATATTTACCCGAAGTAAATATATCATCCTTAAATTATAATTCGTGGATTGGTTTTTTTCTAATTAAAGTTAATTGCTTTTTTAGACAAAAATTAACATTTGAAGCAGTAATTAATGTATCTGAATGTCGTAGGTTCAATTCCCATTTGAGGCATTTGGACCATCTCATGTTATATGCGGGTTATTAAATTGAAATTAAGCGTATATCTGAATTGTTATGTATATAATAGAATTTTTTAATATTCTTATTTCCATTATTAACTTATTTTATTTTTGTTTTAGGTAAGTGCTGTTAAAATAAGTGGTAAATCTCAAAACATTATTATACGTAGAATTGACTGGGAGGATGAACTTTAAAGAGTAAGTAACATGTTATTACAATTATTCTTACGTGTTTTGTGTAATATTAAAAATAATTACTGTCATAATTATACGTATATATATATATATATATATATATATATATATATATATATATATATATATATAAAACCAACTTGAAAAAAAATTAAGCGTTTATTTTTCCATTTTTAGTGTAGGCATAGTTGTAACAAAGTAAGAAGAGAGTATTTTAAAAATTCATTAGGTAAAAAATCAATCATCCCCCATTTTCTACCCTTAGGGGTGGATTTTTTAAATTTAAATGAGACCAACTTTGAAGAATCCAATAAAAAAAAATCACCCAAATCGTATTACACTGTAAAAAGATATACGTGGTCAAACATAAAAAAAAATACATATATACATGTTTAATTGAAAAACCTCCTTTTTTCGTCGATTAATAACCTAAAATTACTACGCATCCATTAAAATGTATTTTTTATTATAACGAGAACATTTTCATAAACGCAATATGCTTACCATAATTTTTCATTCCACAGCATCCCATAACTGTTTTAGCAGAGACCATTTGCGAGGCATTTTGTAAGGCAACATTAGCTCTAAGTGAAGATCGTTAAAACTCAAAAGTAGCTTAGTCCATTAGCCTGAAAGTCTGGGCTGTCGTCGAAATCTTTATACAATATGCAGTACTTTTAAACAACTGAGATCTTTCGGAACAACTCTTTAATCTGATCCGTATACCTACTACATAGCTAAATAGTTATCGCCTTAATTAATTTTTTACTTTCAATGCAAATGTTGAAAACTTCAACTTCATTATCTCTAAGATGTATTTGTAACGGTGCAACTAAATATATTTTTAAGTAAAAATGTTTCAATTTCTAATTCAAGTTTAAAAACAATAGATCCATCCCTATATGAGGTATTTTTTTTCGTAAAACTATTCATTATAAAAAATAAACATATACACAAACATAATATTTTGCTCTTATATATACATATATATCATTCCTGTTAACAATTACAAATTTTAAATTAAAAGTTTTCGTACAAACCCTTAACAAAATTTCTTTAGCTATTATTAGAGGAATATTATTTTTATTAGAAGAAATATCTTAATTAATAAAATAATTAATGATTGAACATGTGATATTTATCTACACTAATATTATAAAGAGGAAACATTTGTATTTATGTATGTATGTAAATATCTCATTTCTGAGAAATCTATATCTAGAGTTTGTAACGAATAAACTCAAAAACTACTGGAGCCATTTAGATGAAATTTGGTAAGAAGATAGTTGTGTCCTGGGAAGGACATAATATGATATTTTTTATTCCGGAAATCATCCCTTAAGGAGGTGAAAATGGGGATGAAAGTTTGTATGGGAAATCAACCTAAGGATGAACACGAGCGAAGCGAGGGTGAATCGCTAGTCTTTTATATAATATAGACTTTTAACATTTAATTAATAAAGATACGATACGACGCTGACGATCTAAATTCTATTGCGAGTCTCATTAAGCGTAACGTGTACTAATCAAAACGTAAGTGACAGCTTGCGTGACAGTGCTTTTAGTAGGATTTTTATTTTATTTACAGTTAGAAAATTGAGTTAATTATATGAGTAACATAATTTATGATTGTTTATTTATGTATGTCTTTACTAGTGATTTAACTTGGTTTTACTTGGATACATATCCCTAGATGCCTAGGGGCCTTAAATAAGCCTATAACTTGTAGGCCTGTAACTATCTATTTACTAAATTAGATATAAATCCGTCTTTTAAGAAAAAAATAATAACCGACCTCAAAAAAAGCACTAAAACGTAAAAAATAACTGATTGGTAGTTTTCATTTCCTATAGATACTGAATCAGATATTTTAGAAATCGGTGGGCTTTGATTTGTATCGGCTAACCGATACAAACTTCCACCCCCCTTTTCATTCCCTTGAGGATGGTCCAATGATAAAAACTATCCTATGTCCTTCCAAGGGTCTTAAATTATCTCCATACTAATTTTCATCTAAATAAATAATAATTATCAATAATATAAAAAAATAAACAAACAAACAGAATTACTTTTGCATTTATAATATTATATGGATATTGATATTTGGAGTGTTTTAAAAGATATTTATAACTAGCGACTGACCGTCGCTCCGCTCGGGTTCGTCCCTACTTACGTTTTAATGTTTAGTATAGATTCCTCAGAGATTAGATATTTTCCAGCAGTAAAAAGTATCCTATATGTTGATCCGGATAACCAGCTATCATCATACCAAATTTCATCAAAATCCCTCTAGTGGATTTTCCGTGATGCGGTAACAGACAGACAGACAAAAATTCTAAAAACTATAGAATCGGCGTCTGTATCGATAAT
Source organism: Fabriciana adippe (assembly GCA_905404265.1). Taxonomy (NCBI): domain Eukaryota; kingdom Metazoa; phylum Arthropoda; class Insecta; order Lepidoptera; family Nymphalidae; genus Fabriciana; species Fabriciana adippe. Next base: position 1,816,219 of record FR989988.1, read on the forward strand.
AATGCCTATTTCAATAAGATTTAAAAAAATATATTTAATGTACAGATTCGGTTTAGTTACAGTTTTATTATATATATAGAATGTAAATAAAACGTGGCTTAATAAATAGATCTGCGAGTATTAACACTACATCCGTTTATCTTACAAACCTAGAATTAAGTATAAAGAAATTCATAAATCTCCATGTATATATTAGAACAAAGTTTTTATTTCTTCGTATAGCCAAATTAGATTTGAATCTCGTAATACAATTACATGGACGTCTTCTCATTCCCTTTTAGGGAATTTTCGCTGCATACCAAGTTGTTTCTTGTATTGAAAAAGTATGTTCAATTACTTTAATAAGAATAACTTTTGTAAAGAATATCTCGAAGAGAATTGTTAGAATTCTTACACATTAGCAAAAAAAATCTAAATAGTAATGTATAATTAGAGTTCCATTTGTGTCGGTAATAATTTGTATTTATTCACTTTTTTGACAAAATAAAGGTGTATGATAAAACGTTTGGCTCAGTTTATAATGTACGTACACAGCAAGTAGGGTCACTACCCTACTTGCTGTGCCAGCAGTCGCGGGTTCGAGTCCCGCTGCGCCATACATTTGTGTGATGAGCACGAATGTTTGTACTCCAGTCATGAGTGTTTATATTTATAATATATGTATTTAAAGTTATAAATGTGTAGTGTATCAACTATCTGGTATCCATAACACAAGCCTCGTAGCTTACCAAGGAACTAGACGGTGCTGTGTTCAATGTCCTGACATAAAAATAATAAATAATTAATTGAGTTACTATAACATATCAGCGTCATCATTAAGCCCTAAAGACGAACTGTATTTATAAAATATATCAAGGTAAATCTAAAAAAGCCTCCCAGTAACAATAGTAAAAGAATATTATATAGTTCAAAGGTTTCTAGTTACGGTTTGATAATATTATCTTTATAATACCACGAATTGTCATCGAAGTTAGATGTAAAATATTTATATTAAAATATATATTTACATAAAAAAATACATACATATATACCTAAATGTATATAGATATTTCAAATTCTCAGATCGACTGAATACTATGAACTTTAAAGTAAAAAAAATAGAGAAACATAGAATGAAGCATGAACAATTCATTGTTGTCAATACTAATACTTGATGATCACAATATATCAAAAAAAGTGTGTGTGTATGTCCGCAATTACAAACTTCAGAAAAATAACCTTCGAGAGAATGAGTTCAATATAGAATACTAGCGGCTCGCCCTAGCTTCGCTCGAGTTCGCCTCTAAGCAAACAAAAACAAATCTATCCCACGGGAATCGTACATTTTTACGGGATAAAAAGTATCCTATATGTTATTCCAGACTATAATCTATCTCTGTGCCAAACTTCATCCAGATCCGTTCAGGCGTTCTGGCGTGAAAGAGTAACAAACATCCATACTCACAAACTTTCACATTTATAGTATTAGTATTATAAATAAAAAAATACGGATCAGTAGTAGGATAATTATAAGGTTTATTTTTTTTATTTATAAGTTTAAAAGTTATTTTAAATTTTATTTAACATATATTACGTAACATATTATTCAGTATTATTTTTATTATTTTTCACTTCTGTGTAATATATTCTATCTCATTCTCTCGCCGGCTTAATCCTATATATTTATGTGTTTGTCTCTTTCTCGTGACACATTTTCGTTTCACGAGTTTCACGTAATCGAAACATAATATAAGTTGCAAGTGTAATGCTTTATATTCTTAAAGCGACTCACCCTCGCTCCGCTCGGGTTCGTCCTTACTTACATTTTAACGTTTAGTATACATAGATTTCTCAGAGATGAGATATTTTCCCGCAGCAAAAAGTATCCTATATGTTGACCCGGATAACCAGCTATCTTCATACCAAATTTCATCAAAATCCATCCAGTGGTTTTTCCGTGATGCGGTAACTGACAGGCAGACAGACAAAAATTCTAAAAATTATAGATTCGGCCTCTGTATCGATAATAATGTCTATTTCAATAAGATTTTCCAAAAAATATTTAATGTTCAGATTCGGTTTAGTTACAATTTTATTATATGTTATCGTTTCGTTCGTCGTTATCGTTTCAGCCCAAACACGTCCACTGTTGGACATAGGCCTCCCCCAGAGATTTCCACGACAATCGGTCTTGTGCCATCCGCATCCAGTGTGTTATATGTATAGATGTAAAAATACATTAATTATTATCACAATAATTTATAATTTCTAACACTTGAGTAAATAATAATTAATGTTTATAGTTATAATAAATATGTGAACTGATAACAGATACTGCTATACGTATTAAGCGTACGAGTATAGAGCTGAGGTGTCCGAGTGGTTAAGGAGTTGGACTTGAAATCCAATGGGTTTTACCCGCGCAGGTTCGAATCCTGTCCTCAGCGAAGTTTTTTTATTATAAAAGATTTCACTTTTTATTTATCGTTCATATCAAAGTCTAAAAGACTAAAATAAACATATTTATTTAACAATTATACAATAAAAAAATAACAATTTTAATAACTAATAGTAACAGAAACAAAAAATAAAGATTTTTTTTGTTTGTCTGTATGTCTGTTACTTCTGCGCTCATCATACGAAAACGATGAATTAACTAAGGCCATCTAACTAAGATTTTTTTTATTTTACACCTGTAATTTATTCAAATAATCTCAAGTTACAAGTACGTGGTTCATATAAATCTACCTTGTTGCTTTTCTGCTAGGGGCTTTCAGAAAAGCTTTCCAAATAGTAGAAAGAATGTAATAGAAATAAGATACGTTACCGTATATGTAAATAGCGCTTAGATAATATATCTCCGACGTAAGTAAATACCTATTACCTACCCATTAGATTTCCAAAAAAAACAACGATTATGACAAAATGAAGCAATTACAACTGTCGGTGAAGTATAGATATGTAGGTATATTTAAAACGAAAAATTTGTTTGTCGTTACGTTTACTCAAAAAACTTTGTTCTATTGTGTACGGTTTAACTCTGAAAAGGGTTACGTTGCAAGTACTTAAGCTTTGCGGTACAGCGAGCTTAGGTCATTTTAGTTTTATGTATTAAGAATTCCATGAAACGCTTTAATTTTGATAAATTTTTATATTTAGAAAATATCTTAAAATTTCAATTGCTTATATATAACTTATTTCATTCATAGTTTTTATAAAAAGTCTGTTAAATAATAGTTGTTCACAATGGTCTGTGAACTTCATTTTTTTATAGATGCCTCTTTTCGTTATAAACATCTTTTACTCGTATATGAAACTAGCGACGAGTTACGTTTAAACATTTAGTACAGATTTCTCAGAGATGAGATATTTTCCCGCAGTAAAAAGTATCCTATATGTTGACCCGGATAACTAGCTATCGTCATACGAAATTTCATCAAAATCTATCTAGTGGTTTTCTCGTGATGCATTCCCAGACAGACAGACAGATAAAAATTCTAAAAACTATAGATTCGGCCTCTATATCGATAATAATGACTATTTCAATAAGATTTTCCAAAAAATATTTTATGTACAGATTCGACTTAGAATTTTATTATATGTATAGATAGGAAAGATTGAAAACATTTTTTTTGTAATTACAAAGTAACCATTCAAGCGTTTACCACTCAAATATCTTAAAATACAGCAACAATAGAAAGAGATTGCGACAAATAGCTTGTGGGGCAATTCAGTTCAAGAAAATACAATACGGACTATGCTGTACTATACTATTGGAGTATTTCAAGTCATTGGATTTTTTTTTGCATTTATAAAGAGCTTTCTAAGTTTTATTGGTTGAGTTTCCTTTAGTATCTTTTGTTCGTATGTATGTATTTTTAAATATATTTTAACTGATTCCTCAGAGACAGATTGACTGATGTTAATTTAAATTGTGTTCTAGTAAGATAGATCTCGAGATATATGTATAGAGTAATTAAAAATTGTTATATTTGTTATTTTTTCATAAGTTTTTATTGAACAAGTTATACTTCAAGTGTTATAATTAAAAAAAAATAACACCGTCGAGACTCGAAAAAGTGATGTTATAAAGAAGTTAATGAGTTCAACGTTTTGTTGTTCAGTAAATCTATACTAATATTATAAAGCTGAAGTTTGTTTGTTTGTTTGGTTGAACGCGCTAATCTCAGGAACTACTAATCCGATTTAAAAAAATCTTTTTACATTGGATAGCCCGTTAACTGAGGAAGGCTATAGGCTATATATCATTCTGGAAAAATGTACGGTTCCCGTGGGATAGATCTGTTTTTGTCTAGGGACGAACTCGAAGCGAAGCGAGGGTGAGTCGCTAGTAACTCATATGTTCTTATATTTTAGACTAATAGTTGCATAATACTGTGAAATAGAAGTCTGGTGCTTAGTGGCGCTGTGTAATGAATAATTTATAGATTTAGACATAGAATGTGCCTTGTTTAGAACATAATGGTACAAATGTCAGGTACGTTAAATACCTTTAGATTCACTAAGTTTGTACATAGATTTAGTTTCAATAGGAATGTTTTTTTCTGACTGAGGAATATTATAGACAGTGTAATAGAACTAAACACGACGCCAAACAATAACCCTATTAAATACTAGCGACTCACCCTCGCTTCGCTCGGGTTCATCCCTAGCTTGATTCCCCAGAAAAATTTTCATCCCTACTTTCATCCCCTTAAGGGATGATTTCCGGAATAAAAAGTATCCTATGTCCTTCTCAGGGTCTCAAACTATCTTCTAACCAAACATCTATATCGGTTAGTAGATCCAGAGATTACCCCTTACAACGTCACAAACTCACAAACTCACAAACTTTACCTCTTTATAACATTAGTACAGATAAATACAAATGTTTGGATGGATGGATGTTTATTACTCAATCACGCCAGAACTGCCAACCGGATCTGGATGAAATTTGGCATCGCGATAGATTATAGTCTGGAATAGCACATAGGTTAATTTTTATCTCGGAAAAATGTACGATTCACGTGGGATAGATTTTTGTTTGTTCTTCACTATGGACGAACCCGAACAATAACACATAATGTTTTAAAATAGTATACAAACGGCAATTTATATACTGAGTGTTAATTAAATAAATGGTATTAAATAAAGTTAGCTAACGGATTTTATTACAATAAAGAAAAATATGTAATCATACTATTAATATTTTCGTCTCAAAAATTGTAAATTAACAAGTAATATATACCTAAATAAATTTTTCCGTATTCTTTGACGAAAATGAATTATCTGTATGGCAGAATCTAGAATAGTAGCATAAACAGCAAATCACGCTACTGTTTTTAACTTCGACATTTATGTTGGTGGACTCCGTCTACATAATTCTTTTTGTATATAATTTTTATATAAAATTTAATATATATTTTTTTTAGTTTGAGATTTTTTTATAAACAAATGTCAAAACTCCTTTGTATTTATTTATACTAGTGTCATTTTTTAATATAAACAAAAAAATAATATTAAAAAAATCTAACTAAAACTCCATCGTAACATCTAACATCTAGTCTTCATTATCATGTAAATATACTGTAATAAGCTTCATATTTTAAAACTATAAATACCCTTTAACCGCACCCCGTCGCAGAGAAAGAACTAACAGCGCACTTCAAAAGAGAAAAAATATAATCGCTCTATTGTTTTCGCCAAAAATTCAAGCGCTCCCAACAAAAGTATGGACTTTTAAAAATAACACGAACTCTAAGACAAAATTATTACCTCTTCATTTAAGTTGGATAATAATGAAAATAATACTGAAAATGCTTGCCGAGAATCTTTCTACAATAACATTAATAATTCAAAGTGTTTGCGGGCCATTTTTACTTTCTTTGTCGGTGCTGGGTTCAAATAAAAATTTTGTTTGACGAGACGGCGGCAAAGTGTCTCACTTAACCTCTATTTGTGGAATAGGCGAGTTTTAGAGCCGCGACATGAAATGCTCAGTCACTTATACAGTAGTTATAATGCGAGATCAAAGTTTTAAATTTTATTTTACTTTTAACGTTATTTCATACAAACATTCTTTACTCATGATAAATAATATATATATATATATATATATATATATATATATATATATATATATATATATATATATATATATATATGTATATATACATATATATATATGTATGTATAATAGATTATTTTTTATTTATTTTTATTTCCTCTCCCGCATTATTTTATTTAAAAAACTATTAATATATTATATGTATACAGCTACAATATACAAGCTTATGAGGTATATAAAAGCCAATGTACATGATAAAATATAGAAATCAAATTCGATTTTTCACTTTTAATTTGAATACTGTTTTCACAGAATTTTTAATATGCATTTTGATATGATTTTGTATATTCTGATGAATACACAATAATGCAATTGGTTCATCAAACATTAAAAATTCACTGAATCAATTATGTTGTACTTCGCTGGTAGTAATTACTTTTTTAACTAAAGAAGATTACTCGGGGATAAAATTATTTCTTGATATTTATATACCCTTGAAATGTTAATAAAAAAATATTTACAAAAAAATAAATAAATAAAAAAAACAAAAATAAAAAAAAAACTGATTTTTAATAATGTTTTTATAGACACTTCCATTATCAAGGCGAATCGAATGACGTATACATCATCAAAATCGATTAAGCCGTTTAGTAATTAAGAGGGAACATCTTCGGACATATGTAATATGTATATACGTACATACATAGAAGCCAAACACATAACCTACTGTCTTGGATCTAGCTGCTTCTGGAAAAAAAAAACAAATCTATCCCACGGGAACCGTACATTTTTCCGGGATAAAAAGTAGCCTATGTATTATTCTGATGTATGAGCTATATTATTGTAAAGTTCCATTAAAATCCATTCAGTAGTTTTTGTGTGAAAGAGTAACAAACATCCATACATCTGTACATACAGACATCCATACATCCTTACAAACTTTCGCATTTATAATATTAGTAGGACTTATACTTAGCTATTTTCAACGTAATCCTAGATAATCGATACAAAATATAAAAAAAATACAGCAGCTCTAAAGGATACCCTATACAACGAGTGCAAGCGTTTCCTAAATGAAAGGCATGATACGAATGAACACGCGCTAAGTGGTTCAGCGAAAGAGAACCGATGAAGTGAGATTCTATTTCGTACTTGTGTTTTGCAATTGAAAGTTTGAATGTATTCATATGGTGAGGCTTTCGGTGATTTCTCTAAAAAGCTTTCTACGAGACTATAGGCTATAAGCTTAAAATTTAAACCTTATTATATTCATCCTTAATTGGATTGAAATAACGCAGTGATAGCCTAGTGGTAACGCGCTCGCTTGGGAAACCGAGTGAAGCGGGTTTAAATCCCAGGTCTCACACCTCTAATATCTTCATGTGCGAATCATTTCTAACATGATTACCACTAGCCTTACGGTGAAGGAAAACATCGTGAGGAAACCTGCATGTCTGAGAGAACTTAAACAAGTTTTCGAAAGAGATGTGAAGTCCGTCAACACGCCTTTGTCCAGCGTGTTGGACTATGGCCTGAATACATACACACAACCGGATTACTTTTATATGCGAAAGTTTATATGTGAATATATGTGTGTATTTGTTTATATGAGTGTATGTGTGTGTGTGTCTGTATGTTTGTTTTTTCTTTACGCTGAAACGGCTGCACGGATTTGAATAAAATTTTATATACAGATCTGATCTGGAGTAAACAATTAATATTAGCTACTGTTAGGTATCTAGGGATGCACACAAGCAAATCAAGGATAAGTCGCTAGTATAAAGTGAATATATCATAATACCATATAGGTTTATCAACAAAATTGATAAATTATTAGAATTTAAATATACAGTATAGTATCTTATTACTATAATCTTAATCTGTGCATATAATTAGAAATGACGAGTAAGAAAATGCTCCTTTGTAGATAATATTATAATAAAATTCTAACTGAGTCGAATCTGTACATTAAATATCTTTTGGAAAATCTTATTGAAATGGTCATTATTATCGATATAAAGGTCGAATTTATGTTTTTAAAATTTATGTATGTCTGTCTGTCTGGGAACGCATCATGAGAAACCACTGAACAGATTTTGATGAAATTTGGTATGTTGATAGCTGATTACCCTGGTCAATATAAGGGATACTTTTTACTACGGGAAAATATCTCATCTCTGAGAAATCTATACTAACCGTTAAAACGTACCAAGGGACGCACCCGAGCGAAGCAAGGGTGAGCCACTAGTTCTAAATAAGCAAAGATAACTATAAATACACTTAAAGCAAATCTATGCTTCCTACATAGAAAATTCAAAATAGCAATGAAATTTACACATGAATGTGCACCGCTGAGGGTAGGGCGGATATAAATTCTTAACGAACCCCGGTACGTACCCTAATCGTTCCTTTTTATTCTTCGACCAATATACTTAAGGTAAATAAATACGGCCTTTTATTACTTTTAAATTTTATATTGAAAAAAGGGTCTTCTTTTATCGTCTTAGCGACTTGCGGATGCTGTAGCATTAATAGAGTTAAAATTTATTATACCATAAATCATTCAACATGTTTTTATAAAAGATGACGTAGGCATGATTGTGTACTTATAATGTATTCATCACTACATACTATTATAAAACAAAGTTTCCCCACCGCATTTATCCGTCTGTCTAAACAAGATAAAAACAAAAACTACTGAACGGATTTTTATAAGGATTTCACCAATGACATCGAGTGGTTCATTTGGAAGGTTTAAATGTATAATTCGTTAAGGTTTTGTATAAATTTGATGAAATATGACGATGATTGTTGAGGTGTCAAATCATGCCGATTAGGAGCTTTTCTGGCGTGCGCCGCGTAAACCAATAGGTTATATTAAAACAATGTATTTTGGAAGTATCACTCTTAAAAAAATCAATTAAACTGTAGCGACGCTATATATGTGCTTAAACACGCGCGGCAAGTCGCAAGTTAGAGAAATACAATATAACTGTGAATTAAAAAAGATACCTCGAGTTAAAATCACTCAAAATTTACCTATCTTTCTATTAAGTCAGTCAAATATTTAAGGTATATTTGAAGCATCCTTAATGTTTCGAGATATTTATGTTGCAATTTTTTGCCCATAGCTGCTCTCGCAAAGTAAGGTTGTAGATAAAGGGCTGTAATATTATTTCCAATAATAGAAAATTCTCATTCGTACTGTAAAAGTTTTATTAAAAATTCCTATGAGCATAAGGTTAATTTATAAATAAGTAAATAATATTGGGATACCTTTAACACACAGCACCATCTATAAGCTACGAGGCCTGTGTTATGGATACCAGATAGTTGATACACTACACATATATAACTTTTAAAAACATAAATATTATAAATATAAACAGTAAATACCCATGACTGGAGTACAAACATTCGTGCTCATCACATAAATGAATGTTCCCAGCGGGACTCGAACTCGCGACCGCTGGCACAGCAAGTAGAATCACTACAAACTGAGCCAACTTTACTTTTATATAATGTCATATTCAAATCAACCTTAGCTTTCAACTTATAGTATTACTATAACAGGCTGGATGCCATTTCATTTGCTTTTTAACTTAAATATGTATTCATATTTTGTAAAAGAGCATTAAAATAGTAATATATGGCTGGTATTACTTGAAACTGCGCGTTGCAGCAGATGCCGTGTCGATTAGTCATTGGATTCCATTATTTCCATTGTTCTGTTTGCTCAGACCTCGTTTATCTAATGGATTATGGTAGAAAAAATGCTATTTGTACGGATTTTTCTATAGTTTATCTCATTTGAAAATGAATGCTTTTCAGGCTATATCGTATTTTGAATTTTATGACAAACAAAAACAACAAAAACAAATCCATCCCACGGGAATCGAACATTTTTCCGGGATAGAAAGTAGCCTATTTGTTATTTTGATGTACTCGTATGAACTATATGATTGTTAAGATTTATTAAAATCCAATCAGTAGTTTTTGTGTACTAAGCTGTAAAATTTACTATAGTTTTTTTAACTATCCCACGGGAACTCTTTAATTTTTCGGGATGAAAAGTATATAAGATATTAACCGGGGATAGGTACCATCATACAAAATTTCATTTAATCGATCCAAGAGTTTTGGAGATTAGCCCGTACAAACAGACAAACAGACAGAGAAACAAAAAAATTGAAAAAAATCTAGATTTGTTCTTTTTTTCTTACATCCCCCTGACTCGGTTTTTAGCATTTTTTCTATGTTCAGACATTCGACCTCTACAGTTTTATTATATGTATAGAAATTGGATAAAAGGTAACCTATCTGTTTCAGTGATTAATTTTATCAAAGTGTTTTTAGTAATTTATGGATCAAAAGTAACAATCAAGTAAAGTTATTTTGACATATACACATATTATTGGAGCAATGACACATAAATAAGCTACGCGTGTAAAGCCGCGGGTAAACGCAATGTGAATATTAACATACATTTCAGGTATAATCATACTAAAATTATATATGCGAAGGTTTTTGTGTATGGGTGTATGTATATTTGTTACGTCTTTATGTTGAACTGGCTCGACGTGTTTGGATAAAATTAAGTACCCTGATAAACTATGATCTGGAGTAGCATATAGGCTATTGATAGTAATAAAATTTATCAAAAGATGGCGCTGATTGTATTTAATATTAAAATAAATATAAATAAATACAAAAGACACCTATGGATCCACCCGAGCAAAGCGCGGATAAGTGACTAGTTTAAGAGATAAAAATAAAAAAAAAACTTCGCTGAGGACAGGATTCGAACCTGCGCGGGTAGAACCCATTGGATTTCAAGTCCAACTCCTTAACCACTCGGACACCTCAGCTCTATACTCGTACGCTTAATACGTATACCACTATCTGTTTATGTACATTACATATTTGTTTATTTAAGTGTAAAAAGAAAAATAAGTTTTTGGAATAATTCTTACTGAAAAATATAAAAATATGAGCGGAACAAGGTCGTGGACTAGTGTTTGTTCATATTCAAAAAGGGAGGTAAGCAATCTGTGTATGGCAGTAGTTTTGCTAATTTAAATGTTTCCTAATGTTTTAATACAAGAATTGTTTTCATTAATCTATACTATATTATAAAGAGGTAAAGTTTGTGAGTTTGTGAGGTTGTAGAGGGTAATCTCTGGATCTACTGAACCGATTTAGATGAAATTTAGTAAGAAGATAGTTTGAGCCCCTGGAAAGGACGTAGGATACTTTTTATCTCGAAAATCATCCTTTATGGGGGTGAAAATGGGGATGAAAGTTTGTTTGGGCAATCAACCTAGAGACGAACCCAAGCGAAGCGAGGGCCAGTCGCTACTCGCTAGTAGCTGATAATCCCAAGATATGCAGTTCCATATAAAAGTGAACAAAAATCCATCCTCCCGAGTGTTATTAATTTTTAACTCAGTATACGTTAGCTTTAGCTAAAAACTAGAAATGATATAAATTGAGCACAGGTAGTTTTCTTTCATAAGATAGTTTTATAATTACTTTAGATTCACGGATCAGAGATTTAGTGGAAATATTATAACAATATGACGACACGTTTCGCTCAGTTTGTAGTGACCCTACTTGCTGTGCCAGAGGTCGCGAGTGCGCGTCCCGCTGGGGGCATACATTTGTTTGATGAACACGAATGTTTGTACTCTAGTCATGGGTGTTTATATTAATAATATGTGTATATTTAAAGTTATATATGTGTAGTATATCAACTATCTGGTATCCATAACACAAGCCTCGTAGCTTACCATGGAACTAGATGGCGCTGTGTGTTAACATCCAATATTTATATTTATTCATTATAAAACAATGGTATGTATCGTACGACCGTATGATCGACCTTTCTCGCCAATCCACTGCAGTTGTCGCCACTGTAACAACACCCATTTTGAATCATTTACATTCGTTAATGCAACTACGAGCACGAACAAATTTTTTCAACCATTCAATCGTTTCAAATTATTCCTATATTTATTTTTTACACATGGCGTATCGCTTCCGGAACGAAACGTTTCAGCTTTAATTCGACGCAGATTGTGTCCCATTGAAATTTTATTGCCATTAAATGCATATTGTATTCGATGTGAATTAATTAATGTATACGATGTTCGTTACATGTAAAATGAAATAAGTATTTATGAGCAATCAAAACCCTTCATTTGGTACTGCGCTATCTATATATAAAGTTATTTTTTCCGTCTGATTCAGCAACGCGCAGACCAAACCGCTAGATAGAGTGGTCAAATGTTGACAAAATATTCCTACGAATATAAGCTATATGTACATTCTACATATTATAATAAAATTCTGAGTTGAATCTGTACATTAATTAATTATTATTTGGTTAATCTTTTAAATAAACTATCTTTTCGGATTATTTCGCGGATTTATTTTGATTTTTGGTTCCCGACGTTTCGAATGCGCTTTACAGCAATTATGGTCACGGGAGAGACAAGGTTTTAGACCTCTCAAAAGCGTACTATACTTGTTACAGACAGTGTATATAATGCCTAAAACCGTAGTCTAGTTATAAATATAAACAGTAAATACCCATGACTGGAGTACAAACATTCGTGCTTATCACACAAATTAATGCCTCTAGCGGGACTCGAACCCGCGACTACTGGCACAGCAAGTAGGGTCATTACAAACTGAGCCAAACGTGTCGTCAATTTTTAATCAATGTAACAAAAAATTAATATAAGCTATCAAACGTCACCTATTGACCTCTTGTTAATTATATTTTCTGAAAACTTATTCACAAAATAAGAATTGTTACTTAAATAAACTCTACCAAGTTTATTTAATGAAAGTTTTTTAATTTACTTCAACGCATGAAAAATGGACTGATATTTATTTTGAATAAAAAGCTGTAATAACTTAACGTTGGAAGTGTAGGAGAGGGATCAGAATCGCGATTTCAATTCACTTATTTAAAACAATAAGTGTATAAAGTATAAATGATATATACAAGTGTAGCGATTCGCACGAGTGGTTTGCATTTGCCTTACCATTGCTATTTTATTTATATAATATTTTTATGGTTGAATATGGATGTTAAAACCTAAATAAACGTAACTAAAATGGTAAAGCTGACCTCGAAAATACTTCAAGCTAATTATTCCATCCCATACACCAGTATAAACTATTCGTTGAAAAATAAGAATAAAAAAAAAACAAATGACAAACGAAAATATCAGAGGTGCAAGACCCGGGCTTTGAACCCACTTCATTGGTTTCCGAAACAAGCGTGCTACTACTGGGCTACCACTGCCTTTAATAAAGGTTTAGGCTATATAAATTATGCTTGTTTTTTTGTCTGTTGAAACTTAATGTTCTATGTTATATTGTAAAAAGAGGAGTTCTTTTTTCGCGGTTGTTGCATAATTACAAACATGAACAAATCCACATGCTTTTGCTAGTATGTCATAAAAATCTTCAAATATTATTATAAGAAATCAAACGTTTTTTAACTCTATACTCTCTTTCATGCTAACAATATTGCTTTGAACTGTTTCTCAGTCATTGAACTGCGACTCTAAAAATAAACTGAATTTCTATTGATTGTGAAATATACTCTGCGTTCTAAGCAATTTATGTTCATCTTGTGTATGAAATTATGAAATCTATACAGATAAATAAAACTGAAGTGTCTGTTTGTAATGTCAAAATAACAGCTTAATACTAAATGCATATGGAATTATATACGGTATATTATAAGAGAAACTCAATGTTTAACATTTTTTGTCTGTCTGTATGTCTGTTTGTTCCGGCTAATCTCCGAAACGGCTGGACCAATTTTAACGGGACTTTCACTGGCAGATAGTTGATATTATAAGCAGTAACTTAGGCTTCTTTATTTCAGAAAAAATTAGGGTTTCACTCAAAAAAATATATATATACCTAGGGACGAACACGAGCGAAGCGAGGGTGAGTCGCTAGTATTTAAATATAATTTGCTTTATTTAATTAGTATATGTATTATTTATATACACGTCATATGCATAATGATAATAGTGATATTAAGTCAAAGTAGCGAAAAATAGTCTTCACGGAAAATGTTATTGCACAAATTAAAAAAAAAACTTCAAAATCACTTTAATAGTAATTATTAGGGATTGACTTTCTGTTTTGAAATTTGAATAAAACTCTCTCTTTATCGATTTATTATTGCGTTACATACATACATAAAAATAGGCTGACTTTATTTATACAGTAACTATAATTGACGTTTGGCTCAGTTTGTAGTGACCCTACTTGCTGTGCCAACGGTCGCGGGTTCGAGCCTCGCTGGGACCGTTCATATGTGTGATGAGTACGAATGTTTGTACTCCAGTTACTCCAGTTTACTGTTTATATTTATAATATGTATGTATTTAAAAGTTATATAGGTGTAGTGTATCAACTATCTGGTATCCTTATGGATAATAACACAAGCTTCGTAGCTTACCATGGAACTAGATAATCAGTGTGTTAATGTCCCAACATATTAATTTCTTATTATTAATATAGTTACTGTACGACTAATATAATTTTATTTATCCAGTTAATGGATCATCATCTTTAATTTAGAGCTTTCGAAAGAGACACAAAATTTCATTTCAAAATTCAAAATGTCATTTTTTCAAAAATTAGAGCGTATCGTCAAAAAAAAATTACACGTCTAATTCTTCTGACACTGTCCAATACCTATAATTTTCGAGTCAAAACTGTCATATTAAATAACATAAAGAAATTATAATATTTGGGGTTTGAAATAAAAAAAAACCCTAACGAGAAAGTAGCGTAGCTCAACCTACTTTATCCAAGTCAGACCTGTCAAATAATCGAAAATTAAAACTTAGAAATAAATAATCTTTTATCCTGCTCTAAATAAAAAAACAAAGTGCTGTGACAAATAATTATATATTATATATACAGTTACTGGATTAATATATATAATATAATATAATATAACTTATATCCTACAGTTACCATACGAATAATATATTTTTTTTTAATTCAGTTATTGGACTAATTATATACATTTATTAGTTCAGAAAACTCAATATACCTATGTATTGCAATGCAAATTTCAAATTTGTCGAAAACGTAAAACTCAAATGATTGAAAATGGAATCTGTACAAATCTATACATATAATAAAATTCTGTATCGAATCTGTACAATAAATATTTTTTTGTGAAAATCTTAATGAAACTAGTCATTATTATCGGTACAGAGGCAGAATCTATAGCTTTTAGAATTTTTGTCTGTCTGTCTGTCTGGGAATGCATCATGATAAAATCACTGAGCAGATTTTGATTTAATTAGAATTGATGATAGCTGGTTATTCGCTTCGACATATAGGATACTTTTTACTGCGAGAAAATATCTCATCTCTGAGAAATCTATACTAACAGTTAAAACGGATTTAGGGATGAACCCGAGCGAAGCAAGGGCGAGTCGCTAGTTATTATATATTAGTCGTACAGTAACTGGATTAATAGTAACTTCCATAAAAAAATACTAAAATTAAAATACCTTTCAAAGTCGGTCAATAAAATGTTTAACTTATAAACTTGTTTCATGTAACGTATCGAAACGGAAAGTCTAACGAATGCGGTCATGATCTCATTTCCTTACACTAACATTGCTTTCTATTAATAGAATAAACACGCATCGCGAATTAACCAATCTGTGTTAAGGTGCCTATTACTATGACCTGGATCGAGATCTGCAAACAGGCGTCACATACAAGCTTTTTCTACAGCTTCGCTTGTATTTATACTATTTTCCCACTATTAAATTTGAAAATCTAAGTCAAAAGTAAGGCTGTCTTCATTTTTTAGACTATTTCCTAGACCAGCGACACTATTTTACTGCTCTCAGGTGTAAGATAATAATTAATTGGATATTGGAGTGAAATGTAGCTTATTATCAGTCTTTAGCGCACAATGAAAATATCATCTCAATTCAAATTTCTGCAGGCTTCAAGAATCTAAGCATTGTGCCACATCGTTTGAATTACTTTCATTTACATTTTTAGTCTTATCTAAGCGATATTAATTTTAGATAGTCAATTGTCTAACAGTTCTCTCCGTTCGTGTGTTAAAATAGCAGCGAATAAACGCACTCTCACATTTATAATTACTAAATTTCTTCTAGAGGTCGAAATTATTATGACGATTGGCTCAGTTTGTAGTGACCCTACTTGCTGTGCGAGCAGTCGCGCGTTCGAGTCCCGCTGGGAGCATTAATTTATGATGTGACGAGCACAAATGTTTGTACAGTAGTCATGGGTATTTATATTTACAACTAATATGTATGTATTTAAAGTTATGTATGTATGTATCAACTATCTGGTATCCATAACACAAGCCTCGTAGCTTACCATGGAGCTAGATGGTACTGCGTGTCTGGGTGTCTGTTTGTTCCGGCTACTCTCCGAAACGGCTAGATCAATTTTAAAGGGACTTTCACTGACAGATAGCTTATATTATAAGGAGTGACTTATGCTACCTTTATTTTAGAAAAAGAATTTGGGTTTCGCTCAAAAAAATTAACACTTTCCTAGGGACGCACCCGAGCGAAGCGAGGGTAAGTCGCTAGCATATTAATATTTTTAATGAAACATAACTTTTTTGCATTTACGTTATTTTAAATTTTATAAGAACTCTTTATAAAACTGGTTCTGTCCACTCCGTCACGATTTCGATCACCGCACACGATGTCTGTTTGTATTGGTTATACAAATATTTTATTCGATTTAGCTACAGGATAGAGAGGTGTTAAATGTAATTGGAAATAAAAAATCTTTAAACTGCTTGCAGTTTTAGTCTTTTCAAATATTTCGCTTAAAGTTTTTTAAATTAAAACTTTTATTTACTCAAAACGCAACGTTTAGAAATTCAATTTCGTTATCTTTGATTAGCTAAAGATTATTAAATTAACTAACAGTTACTTCACAGCAGTGGTAGCCTAGTGGTAACACCCTCGCTTGGGAAACTGAATAAAGCGGGTTCAAATCCCGGGTCTCGCAACTCTGATATTTTTATGTGCAAATCATTTCTAACGTAGGTAATTACCACCTGTCGTATTATGAAGGAAAACATCGTGAGTAAACCTGCATGTCTGAGAGAACGTAGCAAGTTTGTGAAGTCTGCCAATCCGCAGTTGTCAGCGTAGGGGACTATGGCCTGATCCATCTCGTATTGAAGGGAGACCTGTGTCCGGCTGTGGAGCATGAAAAAGGGCTGAAAACAACAATCCCTTCCACGCATAAAATATTTTTAAGGTTCCATAATGAAAAATGTGGAAACAGTGATTAATTTTTGAATAAATTTTGTAATCATACTTGATCATAAGTAAGCAATATGAAACGCATGTTATATAGTGGCTATTAACTCTACCACAGAATGTATAATTGGCATGCCAATTTGACACAAATTATGAGTGCTTCATTTCCTACAATAATTCTGACGGCAGTTTCATTTTACGAATGTATTTTTAAGCCGTGTTAATAAGGTCGGCTTATTTCGACGCTTTGAAATGCTTTTTATGCTTTAAAAGTTAAGTGGAGACATTATAATTAAGTGAGTGATTCCAATTTGAGTATATTTTTGGCATTTTCTGCACCGAATGTCTTCGGATTATACCGGGCAAGTAAACAAGTGAATTGATTCAAAATGAAAATAACTAAATGATGATAGCATCTTGTAGTTATTTTCAGAGGAAACCAAATACAAACATAATATACCAAGTAACACCAATATATGGTATTAAGCTCGAAAGGTTATTCTCATGCATCTTCCTTGCGCTAAAAGTACTAACATCAAAATTACTTTAAAAGTAATAAATGTGGGTTAATTGAAATTTACTTAACCAGCCTTAAACCATAACCTATTTTATAGAAGAGAGAGAGAGAATTATACAAACCGCTTAAAAAATCCATAACATAAAATAGAACCGTAATGAGTTTTTTCTCCTTTTTTAATACCCAACTTTTAAAACAAAAACCTTATAAAAATATTAACTTCTAGTGACTCACGCTCGCTTCGCTCGGGTTTGTACCTAATTAATTAATTACCCATACAAACTTTCATCCCCATTTTCACCCCCTTGTGGGATGATTTCTGGAATAAAAACTTTCCTATGTCCTTTCCAGGGTCTAAAACTAATTTTTTACCGAAATTTCATCTAAATCGGTAGTAGTTTCGGAGCTTATTCAGTACAAACAAACAAACCAAAAAATCTTTCCTCTTTATAGTATTAGTACATATAGACTTAAAAATCTACATAGCATAAACCTATTTCCAAAATTCACTAATTCACTGGCGCCTTTCAACGGCTTGCCGATTCGTGATAACTTTATCGCATATCAAATCCGTTGCACGGAGTATATCACAATTACCTGGTATCCGAACATTTTAGACCATAACTAAACATTATTTGGTAGACGGCTAATGCAGTTACCTGCCGTAGATTACTGGAAGCGATTTAACAAATATCGCTCCTATAGATTAACATGTACTCGTATATCTAAAATCAGGCAGTCTGTAGGTACATATCAAAAAATAAAAAAGTATTGAAATCTTATAATATTAAATGAGCAATACTTATGTATGTACATACATACATTTATTTTGTGTATCTCAAAAACGCCTTTAACGATTTGGATCAAATTTGGTCTTTTGATAAGCTTTTGTTTTTTTTTAATTAATCTATATAGGTGTCTTCTGAAAAAAAATAAACGTACTTAATTCTTATTAAATACCCGGATTTATATGATATGTAATTTACGAAAGTAATAGTGTCTCCTTAATCTATAAGTATACATTATTTTTTTTTATCTGTGACTCCGCTCATATGGAACGTTAATAAATAGGTTATGCGTTAATACAGGATATAGCCGTTACAGCGTGAAAAGATAAGAAGTACACACTCAATCCCAAATGATCGCATATTTTAATAGATAATGTTATATTTAGAACAGTTATGGATCATATAATATATGATAGTACAAAATACGTCTAAGCATTATGTTATTAAAAATCATCGTATTCAGCCCTTTTTAACGTCCTTACGTAACGTAGCAGGGCATGGGATTCCCTTTACTACACGCAAGGGGGTTCAATCAAGGGGGGTTAGTCTACCATGCTGGCCAGGCTGACTGAAAACTTGACTTGAGACATACAGATTTCTTCACGATGTTTTACTTCGCCGTAAGATAAGTGGTAATCGCAAATCGCAAATGATTCGCACATGAAAATACCAGAGGTGCAAGCCCCGGGATTTGAACCCGCTTCATTCCTAAGCAAGCGTGTTACAGCTAAGCTACCACCGCCTTCTAAAATCATTAAAATTGTGGAAAAAAATAGGAAATTTAAAGTTGTAAATTCAGTAAAGATTAATCATTTCCAGTTGTAATACATCTTGAATATAGATACTCATCTTCGTAGCAAGTGCATTAGTTAATGCGATTGTTCCTCAAAAGATTATTTCGCCAATCAACGCTATCGCAATTCACACGATTGTAGGCTGTAAGTACAGAATTATGGTTTGGTAATTTGTCTTGAAATTCAGCTCTACGATAAACTAATCTATTATTTTCTTATCTATACATATAATATAATTCTAACTGAATTGAAACTGTACATTAAATATTTTTATATTTAATATAATTTTTTGGAAAATCTTATTGAAATAGTCATTATTATCGATACAGAGGCCGAATCTATAGTTTTTAGAATTTTCGTCTATCTGTTTGTCTGGGAATGGATTACGAAAAAACCACTGGACAGACAGATGAAATTTGTTATGATGATAACTGGTTATCCGGGCCAACATATAGGATACTTTTTACTGCGGGATAATATCTCATCTCTAAGAAATCTATACTAAACGTTAAAACGTAACTAGGGACGAAACCGAGCGAAGCGAGAGTGAATCGCTAGTCTTTCTATAAAACGGTTAAAGTAAAATATGACATCACACTGACCTGTTTTCACGATACGATACCTCATTCATCATGTCTTTACATTCGTGTAGCGTTTAAAAGCTTTACTTAACAGCGTAACTAACGAATACTGATTTTGAATAACAAATCTTGGGTTATTATCTTAAAATCCACTTTAAACCATGGATAAAAAATATATCGTATTAGGCTCAGTTTGTAGTGACCCTACTTGCTGTGTCAGCGGTCTCGGGTTCGAGTCTCGCTGGGGACATTCATTTGTGTGATGAGCACGAACATTTGTATTCCACTCATGGGTGTTTATATTTATAATATGTACAATGTATTTAAAGTTATATATGTGTAGTGTATCAACTGTCTGGTATCCATAACACAAGCCTCGTAGCTTACCATGGAACTAGATGGTGCTGTGTGTTAATGTCTCAACATATTTATTTTTTTATTTATCACTTGTTGCATATGTCCTTCGTCAGAAAGCTTTAATGTACATAATATATGTATATTCTAAGTATGTTAGGAACTATATTTTTTACTCGACTGCGGTGAAGCCCAAGGGAGGGTTATGTGTTTGGCCTGTATGAACATAATGTATGTATATCCGATCCTGTGCCCTCGTAATTACTAAATGACTTAACCGATTTTGATGATTCATACGTCGTTAGATTAGTCTTGTTAAAGCAAGTATCATATGTTATATAGAAATAGATATCATTAAATTTTCTAATTTGTATTGAATTTTTTTTTAATTAATATATATTTTTATATATTTTTTGGCTAAGTTTTTAAAATACATCAATAAAAATAAAGCGAAAATTTTACACGTATTTGATATTTATATCCTTACATTTATATCCTGTTACTTTAACGACATTGCAACAATATGATAATCTTGACCTGATGCCGCATCATCATCTGTAATCTACAATAAAATAAAGCAAGATACTCAACTAAAAATGTTATGGGATAACAAGTTTCGAATGAATTACATTTGTGGATGTTGCTAATACCCTTTTACTGTCTAGAATAAAATCTAATAGCCTACAAATAGCAAAATGGATTTTCTTGGTATATCTAAAAACACTCTCGATCAAGTCACCTTTCAAACAAAAACAAACTGAATTAAAATTGGTTCATCCATTTGGGCGTTAGAATGCCACAAACAGACATACAGATACATAAGTTAAACTTATAACATAAATCTTTCTGCGTCGGGGGTTAAAAATAAATATAAATTCATCATAAAATTCAATGTGGAAATTTAAAATATTTCAAAGTACTAGATCTGAGTGAAACCGCGACAGTTCTAGCGGTAAGCCGTAATAAACAGTCAAAGTAATACCTATTACTGTCTCGCTAAAGTAAAGTGTACGTCAAGCGCTGTTTAAACAAGAGCCTGCTTATCTTCTTACTTTATTTCTCTTTTAAATGTTGCATCCGATTTGTTTTAACATTAATATTAATGTTTTTAGATATTTATTTTTGTATTTTAAATCTGGTATTCAACCTTTTTTAACGTCCCACTGCTGGGCACGGGCCTCCCTTCAATACGAGAGGGATCAGGCCATAGTTCACCACGCTGGCCAAGTGTGGGTTGGTGAACTTCACATGTCTTTCGAAAACTTGCTAGGTTCTCTCAGACATGTAGGTTTCCTCACGATGTTTTTCTTCACCCTCTTTTTTATTTTAAGACTTATTTAGGTAGACATTTTTAATTTCATTCACTAACAACATGCTTTGGCTTCACCTGCTTTTTTACCTGAGGAAAATATTTTCCAACATAAATTCCACTCAAATATATGAGCTTTCATAGTATAAGAAGTAATTAATAAGCACATGAGTACATATAAGCTTTCGAATTTATATTTAGTTTATCATTTTATGTAATTATAAATCCTTTAAGCCTTTATATATCAATTATTTTTTATCTGGAATATAATAAGTATAATATAAAGTATCAAAAAAATTAAATTAAAAACGTAATTAACGACTAAAAATAGCGCTTTTTCTGAAAATTTTAGTTATTTTACTTTCAAGGAATCTCTCATTAAAAAGTAATTAAAGCTCGATTTAAGGTTAAATCCTTAAATCGATCTGTATCATCAAAAATGGTGTGAATTAATACGAGTAACTTTGAAAACAAAAACTATGAATAGATTAATCCTTTTAAAACTTTTGATGGAATATTATAACAAAATTTATTTTCCCATAATCGTAGATCAAAACTCGTAATGGACCCATTGAGGATGGAATGAAACAAATGTATCATCATAATAAAATGGCGTTACGCCAGAGTCGCTACCACGGAATGTCGCTTGTGATCACTGGATGTTAACTTAAATAGTATTTAACCGACATGCGAAAAGGGATAATATGTGTTTATATTTATGTATTAACTAGCGACTCACCCTCGCTTCCCTCGGGTTCGTCCCTAGGTTGCTTCTCAAAACAGAATTAATTAATTAATTTGGTTTTATTTTTTTTCGTGGGTCCCTATTTTTTTTCTAAAATAAAAGTAGCCTAGGTTACTCCTTATTATATCAGCTATCTGCCAGTGCAAGTTCCGTCAAAATCGGTCCAGCCATTTCAGAGATTTTAGCCGGAACAAACAGACAGACAGACAGACAAAAATTGTAAAAAATGTTGTTTTGTTATATGTACCGTGTATACATGCATATGCATTTAGTAAAAAGTGGTTATTTTAATATTACAAACAGACACTCCAATTTTATTTATCTGAATAGATTAACTAGCAATTTATCTAGCTTTGCTCTGATCCCTGGGTCCTAAGAGCTTACGTGTTACTATATGATAAAGTCTATCAGTATATCAAATTTTAGCTAAATTTGACCAGCCCTTTTAATGTGTAACAAACAAACACACACACACAAACACATACATACATACAAACTTGAATAATTATAATAATAATTTGATTTTAGGTTGAATGTATGTATTTTTTTTTTTCAATTTTAAAGATTCTAATTCTAATTCTAAAAGAAGTTAAGTAATTTAATGAAGTTAGCTTAAGAAATTTACAAAAACTTTACTAAATATATAATTTATTGTTTATTCTTAAAGTTACTTAAACATTAAATTACAAGGTAACGTTTATATAATAATAGAACTTACGATCTCAATCATAGTACATAAGAAATATCTTTCACAGATAATGTAAAACCAACTTTTACATGTCCCATAATGAAAAAAAAAAACATAAAATTTTAATATCAATATGAACGCGGCCAAAACTTGGCAAAGCATTAAGCATTGATTGAGATTGGGAGTGATTAATTGCGGAGTTCTGCGATACTGTCACAGGTCAGAAAATGATTGATGATTGCATTTTATTTCTTTGTACAATTTCAGGTAAGTGTGGTGTTAAACATTCGATAATTTGAAGTTTACTGGTTAAATACGTAAGTACCTAAATATGTATATCAAGTGCTAGCGACTCACCCTCGCTTCGCTTAGGTTCGTCCCTAGGTACGTTTTAACGGTTAGTGATTCCCATACAAAATAAACAGTTCAGAACTTTTTGATTTTCCAGCTGTTTTTTTTATTTTCGCAATTTTTTTTTATATATAAACCACCCCTAACACACCCCCAACAAAACAAAAAAAGAATTATTCAAATCCGTCCAGCCGTTTTTGAGTTTTAGCGAGACTAACGAACAGCAATTGATTTTTATACATATAGATTTTTTAAGTTTCTAGATATTATTACGTTTCTGTTACGTTTTTACTTGATAAAGCGTAGAATGTGATCAATTTTAAGCTTAAATTTTCCGTGATAGATTTACAAATTAACCACTTTTTAAGGGATGAATAATATAACAGTGAACTGGTCAAGATCTTAAAACCATTAAACGAACAAAATATTATTGTCTAAAAAATTCACTAAATATAATATTTTCTGTAAAATATCAAATACATTAATTAGCTTTCTGGATACATTAATGTCTATAAATCCTCAGAATACTCTGAGCTATAAGTCTTTTGTACATCTTGCATATAATTTATGTACAGAGGTGGGTATTTTTTTTACAATATAGACAAAGAGAGCCTATTAAAACCAAATACGTCATATTTAAAGTTAAAATTAATAATTTGTGGGCTAAAAAGTAATAAAATATCCCATATATTTTAAATAAAACTATCTTTGTGGATTTTTTACACGGATTGATTTTGATTTTTGTTTCCCGACGATAAAATAAATTCTCCAAAAATCCGAAAAGATACTTTTATACAAAATATTAAATATTTGCGTAAATCTAAGAAAACATGATATGGGATACTTAGTTCTATTGTATAAAGAACGTTTCTACCTACTTCAACTACTATATCTCATCCAGTCAGAAAGAACAAACATCTAAACAGTTTTCTCATAAATAGGTTATCCGTTGTCAACTCGAAGCTGGGGCGAATCTATTAAGCACATTTACATTACTTTTTAATTTTTAATATATGTCCCCGACTGCATAATACTATATTTCATGTACTTGTTTCCATCTTTTTAGTACGTTTTTAACGCAGTCTGTTTTTTTTTTTTAGTAATTTAATTCTAATAAAATTTTGACTATTAAGGTGTAGAAGAAAACCTATCAAAACAAGCTGTAGTATTTAAAGTTAAAAATAAATAATTTGTAGGAAAAAAGTGATATAGGATACTTATTTTCTTTTATATAAAGTAAAATACACCAACGTCTCTACCCACTTCAACTACTATAACTAATCCAGTAAGAAAGGACAAACATCTAAACAGTTTCCTCATAAATATATTATCCGTTGTCAACTCGGAGCTGGGGCGAATCTATTAAGCGCGTTATTTCCGTTCAGACTTACGTAAGTGTAGATTGGGTGGAAGTGACTAGTTCAAGTCGATTGATTTTCGCACAAATCGAAATTTTGGCTCGAATATCGACAATTGTAATGGATTTGTCTATTATTATGATTAATATTCACCCAATGGTCAAAATTCGACCATGATTATTATCGAGAAGAGGAAATCTTATATATAAACTAGCGACTCACCCTCGCTTCGCTTGGGTTCGTACCTAATTACGTTTTAACGTTTAGCTCAAATATGAGATATTTTTCCGCAGTAAAAAGTATTCTATATGTTGACCCAGATAACTAGCTATCATGATACCAAATTTCATCAAAATCTGTTAAGTAGTTTTTTCGTGATGCGGTTACAGACAGACACAACAATTTTAAAAACTATAGATTCGGCCTCTGTATCGATAATAATGACTATTTCAATACAAAGAAATATTTAATGTACTGATTCGACTCAGTTAGAATTTTATTATATGTAGATAGATAGACCTCAAAACTGATCCCATAAAAATTTTAAAAATTTCTATATATTATGTGATTTCTTAGTCAGTGTACAAGCTATAGAAAAAAAAATGTTATCAATATTTTCATTTCACCATTTAAACATGTCAAATATTTGTATACAAACTATGTATTTTTAATAATAAAGATGTCATGTTTTTTTAAGCATGTATAAAATAAAATTTAGATATTCAATTCAATCGTGTCAAAGCGAGAACTTTAATAATATTATCTACAAAGCTTATCGAGCTTTTAAAACACGTCTATTCAAATAATAATAATATGAAAGTTTTTGTGAAAATTTAATTAAACATAATATACTGTCATAGGATAGTATTATATCTAACAGCCTACTAGATGCTGTGGGTTTGAGCATTTGATCTTACAGGCTTTATCGTAGCTTTGTTTATGGATCTTGGATTTTTCAAGTATCATCCAGCATTTATAGTCCTGAAATTCGTAGAAAACCGAGATTCTGTGTTATGTAATCCTTCAATTTAAAACATGATCAGCAAACAAAAACTTGCAAAAAATATAACTCTTTACTGTATATTATAAAAAAAACGAGTAAAACTGAAACGAAAAAATTTTTATATATTTACTTTTCATACACTTTAAATATGTAACTATTAAATACAAATATAGCCAGCAATTGTAATATGTGCATCGAATTTTCGTTCAGCCATTCATACGTTTGCAACTCTATCAACTAAAAATGAAAAAGTAAATTGGCACTTCCAGAAAATCCCATTTCCGCGAATCTCTACAATTCGGATGTGAAGCTTCCAAAGCAATCGATTTCCGGCCTTTTCGACTTTAAACGGGAATCAAACCCGATATCCGATAGGATTTAGTTGTGGATTCTATAGTTAGTAATGAATAGAGTGAGGCTCACATTTCACTCTACCCTTCAGATTTGTGGTTTAGTTTAGTAATTAAATCGGACGTCCCCTTTATAATTAGCATGTATAATATTTTAGCGTACAATTACTAGTTTTGAGCTTTTATTGAGCTTTCGTTCTCTTGTTTGCAATCCAACTCACTGCCACTAAGCTATAAATATGAAACATATCTATCATAAATTTTATATACATGATATATGTATGTCAATTTTGTTTATTTATCCTTTTTTACATACGTATGTCGGGTATTCATTTAGATGCAAATTCGACTGGCCGTAACGGTTTTTCAATCCTTAGTTACTCTACTAGTTCTATCCAATACTAAGCGGATGGATTCAAAATTGTTTTATTAGTTTATGCTTCGCCTGTGGTACGCTCCTAACATTTACAGTCTAATTTCAAATTGAACGGTGACTGCACCGTATAGATAAGGTTTAGTTTCATCTGTTTTCATCGTTTATGAGTTTTAGTATTATATTGTATGATCTAATTTTAATTTCTTTAGGTTCTTTAAAATTGAAGGTAGTGGAGACAGCGATCAGTTACACTTTTATTATATTATGTATTTAGATTATAGACTTTTATTATAGATTTCTAAACTTCAATTATTATACAATGACATTTTGTCTAAGCCCCCTGAATATAAAATCACTAAAATATTATAAAAGCAAACATAAAATGGTACTTTTTATTAATTATTTTAACATTTTAATTAAATTAAGACTTCTGATGCTTAAGCACTTGTTGCGAACTATTATATTTTAGAAAAAAATTACGAACGATGTAATTTAGAAAATATCTTTATCATTATTTTATGCAGCAATAGTTTTTTTACATACTTAAGCAGATATCTTTTTTATATAAGACTAGCATTTCCCGCGGCTCCGCCCGCGTTCAGATGATCAAAAACCAAATTCTTAGGTTTTACACATTAGTATACTCTTACATTATACATTACTTTCATTGCGCACCGCATGATTGGTAAATAATGGCAGAGATTGACAATGCCACAAAGGTTCCTCCGTTAAATTGAACTTTTTGTTTTAGCAATAACATTTATGTATGTCTATATTTCTGTTTTGTTTGTTTTTTTTTTAGTTTTTCACGATAAACTCTCAAACTACGGAATTAATTTTAATCATTTTTTACTAATAGACAGCTATAGATTAATTTAATATATAGCTGATTATTTAAATTACATAATGATAACTTTTCTTAATTAGCGCTAGTTAGTAATGTTTTCCAAGACGATTTTCAAAAGAAAGTGTAATAAGTAAATAATTCTAAGCGAATACATTTTTTTATTTCATATGGCTCTGCTAATATGATTAAAGTCGTAAGCATTTTATTGTGTCCTTTAAGCCTTTACCTTCCAAGAAAAGGTGTCAAGAAAAAGTGAAAAAGTTGAGGTATAACAGTTCCTAAAATACTTTTTCATAGTTTTTGAGATATAAAATATTTTTAGTTACCCGCTTTGGCAGTTTAACAGCCATAGACTTGTTTTCCATAAAATGTTATAAAATAATATGAATTGAACTTATTTTTACGGTGCAAAAAATGAGTAGGTGTTGTGGAAACGTAAATATTATTCGTATTTATTTTAGTGTTAACCTAACAAAATACGTAAGTAAGAAAAACAACACATTTTGCTATACGAAACCTAAAATGCGCGAGTTGGATTTACATTTGCCCAATTTTTACATTAAAAGATTAAAAAACATTAACATTATTTACTAAGCAATAAAAATTTACAAATATTCTCATTTGAAAATTGTTTCGGCCAACAAAATATTACTAATATGTTACTATTTTATAAAGCCAAAACGTTTGTTTTATTAAAAATTTAACCACGGGCAGGGCCGCGGTTAATTTAGTAGTAATTATAGTAAAGTCATAGAAAGGTTGTATCTGTACATTTTTTTTTTTTGGATAAAACTACGTATTTTAAAAACACATGGCGACATCTATTGTCAAATAGCTAAATAACACATAAATAAATTTTCATTAAAATAACTATTTTAATGAATAAAATAGCGCTGTTAATATTTCTTTTAAGATAAGTTTTTTTTAATCGTTTTAACATATATAAGTAAGATACCTTGCTAAAATATTAATAGCATCATCGTGCTTTTACTTTAACCAGTTTTTGTATTTTTCTCAGAAATGAGATATTTTCCTGCGGTAAAAAGAATCCTATGTGTTGACCCGGATAACCTGCTATTACCATACCAAATTTCATAAAAATCCCTCTAGTGGTTTTTCTGTGATGCGGTCACATACAGACAGACAGAAAAAATTCTAAAAACTATAGATTCGGGCTCTATATCGCTAATAATGAATATTTCAATAAGATTTTCCGAAAAAATATTGAATTTAGGGGTTCGGCTTAGTTACAATTTTATTGTATGTATAGTTACTAATTTATGAAGCGAAAAAGTTCGCTTTACTGATAATTTAAACACGGGCGGAGCCGCGGGTGATTTAGTAGTAATTCTAATAAAATCGAAAAAAGGTCATATCTGTACATTAATTTTTTTGGGATTAAAACTATGTATTTTAAAAACACATGGCGACATCTATTGTCGAATATCTAAATAACACATAAATAAATATTAATTAAAATAACTATTTTAATGGATAAAATAGCGCTTTTGATAATTTGATTTTCAAGATAAGCTATTTTTATAGTTTTTACCATATTTTGTAAGT
Source organism: Fabriciana adippe (assembly GCA_905404265.1). Taxonomy (NCBI): domain Eukaryota; kingdom Metazoa; phylum Arthropoda; class Insecta; order Lepidoptera; family Nymphalidae; genus Fabriciana; species Fabriciana adippe. The sequence goes on from FR989988.1 coordinate 1,845,210, forward strand.
TTCCTTGCTAAACTGTTTACAAATAGTATCGTCGTGGTTTTGTTCCTACCAGTTTTTGTATTTTTTTTCAGAAATGAGATATTTTCTCGTGGTAAAAAGTATCCTATATGTTGACCCGGATAACCAGCTATCATCATACCAAATTTCATCAAAATCCCTCCAGTGGTTTTTCTGTGATGCGGTAACAGACAGACAGACAGACAGACAGACAGACAGACAGACAGACAGACAGACAAAAATTCTAAAAACTATAGATTCGGCCTCTGCATCGATAATAATGTCTATTTCAATAAGATTTTCCAAAAAAATATTTAATGTACAGATTCGGCTTAGTTAGAATTTTATAATATGTATAGACTAGATACCTTATGACGGTTAATATGGAATACATAGACTATATAGTTTATATATTATGTATATATTCGTCTAAATCGGTTCAGCGGATTAAGCGTGAAAAGGAGACAGACAGACAGAGAGAGTTACTTTCGCATTTATAATATTAGTATGGATTATTTACATTATAATTTAAAAGTATTATGTTTTCGAGTCTAAATATTAAGTCAAGTTTATGTTAGAAAAGATATAAGATATTGGCAGAAGCAAACACATCGTTAGTGATAAAGACCATAAACAACAAAAATAGGCATTTCTCGTAGACAAATTGTATAATTTACAACTTATATCTAATGATAACCTCCTCCTTTTGGAAGTCGGTTAAAAATACACTAGTTTTCACAAATCTATACTTTTCATTGATAGTGTAATGCTTAAAGAAAGAAATAATGTTCAGAAGCGATTAAATTAACGATACTTTTGGCTCAGTTAAGTAGTACACCTACTTGCTGTGCCAGCGGTTGCAGGTTCGAGTCCCGCTGGGGGCATTCATTTGTGTGATGAGCACAAATGTTTGTACTCCAGTCATGGGTATTTATATTTATAATATGTATGTATTTAAAGTTATATATGTGTAGTGTATCAACTATCTGCCTCTATATATATGCCTTATAACATAAGCCTCGTAGCTTACCATGGAACTAGATGGTGCTGTGTGTTAATGTCTTAACATATTATTATTTTAAAGATCGACTTTTGTATACTTTTCACTCATCACACAAATGAATGCCCCCAGCGGGCTCAAACCCGCGACTACTGGCACAGCAAGTAGGGTCACTACAAACTGAGCCAAACGTGTCGTCAAATCGAACGATCTTTGTAACCAAGACGTGAAATTAACGTATGTGGGTCTTAATATACATAGCTACCTCGAGCGATGCGAAACTAAACAACTTGTTCAAATTAAAACTTAGAAATTCATTTTTACAAATGGAAAGAAATCGTTAGAATGCTATTATATTATAGCGATAGATAGGTCTGGCATTCGTATAGCAATAACGGATAAAGGTACCTCATTATCTCGGCTGGTGACTATCGATTGAGTTTTATATTTGAATTGCGCGACCGCTTCCAGTCTTACCTTTGTTAAAGGAAAGCTGAAACTGTATTAATAGGAGATAATAGAAAAGAAATAATGAATTGTCATAGCGTAATATTGTATACTAGCGACTTATCCTCGATTCGCTTGGGTTCGTCCCTAGCTTGCTTCCAATACAAACTTTCATCCCCTTAAGGGATGATTTCCGGGATAAAAAGTATCCTATGTCCTTTTTAGGGTCCCAAACTATCTTCTTACCTCATTAAAATCGGTTCAGTGGGTCCAGAAATTACCCCATGCAACCACACACAAACTTACAAACTTTACCTTTTTATAATATTAGTATAGATTGGACTTAGTATTATTAGTAGGTACTTAACACTACCCTGCAGGTACGGTTCCAAGACGAGTTATATGTATTTGCTAGCGACTTACCCTCGCTTTCATTTTTTTGCGCGGAACCTTGATTATTTTTATAAAATAAAAGTAGCCTAAGTTACTCCTATACACTCAGGCTATATATCAAAGCCAAAGAGTTTTTTTTTATAGGTTGAACGCGGACGAAGCCGCGGGTTCTGCTAGTGATGTAATAAAAGTAAAATAACATCAATGACAGATCTCGAGTACAGATATTATTATGAATTTTCAAAAACTGTTACCGAGTTGGAAGTACGTCGACAGAACTTTTTCGTCGCTTACTTAACTTTGAGTGCTTTTAATTACTCAGTAATTAGTGCCGCCTTAATACTGTTCGCATTAACAGAGCTTAGCTTTCTGAGAATTCATTTGTGAATTGTCTATGTAAAATTATACGATTTATCTTTCTAATTTGGTTCAATGAGAAGCTTATTGTTATATGTACTGGATGGCACCTGCCTTTTTAAGAAAAAGAGAAAAAAACATTATAAACTAGCGGCTCACCCTTGCTTCGCTTGGGTTCGCCTCTAGACGAACAAAAACAAATCTATCCCACGGGAACCGTACATTTTTCGGAGTTTTGGAGATTAGCTCATACAAACAGACAAAGAAACAAAGAAATTAAAAAACATTTGGATTAGTTCTATTTCTCTTCTTACATCCCCCTGACTTGGTTTTTAGCATTTTTTTTTCTATGTACAGACATTCGACCTCTACAGTTTTATTATATGTTACATAGATTAATAAATTAATTTAATTTAAGTATTAATTGCCCACAAAAGAAGGGTATTGTTTTTATTGTTTTACATTAAAACATGTATGTTTGTCTGGTAGCACTGACTGTACTGAATTTTATTTTATAGTGTGCATTGCAATGAGTAATATAATATTTTACTTGTAAAAGAATAAAACCGATAAGCACAGAGCTTAATAACATATTAACACTGTGCAAAAGAGTCCATTTAATTAACTCTGAGGCTCTACGTATAGTTGAAATAAGATTATTTAATTGATATTTCTTTACTTTGTAGAACCTTGTGATAATTACAAAAGATTAATTAGCTATTATGCTAAAAGGTATCAGTTATATACCCGGGCATGGTGATGGTGATCTTTATATACCATACTGAAGAGATTCAATCATGGTCACGAGAGACCTGTGATCATGATTGTTGTAAAGCATTCGGAACGTCGGGAACCAAAAACATACTCATTTGATGTACTCAAATAATAATTATAGTTAAAAAAAATCACAAACTGTATGTTATCGCGGATTTATTTTGAATTTTGACTCCTGACGTTTAGATTGCTTTACAGCAATCATGGTCACGGGAAAGACTAAGGTTTTAGACAGTCAACATTAATATTTTTGATTTATACATGCGACAATCAAGAAAGTCAAAAAAACAAGTGAAATAGAAGTAATTCTAACATTTTTCTAGTCATTGATGGCATCAAATCATATTGCTGACATCTGGATTTGACATACTAAATTAGTTTTAAATTGATATAAGAATACAATATTTATAATCTATATCTAATAATTAACTTAATTGTATAATTTAAAATAACGTACATAGTTATAACATAATAAAAAACATCTACTCCTTGTTTTACTATTTCTTAGCAAAAAATTAAGTTCATTTTTCACTTCCTTACTATGTAAAAGAAACATATAGAAGTAAAGATAATTTGTAAGTACTGGTATTTTCGAACACATTTACATAATAAATAGACTTGTGAATTCATTTGCGCACATTTACTTTTATTAACTTCGAAAACGCTCGTCTTAATTAGAATAATTAATTTATTTATGTATTAAAATTTTAGATGACGAATTATTTAATATTATAATTTTGTATCGAATCTAATATGTCAGTTTGTTTTGAAGTTAGAAAAGTGTAAATTACTTGTACTACACAACTATATTTAGTTTATGTAATTATATTATATCTATACTATAATAAAGCAGTAACTTAGCGAAATCTGTACATGAAATATTTTTTAAAAACAATGACTGTAACGTATTATGTATACGATATAGACCCCAAAACAATAGTTATTAATTTTTTTGTCTGTTTGTCTGTTTGTCTTTTTGTCTGTTTGTCTGTTTGTCTGTACGCGTTTCACGCAAAAAGTAATGAACCGATTTCAACGAAATTTTGTGAACTGATAACTTATTACTCGGGTCAACATTTAGGATAACTTTTACTTTTGGAAAATCTTTGTTTCCCGCGGGAAATCGCAATAACTGGTTTTATCGAGTCCTCCTTAGGAACCCTCCGCTGGCTAAACCTAAAGACATACATCAAAACAATGTACTAAAAAATTGTAGATCTTGAAAAGGCCAACAGAAATATCTACAACAGTATATGTCTATCTCTCAAGGTACACTCGCAATACCTATTCTTATCTATACCTATAGCAAAACTAACATAGTTAAATCGATGTGCGCGTTTCACGCAAAAAGTACTGAACCGATTTCAATTAAGTTTTGTATAGTGATAGCTTATCACTCGAGTCAACATTTAGGATACCTTTTACTACAGGCACATTTTTCGTTCCCGCGGGAAAACGCAATGACTGGTTCTATCGAGTCGTCCTTAGAAGTTTATATGGCTAACGCTGGCTGAACCTTAAGAGATAAATCAAAACAATGTACTAGAAAATTGTAGGTCTTAAAAAGTTCTACAGAAAAGTTCTCAACGGTATATGTCTATCTCCTAAAGTGCACACGCTATAACTATTTTTATTAAATGATATTACTGTTTTCTTATACGAGTACGTTATCTATACTATAATAAAGCAGTAACTTAGCGAAATCTGTACATGAAATATTTTTTAAAAACAATGACTGTAACGTATTATGTATACGATATAGACCCCAAAACAATAGTTATTAATTTTTTTGTCTGTTTGTCTGTTTGTCTTTTTGTCTGTTTGTCTGTTTGTCTGTTTGTCTGTACGCGTTTCACGCAAAAAGTAATGAACCGATTTCAACGAAATTTTGTGAACTGATAACTTATTACTCGGGTCAACATTTAGGATAACTTTTACTTTTGGAAAATCTTTGTTTCCCGCGGGAAATCGCAATAACTGGTTTTATCGAGTCCTCCTTAGGAACCCTCCGCTGGCTAAACCTAAAGACATGCATCAAAACAATGTACTAAAAAATTGTAGATCTTGAAAAGGCCAACAGAAATATCTACAACAGTATATGTCTATCTCTCAAGGTACACTCGCAATACCTATTCTTATCTATACCTATAGCAAAACTAACATAGTTAAATCGATGTGCGCGTTTCACGCAAAAAGTACTGAACCGATTTCAATTAAGTTTTGTATAGTGATAGCTTATCACTCGAGTCAACATTTAGGATACCTTTTACTACAGGCACATTTTTCGTTCCCGCGGGAAAACGCAATGACTGGTTCTATCGAGTCGTCCTTAGAAGTTTATATGGCTAACGCTGGCTGAACCTTAAGAGATAAATCAAAACAATGTACTAAAAAATTGTAGGTCTTAAAAAGTTCTACAGAAAAGTTCTCAACGGTATATGTCTATCTCCTAAAGTACACCCGCTATAACTATTTTTATTAAATGATATTACTGTTTTCTTATACGAGTACGTTATCTATACTATAATAAAGCAGTAACTTAGCGAAATCTGTACATGAAATATTTTTTAAAAACAATGACTGTAACGTATTATCGCACATCGGCTACGAGAGCGTCACAACACAATAAATGTAGTTTTTGGGAAATCACGATTTTATTTTTTTTGTAACTTATAATTCCATTTAAATTTTTCTGGGAAAGCGTATCAAAGAACTTATGACATATTTAAGAAGATTATTTAATGCTCTATTATGTTTTTATGGAAATTAAAATCTAAAGATATTTGTTCCATTTTATATTTATTTTTTACTTTTAAATTCCTCTAATGTGTCACTTTTTCAGACAAAATTATCAAACATATCATGAAATAAAACACTTTTATTTCTTAATACTTTGTATTGGTTTTTTAAAATAAATAGTAATTATTACCCGTTATATTAAAAACAAACAAATAAGGTATCAAAACTAATCATATAACATCAATGTAGCACATGTTCAGACAATAGATAGTCTAGAAAACTATTATTAAAATTTTCCAAACAAAATGAAATTGTATTGCATGATTTGTGTGAACTTAACCTTAAGCCTAGAAGTAAAAAATAGCTTTGTGTACTTGCGTTATACTTGTTCTAATAACTAAAACATTCTAAATGTGTAACAAAATGAAAAAAATCAAACCTTTAACAAAACAAAAGTGGAAATCTCTATAAAAATACAATAACTACTCAGTTAAAATTAATAGGAACATAGATCAACAGTCTTCAGATAAGCAAATCTTCAAATAAAATAATGGATATTGAGAAATCTGTAAAACGACTCATAGAATTAAGGAGTGTGATTACTTTCAACCAAACCTAGTAAGTCATTTATTTTATTTGGTTTCATTTTAGGTTTAGTTCTGAAGGCTGGTTTCAAACTTATCTCGCCCAAATTTATTTTTCGAGACAACTCTGCTGTCAGGAACACTGGTTGGTTAAACGAAGTTTCATAAAACCTTTCCTTTCCTAAAACTTGAATTCCTAAAACTGGAATTTGAACGCGAAGTACTAGAACTTAGAAGAACTTGAACCAGAAGATAAGCTAGAACTCGAGGATGAACTAGAGCTCGACGATAAGCTTGAAGACGAATCGGAGTCATAGTTAGGAATCTTTTCAGAATTGAACTGAAATTCCTCCTGTAGAATATTTATAGATTTAAACGATAAGTTATCAGTTCTTTCTTCCTGGCTATTACAATAAAATCTTCTTCTCAGCAAACCTTGACCAATAATAAAATCGGGATCCTTTACGCTGTCGTCGTCGTCGCAGAATAAGCTCGCTGAAGTGGAAGTGGGCCGGTCATGTCTCCAGACGTACTGATGGTCGATTGAACCGAAACGTGTTAGCGTGGAGACCGCGTTTAGGCAAGCGTAGTGTAGGACGCCCTGCAGCACGATGGACAGATGACCTAAGAAAGGTGGCTGGCAGTGGACGAATGCTGGCTGCGAAGGACCGGGATGGTTGGCGCTCATTGGGGGAGGCCTTTGTTCAGTAGTGGACGGCGATAGGCTGATTGATTGATTGATTGATACGCTGTCGTCACTATTTTCGATAAAATCGTCTTCATTTGAAGGTTCTACTATTAGTTTCATTACAATTCTTAATAGTTTTACAAACACAATTAATCATAATAAAAATTACAAAAATAAAGTAAAAAAATTATATTTATACCCACCATCCTTATTAATGAAATATTCATCTTCGTGTACTTCTACTGCGTCATCTAAATTATTATTTTGTAGACTAAATTGTTTAAAACTTGTAGATGCTGGTGCTAAAAATTGATGTGAACAGAATATTAATAAATGTAATGAAAAGTTTTGTAATTACGTAGGTATTTGAAAAAAAAAATACTATCACTTACGTATTACTCGTCAATATTAGAAAGTTTATTGTATTGTTGATATTTTCTTCATAAGTTTCAGATTTATCCAAGCCAACGGATACTTCTGGGGTGTCATTGCATAAAACTAAATCAATTATTAACTTGGTCCTTGAATTCCTCTTCATTATGCCCTAATAAACTAAAAAATAAGTATAGTTGTAACAGTTGTAATGCGCCCTAAGATAAATTATAAACACTATATACAGCAGAATTAAAGACACATTATTAAATAATACCCCATTAAATACTTATTTTATTCGGCAATATAGTTATATCACATGTTAAAACACTTTCTACCCATATAGTAACTAGGTATCAACTAACGCTAAAGCAAGAAAATTGTCATTTCACATGATATGACAGTTCTATTCTCTAATTTTAAAATACTTAGTGAGAATAACTCAAAAATATGGTCATTCCACATGATGTGACTGTCTTTTTGCCGAAATCAAAGCAATTATATGAGAATTACTTACCGTAATAGGGTCGTTACACAGGTTATGACAGTACTACACACACTAAATGCACGACCGCTCTGTATCAACTTTGATGTGACACTGTTTACGCCGCAAAAGGTAGGAAAGTGGCTCGGTGAAAAAGGGTATTAAATGCCATCTCTCGGCGAGGAATCGCACTATAATTATGACGTTTTTTTAGCAGATAAAGTTTGTGATTGCCTTTCTAAAGGGATACTTATCTCAATTTCGTATTTTTATGTGATATGACTCTCTTGTTGCCGATGTGCGTTATGTATACGATATAGACCCCAAAACAATAGTTATTAATTTTTTTGTCTGTTTGTCTGTTTGTCTTTTTGTCTGTTTGTCTGTACGCGTTTCACGCAAAAAGTAATGAACCGATTTCAACGAAATTTTGTGAACTGATAACTTATTACTCGGGTCAACATTTAGGATAACTTTTACTTTTGGAAAATCTTTGTTTCCCGCGGGAAATCGCAATAACTGGTTTTATCGAGTCCTCCTTAGGAACCCTCCGCTGGCTAAACCTAAAGACATACATCAAAACAATGTACTAAAAAATTGTAGATCTTGAAAAGGCCAACAGAAATATCTACAACAGTATATGTCTATCTCTCAAGGTACACTCGCAATACCTATTCTTATCTATACCTATAGCAAAACTAACATAGTTAAATCGATGTGCGCGTTTCACGCAAAAAGTACTGAACCGATTTCAATTAAGTTTTGTATAGTGATAGCTTATCACTCGAGTCAACATTTAGGATACCTTTTACTACAGGCACATTTTTCGTTCCCGCGGGAAAACGCAATGACTGGTTCTATCGAGTCGTCCTTAGAAGTTTATATGGCTAACGCTGGCTGAACCTTAAGAGATAAATCAAAACAATGTACTAGAAAATTGTAGGTCTTAAAAAGTTCTACAGAAAAGTTCTCAACGGTATATGTCTATCTCCTAAAGTGCACCCGCTATAACTATTTTTATTAAATGATATTACTGTTTTCTTATACGAGTACGTTATCTATACTATAATAAAGCAGTAACTTAGCGAAATCTGTACATGAAATATTTTTTAAAAACAATGACTGTAACGTATTATGTATACGATATAGACCCCAAAACAATAGTTATTAATTTTTTTGTCTGTTTGTCTGTTTGTCTTTTTGTCTGTTTGTCTGTTTGTCTGTTTGTCTGTACGCGTTTCACGCAAAAAGTAATGAACCGATTTCAACGAAATTTTGTGAACTGATAACTTATTACTCGGGTCAACATTTAGGATAACTTTTACTTTTGGAAAATCTTTGTTTCCCGCGGGAAATCGCAATAACTGGTTTTATCGAGTCCTCCTTAGGAACCCTCCGCTGGCTAAACCTAAAGACATGCATCAAAACAATGTACTAAAAAATTGTAGATCTTGAAAAGGCCAATAGAAATATCTACAACAGTATATGTCTATCTCTCAAGGTACACTCGCAATACCTATTCTTATCTATACCTATAGCAAAACTAACATAGTTAAATCGATGTGCGCGTTTCACGCAAAAAGTACTGAACCGATTTCAATTAAGTTTTGTATAGTGATAGCTTATCACTCGAGTCAACATTTAGGATACCTTTTACTACAGGCACATTTTTCGTTCCCGCGGGAAAACGCAATGACTGGTTCTATCGAGTCGTCCTTAGAAGTTTATATGGCTAACGCTGGCTGAACCTTAAGAGATAAATCAAAACAATGTACTAGAAAATTGTAGGTCTTAAAAAGTTCTACAGAAAAGTTCTCAACGGTATATGTCTATCTCCTAAAGTGCACCCGCTATAACTATTTTTATTAAATGATATTACTGTTTTCTTATACGAGTACGTTATCTATACTATAATAAAGCAGTAACTTAGCGAAATCTGTACATGAAATATTTTTTAAAAACAATGACTGTAACGTATTATGTATACGATATAGACCCCAAAACAATAGTTATTAATTTTTTTGTCTGTTTGTCTGTTTGTCTTTTTGTCTGTTTGTCTGTTTGTCTGTTTGTCTGTACGCGTTTCACGCAAAAAGTAATGAACCGATTTCAACGAAATTTTGTGAACTGATAACTTATTACTCGGGTCAACATTTAGGATAACTTTTACTTTTGGAAAATCTTTGTTTCCCGCGGGAAATCGCAATAACTGGTTTTATCGAGTCCTCCTTAGGAACCCTCCGCTGGCTAAACCTAAAGACATACATCAAAACAATGTACTAAAAAATTGTAGATCTTGAAAAGGCCAACAGAAATATCTACAACAGTATATGTCTATCTCTCAAGGTACACTCGCAATACCTATTCTTATCTATACCTATAGCAAAACTAACATAGTTAAATCGATGTGCGCGTTTCACGCAAAAAGTACTGAACCGATTTCAATTAAGTTTTGTATAGTGATAGCTTATCACTCGAGTCAACATTTAGGATACCTTTTACTACAGGCACATTTTTCGTTCCCGCGGGAAAACGCAATGACTGGTTCTATCGAGTCGTCCTTAGAAGTTTATATGGCTAACGCTGGCTGAACCTTAAGAGATAAATCAAAACAATGTACTAGAAAATTGTAGGTCTTAAAAAGTTCTACAGAAAAGTTCTCAACGGTATATGTCTATCTCCTAAAGTGCACCCGCTATAACTATTTTTATTAAATGATATTACTGTTTTCTTATACGAGTACGTTATCTATACTATAATAAAGCAGTAACTTAGCGAAATCTGTACATGAAATATTTTTTAAAAACAATGACTGTAACGTATTATGTATACGATATAGACTCCAAAACAATAGTTATTAATTTTTTTGTCTGTTTGTCTGTTTGTCTTTTTGTCTGTTTGTCTGTTTGTCTGTTTGTCTGTACGCGTTTCACGCAAAAAGTAATGAACCGATTTCAACGAAATTTTGTGAACTGATAACTTATTACTCGGGTCAACATTTAGGATAACTTTTACTTTTGGAAAATCTTTGTTTCCCGCGGGAAATCGCAATAACTGGTTTTATCGAGTCCTCCTTAGGAACCCTCCGCTGGCTAAACCTAAAGACATGCATCAAAACAATGTACTAAAAAATTGTAGATCTTGAAAAGGCCAACAGAAATATCTACAACAGTATATGTCTATCTCTCAAGGTACACTCGCAATACCTATTCTTATCTATACCTATAGCAAAACTAACATAGTTAAATCGATGTGCGCGTTTCACGCAAAAAGTACTGAACCGATTTCAATTAAGTTTTGTATAGTGATAGCTTATCACTCGAGTCAACATTTAGGATACCTTTTACTACAGGCACATTTTTCGTTCCCGCGGGAAAACGCAATGACTGGTTCTATCGAGTCGTCCTTAGAAGTTTATATGGCTAACGCTGGCTGAACCTTAAGAGATAAATCAAAACAATGTACTAGAAAATTGTAGGTCTTAAAAAGTTCTACAGAAAAGTTCTCAACGGTATATGTCTATCTCCTAAAGTGCACCCGCTATAACTATTTTTATTAAATGATATTACTGTTTTCTTATACGAGTACGTTATCTATACTATAATAAAGCAGTAACTTAGCGAAATCTGTACATGAAATATTTTTTAAAAACAATGACTGTAACGTATTATGTATACGATATAGACCCCAAAACAATAGTTATTAATTTTTTTGTCTGTTTGTCTGTTTGTCTTTTTGTCTGTTTGTCTGTTTGTCTGTTTGTCTGTACGCGTTTCACGCAAAAAGTAATGAACCGATTTCAACGAAATTTTGTGAACTGATAACTTATTACTCGGGTCAACATTTAGGATAACTTTTACTTTTGGAAAATCTTTGTTTCCCGCGGGAAATCGCAATAACTGGTTTTATCGAGTCCTCCTTAGGAACCCTCCGCTGGCTAAACCTAAAGACATGCATCAAAACAATGTACTAAAAAATTGTAGATCTTGAAAAGGCCAACAGAAATATCTACAACAGTATATGTCTATCTCTCAAGGTACACTCGCAATACCTATTCTTATCTATACCTATAGCAAAACTAACATAGTTAAATCGATGTGCGCGTTTCACGCAAAAAGTACTGAACCGATTTCAATTAAGTTTTGTATAGTGATAGCTTATCACTCGAGTCAACATTTAGGATACCTTTTACTACAGGCACATTTTTCGTTCCCGCGGGAAAACGCAATGACTGGTTCTATCGAGTCGTCCTTAGAAGTTTATATGGCTAACGCTGGCTGAACCTTAAGAGATAAATCAAAACAATGTACTAGAAAATTGTAGGTCTTAAAAAGTTCTACAGAAAAGTTCTCAACGGTATATGTCTATCTCCTAAAGTGCACCCGCTATAACTATTTTTATTAAATGATATTACTGTTTTCTTATACGAGTACGTTATCTATACTATAATAAAGCAGTAACTTAGCGAAATCTGTACATGAAATATTTTTTAAAAACAATGACTGTAACGTATTATGTATACGATATAGACCCCAAAACAATAGTTATTAATTTTTTTGTCTGTTTGTCTGTTTGTCTTTTTGTCTGTTTGTCTGTTTGTCTGTTTGTCTGTACGCGTTTCACGCAAAAAGTAATGAACCGATTTCAACGAAATTTTGTGAACTGATAACTTATTACTCGGGTCAACATTTAGGATAACTTTTACTTTTGGAAAATCTTTGTTTCCCGCGGGAAATCGCAATAACTGGTTTTATCGAGTCCTCCTTAGGAACCCTCCGCTGGCTAAACCTAAAGACATGCATCAAAACAATGTACTAAAAAATTGTAGATCTTGAAAAGGCCAACAGAAATATCTACAACAGTATATGTCTATCTCTCAAGGTACACTCGCAATACCTATTCTTATCTATACCTATAGCAAAACTAACATAGTTAAATCGATGTGCGCGTTTCACGCAAAAAGTACTGAACCGATTTCAATTAAATTTTGTATAGTGATAGCTTATCACTCGAGTCAACATTTAGGATACCTTTTACTACAGGCACATTTTTCGTTCCCGCGGGAAAACGCAATGACTGGTTCTATCGAGTCGTCCTTAGAAGTTTATATGGCTAACGCTGGCTGAACCTTAAGAGATAAATCAAAACAATGTACTAGAAAATTGTAGGTCTTAAAAAGTTCTACAGAAAAGTTCTCAACGGTATATGTCTATCTCCTAAAGTGCACCCGCTATAACTATTTTTATTAAATGATATTACTGTTTTCTTATACGAGTACGTTATCTATACTATAATAAAGCAGTAACTTAGCGAAATCTGTACATGAAATATTTTTTAAAAACAATGACTGTAACGTATTATGTATACGATATAGACCCCAAAACAATAGTTATTAATTTTTTTGTCTGTTTGTCTGTTTGTCTTTTTGTCTGTTTGTCTGTTTGTCTGTTTGTCTGTACGCGTTTCACGCAAAAAGTAATGAACCGATTTCAACGAAATTTTGTGAACTGATAACTTATTACTCGGGTCAACATTTAGGATAACTTTTACTTTTGGAAAATCTTTGTTTCCCGCGGGAAATCGCAATAACTGGTTTTATCGAGTCCTCCTTAGGAACCCTCCGCTGGCTAAACCTAAAGACATACATCAAAACAATGTACTAAAAAATTGTAGATCTTGAAAAGGCCAACAGAAATATCTACAACAGTATATGTCTATCTCTCAAGGTACACTCGCAATACCTATTCTTATCTATACCTATAGCAAAACTAACATAGTTAAATCGATGTGCGCGTTTCACGCAAAAAGTACTGAACCGATTTCAATTAAGTTTTGTATAGTGATAGCTTATCACTCGAGTCAACATTTAGGATACCTTTTACTACAGGCACATTTTTCGTTCCCGCGGGAAAACGCAATGACTGGTTCTATCGAGTCGTCCTTAGAAGTTTATATGGCTAACGCTGGCTGAACCTTAAGAGATAAATCAAAACAATGTACTAGAAAATTGTAGGTCTTAAAAAGTTCTACAGAAAAGTTCTCAACGGTATATGTCTATCTCCTAAAGTGCACCCGCTATAACTATTTTTATTAAATGATATTACTGTTTTCTTATACGAGTACGTTATCTATACTATAATAAAGCAGTAACTTAGCGAAATCTGTACATGAAATATTTTTTAAAAACAATGACTGTAACGTATTATGTATACGATATAGACCCCAAAACAATAGTTATTAATTTTTTTGTCTGTTTGTCTGTTTGTCTTTTTGTCTGTTTGTCTGTTTGTCTGTTTGTCTGTACGCGTTTCACGCAAAAAGTAATGAACCGATTTCAACGAAATTTTGTGAACTGATAACTTATTACTCGGGTCAACATTTAGGATAACTTTTACTTTTGGAAAATCTTTGTTTCCCGCGGGAAATCGCAATAACTGGTTTTATCGAGTCCTCCTTAGGAACCCTCCGCTGGCTAAACCTAAAGACATGCATCAAAACAATGTACTAAAAAATTGTAGATCTTGAAAAGGCCAATAGAAATATCTACAACAGTATATGTCTATCTCTCAAGGTACACTCGCAATACCTATTCTTATCTATACCTATAGCAAAACTAACATAGTTAAATCGATGTGCGCGTTTCACGCAAAAAGTACTGAACCGATTTCAATTAAGTTTTGTATAGTGATAGCTTATCACTCGAGTCAACATTTAGGATACCTTTTACTACAGGCCCATTTTTCGTTCCCGCGGGAAAACGCAATGACTGGTTCTATCGCGTCGTCCTTAGAAGTTTATATGGCTAACGCTGGCTGAACCTTAAGAGATAAATCAAAACAATGTACTAGAAAATTGTAGGTCTTAAAAAGTTCTACAGAAAAGTTCTCAACGGTATATGTCTATCTCCTAAAGTGCACCCGCTATAACTATTTTTATTAAATGATATTACTGTTTTCTTATACGAGTACGTTATCTATACTATAATAAAGCAGTAACTTAGCGAAATCTGTACATGAAATATTTTTTAAAAACAATGACTGTAACGTATTATGTATACGATATAGACCCCAAAACAATAGTTATTAATTTTTTTGTCTGTTTGTCTGTTTGTCTTTTTGTCTGTTTGTCTGTTTGTCTGTTTGTCTGTACGCGTTTCACGCAAAAAGTAATGAACCGATTTCAACGAAATTTTGTGAACTGATAACTTATTACTCGGGTCAACATTTAGGATAACTTTTACTTTTGGAAAATCTTTGTTTCCCGCGGGAAATCGCAATAACTGGTTTTATCGAGTCCTCCTTAGGAACCCTCCGCTGGCTAAACCTAAAGACATACATCAAAACAATGTACTAAAAAATTGTAGATCTTGAAAAGGCCAACAGAAATATCTACAACAGTATATGTCTATCTCTCAAGGTACACTCGCAATACCTATTCTTATCTATACCTATAGCAAAACTAACATAGTTAAATCGATGTGCGCGTTTCACGCAAAAAGTACTGAACCGATTTCAATTAAGTTTTGTATAGTGATAGCTTATCACTCGAGTCAACATTTAGGATACCTTTTACTACAGGCACATTTTTCGTTCCCGCGGGAAAACGCAATGACTGGTTCTATCGAGTCGTCCTTAGAAGTTTATATGGCTAACGCTGGCTGAACCTTAAGAGATAAATCAAAACAATGTACTAGAAAATTGTAGGTCTTAAAAAGTTCTACAGAAAAGTTCTCAACGGTATATGTCTATCTCCTAAAGTGCACCCGCTATAACTATTTTTATTAAATGATATTACTGTTTTCTTATACGAGTACGTTATCTATACTATAATAAAGCAGTAACTTAGCGAAATCTGTACATGAAATATTTTTTAAAAACAATGACTGTAACGTATTATGTATACGATATAGACTCCAAAACAATAGTTATTAATTTTTTTGTCTGTTTGTCTGTTTGTCTTTTTGTCTGTTTGTCTGTTTGTCTGTTTGTCTGTACGCGTTTCACGCAAAAAGTAATGAACCGATTTCAACGAAATTTTGTGAACTGATAACTTATTACTCGGGTCAACATTTAGGATAACTTTTACTTTTGGAAAATCTTTGTTTCCCGCGGGAAATCGCAATAACTGGTTTTATCGAGTCCTCCTTAGGAACCCTCCGCTGGCTAAACCTAAAGACATGCATCAAAACAATGTACTAAAAAATTGTAGATCTTGAAAAGGCCAACAGAAATATCTACAACAGTATATGTCTATCTCTCAAGGTACACTCGCAATACCTATTCTTATCTATACCTATAGCAAAACTAACATAGTTAAATCGATGTGCGCGTTTCACGCAAAAAGTACTGAACCGATTTCAATTAAGTTTTGTATAGTGATAGCTTATCACTCGAGTCAACATTTAGGATACCTTTTACTACAGGCACATTTTTCGTTCCCGCGGGAAAACGCAATGACTGGTTCTATCGAGTCGTCCTTAGAAGTTTATATGGCTAACGCTGGCTGAACCTTAAGAGATAAATCAAAACAATGTACTAGAAAATTGTAGGTCTTAAAAAGTTCTACAGAAAAGTTCTCAACGGTATATGTCTATCTCCTAAAGTGCACCCGCTATAACTATTTTTATTAAATGATATTACTGTTTTCTTATACGAGTACGTTATCTATACTATAATAAAGCAGTAACTTAGCGAAATCTGTACATGAAATATTTTTTAAAAACAATGACTGTAACGTATAATGTATACGATATAGACCCCAAAACAATAGTTATTAATTTTTTTGTCTGTTTGTCTGTTTGTCTTTTTGTCTGTTTGTCTGTTTGTCTGTTTGTCTGTACGCGTTTCACGCAAAAAGTAATGAACCGATTTCAACGAAATTTTGTGAACTGATAACTTATTACTCGGGTCAACATTTAGGATAACTTTTACTTTTGGAAAATCTTTGTTTCCCGCGGGAAATCGCAATAACTGGTTTTATCGAGTCCTCCTTAGGAACCCTCCGCTGGCTAAACCTAAAGACATACATCAAAACAATGTACTAAAAAATTGTAGATCTTGAAAAGGCCAACAGAAATATCTACAACAGTATATGTCTATCTCTCAAGGTACACTCGCAATACCTATTCTTATCTATACCTATAGCAAAACTAACATAGTTAAATCGATGTGCGCGTTTCACGCAAAAAGTACTGAACCGATTTCAATTAAGTTTTGTATAGTGATAGCTTATCACTCGAGTCAACATTTAGGATACCTTTTACTACAGGCACATTTTTCGTTCCCGCGGGAAAACGCAATGACTGGTTCTATCGAGTCGTCCTTAGAAGTTTATATGGCTAACGCTGGCTGAACCTTAAGAGATAAATCAAAACAATGTACTAGAAAATTGTAGGTCTTAAAAAGTTCTACAGAAAAGTTCTCAACGGTATATGTCTATCTCCTAAAGTGCACCCGCTATAACTATTTTTATTAAATGATATTACTGTTTTCTTATACGAGTACGTTATCTATACTATAATAAAGCAGTAACTTAGCGAAATCTGTACATGAAATATTTTTTAAAAACAATGACTGTAACGTATTATGTATACGATATAGACTCCAAAACAATAGTTATTAATTTTTTTGTCTGTTTGTCTGTTTGTCTTTTTGTCTGTTTGTCTGTTTGTCTGTTTGTCTGTACGCGTTTCACGCAAAAAGTAATGAACCGATTTCAACGAAATTTTGTGAACTGATAACTTATTACTCGGGTCAACATTTAGGATAACTTTTACTTTTGGAAAATCTTTGTTTCCCGCGGGAAATCGCAATAACTGGTTTTATCGAGTCCTCCTTAGGAACCCTCCGCTGGCTAAACCTAAAGACATGCATCAAAACAATGTACTAAAAAATTGTAGATCTTGAAAAGGCCAACAGAAATATCTACAACAGTATATGTCTATCTCTCAAGGTACACTCGCAATACCTATTCTTATCTATACCTATAGCAAAACTAACATAGTTAAATCGATGTGCGCGTTTCACGCAAAAAGTACTGAACCGATTTCAATTAAGTTTTGTATAGTGATAGCTTATCACTCGAGTCAACATTTAGGATACCTTTTACTACAGGCACATTTTTCGTTCCCGCGGGAAAACGCAATGACTGGTTCTATCGAGTCGTCCTTAGAAGTTTATATGGCTAACGCTGGCTGAACCTTAAGAGATAAATCAAAACAATGTACTAGAAAATTGTAGGTCTTAAAAAGTTCTACAGAAAAGTTCTCAACGGTATATGTCTATCTCCTAAAGTGCACCCGCTATAACTATTTTTATTAAATGATATTACTGTTTTCTTATACGAGTACGTTATCTATACTATAATAAAGCAGTAACTTAGCGAAATCTGTACATGAAATATTTTTTAAAAACAATGACTGTAACGTATTATGTATACGATATAGACCCCAAAACAATAGTTATTAATTTTTTTGTCTGTTTGTCTGTTTGTCTTTTTGTCTGTTTGTCTGTTTGTCTGTTTGTCTGTACGCGTTTCACGCAAAAAGTAATGAACCGATTTCAACGAAATTTTGTGAACTGATAACTTATTACTCGGGTCAACATTTAGGATAACTTTTACTTTTGGAAAATCTTTGTTTCCCGCGGGAAATCGCAATAACTGGTTTTATCGAGTCCTCCTTAGGAACCCTCCGCTGGCTAAACCTAAAGACATGCATCAAAACAATGTACTAAAAAATTGTAGATCTTGAAAAGGCCAACAGAAATATCTACAACAGTATATGTCTATCTCTCAAGGTACACTCGCAATACCTATTCTTATCTATACCTATAGCAAAACTAACATAGTTAAATCGATGTGCGCGTTTCACGCAAAAAGTACTGAACCGATTTCAATTAAGTTTTGTATAGTGATAGCTTATCACTCGAGTCAACATTTAGGATACCTTTTACTACAGGCACATTTTTCGTTCCCGCGGGAAAACGCAATGACTGGTTCTATCGAGTCGTCCTTAGAAGTTTATATGGCTAACGCTGGCTGAACCTTAAGAGATAAATCAAAACAATGTACTAGAAAATTGTAGGTCTTAAAAAGTTCTACAGAAAAGTTCTCAACGGTATATGTCTATCTCCTAAAGTGCACCCGCTATAACTATTTTTATTAAATGATATTACTGTTTTCTTATACGAGTACGTTATCTATACTATAATAAAGCAGTAACTTAGCGAAATCTGTACATGAAATATTTTTTAAAAACAATGACTGTAACGTATTATGTATACGATATAGACCCCAAAACAATAGTTATTAATTTTTTTGTCTGTTTGTCTGTTTGTCTTTTTGTCTGTTTGTCTGTTTGTCTGTTTGTCTGTACGCGTTTCACGCAAAAAGTAATGAACCGATTTCAACGAAATTTTGTGAACTGATAACTTATTACTCGGGTCAACATTTAGGATAACTTTTACTTTTGGAAAATCTTTGTTTCCCGCGGGAAATCGCAATAACTGGTTTTATCGAGTCCTCCTTAGGAACCCTCCGCTGGCTAAACCTAAAGACATGCATCAAAACAATGTACTAAAAAATTGTAGATCTTGAAAAGGCCAACAGAAATATCTACAACAGTATATGTCTATCTCTCAAGGTACACTCGCAATACCTATTCTTATCTATACCTATAGCAAAACTAACATAGTTAAATCGATGTGCGCGTTTCACGCAAAAAGTACTGAACCGATTTCAATTAAGTTTTGTATAGTGATAGCTTATCACTCGAGTCAACATTTAGGATACCTTTTACTACAGGCACATTTTTCGTTCCCGCGGGAAAACGCAATGACTGGTTCTATCGAGTCGTCCTTAGAAGTTTATATGGCTAACGCTGGCTGAACCTTAAGAGATAAATCAAAACAATGTACTAGAAAATTGTAGGTCTTAAAAAGTTCTACAGAAAAGTTCTCAACGGTATATGTCTATCTCCTAAAGTGCACCCGCTATAACTATTTTTATTAAATGATATTACTGTTTTCTTATACGAGTACGTTATCTATACTATAATAAAGCAGTAACTTAGCGAAATCTGTACATGAAATATTTTTTAAAAACAATGACTGTAACGTATTATGTATACGATATAGACCCCAAAACAATAGTTATTAATTTTTTTGTCTGTTTGTCTGTTTGTCTTTTTGTCTGTTTGTCTGTTTGTCTGTTTGTCTGTACGCGTTTCACGCAAAAAGTAATGAACCGATTTCAACGAAATTTTGTGAACTGATAACTTATTACTCGGGTCAACATTTAGGATAACTTTTACTTTTGGAAAATCTTTGTTTCCCGCGGGAAATCGCAATAACTGGTTTTATCGAGTCCTCCTTAGGAACCCTCCGCTGGCTAAACCTAAAGACATACATCAAAACAATGTACTAAAAAATTGTAGATCTTGAAAAGGCCAACAGAAATATCTACAACAGTATATGTCTATCTCTCAAGGTACACTCGCAATACCTATTCTTATCTATACCTATAGCAAAACTAACATAGTTAAATCGATGTGCGCGTTTCACGCAAAAAGTACTGAACCGATTTCAATTAAGTTTTGTATAGTGATAGCTTATCACTCGAGTCAACATTTAGGATACCTTTTACTACAGGCACATTTTTCGTTCCCGCGGGAAAACGCAATGACTGGTTCTATCGAGTCGTCCTTAGAAGTTTATATGGCTAACGCTGGCTGAACCTTAAGAGATAAATCAAAACAATGTACTAGAAAATTGTAGGTCTTAAAAAGTTCTACAGAAAAGTTCTCAACGGTATATGTCTATCTCCTAAAGTGCACCCGCTATAACTATTTTTATTAAATGATATTACTGTTTTCTTATACGAGTACGTTATCTATACTATAATAAAGCAGTAACTTAGCGAAATCTGTACATGAAATATTTTTTAAAAACAATGACTGTAACGTATTATGTATACGATATAGACCCCAAAACAATAGTTATTAATTTTTTTGTCTGTTTGTCTGTTTGTCTTTTTGTCTGTTTGTCTGTTTGTCTGTTTGTCTGTACGCGTTTCACGCAAAAAGTAATGAACCGATTTCAACGAAATTTTGTGAACTGATAACTTATTACTCGGGTCAACATTTAGGATAACTTTTACTTTTGGAAAATCTTTGTTTCCCGCGGGAAATCGCAATAACTGGTTTTATCGAGTCCTCCTTAGGAACCCTCCGCTGGCTAAACCTAAAGACATGCATCAAAACAATGTACTAAAAAATTGTAGATCTTGAAAAGGCCAATAGAAATATCTACAACAGTATATGTCTATCTCTCAAGGTACACTCGCAATACCTATTCTTATCTATACCTATAGCAAAACTAACATAGTTAAATCGATGTGCGCGTTTCACGCAAAAAGTACTGAACCGATTTCAATTAAGTTTTGTATAGTGATAGCTTATCACTCGAGTCAACATTTAGGATACCTTTTACTACAGGCACATTTTTCGTTCCCGCGGGAAAACGCAATGACTGGTTCTATCGAGTCGTCCTTAGAAGTTTATATGGCTAACGCTGGCTGAACCTTAAGAGATAAATCAAAACAATGTACTAGAAAATTGTAGGTCTTAAAAAGTTCTACAGAAAAGTTCTCAACGGTATATGTCTATCTCCTAAAGTGCACCCGCTATAACTATTTTTATTAAATGATATTACTGTTTTCTTATACGAGTACGTTATCTATACTATAATAAAGCAGTAACTTAGCGAAATCTGTACATGAAATATTTTTTAAAAACAATGACTGTAACGTATTATGTATACGATATAGACCCCAAAACAATAGTTATTAATTTTTTTGTCTGTTTGTCTGTTTGTCTTTTTGTCTGTTTGTCTGTTTGTCTGTTTGTCTGTACGCGTTTCACGCAAAAAGTAATGAACCGATTTCAACGAAATTTTGTGAACTGATAACTTATTACTCGGGTCAACATTTAGGATAACTTTTACTTTTGGAAAATCTTTGTTTCCCGCGGGAAATCGCAATAACTGGTTTTATCGAGTCCTCCTTAGGAACCCTCCGCTGGCTAAACCTAAAGACATACATCAAAACAATGTACTAAAAAATTGTAGATCTTGAAAAGGCCAACAGAAATATCTACAACAGTATATGTCTATCTCTCAAGGTACACTCGCAATACCTATTCTTATCTATACCTATAGCAAAACTAACATAGTTAAATCGATGTGCGCGTTTCACGCAAAAAGTACTGAACCGATTTCAATTAAGTTTTGTATAGTGATAGCTTATCACTCGAGTCAACATTTAGGATACCTTTTACTACAGGCACATTTTTCGTTCCCGCGGGAAAACGCAATGACTGGTTCTATCGAGTCGTCCTTAGAAGTTTATATGGCTAACGCTGGCTGAACCTTAAGAGATAAATCAAAACAATGTACTAGAAAATTGTAGGTCTTAAAAAGTTCTACAGAAAAGTTCTCAACGGTATATGTCTATCTCCTAAAGTGCACCCGCTATAACTATTTTTATTAAATGATATTACTGTTTTCTTATACGAGTACGTTATCTATACTATAATAAAGCAGTAACTTAGCGAAATCTGTACATGAAATATTTTTTAAAAACAATGACTGTAACGTATTATGTATACGATATAGACTCCAAAACAATAGTTATTAATTTTTTTGTCTGTTTGTCTGTTTGTCTTTTTGTCTGTTTGTCTGTTTGTCTGTTTGTCTGTACGCGTTTCACGCAAAAAGTAATGAACCGATTTCAACGAAATTTTGTGAACTGATAACTTATTACTCGGGTCAACATTTAGGATAACTTTTACTTTTGGAAAATCTTTGTTTCCCGCGGGAAATCGCAATAACTGGTTTTATCGAGTCCTCCTTAGGAACCCTCCGCTGGCTAAACCTAAAGACATGCATCAAAACAATGTACTAAAAAATTGTAGATCTTGAAAAGGCCAACAGAAATATCTACAACAGTATATGTCTATCTCTCAAGGTACACTCGCAATACCTATTCTTATCTATACCTATAGCAAAACTAACATAGTTAAATCGATGTGCGCGTTTCACGCAAAAAGTACTGAACCGATTTCAATTAAGTTTTGTATAGTGATAGCTTATCACTCGAGTCAACATTTAGGATACCTTTTACTACAGGCACATTTTTCGTTCCCGCGGGAAAACGCAATGACTGGTTCTATCGAGTCGTCCTTAGAAGTTTATATGGCTAACGCTGGCTGAACCTTAAGAGATAAATCAAAACAATGTACTAGAAAATTGTAGGTCTTAAAAAGTTCTACAGAAAAGTTCTCAACGGTATATGTCTATCTCCTAAAGTGCACCCGCTATAACTATTTTTATTAAATGATATTACTGTTTTCTTATACGAGTACGTTATCTATACTATAATAAAGCAGTAACTTAGCGAAATCTGTACATGAAATATTTTTTAAAAACAATGACTGTAACGTATTATGTATACGATATAGACCCCAAAACAATAGTTATTAATTTTTTTGTCTGTTTGTCTGTTTGTCTTTTTGTCTGTTTGTCTGTTTGTCTGTTTGTCTGTACGCGTTTCACGCAAAAAGTAATGAACCGATTTCAACGAAATTTTGTGAACTGATAACTTATTACTCGGGTCAACATTTAGGATAACTTTTACTTTTGGAAAATCTTTGTTTCCCGCGGGAAATCGCAATAACTGGTTTTATCGAGTCCTCCTTAGGAACCCTCCGCTGGCTAAACCTAAAGACATGCATCAAAACAATGTACTAAAAAATTGTAGATCTTGAAAAGGCCAACAGAAATATCTACAACAGTATATGTCTATCTCTCAAGGTACACTCGCAATACCTATTCTTATCTATACCTATAGCAAAACTAACATAGTTAAATCGATGTGCGCGTTTCACGCAAAAAGTACTGAACCGATTTCAATTAAGTTTTGTATAGTGATAGCTTATCACTCGAGTCAACATTTAGGATACCTTTTACTACAGGCACATTTTTCGTTCCCGCGGGAAAACGCAATGACTGGTTCTATCGAGTCGTCCTTAGAAGTTTATATGGCTAACGCTGGCTGAACCTTAAGAGATAAATCAAAACAATGTACTAGAAAATTGTAGGTCTTAAAAAGTTCTACAGAAAAGTTCTCAACGGTATATGTCTATCTCCTAAAGTGCACCCGCTATAACTATTTTTATTAAATGATATTACTGTTTTCTTATACGAGTACGTTATCTATACTATAATAAAGCAGTAACTTAGCGAAATCTGTACATGAAATATTTTTTAAAAACAATGACTGTAACGTATTATGTATACGATATAGACCCCAAAACAATAGTTATTAATTTTTTTGTCTGTTTGTCTGTTTGTCTTTTTGTCTGTTTGTCTGTTTGTCTGTTTGTCTGTACGCGTTTCACGCAAAAAGTAATGAACCGATTTCAACGAAATTTTGTGAACTGATAACTTATTACTCGGGTCAACATTTAGGATAACTTTTACTTTTGGAAAATCTTTGTTTCCCGCGGGAAATCGCAATAACTGGTTTTATCGAGTCCTCCTTAGGAACCCTCCGCTGGCTAAACCTAAAGACATGCATCAAAACAATGTACTAAAAAATTGTAGATCTTGAAAAGGCCAACAGAAATATCTACAACAGTATATGTCTATCTCTCAAGGTACACTCGCAATACCTATTCTTATCTATACCTATAGCAAAACTAACATAGTTAAATCGATGTGCGCGTTTCACGCAAAAAGTACTGAACCGATTTCAATTAAGTTTTGTATAGTGATAGCTTATCACTCGAGTCAACATTTAGGATACCTTTTACTACAGGCACATTTTTCGTTCCCGCGGGAAAACGCAATGACTGGTTCTATCGAGTCGTCCTTAGAAGTTTATATGGCTAACGCTGGCTGAACCTTAAGAGATAAATCAAAACAATGTACTAGAAAATTGTAGGTCTTAAAAAGTTCTACAGAAAAGTTCTCAACGGTATATGTCTATCTCCTAAAGTGCACCCGCTATAACTATTTTTATTAAATGATATTACTGTTTTCTTATACGAGTACGTTATCTATACTATAATAAAGCAGTAACTTAGCGAAATCTGTACATGAAATATTTTTTAAAAACAATGACTGTAACGTATTATGTATACGATATAGACTCCAAAACAATAGTTATTAATTTTTTTGTCTGTTTGTCTGTTTGTCTTTTTGTCTGTTTGTCTGTTTGTCTGTTTGTCTGTACGCGTTTCACGCAAAAAGTAATGAACCGATTTCAACGAAATTTTGTGAACTGATAACTTATTACTCGGGTCAACATTTAGGATAACTTTTACTTTTGGAAAATCTTTGTTTCCCGCGGGAAATCGCAATAACTGGTTTTATCGAGTCCTCCTTAGGAACCCTCCGCTGGCTAAACCTAAAGACATGCATCAAAACAATGTACTAAAAAATTGTAGATCTTGAAAAGGCCAATAGAAATATCTACAACAGTATATGTCTATCTCTCAAGGTACACTCGCAATACCTATTCTTATCTATACCTATAGCAAAACTAACATAGTTAAATCGATGTGCGCGTTTCACGCAAAAAGTACTGAACCGATTTCAATTAAGTTTTGTATAGTGATAGCTTATCACTCGAGTCAACATTTAGGATACCTTTTACTACAGGCACATTTTTCGTTCCCGCGGGAAAACGCAATGACTGGTTCTATCGAGTCGTCCTTAGAAGTTTATATGGCTAACGCTGGCTGAACCTTAAGAGATAAATCAAAACAATGTACTAGAAAATTGTAGGTCTTAAAAAGTTCTACAGAAAAGTTCTCAACGGTATATGTCTATCTCCTAAAGTGCACCCGCTATAACTATTTTTATTAAATGATATTACTGTTTTCTTATACGAGTACGTTATCTATACTATAATAAAGCAGTAACTTAGCGAAATCTGTACATGAAATATTTTTTAAAAACAATGACTGTAACGTATTATGTATACGATATAGACCCCAAAACAATAGTTATTAATTTTTTTGTCTGTTTGTCTGTTTGTCTTTTTGTCTGTTTGTCTGTTTGTCTGTTTGTCTGTACGCGTTTCACGCAAAAAGTAATGAACCGATTTCAACGAAATTTTGTGAACTGATAACTTATTACTCGGGTCAACATTTAGGATAACTTTTACTTTTGGAAAATCTTTGTTTCCCGCGGGAAATCGCAATAACTGGTTTTATCGAGTCCTCCTTAGGAACCCTCCGCTGGCTAAACCTAAAGACATACATCAAAACAATGTACTAAAAAATTGTAGATCTTGAAAAGGCCAACAGAAATATCTACAACAGTATATGTCTATCTCTCAAGGTACACTCGCAATACCTATTCTTATCTATACCTATAGCAAAACTAACATAGTTAAATCGATGTGCGCGTTTCACGCAAAAAGTACTGAACCGATTTCAATTAAGTTTTGTATAGTGATAGCTTATCACTCGGGTCAACATTTAGGATACCTTTTACTACAGGCACATTTTTCGTTCCCGCGGGAAAACGCAATGACTGGTTCTATCGAGTCGTCCTTAGAAGTTTATATGGCTAACGCTGGCTGAACCTTAAGAGATAAATCAAAACAATGTACTAGAAAATTGTAGGTCTTAAAAAGTTCTACAGAAAAGTTCTCAACGGTATATGTCTATCTCCTAAAGTGCACCCGCTATAACTATTTTTATTAAATGATATTACTGTTTTCTTATACGAGTACGTTATCTATACTATAATAAAGCAGTAACTTAGCGAAATCTGTACATGAAATATTTTTTAAAAACAATGACTGTAACGTATTATGTATACGATATAGACTCCAAAACAATAGTTATTAATTTTTTTGTCTGTTTGTCTGTTTGTCTTTTTGTCTGTTTGTCTGTTTGTCTGTTTGTCTGTACGCGTTTCACGCAAAAAGTAATGAACCGATTTCAACGAAATTTTGTGAACTGATAACTTATTACTCGGGTCAACATTTAGGATAACTTTTACTTTTGGAAAATCTTTGTTTCCCGCGGGAAATCGCAATAACTGGTTTTATCGAGTCCTCCTTAGGAACCCTCCGCTGGCTAAACCTAAAGACATGCATCAAAACAATGTACTAAAAAATTGTAGATCTTGAAAAGGCCAACAGAAATATCTACAACAGTATATGTCTATCTCTCAAGGTACACTCGCAATACCTATTCTTATCTATACCTATAGCAAAACTAACATAGTTAAATCGATGTGCGCGTTTCACGCAAAAAGTACTGAACCGATTTCAATTAAGTTTTGTATAGTGATAGCTTATCACTCGAGTCAACATTTAGGATACCTTTTACTACAGGCACATTTTTCGTTCCCGCGGGAAAACGCAATGACTGGTTCTATCGAGTCGTCCTTAGAAGTTTATATGGCTAACGCTGGCTGAACCTTAAGAGATAAATCAAAACAATGTACTAGAAAATTGTAGGTCTTAAAAAGTTCTACAGAAAAGTTCTCAACGGTATATGTCTATCTCCTAAAGTGCACCCGCTATAACTATTTTTATTAAATGATATTACTGTTTTCTTATACGAGTACGTTATCTATACTATAATAAAGCAGTAACTTAGCGAAATCTGTACATGAAATATTTTTTAAAAACAATGACTGTAACGTATTATGTATACGATATAGACCCCAAAACAATAGTTATTAATTTTTTTGTCTGTTTGTCTGTTTGTCTTTTTGTCTGTTTGTCTGTTTGTCTGTTTGTCTGTACGCGTTTCACGCAAAAAGTAATGAACCGATTTCAACGAAATTTTGTGAACTGATAACTTATTACTCGGGTCAACATTTAGGATAACTTTTACTTTTGGAAAATCTTTGTTTCCCGCGGGAAATCGCAATAACTGGTTTTATCGAGTCCTCCTTAGGAACCCTCCGCTGGCTAAACCTAAAGACATGCATCAAAACAATGTACTAAAAAATTGTAGATCTTGAAAAGGCCAACAGAAATATCTACAACAGTATATGTCTATCTCTCAAGGTACACTCGCAATACCTATTCTTATCTATACCTATAGCAAAACTAACATAGTTAAATCGATGTGCGCGTTTCACGCAAAAAGTACTGAACCGATTTCAATTAAGTTTTGTATAGTGATAGCTTATCACTCGAGTCAACATTTAGGATACCTTTTACTACAGGCACATTTTTCGTTCCCGCGGGAAAACGCAATGACTGGTTCTATCGAGTCGTCCTTAGAAGTTTATATGGCTAACGCTGGCTGAACCTTAAGAGATAAATCAAAACAATGTACTAGAAAATTGTAGGTCTTAAAAAGTTATACAGGGAAGTTCGCAATATTATATGTCTATCACCTAAGGTACACTCGCAATTACTATTTTTATTCACTACTCGCGACTCACAGGCTGACTTATCAACGTTTAGCTCAGTTCAGCAGTGAAACGTAACTAGGGACGAACCCGAGCGAAGCGAGGGTGAGTCGCTAGTACTAATTATATTATAAATGCGAAAGTAACTCTGTCTGACTGTCTGTAACCTTTTCTCGCTTAATCCGCTGAACCGATTTAGATGATATTTGGTATGGAGATAGTTTGAGACCTTGGGAAGGTCATAGGATAGTTTTTATCACGGAAATCATCCCTTAAGGGGTAAAAAGAGCGATGAATGTATGTATGAGGAATCATTTTTAAATTAGGTACTTACTTTTCTATACCTATATATATATAGTTATATGTATATAGTTTATTCTATACTAACCGTGAAAACGTACCTAGAGACGAACGCGAGCGAAGCGAGCGTGAGTCGCTAGCGTTATATAAAAGACAGAAGAATAAGTCGACATTAAAACAAAATGAAAGATGTGAGATGTGATCCCTATTAATCAATGGGTTCCCATGGGATCGCAATATTTTAATAACTATAACTTTATTAGCTGACTGAATTACGAGCCGATGAAAATAATTTTTTTTTAATTAAAAGGTACATGGAAGTAAAAACACTTTCAAGTTAAACTTAAAGGCATTTTTTTTATTCAATACTAACGACTCTCGCTTCGCTCGGCTTCGTCTCTCAGTATGTCTTTAGTTAGTATAGAATAGATAGACTATATATGTATATACATTTTCCAGCTCTCCAACTGTATCCACACAAAAAAAAAAACACGCCAATCTGTTACTCTGTTTCGACGTAAAAGAAGGACAAACAAACAAACAAAGTCAAACAGTATATCATAGAAAGAGGAAGTGTCAAATCTACAAATGCGTTCAAGTAGTTTATATTAATTTTAAGATTGCGTTCATTATTATAGTAGTACCTAAGGAATAAGAAAAATTATGTTTCGTAAAATATTTCCTATTTTTCTCTTCATAAAAACCTTTCTTGGATAGACTTGGATAACGAATATTAGGAAAGAAAAATTAGCCTCATTGGTCCAGTGAGTCTCGAGTTTTGCACTTAGCACCACATTTAGCCATTCATTTATAAGATTAGCGTTACAAATACGCTTATTGTATTTCAAGAACTCTAGTCCTAAAAAAACAGTAAGTTCAATAGTTTTAACAGAAGGGCAGTTTTTCTTAAAATTTAATCACTCTTGAGGCACAAAAATCAAGAAAATTTATTTTGGCATTTTCTTCAACGATAACGTATCTATGAGTGAAAAAAATCGGAATTCGATCATTAGTTTTAAAGATGACCCTCTATAAACAAACTTTTAAACGTCCAAGCTATATCTTTATAATAAATATAGACCATCAAAAAATGCAGAAGTGCTGCTAACAATGAAGACCTGATCACATTGAGTTGTTAGTTTCTAAAACCATATAAATAACAATAAAACTTAAAGCCTGGCCTATCTACCAAGTTGTAGTTTCCTAAGCAAAATCCTTAGAATAGCAATACACTTTTAAATCTCGTGTTAAGTAAGTATAATCTGGAACGGTCTATATTACGCTTAGTGGGTAGTTTCATTTAACGATAATCGTCGGCCATATCGTGGCAAGTCCATAGAAATGTGCAGAACACAAAGAAGGCATTATAACTCCTTAGCATTGTTCTAAAATTTGTTAAAACGTAATGAAATGTAGGCATTTTTTGAAATTTGTTGTAATATAAGTTTTTTTATTTTGGACTTTCAAGACTTTAAGGACTTTTTATAGATAAAATAGGAACTAAATAAGGAAATATACGATTTTTATATATATTTTTATTTAAATATATTAAATTTTATTTAAAATACATTAGATAGAAAAATTAAATAAAAATAATAATTAAAGTATCCACTAAGTGAAAAATTTAAAAGGCCTTTGAAGCGACTTTAGTTGACTGGATAGAAAAACAGTTTCTCTCGTAAGCTAAAGGCTATTACTTCACTTTTTATATTTAAGCTCGGCGGCCGCCTGCGGTTCTTCCATTAATATCTCCCGAGGGAAATCACTGAAATTTGGGATTGCCTTATGCCCTAGCCCAGTTCGCAAAGTTTTATTCGACCAGGATTTTGATTAAATAGCAAATAAGTAGAATTAAACATCTGCTTTATGGAAGTATAAAAATTTGCGTTACTATTAGTATTTTTCATTTTAAAGAGAAATGAAAAAGAGCTAAGCTATTTGTGTCAAAGCGAAGTTTATCGAATCTAGATATTTTATGAAGAAAAGCGAAGTGCCTTTTATTTGATTAATATCCAGAACCTATGTGTATAGAAACCCATCCACTATATTATGTTTGTTTTAAATATATTATGTAATATAAAATATTATGATTCATTTGGTTATCGTAGGTGCAGGAACGTCTTATATCGGACATTAGACTGTCTAATATTATCAAAGAAATCTAAACAGACAATTATATGAAATAGAAATGTTAAAAAAGATCGATAATAAAAATAATAGTTAATAAATTAAGTTAAACAATTTTAATACTTTCTTAGGTTTACGCGAATATTTCACATTTTAAATAAAACTATCTTTTCGGATTACAATAGTTATTAATTTTTTTTTTAAATATCTTTAGAAATTAAAATCAACAAATATTGTAAGGTACTCTGGTGCCATTTTTTAAATTTTCAAAATCATTTTTGTAAATTGTGGGTAGGCATTGTCTGTAACAAGTATATATATATGCCTTTGAGACATCTAACACCTTAGTCTCTCCCGTGACCATGATTGCTATAAAGCATTCGAAACGTCGGGAACCAAAAATCAAAATAAATCCGCGAAATAATCCTAAAAGATAATTTTATTTAAACAATTTTTTTACCGATTTCGGAAAGGAGGAGGTTCTCAATTCAATTGGTATTTTTTGTGTATGTACACCGATTACGCTGAGATTTATGATCCGATTTACGTGATTTTTGCCAGACGATACAAATCAAAGCACACTGACTTCGAAACTATCTTACTAGGTATCTATAGTAAATGAAAAGTACCAATCAGTTATTTTTTACTTTTTGTACTTTTTTTGAAACCGGTTTTTATTTTTTTCTTAAATTTTTTTTATTTAAGATATTTTAAAAGCTAAATAATACACACAAATGCATCAACTGAATTTCTATTATACAAATTGCACTCCCAAACACTGTCTAGATAAAAATTGGCATAAAATCTTTCAAATTTAATATTTAAACATAAATTTATTCAGGTATTAATTACGATATACAATAAATTGATTTACTGTTTTCGGTCAGCTTTTATGCTGTGGCGTTGTTTCGGCCGCGATCGTACATTCCTCATCGATCCGTTGATATTCATTTTATTTAAAACATAAATTATTTTATTCTTGACTCATCTGATTATATTGCACTTATTGAATTAATTCACTTTTCAAGCTTATATATTATTTATTATTGTAATGAGCTTTTGAAAGCTTTAATGATAATAAAAGCTTTATAATGTCATTTAAAGTTTTGTTATATTGAGTATGGAGGTTTAATTAATACGATCAAGATTGCATAATGCAAAAAGCTATAGGGTCGATCCCGCTCATAAAGTTTTCTCGGAAAATTACTTTAGTTCGCTGTCTCATTTCTGCGTGAAAGAAAACAAAACTAAAATATTAGAAATGTATTTATAACTTTGCTACTTTTTTTTTAGATTTGCAATAAAAGCGAGAATTTTTGGGTTACTATTATAAATGCGTAAATAATCTACACTTCTACACTACTACTATAAGGAGGAAAGATTTGTATTTTTGTATGTTTGTAACGAATAAACTAAAACTGCCCGACCGATTTCGATGAAATTTGGTAAAAAGATAGTTTGAGATCCTAGAAAGAAAATAGAATATTTTTATTCAGGAAATCGTCCTTTAAGGGGTTGAAAATGGGGATGAAAGTTTGTATGGGCAATCAAACTTGGGAAGAACCCGAGCGAAGCGAGATACATATATAATATGTATGTTTAAATACAGGAATACAAACAAATTTTTAGAATTATAATAGAGACCTTTTCACGTTAGTAACAAATGTAATAAATTAAAAATTAA
Source organism: Fabriciana adippe (assembly GCA_905404265.1). NCBI lineage: Eukaryota > Metazoa > Arthropoda > Insecta > Lepidoptera > Nymphalidae > Fabriciana > Fabriciana adippe. The sequence continues at coordinate 1,877,597 of FR989988.1, forward strand.
TGAATAATATGTCTTCATATTGTTATTTTCATTTAATTAATATTTTACCTAAGTAATATAACGGTAACTATATTCGATGTATTATATTAAAAAAAACTTTTTGAATTACCAAAATTTGCATAAAAAAACTATTTTTTTAAACACCAATTATAAAATATTGATTACCGTAAAATATAATACAATAGTTCAAAATATTGAATAGATTCCATTAAAATTTCACATTTCACGTACACGTGACATGTCGATTTGCGGAGCCTCCGCTGTGTCCGGCTTTGGACCGGAAGCTGCGTGGCGGCCATTGTCGTACTCGTGTCGTTCTATTTACGTTCACCTCGCTTGTTTCATATACACTTATAATGTACATTATCCTCACCTCACATTATCCTCGCCTCACTCGGGTGCGTCCCTAGGTACGCGGGTTTTGTTTACAGTTTCAAGTGTTTTAATTTTATTGCGCGAAACCCTAATTCTTTTTAAAAATTGAAAGTAGCCTAAGTTACTCCTAATAATATCAGCTATCTACTAGTGAAAGTCCCGTTAAAATCAGTCCAGTCGTTTCGGCGATTAGCCGGAACATACAGACAGACAAACATTTTAAAAATTGTGTTTGTCTTATAAGTACCGTATATAATTTCATATGTATTTAGAAAAAACTGTCATTCATTACTGTTATTTTGACATTACAAACAGACACTTCAATTTTATTTATTTGTACTAATAGCTTTGCCTACATATTATATGTTATAATTTTATGATTATACCGGGTGCCATTTGTATTTACAATGTAGTGCCAACCCTTGGCATATTTTATTACTAATACTAACTGTTACTTTAGGTAATAGTCTATCTGTGTATGAAACATCAAAATCTGTTCAGCTGTTACAGGGTGAAGTAGTGAAGTGTCTGTTTGTAATGTTAAAATACAATTTTTCACTAAATGCATATGAAATTATATACGATACTTATAAGAAAAACACATTAATTTAATTTTTATTTATCTGTCTCTTTTTTTCGGCTTATCTGTGAAATGGTGGAACTGATTTTGATGGGATTTTCTCTGTCAGATAGCTGATGTTATAAGGAGTAACTTAGGATACTTTTATTTTAGAAAAAGAATTAGGATTCCGATCAAAAAAATTAAAACAAACATACATACAAACATTTCTGTTTATAATATTAGTGTGATTAGTGGTTTTTTTACAATATACTTATTACTTACATATTGGAAACGCGAGCTTCTAGACATATGTACATGAATATGATGCGTATTGAAATATTTAAATCATTAGATACGAACTATCCATACGCGAAATTCTATCTATATCCATAATATAGATAACGCTTGTTATCGCTATGTATTTTTCTACCTTATCGTAAATCCCTTATCCTAATACATAGTTTAATCGCTTCCAAATTTACAATACAAACAGCTATACAAAAAAAAGCCGACTTCAAAAAAAAACACTAAAAAGAAAAAAATAACTAATTGGTAGTTTTCATTTACTATAGATTTATGTATATGCTGACACCACATTTCAAACAAAACAAAATTTGTCCAAATCGATTAATAAATGACGAAATTCTGAGGTAACAAACATAATATATAGTACCTGGGCGACCGAGCTTCGCTCGGAGTTTATGGCCAAAATTACAATTTTATTTCTTTAAAAAAAAAAACTAAAAACTTGAATAAATACAAAATAAAACAAAAGTATAATCTTTGTATCCGACCGGCATTCGAAACCGGACAGCTGTGATTGTCAATTTTATGCCTTGGCCGCTTGACCACAATGCTTATGCCATGCAATGTGAAAGAAAACCGCATGAAAACTCGAAAACATGCACTTTCCCAGACATAAGACTAATCTATATCGATTTTACGCTCCTGAAAACTTCCACATCCCAAATTTCAGCGAAATCATTAGAGCCGTTTCCGAGATATAACAAAAAATAAAGCCGAATTAAGAACCTCCTCCTTTTTGAAGAATTCGGTTGAAAATAGTTTATATTTCAATTTCACAACAATTCATTAAGTCCAAACATCAATATAGCTTTACTAATGAATTAAGCACAATACGAAATGATTTAAAAGCTTCTTCGCTTTCACTTTGACTTCCGCAACAAACGCATACAAAACGCTATACCGTTTTGACAAATAGACAAGAAAACAGAATACTGAACATAAGTCAGTTTATAACGTACTTTCAACGCGAATTAGTCCCTGAATAACTAAGCAGAGTAACGTCAGTTGGCTGAGCCCATTGTTTGAGCACGTTACACTCAACTAGGCTTCAGAGCATATCTCCGACCACTCATGCAATGTTAAATAAACAATGTATCAAGGCATCGTCTATGATAATAGCTCGAAAATTTATATATTCTTACAAGATGTCATATTATTTGAAATTTGAAAAATACGATTTTGGGAATTAATATTGTCATCTGCGTTGATAAGGAAGACAAAATTAAGATTTTAGTTGAGCGTACTCGTAGGTTTCAAGTTTTGTTATTTAAAAGTACTACTGATTAAAGTTTATCTATAAATAAAATTGAAGTGTCTGTTTGTAATGTCAAAATAACAGCTTTATACTAAATGCATATGGAATTATATACGGTACTTATAAGAAAAACACAATTTTTAAACATTTTATCTGTCTGTCTATTTGTTCCCACTAATCTCTGAAACGACTGGACCAATTTTAACGGGACTTTCACTCACAGATAGCTGATATTATAAGGAGTAACTTAAGCTACTTTTATTTTAGAAAAAGAATTAGAGTTCCGCTCAAAAAAGTTAAAACATACCTATGGACAAACACGAGCGAAGCGAACGTGAGTCGCTAGTTTAATAAATATAGTTCGCACTTGATTTCTAGGCTGTGGCAAATATTTCTCATAGACTCTCTCTCGTATACGAAAATCGAACTACGAACAAGGTATCCAATTTCTAATACTATCACAACAAAATGGTAGTCTATTACCTTTTATCATTAAATTTCATCTATAGTTTTACCTTAGCACAATATTTTATAAAAGCTAATTCCGAAAATTAAGATGGTATCTGATAAACAAGTATATATTAGATGTTCTCTTTCATTTATGCCTTATATTTTGTTTTTGCAACACATAATGGTGTCCGGTAGTGCACGCGCAAACACATGAGCCATTATATTAGCAACATATCAAAATTTATTATACTTTTACATAGAACCTTGTTTACATGCCTTCACGTTGTATTGTAAAATATTTTTGTTCGTGTAATGAGATGGAGGACACGAGAGTAGTTTTAATTGGATATTATCTATACTAATATTATAAAGCTGAAGAGTTTGTTTGTTTGTTTGTTTGAACGCGCTAATCTCAGGAACTATTAATGCGATTTGAAAAATTCTTTTTGCATTAGATAGCCCGTTAACTGAGGAAGGCTATAGGCGATATATAACCCCGGAAAATGTACGGTTCCCATGGGATAGATTTGTTTTTGTCTAGGGACGAACCCGAAGCGAAGCGAGGGTGAGTCGCTAGTATTTCATATTTAAACATATAATTTTGATTCTTTTATATAATATAGATATTTTAAAGCAAGAAATTTTGTATTATTCTATGTATTTCTTCAACATATCGTTAGATATTATAATCATACTAGCTTTCGCTCTCGGCTTTGCTTATGTAAACTATTATGAAATTATATACAATAATATAGCTTTTAATAATAAAGTTTTCTGTTCATAAAAGACTGGTGCTGTAAATTTTGATTATATCCGTTCATAAGTCTCTAAAGTAATAAATAAGCTACCTATGTAGGGACAGATTTTTATAAAATGTCAAGCGAGGGAAGCCGTGGACAAAAACTAGTTTCTAATGTAATACAATGAAAGATATATCATACTAAGTATTCAAAATATAGATTATAAATATAGAGAAATTTTGACGCTAAAATACTAATTAAATGGCCAAAAGGTAGCTTAAAATAATAGCGACAGTTAGCTAACAGACAATAAAGGCACAACGCGCTGTAGGAAGTATTTGTCTGCTTTACGCAAGAGAAGACAGCGGCCGGAATAGATGCAGATTTATTGTTGACACTGTACTGCGAGTTGCGACACTACTTTATATCAATCGTGGATTTTATCTGTTTTATTCTGTTTATTTTAAATACTTCTTATTTATTATAGTGATACAAGCGACTCACCCTCGCTTCGCTTCGGGTTCGTTCCTAGACAAAACAAAAACCCCACGGGAACCGTACATTTTTCGGGATGATATATAGCCTATCGCCTTCCTCAGGTAACGGGCTATCTAAAGCAAAAATTCTTTTTCAAATCGGATTAGTAGTTCCTGAGATTAGCGCATTCAACCAAACAAACAAACAAACTCTTTAGCTTTATAATATTAGTATTGATATAAACAAACTGATAAACACATTTTTGTATTAACCGTATTAAAGAAGAAGTGGTTTCTATATAATACTAGCGACTTACCCTCACTTCACTCGCATCCTCTGCTTTTTATATTTATAGATTAGTCCCTAGTTACGTTTTAACGTTTAGCTCAGAGATGAGATATTTTCCCGCAGTAAAAAATCCTATATGTTGATCCGGATAACCATCTATCATTATACCAAATTTCATCAAAATCCCTCTAGTAGTTTTTCTGTGATGCGGTCACAGACAGACAAACAATAATTCTAAAAACTATAGATTCGGCCTATATATCGATAGTAATGTCTATTTCAATAAGATTTTCTTAAAAAATATTTAGTACAGATTCGGCTTAGTTACAATTTTATTACATGTATACATTTTGCTATCTCCAATACTTTTACTATTTATTGAAAATGTAATCTCATAAATTTCATAGAAATAGAAAATTTATTTGAATTAATTCTTTACGAAAATGTAGAGTGTTTTATTACTTCTCGTCATCATAGCCTGTAGCTGCACATACGAGTACGTTAATTGGTACAGTGACAACTAACGTATTCTCAAATATCAGTTACAAATTACAAAAATTTTCAATCTTATTTTACTCTGTATTCCGAACTCAGCGTTAAAACAGTTTTTGTCACTACGCTGTTACAAATAAAATAGCTTTTAGGTCACATATTTCAACTGTATATTTAGGAACGAAAATTGATTAGAGCTTACTCTTACTTATTCCATACAACCATATACATAGACTTACTAATCTATACAGATAAATAAAATTGAAGTGTCTGTTTGTATGTCAGAATAACAGCTTTATACTAAATGTATATGGAATTATATACGGTACTTATAAGAAAAACATAATTTTTAAAAATTTTGTCTGTCTGTCTGTCTGTCTGTTCGTTCCGACTAATCTCTGAGACGGCTGGAGCAATTTTGACGGGACTTACACTGGCAGATAGCTGATATTATAAGGAGTAACTTGGCTACTTTTAGTTTAGAAAAAGGATTAAGGTTTCGCTCAAAAAAATTAAAACGTACCTTCGGACGCATTCGAGCGAAGCGCGGATAAGTTGCTAGTAATAGAAATAACAAAAGATTAAAAATTATTGGCAACTATTACAATCCGTCATTATTTTTTCAATCAAAACACATAACTGAAAGCGAATTTTGCTTTAAAAAACCAATACTTTGTTTTAAAACAATAACTTTGAATTAAACTTAAAAAATATTGTCTTTTAAGTTATTTAAGAAAAACATATTAATTACATTTTTTAATTAACTAGTGACCTAATATCGCTTCGTTTGTTCTTAAACGCATAAAATACAAACGTCCCAAGAAAAAATCTTTTTTTTACGCCAGAAACCTTTGCAGGCGTATACAAAGTAACCCACTAGAGTTTCATCATAGAGAGGTTTGTTCAGCTTTTTTTTTCTTTTTCGCAAAATTTTTGATTCTGAAACTGTACACGCACGCATCTATCTCAAATAAAATAGAATAAAAATGACAACAAAACATAAAAATGGCTCAAAAAAGGTACGAACGTATGTCTGTAGGTGTTAAACTTACTATAAAAAGAACTGTCTTCCAGAAACTTTTGGAATATGTTGGGGCTTCCTAAACAAAAGGTACCCTCACTTTGTTGCTAGCAAAAAGTAATAATGATATGAATAAACATAGTTACATACAAAATGATAATAGACGTAGAGTAAACTAAAAAGACAGCGTAGCTCGTAGGAAATACTCGCCAGTGTTTCACGCTACAGGGACGACTGGAACACGCAGAATTATTGTGACAGTACTAGTTTAGTTTTAAATTTAAATGTTTGTGGTACATCTGGTAAAAGTTTGTGTTCCCTTTTTTAGTTTTTTTGGATTATTTTATTATTTTTACTGCTTTAATTTAGGATAAACCGCAAATTCTCATTAAAAGCACAACTAACAACTACTTTTAATCTATACTAATATTTCAAAGAGAAAAGATTTTTTTATTTGTTTATTTGCTTTTTCCGAATAAGCTCCAAAGCTACTAGACCTTTCGATGAAATTTGGTAATAAGATAGTTTGAGACCCTGGAAAGGATATGGAATAGTTTTTATCCCGGAAATCATCCCTTTAAGGAGGTAAAAATGGGGATGAAAGTTTGTTTGGAGAAGCAACCTAGGCACGAACCCGAGCGAAGCGAGGGTGAGTCGCTAGTAGTAATATAGACTCTCTCAAATGACCCCGTTGATAAAGTGTGGGTTGGTGTACTTCACTTTTGAAAACTAGTTAGATTCTCTCAATCATGCAGAAGTCCTCGCGACCTGCTCCTTTGCCTTAAGGCCAATTAATCTATTTTCTATAAATGAGAAAATATTAGTTCGTTTGTCCTTTTATGTAGCAGTAGAGCAATATATCAGAATATTCATCCAACCCAACATGTAAATCCATTTAAAATTAAGTATTACATACATATAACAGCTGTAACTATTTCTTTCGAAACGTTTCCTTTGAGTCTTTAAATTGCACAACGCGGGTAACGAAGTGTGTAACAATTAACATATAAATTTATAAGACGTCACTGAAGTACCGCGTGTAGTTTAATTTGCGGTCGCGCATCCATCAAGCTCTCGTCTGATGTCAGAACCAAAACTTAATATCATTTGTCACGTTGCAATTGATTAAAGCGGGGACATGCTACAAATAAAATGCACAGATGAGTTAATCTAAAATTTTATTAGCAATGTTTGTAAAGTAATTAAATTATTTCTTTGATGGGTTATTTATCGACGATTGCTGATGATACTTATACTAGGGTATCTAAATACTCTCCGTATATAGATAGACTAATATTATAAATTTAGTATAGACTAATATTATAAAGCTGAAGAGTTTGTTTGTTTATGTGTTTGTTTGGTTGAACGCGCTAATCTCAGGAACTACTAATGCGATTTGAAAAATTCTTTTTGCATTAGATAACCTGTTAACTGAGGAAGACTGTAGGCTTTATCTCACCTAGGAAAAATATACGGTTCCCGTGGGATAGATTTGTTTTTCTCTAGGGACGAACCCGAAGCGAAGCGAGGGTGAGTCGCTAGTTTATAATATAGCGACACGTTTGGCTCAGTTTGTAGTGACCCTACTTGCTGTGCCAGCAGTCGCGGGTTCGAGTCCCGCTGGGGGCATACGAATAAATACGAATGTTTGTACTCCAGTCATGGGTGTTTATATCTTATATATTTAAACGAGCAATTCTTGTATATTTATATCTTTATATATTTATTTATACCGGCGATCTCGGAAACGGCTCTAACGATTTCGCAGAAATTTGGTATGGGAGGGCTTTCGGGGGCGAAAAATCGATCTAGATTAGTCCCATGTCTGGGAAAACGCGTGTTTTCGAGTTTTCATGCGGTTTTTATTTGCATTATTCTACGCAGAATATGTTCGATATTTATGTTCGTATTTCTTACACTCAGGCATAAGCATCGTGGTCAAGCGACCCAGGTGCAAGATTAACATTATATGGATCATATTGGATATTGGATACAAAGTTCTACTTTTTTTTGTATTTATCCAAGTTTTTAGTTTTTTTTTAATCTAAAAAATATGATATAACAAAAAAGAACACCGAGCGAAGCTCGGTCGCCAGGTACTTTATAATATGTAAGTATTTAAAAATTATATATGTGTAGTGTATTAACTATCTGGTATCCATAACACAGGCCTCGTAGCTTACCATGGAACTAGATGGTGCTGTGTGTTAATGTCCCAAAATATTTATTTATTTATTTATTATTTATAGCGGAAATTCTCAGAAGGGATATTTTTGCAACTTAATTCAAAAATATTGTCCTATTGGTAGCTCTTTTACCCAATTTTATTTAAGGATTATATAGTATATGGTAAGGTACCTTATAACCGTTCTACATAATTGTATTAAATTCCATATAGTATATCTGAGATTACATCGAACAAAACAATCTTAGTGCGGTGGGAGATTTTTAATTATATTATTCAGCATTTACGTCAAAGCCTTCACTTTTACATACTAATTGAAACAAAACTGACTGAAATAAAATGTTTTATTCAGTAAATATATTTCAGAATAACCCCTTTGTTTGTCAAAAACTCTATCAGCATTTCGGACATACACGTGAGTCCTGAAAATAACTGACAACTTGACTTTACGAGTGGCAAAAAATCATATTTCTAGGACTTGACCACGAACGAATTGCTATTTCTATACAAATCAGCAGTAACAGAGCTAAAAAAAACTATACTAATATTATAAATGTGAAAGTGTGTTTGTTTGTTCTTCTTTCACGTCAAAACATAGTAACGGATTGACGTGATTTGTATGGAGATAGTTGGAGGGCTGGAGTGTGACATAGGCTATATTTTACCGCGGGAGGCAATCTCATTCCCACGGGAAAACACGTTATACAACCCATAAAAACAATTAAAACGTACCTAGGGACAATCCCGGGAAAAGCCACTACTAAAATATAAATCAATTTAAAATACAATGTAAACGTTCTATTTAACACAAAAACCACTTTTAAGCTAAGTTTTGTATGTAGGTTTTTAATTAGAATGCACACGACGTGTGTTTAATTTATGGCATCGCATTCGTCAAGCTCTTGTCTCATGCGTCACAAACACTACTCATATCATTTGTCTCGCTGTTGATTGCAGCCGCTATCCCGTCTGAATTAAAATTTTATTATTCAAGTGTATATTAAGACTTTTGGATTTTAATTTCAGTAAAAGGTTTGTTTTAAAATTGAAATTTGGATAACTATGTGCGATTGATTCAAAATAACGAATCTAAGTCAAAAATATGTATATATATTCAACCTTTTTTTTAACGTCCCACTACTGGGCACGGGCCTCCCTTTCAATATGGTTGCAAGGTTCTGTCAGACATTTAGGTTTTCTCACGATGTATTCCTTCACCGTAAAGCAAGTGGTTATCATGTACGAATTGATTTACACATGAAAATATCAGAGGTGCGAGACCCGGGATTTGAACCCGCTTCACTCGGTTTCCAAAGCGAGTGCAATACTACTGAAAATATGTAAAGCTCTTATTATTTTGAGAAATTTTGTGTAATACAAAAGATGACGAGTAAATTTATCCATCTGACAAGATTATTTAGTTGACATGAAGACAACATGAAATAAATAGTAGTGCTTGAACCCATTATCTCGTCTTCCTATTGTTCTTTTCGTCTGGAATGGTCGGGGATAAGAAAAGACCAATTTAGATGAAACTATCTCAAGAGAAGATAGCGGGCTTTAGTTTATAAAAGCTATACAGTATATTATGTTGTGTTATAATGACAGAAAAAAAGAAGAAAAAATAGAAGATTTTCCTTTTTATTCTTCTTCACTTGAAATATTATTGTATTCATACATATGTATGTATACTGTAAATATGTAAGGAGTTCAGGTACCTGTCGTAAGGGTTGATCCAATTTTAATGAAACTAGTGATGGCCGCGTGGTTGAAAATCAACCATAATTCATTAAGTTATATATTTATTGTCTTGCATATATTACAATATTAATCTATTCTCAATTTGACCACATTTGTGTGTGTGTCAAATACATGGTAGTGTGTGTAATGTTTTTTTTTATTGATTTAATAATAATAATAATAATAATAATAATAATAATAATAATAAATTTAAGTTAGCGGACATCACACAGGAGTTTTCTACGGACATCCATATGCAGTTTGGCATCGACAAATGCAAAATTCTTTCGGTCAATAAAGGTGTAATAGATAATAACGCATATATACTCGAAACTGGTGAAACGATTGAACCAATGGATGAATTGAGTACTTATAAATATTTAGGGTTTCATCAATCTAAACAAATCAAGGTAAAGCAAACAAAGATAGATCTCATCAATAAATTTAGGTACCGCGTAAATCTCATTTTAAAAAGCCACTTAAATTCAAAAAATATTACTAAAGCTATTAACACCTTTGCCGTTCCCATACTCACGTACTCTTTTGGTATAATACACTGGTCACAAACAGATTTACAAAAACTACAACGAATGCTACATACACTACTCACTAAATTCAGAAAACATCACCCAAAATCATGTATTCAAAGAATCACGTTACCGCGTCATGAAGGAGGGAGAGGATTTATAGACATACGTAATCTTCATAATAAATTAATAACTACTTTTAAAAATTATTTTTATTCTAAGTCAGAACATTCAGCAATTCACAAACATGCAATAGAAACAGACAAAAAACTCACACCACTCAATTTACACGAAAAACAAAAGCAGATCAATGAAAAAATTACAGATGTGACTCAAAAAATAGCGTCATGGGCCGGTAAATCCTTACACGGGAGACACCGATCTCACCTGTGCCAGCAACATGTCGATAAAGATAGGTCGAACGAATGGCTTAGGAGGGGTGAATTGTTTCCTGAGACCGAAGGCTACATGCTTGCGATACAGGATGAAGTGATTGCCACTCGTAACTACACAAAATATATATTAAAAGATTCCAAACAGATAAACGATTTATGTAGACATTGTACTAGTGCCCCCGAAACAATTCAACACATAACCGGAGCTTGTAGAAGTATTGTTCAAACTGATTACAAACACAGACACGATCAATTAGCGTCAATAATTCACCAACACCTTGCATACAATTACAAATTTATTTTAAAAAAACAGCCATATTATAAATATAAACCTGATTGTGTTTTAGAAACCAGTGACTATAAGCTTTACTGGGACAGGACTATATTAACAGATAAAACAGTTCATTATAATAGATCAGACATTACTTTTTACGACAAGAAAAATAAAACAATATTTCTAATAGATATAGCCATTCCTAACACACACAATATTCAGGCCACTGTGTCTGAGAAACTGTCCAAATATCAAGACCTTGCTATAGAAATTAAGACCCAATGGCAAGCCCAAATTGTGCATATTTTACCAATTGTAGTGTCATCCACTGGTGTAGTACCTAAATCATTAGAAAATAGTTTAAAAATAATAAATATTCCAGTATATATAATTTACACTTTACAAAAAGCCGCTATACTAAATACCTGTCGAATTACACGAAAATTTCTAGCATCCTCAACGATTTCTAGTACTTCCAGTCACACTCATTTTTAATTTTATCACACTTGGTTAAGGCCCGTGTGATAGAGTAATACCTTCTTTTGAAAGAAAGAAGAGAAGAGAAATTTCTTTTAAAATAATAATAATAATAATAATAATAATCAATGTGAGACTGTTGAGCAGGCGGACGTCCGGTAGTCTCATCCAATAGCCCGTTTTTAGTCCATCCAAACTCCATTCCATAACCCTATATAGTTTTCCATATTTTCCATAGTCCCTACGCATTATCCGGAGGCCATCTATGGGCAATTCCCTATGGGTTACTCAGAGATGGATCCCGGCTGATGCGTCACATTAAACAAGTTTGAATCTCTTAAAGGGCCTCTACGTGTTGGACCTGTGTCCCCACGCAAGCCTTCCAAAGGACCGGGCTCCTTTGAGCCCGTGAATTCCAAAGAGATACAAATAATAATAATAATAATAATAATAATAATAATAATAATAATAATTTTATTGGAATAATTTTACAAAATTATATAATTTATACAAAATAAATAAACAAGGACCAATACAATTTGGAACCTACCTGAACTAGGTTAACAACCTGTGTTTCAGGTTATGGTTTTACCATGCATTTCTTACAAGGCTAGAGCAGAGTACATTTTGAAAATTATATATAGCGTATATGATGAATAATATGACAAGTGTTAAAACTTATATAACTAGCTAGACTTACATCTACGTATATGTATACAAATTTATAATTAGGGTTATTTTATTATTTCTAGCAAATTTTCTGTGTCTGTGTAGTTCAACTTTTGAAGAAATTCCGATATTATTATTTTACATTTTTTATTATTTATGCTATATAAATCCAGAACTCTATTAAGTTTGTTGTACAAGAAAGCTCCTAAAAATATATAAAACCTATTAGCAAAGCTATGTTTGGTTCGTGGCTTAGTACAGACCAAATCTTTTCTTCTCTTGTCTGAAGGAAGTGGGTAATAAGGTAATTCAGTATGCTGTTTTAATGTAACGTGCAGTATAAATAATTGTCGGACCGTTAGTACCTTGCATTCCAAGTAAAGCATGTTTGTGGGAAAGGAATAAGGGCGATAGGTGGCTACTTTAAGGATTGCTCTTTGAGCACGTTCAAGTGGAAGTAAAATGGTTTTCGCAGCACCACCCCAGGCAGTTATGCAATAAGTAAGGATGGATTCACACAAGGTTTGATAAACTTGTTTGATTAATTTATAGTCCGCGATATTACGTAAGAATTTAAAAATATATATTAATTTACGGACTCTATTGCATAATAATTCAATATGATGTCGAAAATTTAGATTTGAGTCGAGGGTAATACCTAGATATTTAATATACTCCGCTTTTGTTAATGTAGAACAAGTGCATGCAGTGTCAGCAGACGTTGCACAATTATGTGCGTATATGTTTTGATTAGTAAGTGGTGTGTTAGTGCTTCTCATTGTAAATAATAAATATTTAGTTTTATCTGTATTTAAAGTAAGAAGATTATTATGAAGCCACTGTGATACGTTATCAAAACCACTTTGTGCATCTGCGTAGACCTCTGGACGTGATTTTGCTGAAAACAATAGAACTGTGTCGTCCGCGTATGACATAATAACACCATTTTTCAGTTGTAGATTGCAGAGGTCATTTATATAAATTAAAAATAGAGTAGGGCCCAAGATACTGCCTTGAGGCAATCCGTAATAGCTGTTTTTGAGGTCTGAACTCATGTAGTGGCCTATTTTTACAGATTGAGTTCGGTCACTTAAATAGTCAGAAAAAAGTTGAAGCTGAGTGCCTCTTATCCCAATTGCCTCAAGCTTGCGTAAAAGTATGGAAAATGAGACAGTGTCGAAGGCTTTTGCGAGGTCTAGAAAGATGCCAATAGTGTGCATTCCTTTATCCAGATTAGTAGTTATATGCTCTGTTAATTGGTGGACTGCTTGATTAGCTGATCTTTTTGGTCTGAAACCATATTGCCTTTCCGAAAGTAACTTGTTATCTTCGAGATATTTTATTAATCTATTATTTATAATTTTTTCTAATATTTTGGAGAGGCCTGTTAAGACTGCTATAGGCCTATAGTTATTTAAACATCCTTTTTCTCCGGATTTATATACAGGAGTGACCACCGCTTTTTTAAGCGATTTTGGAAAAACTCCTTTGGACAAACACAGTTTAAGAATGTGGGTTATCGGAGGGGCAAGTTGGTGTTTGAACTTTTTTAGTATGTTATTCGAGATGTTATCCCATCCGACAGCACAGTTATCTTTCAACCCAGTTATTATTCTCAATACTTCATCAAGATCAGTATCTAATAAGACAAAAGAATTAAGCTTGGAGGACGACATTATCTTTACGTTTTCAGAAGAAGTGCGCCTTGATTGTAGTGATTTTTCTGCTAGATTTTTACCTATATTTGTAAAAAAATTGTTTACTTTGTTTAATGCTGTTAATGGGCAAGTATCCGTAGTTAGTAAATCGAATGGTGGTTCAGAATCTTTTGATTTAAATGTATTATTTTTTATAAACTTCCAGATCTGTTTACTATTTTTGCCAGCTTTTTGTAGCTCGATTTTATCGTACTGAGTTTTTAACTTTTTCAGAAGGTTATTACAGAAATTTCTATATCTTTTATATGTTATAGAAAGTGTTTCATTTTCAGGCGCATGTTTGGACTTTAAATGTAATTTGTCTCTATGTCTTATGCAACGTACGAGACCTGGCGTAATCCAAGGCTTAATAGCATTTAAACTGACTCGGCATTTTTATTGTTGAAGTATTTTTCAATATTGCAAATTGTAATAATTCAATAAAGTAATTTAAAAAGGTATTTGGATCATTTGAGGCATAAACTGGGTCAAAATTAATGCTGTGTATGTCATTTTCAAGGTCTGTTATGTTTATTTTATTATAACTACGCATGCAGTTGTTTCTGTGTACGGTTAATTGCAATGTAAGTAAAACAGCTTGATGATCGTTAATAGCGGAGTTAGTAACTAGAATTGTGGTTGGTTTGTTAGATTTTATCATAAAGTGATCGAGGCATGACCCACTTTGATGAGTTGGGTAGCTATGAGCAGGTAAAAGTCCATGGAAAGAACAAATATTGAGATAGTTATGAGCATGATTATCTATTTTCCCTGAAGCAATATTAATATTAATATCGCCTGTTAAAATTATGGTTTTAAATGTTGACAATAAGTTTAGATATTTATCAAGCGACTCTAGGAATTTTTCGGTGCTTTGAGAGGGAGGTCTGTAAATAGCCAAAATCACTATATCGGAGTTAACTTTAATAATTAAACAGGTAGTATCTTGGAAAATTGGTTCTTCGATGTTTACTGTCAAGTTCTTTTTTATATAGACTACTAAACCATCATTTTGATTAAAAATTATTTCAGATTTGTGTACGAAATAATTGTCAAGAGATGGTAAGTAGTTTATGTGCCTTGAGAGCCAACATTCCGTTAAAACAATAATATCGCAACTAATGTCGAGATTATGTAACAGAACTTCTAATGCATTAAAATTACGATTTATACTACGAATATTTTGTGTAAGTATTGTTAAAGTTTTTTCTTTGTTTGGTAAAAGGTTTTTACATTCTTCAACATTGCACATTTTACTAACAGACACAGAAAAGTTATCCAAGGAAGAGAGTAACTGATTAGTCATAATTGAAACTTATAAAGTAAAATAAGTGTTTAAGTGCTTACTAAATACGGTAATTGGCGGCGCTCTTAGGCGCCCTCATAATCAATTGAGTTTATATATTTGTCCTCGGCGTATTTACGTGCTGGGCAGTTAACATCTCCGGTTGGGTGATCACATTTTCTCTTGAAACGTTTACACGTCGCACAGATCGGGGGAGAAGATGTATGGGTACATTCCTTGATAGAGTGTCCAGAGTCACCACAGTGATTACAGGTCGGGCTTGTTTCTCTGCAATATTTGGCAGCGTGTCCGTATTGTTGGCAATTGAAACATCGAGTAACTAAGGTGAAGTCTTTGACAGGACACGATGTCCAATTGATGAAAATACGACCTTGGTTAATCAGGATCTTCCTGATGTTAGCCGGGACTTCCAACACATAATTACAGGTCGAAGTATTCCTCTTGCCTGATTTATGGCTCAGTTTTATTGATGAAAGGAAAGACTCGCGTCTAGTATTCGGCAATTTCTCTGCTATGTTTTGATCATATAAGCAATCAAACATCACGTTTTCATTAAGGGCTACAGGGACACCAATAATGACAATTCTAGGCCGTCGCTTAGTTGGTTCTTCAACGGTAAGGCCCGAGGATGTTAGTGTCTCAGATTTTTTTAGTTTTTCGATGTCCTCTTTTGTGTTGGTGCTAATTAAAACTCCTCCGTTTCTGACGTTCCTTACGCTACGGACATGTAGTTTCATTTCCTCCGGAGAAATTATTTTTTTAACTAAGGATTTAGTGTCTTCACTTGTTTTCGTTTTGTCTTGGGGATAGATGGCAACAGTGCTCAGGTTATTAGGGCGAACAAATTTATTGGCACTTTTTTTAACCATATCGGCAAAAGACGACGTATTTTCGGATGGCTTCAGCTTTTCCTCAACTGTTTCTTTAAATTGTTGGAGGGAGACTGCTACATTCTGTTCTTCTTGTAGGTGCTTCACTGTAGTATATGCCTGTATAGTCTTTTGTTTTAGTGCTTGGTACAAAATCGCCATCTGAGAGGTCCCCCCTGTAGCTTTGCGGCAAAGATTTAGGACGCGTAATTTTTGTTCTGAGTTCATTTTGCTCTCCGAGACCACTGAGCAAATCTCACTTAAGACGAACTCTACGTCTCCAAGCCACTTTTGAATCTCCGATGTTGATTTGATTTCAGAGGGCAGTTGGGTATCCATGGGCAGTTGGTCAGGGCAGGATTGAGTAGGCGTAGGTGGTGGACTTCGTTGTATCAGTTGACTGCGGCTAAATGGGCTAAAGCCTTGATTTGCCTTCACTACCACAAACAAACACCATGTATGTATGTAACAAACACAATGTATTTTTATGCATAATTTTAAAAAATATTAGCATTCTGCACTCCTTCTCTACATAAAATATAAGTGTGGGAAATTTCATACTCCTCCGTCCGCGCAATTTTTGTGAAAAGGGGTACAAAGTTTTTGCTTCACGTATTAATATTTTAATGAAATAAAACATTAGGTTATCTTAGTTACTAAGAAAATTAGTTACTAAGAAAAATATTTTAAGAAACTGATGTATCTCTTGTTTATAAAATAGTGTTATTTACATATAGCTTAAAGTTTGTTTTTCTTTACTAAATATATGTATAGATTCTTATCATGAAATCTACTTTCATATTTTTCATCCGATTTCCAAAAAGGAGGAGGTTCTCAATTCGACCGTATATATGTTTTTTATGTATGTTCGCGGATTTCTTCGTCGTTTATGAGGTGTGATTTGTATTGGCTGGCACCGACTTCGAAAATATCTGATTAGGTATCTATTCTAAATGAAAACCCCCGTTTAGTTATTTTTTACTTTTCAATGCCTCGAAGTCGGTTTTTATTTATTTTTTTTTAAGTTTTTATCGGCTTAAAAAAAAACAAATTGTAAATGAGAGCTGTTAAATATATAGTGACATCATATTATGAGTTATTCCACAATGGTTCCATTTTTTCACAAAATGAAAGACGCGTCCCTAAAAACGAGTGTATAAAAACGTATAAAATAAAGACGTCTCATTCATCAACGGTCATCAACGTCTAGTATTGATTTCACATTAACCACCTTCCCCTTAGTTTTTGTTAACTGTAAGACAAACGGGTTTTAGCTTAATACGACGTTTTATTTGAAGGCAATGAAGTAGTTTTGTAACGGTTTTTGCTACATCTCCAATAAAGCAACTTGAGATATGAAAAGTTATTTATTATTACTACTTCTTTTTAATAATACGAAGATTTTGCTTGTATACATCTTTTAAGACCTTAGATAATAGTATTTTTTGTCTTTTTAGGGTTTTGTAAAGAGTTTGTTTCTAAAAGGAATAAATGGAACGCCAAATCCATCTAGCCATTTGCCCATCTGTCCGTATGTTCGTATATCACAGTCATTTTAGTCATTTTGTTGGAATTTCGTAAGGAGATTTGAAATAATAGATTTTTTTCTTTCTTAATAGAACTTCTATAATACTATCAATGAAAATTATATTTGAGACAATACGTTGAGTAGTTTGTAAGATATGGAATATTTTCGTGTTCACGCATTCGGCCGCCAAATCAACTTTTCTCTCTCATACAAACAGTATTAAATACAAAATCATTTTTACCATCAGTAAAATGCTGCCAAAAAATTAAGATGAAAAATGTTATTAAAGATTTTAAAGCCTATCAATAACTTAAAATTAGAAGCTAGCACTAAAGCGTTTTGAACTAATAAAAACTAGATCTAATTAAATCATGCATAGATGTAAAGATTATAGAATATCCTTATAATGTAAAATGTTGACCTACTACGTATCCACGCCAGCTAAAATCTACATCTAGCCGGTTATCTATGTACTTTATCAAGGCGTGAGTGAAGAAAAATATTGGTGGAGTTGGCAGCCAACCGGGATCTTTACACGATGCTATCAGTGTGCCGAGCCTGCTAGTAGTCAGCGGATTTTTAATTCATGCAAGTCTGTGCAAAGGCAATTTATGTTATACTAGCGCCTCACCCTTGCTCCGCTCGGGCTTTTCCCTACTTACATTTGAAAGTTTAGTATAGATTTCTCAGAGATGAGATATTTTCACGCAGTAAAAAGTATCATATATGTTGACTCGGATAACCAGGTATCATCATAACAAATTTCATCAAAATCCCTCCAGTGATTTTTCCGTGGTGTGGTAACAGACAGACAGACAAAAATTCTAAAAACTATAGATTCGACCACTGTGTCCATTTTAGTGTCTGTTTCAAAAAGATTTTGCAAAAAATATTTAATGTACAGATTCGGCTTAGTTACAATTTTATTATAAGTATACATAAAATTTGTAAAGAAATGATTCTTTCGTAGCGGAAAATGTTTCATACTAATAATAATTAATCTATATTAATATTATAAAGAGGTAAAGTTTGTGAGAGATGTGAAGATGTGTGAAGATAGATTGAGACCCTGGAAAGGACATAGAATACTTTCTATCCCGAAAATCATCCCTTAAGGGGTTGAAAATGGGGGATGAAAACTTGTATGAGGAATCAACCTAGGGACGAATGAGTCGCTGGTTTAATATAAACTATTAATTATATTCATGATATGATTCATATATGATAGATGTTAGTTATGTATTAGTGCTGTAAGTGACAGTGTAGGCAATTAACCTCGCAATCATGCGTCTGATTGAAATTAAACAGGGTTGATTGAGGAACTGATGAGTGTGCCAACTATGGAATTATTTATCGCTTTGTTAGCTCCTGTAGCTATTCGATATTTGTTTCATTTACTAGTTAATATGTTACAAGTGAATGGCAAATAAGCGATAATTAAATATTTATATTTTAATACTGATTTTGAAGCGTTGTAATGAATATGTTTTCGTTAATTTTTATTTATTATATATTATAGATATTGAATTAATTGGATGTTAAATCGTTAATCTAGTACTAAATGAAGCAGGTTCAAATTCTTGGTCTTGAACCTCTGATATTTCCATATGCGGATCATTTTGGACTTGGTTATCACTTGTCTTACGGTGAAGGAAAATATCGTGAGGAAACCCGTATGGTTGAGAGAAACTAGCAAGTTTTCGAATGGCATGTGCAGTCCGCTCGCATTTGGCCAGCGTGGCGGACAATGGCTTGATCCCCAGATTGAAGGGAGTCCCGTGCCCAGCAGTGGGACGTTAAAAAAGACCTGAATGCTACTATTAAATCGCTAAAAATAATTTTAATGGTAATATATAACAAATATTATAATTATATTTGTCCAATATCTATCGATTCGACTGACTTACAAGTACCTAACAATTACTCAGTAATTAAAGTTTTATTTTCGATATTTTAATAAGTTTCATAATAACAGATCAACTAAACGATTTACTTGATATAATAGATAAAGAAGTCTAGACCTAGTAGTAAGCACTAAGGCAACAAGCTGTAATTGATCCCGCGACCTCCTTTAAAGAATCATTATAAACAACCTAACAATGTTACGATAACAGTGTTATAAACTACACCGTGTAATATCTAACACATTATAATATAGCTCATGTTTCATTCTGCTAACAAGTAAACCCGCATTTTAATTTGATTTTTCCAAGAGATTGCAACAAAGTAATCTCACAATTTTTGTGAAAACTACTCTAATCTGTAGTAACGTGGGATTTTTTAAGAGTACTTTTGTTTTGAAAATACCATTTACGTCTTTATATTGAAGTTTTCACGAAAATCTAATAATGAATGAACTTAATAATCTTAATACAATCTCCTCGAATATATTTAAAACTTATGTATACATGTATATATTTTTTGTATAATTCTTTATAGAATTAAAACGAGATTTATTACGTATTATTAAAATGGTCATAACTTTTTTATTTATGAGCCGATTAAAATAAAACAAATATTAAAAGTTAATTGAAGCTTACCACAATACATTAGTGAAAACCGAATCCAAATCGGTTAAGCCATTTCTGAGATAAACGCGCACGAACGCACGGACAAACAGACAAACAGATGAAAATTCTAAAAGTTATCATTTTGGGTTCTATTGTGTTAATAAAGATCCTTAATAATAGTTTTTCTCAAATATCTAAAATGTACAGACTAGGTGAGGGGCTAAGTCGTACCATCTAAGGAAATAAAGATGTAATGTTTAGTACAATTAATATAAAATAGAATCTTTTGTATAGACAAAATCTGTTTATTTATAAAATATAAAAAATATAAGAAAATCGAACCCGAATCCTTCGGCATAGCAGACAGAACCTCAGGTTCTTGTCATATTGCGCTACAACCTCGTAGCGATCTCTTTTTATTTTCCGCAACAAACTTTATTTTATTACTATAGGCTAAAACAAGTTAACTCAGTACATTTCTGATCTCGCCAAAGTAAAACAAATCCACTAAAACGATAAAAACAAAGCCTTTGAAAGGAGACCGCAGTATACCCAGAATTGCTATACGTCTACCCTGTTTTATATTCAACTTTGGAGCCCTGCGGCGATTTCACTACAACGTCTTTAGGAAACTCGATCCTCTTACTTTTTAGATGAATATCGATTTAAAACTATCTTTCAAATATTCTAAAGATTTATAAACGATTTTTTTTTATGTACCTACCTTAAGGATTTTTTATGGTGATGGTAAATTTTTTTTATTGAATTGTATAGTGGTTTTTTTTTCTTAATATGTATGTGTATCTCTGTTACATTTTCACGCTAAAATAGCTAAACAGATTTTAATAAAAATTATTGTACGGATAGTCTATGACCTTGAGTAATATATAAGCTACTGCTAGTAATAAAGTTTGCCAAAAGGTGACGTTGCCTATTAATAATATTATAAAAACAGAAGACACCCGATGACATCCCTAGTAAAATAATACGTTCAAATTGAATACCTCCTTTTTTTGAAGTCGGTAAATAAAAGTGAAATTGAATTTGTCCTACACGCTTTAACAACTATCAATCGATATCTCGGAGACAGACACTCTAATGTTTCGCAGTTTGAACGGTCACCCATCCATTGTGCGTTAATGGGGACGATCTTTGACTTTGATTGGAGCTATGATACTAATCAAGCTATGCTTAATAAATTGCTATACGTAATAGTCATTTAGGGCAGTGGTAGTCCAGTAATAACGCGCTCGCTTGGGAAACCGAGTGAAGCGGGTTCAAATCCCGGGTCTCGCACCTCTAATATTTTCATGTGCAAATCATTCTAACTTGATTACCACTTACCTTACGGTGAAGGAAAACATCGTGAGGAAACCAGAATGAGAAAACTTATCAAGTTTTCGAAAGACATGTGAAGTCCGCCAATCCGCACCTGGCCAGCGTGGTGGACTATGGCCTGATTCTCCTCGTATTGAAGGGAGGCTCGTGCCCAGCAGTGGGACGTTAAAAAGGGCTGAATACATACAAAAGTTATTTAACTTAGATTTTAATTGCAATATACATGAACAGACTAACCGACTAAGTGTAGAGAAACGATAATGAAATTTATTACAAATCTCAGCAGACACCTGTAGCGCTATTAATACCATACAACCTTCCCAGATTCATTAAATTAGGAAAGCACTGCGCGAAATAATTTCCCGTTGGAATTTGAATCGTTACTAACGCTTATGCTATTCTCGTTTCTATCTAGCTTTATTGGTTTAGCTACAAAATCCAAGATAAACCTATTATAGTGATGTATACAAAAAATTGTTTTAGTTGTTTACATAAATACAAAATTGCGTGTTTTTCTTATACATTTAATAACATTCGAATCTGTACATTAAATGTTTTTTTGGAAAATCTTGTTAAAATAGTCCTTATAAATAATAAATAAATAAATATGTTGGGACATTAACGCAGCATTTGTAAGATAAGCTCGAATGTTTGTACTCCAGTCATGTGTGTTAATATGTATAATATGTATGTATTTAAAAGTTATATATGTATGTGTAGTGTATCAACTATCTGGTATCCATAACACAGGCTTCGTAGCTTACCATGGAATTAGATGGTGCTGTGTTAATGTACCAACATATTTATTTAATTAATACCGTTTTATGTATACAAGAGGCACCTAAATACGTACACAAGGGAAGCAACGCTAGTAATGTATAACGTATTGTATTTTATTTAATATTTATTTAACATTGTAACATTACGTTGACACAATGCTTATTTGCATAATCTATGGTACAGAAAGTCAAGACTACGCTCGCAATGTAACAGATGTGAGGTATGTGCGATATGAGATCCGAAGTAATTTAGATGATTAATTCAGATTCATTTATATTAAATGAGTAATTAGTTTTATTCTTCCTACAATTTAAATATAATAATGTTGACGACACGTTTGGCTCAGTTTGTATTGACCCTACTTGCTGTGCCAGCGGTCGCGGGTTCGATTCCTGCTGGGGGCATTCATTTTTGTGATGAGCACGAATGTTTATACCTCAGTCATAGGTATTTATATTTATTTTATAATATGTTTGTATTTAAAGTTACATATATATGTGTAGTGTATCAACTATCTGGTATCTATGACACAAGCCTCGTAGCTTACCATGAATAGATGGTGCTGTGTGTTAATGTCCCAACATATTTATTTATCTTATTTGAATACAGATAAGACAACATCTTTCACTTACAAACACACATACATTATGTATATATATATGATGGAATGCACAGTATATTTGTACGTGTAACAAGGTGAAGCTCGGCATGGTGTAACATATGGTAATGCCACGCAGGATTTCAGACTGGTTGAGATTTATGGATGTGCACCCTGTGGCCGGCGTCTCAGTGATGTACACGAGACGTTGGATTTATGCGACGTTTATTGGGGAATTAAAACTGTACAGTTATATAGAGTATTTGATACACTATGTCTGGTATTAGTCTGGTGTCAGTCTGTCCGTTTACTTTTTGTGCCTGTGTAATTGATTTTAATCGACTTCAAAAGAAAAAGAGGTATTTCACTAGAATACGTTTTTATGTGTATTTTTTTGGATATATTCGCCATTTGAGAACTAATATTTTACAATGTTTCGAAATTGATTGTTTGTAACTTAAGGATATCATTATTTAAATTGAATGAACGTTTAAAATGATTGTGAAAACGGTATGCCTTTTAGTCTAGTTTAGTTAAAGTAATAATATTTCGTGGTTTCATTTTCGATACAAATTAACAGGTAGTCCTTTGACCTACCTGTTAATTTGTATCTTCAAATGAAACCACTCATATTATATTGATCGAACTTCACTTGATAAGTTCGTTTGATCATATATTATATCTAAAATGTAAGACTGATTTGAAAAAAAATATAGATCTACATAATCTAGAATTTTGTATATTTGGAGTTACTCATCAGATTTAATTGAAAGCTTTAATTGTTCGGCAATTTTTAGCCAAACATAAGTTTTTTACACTCTTTTTATAGGACAACAGTAAATAAGAGATCACTATTATTTCTAAAACACACGTTTATTCTAATTTATTTAAAGAGAAAAGGAAAATTTGAAACGGTCTTTACTCTACAGTCTTAGCCGCTATCATTATCCTAACATCTGTAGTACAGATACTTTAATGAAGACGCAATTAAGCACAGTATAATACACCTACGACCACTCGCAGCGGCCATCTTGACTAATTACGCCTAAGTTATGACATGACCGCCATATAATGACTATTGAACTGTATGCAATACGTATACAATATTTACTTTAATAAATTATGCGTAATTATTGTTATTATTATTAACATTGGTGAAAAACAATCTTAGTTGATATATAACTACATAAATGATAGAATACCATGTTTACAGTAAAACATTCGAAACGTCGAGAACCAAAAATATTGTACAATAAATTTTTGTCATGATATATTATTAAATAACCAAGTTAAATGTAGTTAAGAATAACTATATTAATCGCCAGTTTGCAACAAATGTCTACAAAAACTTAAACTTATGGAATAAACAGGTACCTACAAAGACTAAAAAATCACCTAAAGATAATTATTTCAGCGTTGAGTAGATTTTTTCATGATTTTTTATGGGATCCTCGAGTTATTATCAGCTTTTTATTACATTAATTCATTATAATTAGCAAAGGTGTGATGCAAATAAACATATTTCCTCCTTTATTTTAAACTCACCCTCGCTCTGCTCGGGTTCGCCCCTACTTACGTTTTAACGTTTAGAAAAGATTATCCTACCTATATGTTAACCCGGATAACCCGCTATCATCATACCAAATTTCATCATAATCCCTTCAGTGGTTTTTCCGTGATGCGGTCGCAGATACACGGACAAACAAACAAAAATTCTAAAAACTATAGATTCGGTCTCTGTATCGGTAATAATGTCCATTTCAATAAGATTTCCAAAAAAATATTTAATGTACAGATTCTGCTTAGTTAAAATTTTATTATATGTACTTGTATAGATCAGTAAAAAATAATATAAAATGTACTGTATTGTTTTAATAAATAACGAGATAGAAGTTAATATCTAATATGTTTGTTCTCAATTTCAAACTTTCCGTAACTATTTCGGTTTCGTGTAATAACATATTATGATCTGTATTCCTTACACGATAAGGATTTTGGATAAGTAATAGCTTAGCTGGCACCGTGTCAGTACCTCTACTATTTGCTTTTCGATACTCGCTAGCGACCGCGTTAATTTAAATATTTGAACGTATTTTTCGTAAAATAATTTATTTTACTATTCTATACTCCATACTTTTACTTCTAGTTAAGTAAAAGAGCTTGTTTTTGCTATTGCTAATGCAGTTATAAAATATAGTAGCCTATGCCCGTCTTTATGATGCAATAAATATTCTTGCGTTTCATTGAAGTCTGTTCAACGATTAAAACGTGAAAACGTAACAAACAGACTTCCCTTTTTTTATATTTTATTATGTTGGGACATTAACACACAGCACCATCTAGTTCCATGGTAAGCTACGAGGCCTGTGTTATGGATACCAGATAGTTGATACACTACACATATATAACTTTAAATACATACATATTATAAATATAAACACCCATGACTGGAGTACAAACATTGGTACTCATCATACAAATGAATGCCCCCAGCGGGACTCGAACCCGTGGCACAGCAAGTAGGGTCACTACAAACTCAGCCAAACGTGCCGTCATAATAATATTCATAAGGATTTTACATACATACAATATATTTATTCACTGGCAAATGATAGTAATTAGTTTCCTTATAAATTGTTTAAACTATTTTTATATGCATTTCACTCTCGATACCAAGAATATTTATTATTCTGTACAAAGTTCGAACGAAGAGTAAATATGAATCAGAGTAAATTGAAAAAGTAGTTTTCCTTAAGAGTAAGTACTTTGTGCTACATCCATTTGCGTGTTAGATACATCAATTAGAGAATTTTCGCATTTATAATTTTGCAGTATAATGATACGTACGTATGTACATATATCTATACTAATATTATAAAGAGTAAAGATTTTATGTTTGTTTGTTTGTTTGTTTGTACCAAATAAGCTCGGAAACTACTGGGTCCATTTTAACCATTATTTCACTTATAAAAAGTATCACAAAGTAATAAAGGCTATAATTTATTTAAAAAAAATTAGAGATCCTTAAGAAATTTGCAATAATGTAACCCAAAATAGCAAAATTCTGCCTTTAAAATTCACTATTGACGATACATAAAAATATATAGTCTATTTATTCCATACTAATCGGTCAAACGTTCCTAGGGACGACCCCGAGCGAAGCAAGGGTAAGCCGCTAGTATATAGTATAAGGTGAAATTATAAAAAAATACTGTGCCTATAAAAATGTCGTCGACAAACATTTTTTCTTAAACAAACAGTTTATCTTTTACATAGAAAAATAGACTAACATCTATAGTAAAGTATTTCTAGATTAACGATGGTGTTCTCATGGTAGTAGTATAGGATTGAAACCGTGCAAGAAAAATTGTGGGAAATCTCGTACGCCTTAACCACGTGTACTTTTGTTTCATTCGATACGTGTAAGTTGGCGTGAGTACAGAATGATGGGGTGGAAGTGAATGGAATTTTTAACGCTTCAAAAATATTTTTATTCTTATGGTGTTTTAAAATATAGGTTTTATAAATATAAACTTGTAAATTGTATTTTAAATAAAACTAGCGACTTACCCTCGCTTCGCTCGGGTGCGTCCCTAGGTATGTTTTAATTTTTTTGAGCAAAATCCTAATTATTTTCCTTAAATACAAGTAGCCTAAGTTACTCCTAATAATATCAGCTATCTGCCAGTGAAAGTCCCGTTAAAATCGGTCCAGCCGTATCGGAGATTAGCCGGAACAAACAGACAGACAGACAAAAAAATTAAAAATTGTGTTTTTCTTATAAGTACCGTATATAATTCCATATGCATTTAGTATAATGCTGTTATTTTGACATTACAAACAGACACTTCAATTTTATTTACCTATATAGATGTAAAGTTTTGTTTGTATATCTATACTAATATTATGTATAAAGCTGAAAATGTTTTTGAATTATTTTGTTTTGTTCTTTTGTTTTCTACTTATTTATTCATGGAAGTGCAGACTGATTCAAAAAATTAAGCTAGAAACTTGGACGGTGGAAGTGGAAGTGGAAGTGTACAAATCATATAAAGTAGTGCTTGTAGTATATTTTTAGATGTATTGTTATTTAGATTTAATGAGCATGAAAGACGATAAATTTACATAGGTAAGTTTAGTTCCCATACTTAAGTAAATAACTTAAATTTAATACTAGCATTAACCTTAATTAATCAACATATTCATGGAAATCAAACCTGCGACTACCAGTTTTTCAGACAGTTATCTACAATACAAAAGGAATAACACTTTATAAATAAAAATGCAAAAATCAATACATTTTGTTGCCGTACACCTTTTGTACTATAAACAAAACTCTAGAGATTTCAATCGGAGATGTATTTCATTTTGTTAATTCACAAGACGCGGTCGAACAAGTTTCATTTTCTTTTGCAAAAAATGGGTCCTGAGTAATATGCCTCGACGTTGCTTCTTATAGTCATCATCGTGATTATAAAACTTTATTTTTCACTACATATTGCACCTTACTTTGTCTATGCGTATGTTTTTTTTATTCCCGTTTATATTTACATATAATACAAGTGTAACTGATCGCTGTCTGTACATGGCAAATATTTGAGAAAAACTATTACTGGGGGGCCTTTATTAACGCAATAGTGCCCAAAACAATGATTTTTAGAATTTTTGGGTGTTTGTCTGTTAGTCTGTGCATTTGTGCGCGCTAATCTCAGAAACAGCTTAACCGATTTTGGTGCGGGTTCCGTATCATTATCTATAAAAACGGCAAAAAAAACATGTCTGTTGTATGGGAGCACCTTAAATATTCATTTTAATTTAATTATTTATTTTTAAAGTGAATATATAACTAAATATTATGTGAATATTTCAAGCGTCTATCTGTTGCCGTTATCAAGAGCAAAAACGAGCAAAAAAATCACGTTTGTTGTATGGGAGCCCCCTTAAATATTTATTTTATTCTGTTTTTAAGTATTTGTTGTTATAGCGGCAACAGAAATACATCATCTGTGAAATTTTAACTGTCTAACTATCACGGTCCATGAGATAAAGCCTGGTGACAGACGGACTGACAGACAGACGGAAAGACAGCAGAGTCCTAGTAATAGGGTCCCGTTTACCCTTTGGGTACGGAACCCTAAAAATCACCTCTGGAAAAACCAGAGCGAAATGTGGATGAGTTGCTAGCTACATAATAATAAGACTACGGTTAAAAATATGAAAATTAGTATCTATACAAATAGACTATGATCTAGAATATACTAATAGATACGTAAGGGGTAAGAATATAATAAATATATGTAATATATATATATATATATATATATATATATATATGTGTGTGTGTGTGTGTGTGTGTGTGTGTTGGGACATTAACACACAGCACCATCTAATTCCATGGCAAACTAAGAGGTTCGTGTTATGGATACCAGATAGTTGATACACTATCATTATAACTTTAAATACATACATATTATAAATATAAACACCCATGACTGGAGAACAAACATTCGTGCTCATCACACAAATGAATGAATGCCAGCGGGATTCGAACCCGCGACCGCTGGCGCAGCAAGTAGGATCACTACAAACTAAGCCAAACGTGTCGTCAAATAAAGAATGCACCCGAGCGAAGTACAAGTAACTCGCTAATATAAATAATACGTATGAAATAAAAGCTTTGTTTAATTTTAGTACTCATTTTACTAACCAACTACTAGCCTTCTATAAATGTCCATTCTGATATTTTATTTGAAAAAAATAGCTTATATAAATCCCTTATGCCACAAGTTTTTCTTATTACATCTTTTTGTCGACAGACCGCGCGATATTATATCACGACAATTTTTACTTTATGATATCGGAATATAAAAATGTATAAGCAGTTGAAGTCTAGTGGTTACACGCTCAAACCTTGGGTCTCATATTGCTATTTTTATATGCGAATCATTCCCTACATTACTACTCGCCACACGGTGGAAGAAAACATCTTGACGAAACCTGCATATCTTAGAGAACATAACTAGTTTAATTCAAATAACTATGATTTTTTTAAGTTTCCAATAATATATTTTAAATAAAACTATCTTTTCGGATTTTTTCGCGGTTAATTAAATTTTTGGTTACCGACGTTTCGAATAGTTTAGAAAAATCATAGTCACGGGAAAAACTAAGGTTTTAGACGTCTCAAAGGCATTATATAGTTGTTATACAGACAGCCTACCCGCAAAATAACAAAATGAATTCAAAAAATACAAACATGACACCAAAGTACCTTACAATATTTATTAATTTTAGTTTTGAACATTTTTATAATTTTAGTAAGTTTTATAATATAATATGGAATAGTATTTATTTCATTTTAGCTGTTATTATTGAAATTATTCCAATATTATAGTATATATAACATTTATTGGTAAATTTATTCTTCGCATAAATGCTTAATCAATTAAATATGTAAAATCCATTGACCACAATCACTAAATATTTAACTATGTGAAACCACAAAAATATTTGTTTGTTCATTAATTTATATTTTATTATTGCATATCAATTGAGTCATAATGTAATACTAATGGTTAATATAAAAAAGTTTAATGGTAACGCGCTCCCTTGGGAAACCGAGTGAAGCGGGTTCATATCCGGGGTCTCGCACTTCTGAAATTTTCATGTGCGAATTATTTCTAACATGATTACCACTTGCCTTACGGTGAAGGAGAACATCATGAGGAAACCTGTACGTCTGAAAAAATCTAACAAGTTTTCGAAAGACATGTGAAGTCCGCCAACCTGCACTTGGCCAGCATGACGGACTATGGCCTGATCCCCCTCGTATTGAAGAGAGGCCCGTGCCCAGCTGTGGGACGTTAAAAAAAGGGCTGAATACATACATATTCTTACAAACAAACAGATGTCTTAAAGACACTGTATATTTAAGTCTTACATACGAAACAGTTACATAACGTTCTAAAATGGACTTGGAAAGAAAGAATAGTATAAATATTTTATTAAAGCGTCTGCCAGGTGTCCTATCGATTCGAAGTAATTTCACTCAAGACCGACAGTTATCGCTTTGTAAATAGTATTCAATGTTTACGTGTCTTTTACGATTGACATTTTTATTGGGCTTTTTAAAGCTTTTGTATGCCTTGAGCTTTTGACTGTGATTTAGCTTTAATCACTTGATTTTGTTATTACTAAGTTACATCATTATATATAAACAATACACATTTAATCACATCTCTGAAGTCTGAACGTGGTATTTTTTTTTTATTTAGTCTTTGGTACTGTATATAGTATATAGATATGGTCGTTACAACATTACAGAATTATTATTCTATTCTATCTATACAGATAAATAAAATTGCAGTGTCTGTTTGTAATGTCAAAATAACAGCTTCTTACTGAATGCACATGGTATTATATACGGTACTTATAAGATAAACACAATTTTTAAAATTTTTCTTTGTGTGTCTGTTTGTTCCGGCTGATCTCCGAAATGATTTACCGGTTTTGAGGGGACTTTTACTGGCAGATCGCTACTTTTATTTTAGAAAAAGAATTAGGGTTACTCTCAAAAAAATTGAAACGTACCTATGGACAGACCCGAGCGAAGCGAGGATAAGTCGCTAGTTTTAATAAAAAGAAAAATTTTGTATAATAATTATGTTCACGTTTTAAATGTCTCTCTTTTTTGTTAAGAAAAGTAAACTGAAACACACACAAATAAAAAGTATACATATTTGTACTTACATAAGAAACTAATGAATCTTTTGTAAAAA
Source organism: Fabriciana adippe (assembly GCA_905404265.1). Classification (NCBI taxonomy): domain Eukaryota; kingdom Metazoa; phylum Arthropoda; class Insecta; order Lepidoptera; family Nymphalidae; genus Fabriciana; species Fabriciana adippe. Next base: position 1,908,234 of record FR989988.1, read on the forward strand.
TCCTTTACTAATAAAAAAATACATTTTCAGTTGATAATTTAACTGAATTCTAATCTATTGTTATCTTTTTATTAAATTATAAACTGTAGTTTATAATTTATGCCTTACCACATGAGTTGAGTATTAATTTAATTCCTCATACTAGAGATAAAAAGACCGGATAAAAAGACATTGATATTTAATAAGATATATACATATGCTTATCCTCATGTATATAAAGGTAACAAATATATATACTCGTAAGTGATTTTGAAGTCAGTTTACCTTTTTAGGGTTCCGTACCTCAAAAAGTAAGAAAAGGAACCCTTATAAGATAACTTTCTTGTCCGTCCGTCCGTCCGTCCGTCTGTCCGTCTGCCTGTCCGTATATCACCACCGATTTAAAAAATATATATATTTATAAAATGGAATATAACTAATACCAGTATTTGAACAAAAAAAAGTTATTTTTAAAGTTATATTCTTGCAATTAAAATATTGTGCCACTATTTTTTAAATCCATGAAATACTACCACATTTCCTGTATCATATATAGAATTAACATTAACAAAACCATATAAAAAACAAGATAGACGTAAAAACAAACAAACGTTACCAAACCAAATATTTATCTGATATATAAACAGGTATTATTTTATTTCAATTGGAGTGCACATCGGACCACAGACTCGGGATAATCCGTAGTCAGTGTTCCGTTTATTTATTTATTTAAATACACTGCATCGTTGCAACGATAGGGAATGTTTTGTATGGAACCATTGGAAGCCGTGAGAACGAGCCTGATGTTGACAACTGAATTATATATCAGCCGAGTAATGACATTGTTTTACGATTTAACACGGCATTGTGTTGTTTGATTATTTTCGCTAAGATTTTTGTGTTGGTTGTTTATAGAAACGTAGTGAAGAAAAATGAATGATTAAATATTTAGGTATACACTTTTATCCAGCCCTTTTATAATATACTACTTCTAGGTACGGACCTAGCTCTATTGAGGCAGTAAAGCAATGCCATTGGTAACGTGCTCGCTTGTAAAAACTAAATGAAGCGGGTTCAAATACCGCGTTACGCTCCTCTGTTACTTCCATGTGCGAATCATTTTCAATATTACGACCAACTTATGACGAAGGAAAACTTTGTGAGGAAACCTGTATATCTGAGAGAAACTAATTAATTTTCGACGGACATGTGAATTCGGTATACTCACACTTGGCCAGCGTGGTGGGATATGGCCCGATCTTCCGCACATTAAAAGGAAATTCGTGTCCAGTTAAAAAGGGCTATAATATTATACAGGTTTTTATGTTGAAAATAATTCGGATATAACAAAGTTTTTACTTTATTCATATCAGCTCATCACAACTTTTCAGGTTTATTACAAATGCAACCGAAATAGAAATATTTTTGGAAACTATTCTATTTCTGGAAATATAGCATGTTAACGGTGAACTACATTGTAAAACATGCACGGGCCAGTGTTTTAAGCCAACTGTCCCAGAATTTAAAGTTTAATACCAAATTTTGGCCCGCTTAGTCAAAAAAGAACATCGCGATGACATAACTACGGAAAACGTGTCATACTAAAAGGAAGTATTATATTCAAGGAAAATGCCATTTGGAAATTCTGAGCGTGTTTTGGGCTTTTAAACTCGTTTCGCCCTATACAATATCTTGGCAAAGTTTCAGATGTTTCATAAAGGGATACGAAGGGCGGCGCGAAATTATTGAATGTGTTTTTTATTTGCAGATGAGATAAGGTTAGGGTAAATTTAATTTTTCTTAAGATATTTTAGTACAGTGTGCTTATAAATTATACAGATATATAGATATAGATAATCTTTCGACAGTAAATCCATGCCAGGTTTGAATAAAAATAAGGTTCTTTATTAAAATCAATACGTATAATATATTTTCACTACACATATTAAATTAAAGCCCCTCATCGCGTTGAGTTTGCATTTATTCGGGATAATCTCAGAAATTACCGTTCAAATTTTCATACGGTTTTTATTAAGGAAAGAAATTGTCTAGGAAGGTTATTGGCTATAATTTATAAACATAATACTGTGAAAATAAGTTACCGGTATAATGATGTTTGTGCATTAAATAAGAAAAAATAAAACGTTATTTCTAAGAAGTTTTTTGACGACACGTTTGGCTCAGTTTGTAGTGACCCTACTTGCTGTGCCAGCGGTCGCGGGTTCGAGTCCCGCTGGGGGTATTCATTTGTGTGATGAGTAGTTTATATTTATAAAATGTATGTATTTAAAGTTATGTATGTGTAGTGTATCAACTATCTGGTATCTATAACACATGCCTCGTAGCAGTACCATGGAACTATGTAGATGGTGCTGTGTGTTAATGTCCCAACATATTTATTTATTTATTTATTTATTTAGTTCCACAGTATTAATGTAAAAAGTAAATAGGGATGCTAGTTTATTAGGTTATAAATAAAACAACCAATACAATCTATTCTAAAATAATTACTAAATATAATAATTATCGAATCCACTATCTCTACTAGAAACTAACCACTAACCACTGAGCCTGTAGGTTTTTCATTATATTAGTATCATAAGTAAGAGGAAAACAAGAATACGTAACAGTCTTAATTCTAGTTAATCCGGTAAGAAAACGACTCGCAAGGTGGACGTTAGACGTGTAGGATGCGACGTGCTCTGATTATACAATATATGTACCTATTGAGCCACTAATTTAGCGGTTACTTGGAATATTGTAACAATAATATCTATACTAATGTTTCTTCGCTTATTTATTTGTTTGTTTGTGTGTGTGTTTGTTTGTTTGTCTTTAAACTTTAATTTCTATATCATGTACAATGCTCATAGATAAAAGACCTACGAGCTACGACGCCACGCTTGGCTCAGTATGATGTGACCCCACTTATTGTGCCAGCGGTCGCGGGTTCGACTCCCGCTGGGGGCATTCATTTGTGTGATTAGCACGAAAGTCTGTATTGCAGTCATGGGTGTTTATATTTATAATATGTATGTATTTATAGTTATATATATGTAGTGTATCCACTATCTGGTATCCATAACACAAGCCTCGTAGCTTACCATGGAACTAGATGGTGCTGTGTGCTAATATCCTAACATATTTATTTTATTTATTTATATATTATATTAGTTAATGATTTTTTATGTACCTACTTAGTTTCAATCAAAATAGATAAATGATTCATGTATGATTTAATACCAAACATCCTCACATCGTATTTTCATATTTATAATTTGAATTATACAATGGATATTAATGTGCACTTAGATTAATTTGACAGTGAACAATGGCCTACATTCCCTTGTACTGGAGGGAGGACTGTGCCCAGCACTGGGGCATTAAAAGGGGCTGAACTATGAATATTATTATTCAGTACTGAAAATTTACGTATTATTTTAGTTAGATAGACAATTAATTAGATTTTTTTCTAGATATTTATTATACTTTCACTCATAGCCACCTAAAAAGTGTAATTTAAGTAATATACCTCATATAAAAATAATATATACAATGTACGTAGAAAGCTGTATCTAACATTCTGGTAGTCTAATTCTTATTTCACAGATTCATCTCTCAAAATGATACAAGCACGCATTCTATTTACATGTATAACGCTAACTTAGAAGCTGTAACTAGCCAGAGCTTAATTTGGTCTAGTCACCTATGGGCTTAACGCGTGTTTGGAAACTCGATTGTGTACCTGCCCCTTGTTCTGTCTGTTTGTAGTGACATTATTAAGTTTGCAAGAGATGTCTAGTTAGTTAGCGCAGTCATAAAGCACAATATGCTTCTACTACATGGTACTAAAATTAAACGTGAAGACGTTGTAAGATAAATGTAGCAGATTCAGGGATTTTGAACTAAATATATTCTCTTTGTATGATAGTACATATAAGATAGAATAAGTGAATACATAGAAAACTGTTAAGTTAGATTTGTGTATTATCTATACAGATAAATAAAATAATTGAAGTGTCTATTTGTAATGTCAAAATAACAGCTTTTTATTAAATGCATATTAAATTATATACGGTACTTATAAGAAAAACACAATTTAAAAAAATGTCTGTCTATCTGTCTGTTTGTTCCGGCTAATCTCCAAAACGGCTGGACTGATTTTGATGAGACTTTTACTGACAGATAGCTGATGTTAAAGAGTAACTTAGGCTACTATTATTTAAGAAAAATAATAAGGATTCCGCTCAAAAAAATCGAAACGTATCTAACGACGCACCCGAGCGAAGCGAGGTTAAGTCGTTGATTTACAATAAATTGTTTTGTTTTCATTTCTTAAGTCCCTTTGAACTTTAATGAGTAAAGCATAAAATAAAATTTATGTATATCATAAAGCCTTTTTATTTGACAGAAACAACTCCTCATAAAATAAATATTCTTGATTGTGATTCAGACACTTAAATTTCCGTCTAAATCATTCTTTCAATCATCCTTAGTCCTTACATATTCAACATTTATAACTTTAAAAACTTATGCTCGTTCAAACATATAATCTCAACTAAACGTGTATATGTGTATTCAGCCCTTTTTAACGTCCTACTGCTGGGCACGGGCCTCCCTTCAATACGAGGGGGATCAGGCCATAGTCCACCACGCTGGCCAAGTGCGGGTTGGCGGACTTCACATGTCTTTCGAAAATTTGCTAGGTGCTCTCAGACATGCACGTTTCCTCACGATGTTTTCCTTCACCGTAAGGCAAGTGGTAATCATGTTAGAAATGATTCGCAAATGAAAATATCAGAGGTGCGAGATCCGGGATTTGAACCCGCTTCACTCGGTTTCCCAAGCGAGCGCGTTACCACTGGGCTACCACTGCCTTTTGTAAATGTGTATATATGAAATATAAAAATATTCATGAAATAAATACGGCCAAAATTACATTTGTTATGAAGATTTTACCTCTATGTTATAGTGTTAGTCCAAACACGTTCACAGATAAGCACCAGTAAAGAACTGCCTTTAAAGAAATATCCTGTTATTTTACACTCTGGTGATTTTTTTTTTTTTTTGGTGAGGCATACACAACATGCACAACTTATTTAAATAAAAACACACCACATACAAATAACTGATGAAATGTAATAACTGAATTATATTAAAGTTTGAATAACCTATATTGAATTCAAATATTTTTATTTAATACTAGCGACTTACCCTCACTTCGCTCGGGTGCGTCCCTAGGTAGGTTTTAATTTTTTTTAGCGAAACCCTAATTCTTTTTCTAAAATAAAAGTAGTCTAAATTACTCCATATAATATCAGCTATTTGCCAGTGAAAGTCCCGTTAAAATTGGTTCAGCCGTTTCAGATATTAGCCGGAACAAACAGACATACAGACAGACAAAAATTTTAAATATTGTGTTTTCCTTATATTTAGTATAGCATTTAGTATAAGGCTGTTATTTTGACATTACAAACAGACACTCCAATTTTATTTATCTGTATAGATAACTTCTATAAAAGAACCATCTTTAACTTTGGATTGTTAGCTCTTTTAAACTACAGATCTACATATAATTAGGCAAAGACAGAATAATTCAATACCTTCTTCTCCTCTGTTTGTCAATCGATTTTCTTTTCTTTTTTGTTTAGTAGATACCTGTTGATGAGCTTTAGTGTTATCAATATATTTTTTTATATACACAGATATATTCTAATCATATGTTTCTTCAAATTTTCAATAATTATTATGGTGGAATTAATTCTATTTATTATAATTACCTACTGATAAATGATCTATCTACACACAAAGACTTGTATTTTTTTATGTTTGTAACGAATAAACTCAAAAACTGCTGGATCGATTTAGATAAAATTTAGTAAAAAGATAGTTTGAGACCCTGGAAAGGGAAAGAAAGGACACAGGATATTTTTTATTCCGGAAATCATCCCTCAAGGGGGTGAAAATGGGGATTTTATTTTAATTAAAAATAAAAAATGGTCTTATACAATCATCTTTCTACTAGTAAAAGAATTTTGAGAACCCGATGGTAGTTCTGAGGGCTGTCTTTATGTACGAGTACAAACTCACGACTTTACCTCTTCATAGTATCAGTACAGATTAATTATATTAAAATTAACTTTTCACGCTAAATACCAAAAGGAATTAACGTCCATTGAATTGAAACAATCAAATTATGCAAAACTACTGTATTGATACAGTTTTCTAAATCCCCATCGGCAATTGGCATTAAATTATTGTTTATGAGCTTTATGCTTCGCGGACGAACGATTATGCATTAGCCTTTAAAATCCTTTCATCGAAATATAAACCTTATTTATTGGTCTTTAAAGTTTTAATTAATGTGTTATTACTTATATATGAAACCAAATTCGATACTCGCCAGCGTACTAGTAAAATAGGTGTAGAAGAAAATTTTTGAATTATTTAATACAAATGTTGACGAATAGAAATAGAAAAAAAAACAATTATCTATAGAAATTTGTCAGAAGTGAAACCTCATTGGTTATTTATATTTCAAATTAAAAAAAAAATTAATATTCTATATCTTTAATATAACACTCACACAAAATATGATTCAAACTATGACACAAAGAGGAGAGTGTAATATTTTATCTCTTTCTATTTTGCTGGATTCTTACATCTATCGCATATACTCTAAAGGACTAACCTAAGCGAAGCGAGAGTAAGCTGCTAGTCTATATATATATAAATCAATTGCCGTTCGTTAGTCTTGCTAAAAGTCAAAAACGGTTGGATCGATTTGAATAATTCGTTTTTTTTTTTGGGAGTGTATCAGGGGTTATTTAAGTATGAACAAATAGGACAAACCCAAGAAACAGCTGGAAAATCAAAATATTCAGATTTGTTTATTTTGTACCTATGTACATATAATATATAGTATATAGTCTATCTATTCCATACTGACCGTTAAAACGTACATAGGGACGAGCGAAGCGAGGGTGACTCGCTAGTTATAAATATTTTGCATATTTGAAAACAAATTAGTAAAAATAGTAATCATTATTATATCATTTTAAAAAAATAATAGCGGTTACTATGACAAAATAATGCAAGCAAACAAGCGGTTACTATGGCAACCGTGATGGTCTTTCGTGATGATTTCTCCTGACGCGACCTTAAAATTTCACTTTCAAGCGCGCAAAGAAATGTGAAACAAATGTGAAAACACACTTCAAAAAATGTGCTAATGCTATATTATAATTCTATGATAATTATTATAGGTATTTGTAATTTCAATACAAAATTTAAATTACTATTCTACAGCGATTGCAGAATGACATTTTGTGTATGCTTGCTTTGTCGCATGCCCTTTACCTACTGCATGTGATGTCAACAGTAGCCTGTTTCATGAGGAAAAAATAAAATTAGAAGAAATTCACATAAATATTTATGTTGTTAACAGTAAATTATAGAAAAAATAAAGGTATGGAATTTACTCTCACAGAACTTACACTATCTATACAAATAAATAAAATTGAAGTGTCTGTTTGTTATGTCAAAATATTAGCTTTATACTAAATGGTAGGTACTTTTAAGAAAAATGCAATTTTTTAAGTTTTTGTCTGTCTGTCTGTTTGTTCCGGCTAATCTTTGAAACGGCTCGACTGATTTTGACGGGACTTTCACTGGCAGATAGTTGATGTTATAAGCAGTAACTTAGGCTTTTATTTTAGAAACAGAATTAGGGTTCCACTCAAAAATATTTAAACGTATCTAGGAACGCACCAGAGCGAAGCGAGGGTAAGTCGCTAGTTCTCCTCCTTAAAGCCTCAAAGGGTTGCTGATAGATGCTTCTGATAGCGAAGTTCCAATTTTGTATGTGCCAATGTTAGTTTTTTATCCATTTTTCTTTACATCGCACATAAATTGAACCTGTGATTTCCAATGCATTATCCACTACCATTATATTTTCCCTATGTTAATCAATTATCAATATTTATTCATGATATACGTTAACAACTATAGTTAAACAACGTAACTACGATAGTAAAACTAAATTGTATAACGGAATACAGCGAGCAGAAGTCGATAATGGATTAGCCGTAGCATAATTGACTTTACTAATGAATATTACTGACGCTAATTATATTTCATACAATAACTAATCGAATAATTTGAATTTCAATGTATGTAGCATAAATTATCTATGCGAGTTTGTCTTGATGCTTATCTCTAATAATTATAGTATTATAATTTAATTTCCGTTTATTTATTTTTTATTTTTGAAAGGTTAATGCCCTTAGCTTTGTCTGAATGTGCAAATAATATACCTTTATTCTAGACTAGCTTTTACTCGCGGATCGTGTTTTTTTTTATACATAACTAGCGATTCACGTTCGCTTCGCTTCGGTTCATCCCTATACAAGAACGAATCTATTTCAGGGGAACCGTACATTTTTCCGGGATGATATATAGCCTATAGCCTTTCTCAATAGCCGGGCTGTCTAATGCTAAAATTAATTTTTCAAATCCGATTCCTGAGATAAGCGTGTTCAAACAAACAAACAAACAAACAGACAAACAGACATACAGACATACAGACAAACAAACTCTGCCTCTTTATAATATTAGTATAGATTGTTCCTAAGGATTGAAGCGTAATTTTATATAGTGTATAAAATTAGAAGAAAGAAGAAGAGCGAGACATCTCTTTAAATAAAGATAGATATTTTTTTAAAGTAAGTACATGCATTTACGCATACCTCTTTCATACATACACGTGATCATGTAGGACTCACCGGCAACAAAAGGCAGTACTACCCACTAAAACTCAACGAAACCTGTCTCGTCTTAATAGGATCGCTTACGCACTCAATTAATTGATGCAGACCATAACAACCATGGGGTTGCTCCCACGGTCCACTCTGCTATCAGAGAAATCTATACTAATATTATAAAGCTAAAGAGTTTGTTTGATTATTTGTTTGTTTGTTTGTTTGTTTGTTTGTTTGGTTGAACGCGCTAATCTCAGGAACTACTGGATGGAATTGAAAAATTCTTTTTGTGTTGGATAGTCCATTTATCGAGGAAGGCTTTAGGCTATATATCATCCCGAAAAAATGTACGGTTCCCGTGGGATAGAGTTGTTTTTGTCTAGAGACGAACCCGAAGCGAAGCGAGGGTGAGTCGCTAGTACCAAATATAAGTACACCGTCCACCGAAGTGGGCTATACCCAAATGTGTCTCTTGGCTTCGCATCCAGCTGGATTGCCGGATGCCAATGAGCCCCCGCCCCACATCACGTAGGGAGGAAATAAGGATAGATATCAACTATTTTATATTTTTTTTAAATTGCTATTTAGGATAAATAATAAGATGACTCCCACACAAATACACACAGTGGAGGTCATTACCTTATATGGTAAGAAAATCATTACTTATATATATTATATATAATATTTTTATAATTTTATAGCAATTTCCACACTTTGAGACCAACCAGACCTACAAAATATAATAAAAATTGGAAAATACGAAAGCTAAAACGATTCGAAACGTACTAGCAATTGTTTAAACCTTAGATTTTAACTTTAATACATTAAACATTTTCACGCGAATCCGAAAGAGTTGGGAAGTTATCGTTTTTAAGCGAATTTTAATTCTTAGAAAACTTCGTGGACACGGCAAAAGACAATTTAACTCGGCAAAGAAAAGAGTGTTTCGACTTGGTCGTTACAAAAAGACAGCCTAAGAGAGCTGACTCTAAGTGAATAACTGAATAGTTAAACTCTCATAATATTTACATAAACCGTACATTAATGGTTTGGCGTAAGCTCAAAGATTTAGCGGATTTGTTTTTTTAAAACGTTAGTATTAGTTCAAAGTATATCTAGTTTCTTTGTTCCATTTCTATGTTTTCATCTACATATATAAAACAAAGTCGTGTTAGTTACACCATTTATGACTCAAGAACGGCTGGACCAATTTTTATGATATTTGATTTTTTGGATTTCTCTTAGTCAGATTAGATCAGGAAAATTCAAAAAAGAAATAAAATAATATAGAATTTATATGACCTAACGCCGGCAAATAACTATTTTAAATGTCTATGTAAAACGTACCTAGCGACGAATTCGAGCGAGGTGAGAGTGAGCTAGTTTATAATAATATCTTGTCATTAAACCGTATAGATCTGATTATTTTTGTCTATATCTGCAGTCCTGGGTTGGATATCCGCTTGAGGTAATTTTCTTTTTAACTATTTTAGGTAACTAACAACGATATTCTTTAAATCTCCATGTGCTAATAAACAAAACATAGATATTAAATTTATTACATTTGTATAAAATTACGTTATCCATAACACTGTTTTTGAAAGAAAGAACGATAAATCAAGAAGCACAATTTCGTATTACTTAAAATAACACCAATAACTATAAGAGTATGTATATATTAATACGTGAACGCAAAAACTTTGTACATCCCTTTTTACGAAAATTGCGCGGACGGAAGAGTATGAAATTTCCCACACTTATAGTTTATATAGAGAAGGAGTGCAGAATGCTAACATTTTTTTAAATTATGCATAAAAATACATTAAATCAATAAAAAAAACATTACACACACTACCATGTATTTGACACACACACTCATCTATACTCTTTTGTTTATTGTTAAAGTCTGTGGTCAAATTGAGAATAGATTAGTATTGTAATATACGCAAGACAATAAATATATAACTTAATGAATTATGGTTGATTTTCAACCACGCGGAGATCACTAGTATAATATAATTGTATCCAACACATTTACTATAACGTCTGATTTATGATTTTTGGGAACTCGGTCTTTTATAAATTGGACCAAACGCCTACGCCGCTGAAAAGAACGTATGGCCCGTGGTAAATGAACCAAAAAAATCACATTGATCGAATACTGCCTTTAATGTAATATGAAATGGGGACCATTTCATTGCATGACTGTGTGAATATGTAATGACGGTATTATATTCTAAACGCAATGTTACACATTTATGGTTCGAATAATATCCTTTAGAATTCTTGCTTTCTCATATTTAATTTACTAAGGCTTTGTAGATTTCAGAAATATTAAGTCTACGTAGTAAAAATTGACAATTCATTCGCTTTACATATAAAGTAAACAACTGGTTCTAAGTTGTATTTTGTACTAGATTACTAAAGATGTTAAATATAATAATGATTGTTAACTTAACGAAATCGATGTGCGCGTTTCACGTAAAAAGTACTGATGCGATTTTAACTAAATTTTATTTAGTGATAATTTATTACTCGGGTCTATATTTAGGATACTTTTTACTACAGGAAAATCTTTCATTCCCACAGGAATAGCTATAATATAAAAAAAAATGGTTATGGAACCTAAATTCGTCTATAACCGTTCTCCCGGATTCAACCGGTTAATACGATTTTTTAGAAATTTTAAATCATCTCCTAAAGAAACTACCATAATAGGATGAAAATGTATATGTTAATACGTTATTTCTGAAAATTCTAAATGAAGATTCTGACTTTAAAACTTTATTTTATTTGTATGAACAAACAGATGAAAAATTGCTTCTATCTTGAATATAACCGATACAAGTACCAAAAAATATTAACAAGCTAATTCCTTTACTACTTCAAACTTTACTCAGAAAGTAAAAATTTAACTTACTAAGGGCTCTTACTAAGGGTTTAGTCTAAGGCTACCTGAAATGGGCTATCTTTTGAATTGTAATTAAATTTTTACTGAATGTCATTACTCAACGAAAGATTATAAGATTAGCCTTGAGAAAGGGCTGAACGTATTTTTAGTAGCTTTGTTTTAAATAATATTATAATAAACAATTATATTTTATTTAGTTAACGATAAAATTAATTGGAGGTGAAATTTTTTTTTCATATGATATTTTTTTAAATTTAGGGCAAATTGTTCAGTTTTTTACGGTTTAATTAAAACGTATAGGTAGGTTTGGCCCATCGAATTTTCATGGGATATCAATGTATTAGGTATATGTACTGTAAAAACCTAATATTGTTATTACAATTATCAGGTTTTCAGCAGTTATTGCAACGGATTTCTTAAGAAAAAAAAGGGCTATTATATTATAAGAACAGTGTTCACCATGTTTTTTTTTATAAGGAATATATCATATGTAGTAAAAACGAATATGGTATAGCTCCTAAAGTAAAATAGCAAAACGATAAAAACCGATCAAGTGTGAGTCAGACTCGCTAGGGTATAATCCACTTTTCAATATAAACTCTTATTTTATTGGTAAGAACGTAATACAAATATATTGTGTAGTTTAGACATTGACCTTGCACTTAAAATATTTCATATTAACTTACTGTTTCTGTAATACTTTCTTTTTACGCGAATACTTAACATCCATACTATACTAGTATTGTAAATGTGAAAGTGTGTTTATTTGTTTGTCCTTCTATCTCGTCGAAATAGAGTGATGGATTGGCGTGATTTTTTGTGCGGAGATAATTGGAGGGCTGAAAAGTGACATAGGCTACTTTTTACTACGGGAGATTATCTCATTCCCACGGGACTCTAACTCTCTCTCATCATACCTATGTATAAATATATAGTCTACATACATAATATGTAGTATAATATATAGTCTACATATCTATTCTTTACTGACCATTAAAACAAATCTAGGGATGAACCCGAGCGAAGCGAGGTTGAGCCGCTAGTTTTAAATAAAACTATCTTTACGGATTTTTTCGCGGATTCATTTTAATTTTTGGTTCCCAACGTTTCGAATGCTCTATAGCAATCATGGTCACGAGAGAGACTTACTGTTTTTCTTTAAACAAAACGATAATACGCAATTGGGCTTCGACAAGATGTAATTCTACAATTGTTGAAGGATAGAAATCTAAAAAAAATATATAGTAATGACATGTTATGAGTCCGCCAACCCGCACTTGGCCAGCACGGTGGATTATGACCTGATCCCCCTCGTATTGAAGGGAGGCCGGTGCTCAGCAGTGGGACGTTAAAAGGGCTGAATACATACATACATACATACATTCATAATATTTAATTTGTTATTTTAATATAAGATTTTAAAATTTCTATTTCGTTAACGATATTAAATCGATAGATGTTTTGTCTAAACCCCCTGGATATCCATGAATGCAACTTCATAAAAGACGTTCCTATGTGAAGCTACTAACTAGAATATTTACTAACAATTTTTTCAGCGATAAAGCCATTCCACTTGATTCTGATGCCAAAAAATAAATAAACTTTAGTAAATTTATGCTTAGTCACGAAACGTTAGCGAATCCAATTTTTAGACGTGCGAAATAAGCTTTTGCTGAATACATGAATTGATTTGTATAGCATTAAGGGGAATAAAACATTTATTTGTAACAGAAAGCTCTGAAAATCATTTACAAGAGCTTTTATAAAGAATATTTTATCGAATATCACCATCTGTATCTAATTATCTAAATATTTATGTAGATACATTTTCTACTTATCTTAAAAATATCAATACAAACAAAATATTAAATAGTTTTCTTACGAGATTCAAACCTGTGACTTCCAAACAGATAGTGTCTGCCAAACATAGAATTATTGGTCTAAAACAGTTATAAATAATAATAATAAATATGTTGGGACATTAACACACAGCACCATCTAGTTCCATGGTAAGCTACGAGGCTTGTGTTATGGATACCAGATAATTGATATACTACACATATATAACTTTAAATACATACATATTATAAATATAAACACCCATACTGGAGTACAAACATTCGTGCTCATCACACAAATGAATGCCCCGAACGGGATTCGAACCCGCGACCGCTGGCACAGACAGTAGGATCACTACAAACTGAGCTAAACGTGCCGTCAAAATTATATATAATATAGTTATATATAATGTAATTTAATTAACCTAAACGATGGTACCACAACGTTTCAAATTTTAAGACGTCTGATAGTCCCAAGAGATTGACAAAGTTGCCAGTCATTATGAAGGGTTCAGGTAGAAATTATTAATGTTTTCACTTAAATCTTAATACGGCCTGGTGAAGTAAGCTCCTTGAAAATTATGGAAGGCAATAATAATGAATATATTAAGATCCCAGTGCCACCGTGGACAAATTACACTTAAGTTGTTATTTTTTAGCGAAAACTATTATTTGACAATATCTCTCAAAACATATCACTTATGTAACCTTTTCCTTTTTTTTATTCTATTCTATTTTTCTGATTGACGATACATTTGGCTCAGTTTGTTGACCCTACTTGTTGTGCCAGCGGTCGCGGGTTCGTGTCCCGCTGGCATTCATTTTTGTGATGAGCACGAATGTTTGTACTCCAGTCATTGGTGTTTATATTTATAATATGTATGTATTTAAAGTTAATGTGTAGTGTATCAACTATCTGCTATCCATAACACAAGCCTCGTAGTTTACCATGGAACTAGATGGTGCTATGTGTTAATTGTTCCATGTTTAAGGACAGAAAGACAAAGACTTCTTATCTCTGTATATAAAATGCTTGCTTTTTATTATAATTGTTTATGTTACCATCGAAAATCATTTTGAATCCACATTTCCATAACTTTCCTAACGATATGACGTTAGTCGTATCACTAATTAATTCGCTCACAAAAGCTCTTCGTATTTGTTCATATTTAATTTGTGCTCGCTCGTCTGAGACGAAATGAAAAATTGAACAGCTAACTGAACAACGTTGCGGCGGTTATTTTTTAATATTCTTTATTTGTTTCGTTATTCTATTACATGAATTGTCGAATTTACGAGCCCTTTTCTCGTAACGATCTCTTAAATTTATAAAAAATTAAAAGTTACTTTGTAGGGATCGGTACAAATTTAAATAGAGATATGTGTAAATGTAAATGTTTTTTTTACTTATTCTCTTATTACGCTGGATTTCAGTAATAGATTGGTGTACTCTATACATCTATACATATAAATAAAATTGGAGTGTTTGTAATATTAAAATCACCGCTTTTTAGTAAATGCATCTGGATGTATACACGGTACATATGCCAAAACTTCATTTTTTACAATTTTTATCTGTCTGTTTGTCTGTTTGTTCCGGCTAATCTCTGAAATAACTGGACCGATTTCGACGGGACTTTCGCTGGCAGATAGCTGATGTAATGAGGAGTAACTAAGGCTACTTTTATTTTAGAAGAAAAAATAGGGTCCCACGAAAAAAAAAACCAAATTAATTAATTAACTTTGTTTTGAGAAGCAACCTAGGGTCGAACCCGAGCGAAGCGAGGGTGAGTCGCTAGTTATTTATGTGGAGATAGAAGGTTGAAGAGTATATCAGTCTTACAGGAAAATACGTTATATTAAAACTCATGAAATGTATAGGGAATTTTGAATGATATTGTTTTCTGTGTGGAATTATTAGTGTACTATTTGAAATTCAAAAGTGACCCCATACAAATAAAAAAAAACATCACCTCTAATAGTGAAACAAAATTTTGTATTACATAAACACCTTAGGCTCTCCAATAAAGTAACAGTCAGATGATCTCAATAAAATGATAAATGCGAGTCAAACAGCTGTGAATAGCTATTTTAAACATAAAGGGAAAGCTCTTTATAACGTTTATAAGAAACTTTACAAATAAATAAAGTAGGTAAAAGTTTGTAGTTTCGAAAAATGGGAATGACATGCTGCGGGCTTTGCTTAATGTCATGTACTCGGCTTAATGCGCCACATATTTCACTTTTCTCGTCTTCGCCGTATTTTTACTTTTTCAGAACTACTTTATAAAACATTTTGTTTGAAAATATAAAAATTTTGTTGAAGGCTTATTAAAATAGTTTGGTTATTTTTTTGAATATTTAATAAAATAGATTTAGCTTTTAGCTATTTCTATATGATAAATAGATAACACCTTGTACATATGTATGGAAGTCTAAGGCCATGTACATATTATGCAGCTGTACTCTATTTATTACTTTTATGCAACCTAAAAACGTTTTAGGCTTAAATTCAAAAGATACACTCATACAAATATCGTATTTATGTATATAAAATATATTAATTAATATAATGATTATTATTATATCGTCTTCTCTATTATTACTTAATATTTTATCGCTAATACAAATATAGTCAAAGTTATACTAAAATAATAGTTTACAAGGATAACACTATAAAGTAATGTCAGGAGTTACGGCAAAAATGTATTCAAACCTTTTTAACGTCCCACTGCTAGACACGGGCCTCCCTTCAATACGAGGGGGATCAGGCCATAGTCCACCGCGCTGGCCAAATGCGGGTTGGCGGACTTCACATGTTTTTTGAAAATCTAGCCAGGTTCTCTCAGACAGATCTAAGATATTATGCAGGTTTTCTAGCGATGTTTTCCTTCACCGTTAAGACAAGTGGTAATCATGTTGTAAATGATTCGCACATGAAAATATCGGAGGTGCGAGACCAGGGATTTGAACCCGCTTCACTCGGTTTCCCAAGCGCGTTACCACTGGGCTACCACTGCTTTATTAATTAGGAACAGCTATAGTAACTCTGTAATCTACATATGTATAAAAAGTTATATCAACAAAGATGTTACATAGCATCCAGATCAGCTTAGAGAAGATAAAGTTTGTCTAATTAACACGGTTGCTCGACACCTGTAGTGACTTTGAATTGTATTTCACTTTGTTCACACCTTAGTACTTCCTTTAGTGTATGTACTATATATAATTAAACAACTTGCGTCTCATTACAATTACTAGATTAACTTTAAATTACATTATATAATATAATCAAAAAGTAAATAGAAGCTTCTGTAAAAGTAAGTTTAAAAGGTATATCCCTAAAATTAATTCAATATTAAAATACTATATATATTATAATATACTATGTATATATTTTGTTATAATAACGTTAAAATAAAGTTTATTGATTATAATTTTTTGAACTACTAGCGACTTACCCTCGCTTCGCTTCGGGTTCATGTCTAGACAAAAACAAATTTAACCCACGGGAATGGTATATTTTTTCCGGGATGATATATACCTTATAGCCTTCCTCAATAAACGGGCTATCTAATGCTAAAAGAATTTTTCAAATCGGATTAGTAGTTCTCGAGATTAGCGCGAACAAACAAACAAACATACAAACAAACAAACGATCAATCTCTGTCTCTTTATAATATTAGTATAGATAAGGTAAGGTCAATTCTAACTATACTATTTACTTAGACAAATTTTAGAATCGAAATAACTTGTCTGACTAACATAAAAAAGCTTTACTAAGCTAAGTATAAAAGCTTTATAACTTTTTTTTTTTAAATCCAAATATTTATTTATTTTTGGGTAACAAACAGTGAAGTAATCCGTATATATAATTACAATCAAACACACACCATCATTACATATGAATAATATTATTATATGAACATGAAATGTATGAAAATATCAAAACAAACGAGCTAATCAACAAAAAAGGAAATTTTAAACAAAATCCTAAGTCATGGGCATAAAAAGTCCACATTAACGCGTAAAGGCTTAATAATTTCTTTTCTTTTAAATTAAAAAACATTCCGTGAAGCGTGTGTTGCGTCCATAGCTTGATGAAATTTGCATTCATTAGGGGAGTGGACCGCGTGAGGAAAATGTCAACTGGTTTTTCTTTAAGAGCTATCGTGATAATGAACGAGGGTTGTTAGGCTATGTTACAAAACTTGTGTAAAATCCTTTGGGAAAAGGCCTGTCGTGATACATATTCATTCACTAATTCAGGTAAAAGGGTGGGTGTGTTAGAATGTAATTTTACAATTCTTATAAAATATCTACACATTATGTAATTTACTCACATATTACATGGTTCTATCAGAATATTTCTTTAAGTACAAATGCTAAAATATTTTAAATTTGCTTTAGCTTTTTAGGGAAACAATAGCATAATTTACAATTAACTAATTTTTGCCCGCGGCTCTGCTTTCACAGTAGGTATGTCAATAATGTATTATCCCAGAACACAATTCTATCCATTCCGAATTTCCTATAAATCCGGTAAACCATTACAGAGTAAGCGAGTAACAAATAAACATACTAGTAAATTCCGAATTTATTGTTTAGTAGATTTCTTCACTGCGATTTCATTCGAGACAGTAAAATATAAACTTAGAACCATGTTGCAAAGGATATTGCAAACTATTTTAGATAGCACTAAAATTTCTTCATTGTTAAATTACTTCGTAGTCCAATCCCCTAAAATATATTACCAAAGAAACTTTTATTTATTTAATATTACCACATTGTAATTCTTTCATGCTATATTTCTAATCAATAAATTTATAGTTTAGAATTATATTAGACTAGCATTTCCCGCGGCTCCACCCGCATTAATTAGTACACTCTTACATTGCAGTTTTTTCCCGCGGTAAAAAGTATCATAAATGTTGAACCGGATAGCCAGCTATCACCATACCAAATTTCATCAAAATCTGTCAAGTAGTTTTCTCGTGATGTGGTAACAGACAGACAGACAGATAGACAGACAGAAAGACAAAATTTTCAAAAGTATAGATTCGGTCTCTATATTGATAATAGTGACTATTTCAATAAGATTTTCCAAAAAATATTTAATGTACAGATTCGGCTTAGTTATAATTTTATTATATGTAGGTATAGACTAGTGATGTGCGATAACCTGGAAATGGAAAGCTTAGTCGTGTTCATAGTTAATATAATATGAAAGCTCAAACGCATGTCTAATACAAAAGCTAGAAAACAAATATGACATCTCAGTAGTAACATAAATATTATTTAGCACAACGTCGGAGAGAAAGTTCACGATGAACCGAATCAAAATCAATAAGCAGAAGAATATTCAAAAATTTCGAAGTGTAGATCTCCAGTAAGACAAATTTACGAAAGCTTAATCCAGAACTATGACAGAAATTCAAATAGACACCCCTAACCCCCTTAATAATCAAGTTTGCAAGTTGCCCGTCCAAGATGTCGCCACGGGTGGCGAATATTCCAGCATTGTCCCTTCTGAATATCTCGACCTAGCTAAATTAACATACAATTTACAACTAGATGTAAAAGTCAAAGAGGGCCTATACTATTGTTTCCTATGACTTAAATTTATGCGTATTCATTTTTAATTTCCTAATTTTAAATTGTGCCCTGAAGGATATTAATTCATAATGTTTAGAACTTAGAAGTAAATGATTGCAGCGTGTAATTGAAGTAAAGCGCCATACATTAAGGAAGTTTCTTGCCTCAAAGGTACGATTATTGACAGCAAGAAAAAAAATATGATCATGTAAACTAAGCATACAATATCGTATGTGGAAGGGCAATAATTGCCTTGTCATTAAATATTGGACGTCTCTGCGTAAACAAAATTTAAAAATACTAATCGTATTTTGAGTACATCTTGTAGATATTGGCTTTTTCATTATATTTTATTTTTTTTAGACTGCCTCGGTGGTGTAGTGGCTAGCATGTACGGCTGCACATCCTGAGGTCCTGGGTTCGAGTCCCGGGTCGGGCCAAGTTTAGTTATTGAGTCTTTCTGTATAGTAAGCCTCAGTAACAACCCGGAGTTGGGAAGTTGGCGGTGTTTCACCCCCGTGCCTCGGAGAGCACGTAAAGCCGTCGGTCCTGCGCCTTAACTCTTACCGGTCGTGTCGAGTAGTCGTCCCACCGAAGTATGAGAGTGACAGGAATAGGGAGTGCACTTGTGTCTGCGCGTACACTTGTGCACTATAATATCTCCTGCGCAGTTGGCTAGTCTCAATGAGATTGGCCGCCGTGGCCGGAATCGGTCAGGAGAACATTATATTATATATTTTATTTTTACTGTTATTTCTTTCGGGCCAAATTCCTCAGCTTCCAGTTCCCTTGCAAAAGCATTCTGCAGCATTTCTTGCATCACGATTTTTATAATTTTTATGCTCACTATTCCACAAACAAAAGTTCAATGAACTTAATATTGTCAGCAGATCCAAATTTATATAATTTTAGTGTCATTTTGAAGAAAATACCGTGCTAATCATCGAGCTTGAATGGCAAATCTCGCATTCAAATTGGTTCAAACCGATTTGTACGATACTTGCTTGAACTTGAAAAAATGCCATACGAGATCGAGTTTAGACATTTTGAGAAATAGTAGGCAAATATCTCAATACGATTTCTGTTGTAGTGTAAACAAAACGCTTGGCGATAATTACCTTACAAATATCGTAGGATATACTTGTAGGTGAATTTTTTTATTTTGGTTAAATGTAAACATGTAAATGCGATTATCGTATAAAGATTATCGCCTACGATAATAGCATACGATTTCTCGCCCCAAAATGTGCGACAACTCTCTCCATGTGAATGGCACTTTAAAGTACATGGAAAGATAAGATTTATTTGTAAAAGCCTTATAAACTCTAAATTTCACTTGAAATATTTATCGATACATATTTTTTATTAATTACTTTAAAATGCATGTAATTTGATTAGATACAATAATGATTATGATTTCCACTCGACTAAAAAACTATACTTGGCCCATCCCTTTTTTTACCGTCTTAATGTACGGATTTAACGTACGGATCGCTTACTCATTCAACCCATAACCCAACGGCTGACCTACCAATGCAAATCACAATGAACAAGGGGTTACTCCCTTATATCAGGAGGATGAAATATCAGGAGAAACCTACATGGTACACCGCCCAACGAAGTGGGCCACCCTCCAGTGTGTCTCTTAGCTTCACGCCCGGCTGGATTGCTGGAAGTTAATAAGTGGTATTTGATCCGACCTGGAACTTGAAAGTAGATCTTCTAGAATTATTTATGAAAATTTTACACAGTAGTAGTAGCGTAGCATTGGGAATTGGTTTTACATATGTTTTTACTCAAATAGAATAAAATAGTACATAAGTTTTTTAAAACAACTTCTTAGAATATCCTTATGGGTTTCCAATAGATAAAACTTTACAAAGTTTCTTGTTTTTCACATTGCATGACATTGAAATATTAAAATAGTTTAATATTCAAGTCCAAACGACTCACTACTATATTTTCCATGAGAAAGTTTTATGATACTCAAGATATGGACAGATGGAAGAAAAAGATACCCACAATAATAGAATAAGGTAAGCTCATTAATGAAATAAGTATTTTATTTAAAAGTACAACTTAAAAACTATTTTGAAAGTAATTATCCTACGTTTAAGAAGGGGTTTTACCTTGAAGTTTTTATGAGAACTCCTTTGAAGTATAAGGTGTTCAATACTTTCTTAGATTTACGCGATTATTTGGTATTTTAAATAAAACTAACTTTTCGGTTTTTTTTCGTGGACTCATCTTGATTTTTGGTTCTCGGCGTTTTAAATAGTGCAGTTCTAGACAGTACCTAGCCACAAAACTCTGTAACAACTATATAATGATCTTTGAGACGTCTAAAACTTTAGTCTCTCTCGTAACCACGATTGCTGTAAAGCATTCGAAGCGTCGGGAACCAAAAATAAAAATAAATCAGCAAAGAAAGTCGAATTTGGAATATTATTTTTAATATTATTATGCACTCTACTCCTGTAGAGGAAACTATTTTTTGTCTTACTCTTGTATCGTTCAATATTATAAGTTAACTCATATATTTACTTGAAAATTATCATTTAGAATTTTGTTGAATTTTTGGCGTCAAATGAGAATTTAAAAAACTTTGAGGCTTAGACAAAATGTCATTCTACAATCGTTAAAAAATAGAAAAGTGTTTTAGATATTTATATATGTAATACATGTTTTAACAGTTAGCATAGATTTCTTAGAGATGAGATATTTTTTTGCAATAAAAGTCCTATATGTAACCCGTATTACTAATTATCATCATAACAAATTTCATTAAAATCTGTCCAGTGGTTTTCTCGTGACGCGTTCTCAGACAGACAGACAAAAATTCTAAAACCTATAAATTCGGCCTCTGTATCGATAATAATGACTATTTCAATAAGATTTTCCAAAAAAATATTTAATGTACAGATTCGACTCAGAATTTTATTATATTTATAGTTGACAAAAATCGTTATGCCATAGAAACATAACGTTCCTATATACTTTTTTTTTATCCGAACCTTTAACGAATGTAGAATAATCTACACATTTCCTTATCCCTTTGTTTTTTTAGTCGATCGAGAAGCATATAATATTATGTAAAAAAAAAACGATTAACCATCCCTTGACAATCATAAAATTTATTGCGCTCGAAAATAATTTTAATATCTATTTCGTATCGCGTACAAAGACCTTTTAGATAGCGACGGAAATTGCTGCATTCATATTTTACCGATAAAAATTTCGCTTTACAGCGCTCCCTACTCAATGGGGGCATCGTTTCAGCTAGTACAAAAAAGGCGATGGATAGCCATTCGTCTCGATCGGGTATTTCATTTGTTGGCGCTGCCACCGCTCAAGTAAGGCTTTGTGTCGTATCAAAGGGAATAAAGATAATGGATGGAACAAACAATTATATTGGCGTAATTGAATTACATGTATTATTATCATAAACAGATGTTGTGTTTGTTTGTATATGTCGATAATCTACTGAAACAATTCTAAAATTCTTTTACTAAAAGGGAACTTGAAATTATTACACGTATCGCGTTATCTTTTCTTTTTAAATTTTTACAATGCATTATACTTGTAATAATATTAGTATTAATGTTTTTTTATAATATAAATAAATAAATATAAATTTATTTTTAGAATGAAAAAAGTGAAACAAAATAATTATTATGTTTTGCTATTTTTAATATTTCTCAAGTAAAAATAATATTTAAGGGTTTCAAAACAAACAGCCTTGGTAAATCTAATACCTAAACAAGCATTTCTTGTATATTTATTTATTTATTTATATATAACGGCGATCTCGGAACGGCTCTAACGATTTCGCTGGAATTTGGTATGTGGAGGTTTTCGGGGGCCAAAATTCGATCTACATTAGGCTTGTCTGGGAAAACGCGTGTTTTCGAGTTTTCATGCGGTTTTCTCTCGCATTATTCCACGCAAAATATGGTCGCTAATTTCAAACGTTTGGAAATAAGCTTCGCGGTCATGCGGCTAAGGCGCAAGATTGACAATCACAGGTGTCCGGGTTCGAATCCCGGTCGGATACAAAGATATTACTTTTATTTATTTTTTTTGTATTGATTCAAGTTATAGTTTTTTTTTGTTTTTAAGACAAATAAAAAAAAAATATTGCACTTTTGGCCAAAAACTCTGAGCGAAACTCGGTCACCCAAGTACTTAAACTACTTATACGCATTATGATTACGTACAACAATACCTAGATTACTGTATTCAGTAGAATATAAAATAATATAAGATATAGGTACATACATATATTCATTAAGCTTAAACTTTTCCAACCTCAGTTCTAGTTCAATAAATCCGTCATATGCATTTGTAGTATTTGTCAAACTTTGAACGTTGTTTTATTTCTATGGGAATTGACAGAGTCGTTCCTACGTGTTTTATTTTATAGTTGTAAAGCAAATTCCAGAACTTTGTTCAACTTACACGAACGATGTGTGTAGTCGAGCCCTAATCAAAATACTCTTCTATTCCAACGTCTCTTCTTGTGAATCTTAATCTATCTATCTAAGGATAACCATTTTTGATAACCCTTTGGGACGTTATTCCTACTGCTGGACACGGGCCTCTACTTAATGTGAGGGTTATAAGGCTATAGTCCACCACGCTGTTCAAGTGCGGGTTGGTATGACTGCACAGGTCTGTCAAAAACTTTCTAAGGTCTCTCAGACATGCAGATTTCCTGTTTTCCTGTTTTCACGATGTTTTCCTTTACCGCAAGGGAGGTAGTGATCACTATGAAAACGATTCGCACATAAGAATATCAGAGTTGTAAGACCCGGGATTCATTCTCTCTTCTCTTAGTTTTTGAAGCAAGTGCGTTGCCATTGTTTTAGGTATATAATAATATAATAATAATTTAGTATTTTAAACTGCAGGGCACGGGCCTCTCCTCAATGCGATCAGTTCATTGTCCACCACGTTCGCAAAATGTTAGTTGCTAGATATCACACGAAATAGCATGCAGCTTTGGTAACTATATTTTCTTTCCCCATATTAGATAATGATAATTTTAGTTGAAAATTATTTGCACATGTAAAGTTTCCAGTTGCGAGACCCAACTTTGAACCTTCATCATTTGTTTTTTTAAGCGAACACGTTGCCAATAGTCTACCACTGCTGATTTTATCTTAACTGTATTATGCCCAAATAAAAATCTGTACATCAACAACTATATGAATGTTAGTTAAGTTTTAAAGGTTCAAAAATCTCATATTCTGCGAAACATTAAATTAATTGAGGTATAACAATATTTTAACAATATGTCGTTTAAATATATTTTAAAATATTTCACCTAAATTAATTTATACTCTTATCACATTTCTCCATAACACGATACAATATCAAAAAGTCCTCAAAGTTTCCACATCACTATATAAGCAAGGATTGTTTGGGCTCCATTGAGTTATGGTCCCGGTTGGTTGATTGTAATCTATTAATTCTGCCGCTGTTTATCTTCGGGATGTTTAATTGAATCGGGTCGGTGAGGCCATGTGTCATATGTATGGAGATTTGTAGATAGCGGAGGCTGTTCTGTAGAAGCTGGCTGTGCTTAATTTTGTGTAAGTTTATTTTGACTGACTTCAACCAGGGTTATTTAACTAGTGTATTTTGTGTGCTACACAAAGTTTAGTAAACGTAGTGAAATAGGCTCGTAAAAATTCAACAAAATTCTTTAAGGGTAATGTAATGACGTTAATGGCAGCGTGTCCCTTATTTAGTTTAAAAATTATTAAAAAAATTGAAGAGATTTTTTTTTTCTGATTTTAAATAAAGTTAATAGTCTTTTTATAGTATTTATAGTTTTAGTTAATATTTAGAAAATAAGGTTATTTTAATTTTATGTTCTGAACAAGAGTTCTTTAAAACATTTTCGTATAAAATTAAGTATAACGCACACAAATCAAATTTAAAGTTCTATCGCCATTTTGCTTTACTCCAAGGCTCATTACACATCAGCGACGTGAATTTCGCACGGAATTTCTAGATTTTCATAGGTTTTACTTAAAACCCTAGGCAATTCAATCCTGGAAACTCCTGTGCGCTTCTCCGCAGAGACGGCCGACACGTCTGCGTCATTAATTGAAACAAAGTACGTAACTCAATTATTTCCTAACGTCGGACTTTCGTGCTAAACCTGCTGACTGAATTCACTTCATTTGACGGCAATTGTGTTACATATTGAGCACATTTTTGCTCAAAAACCTTGAAATGAATCAAATTTTCGTTGTTATGGTCATTAATGTAATTGGATTTCAAATGCAGATTGCTGAAATCCTTTTTCAATAAATATGTGTCATGGTGTATTTACGAGTTTCTTTCCTATAAGGTAGTAATAGAATAGATAAATAATATACATCATAAATAAGTTTCAATGTGCTAAAAATACTATACATGAGCATTTTTATCACTTTCTGTTTTTCTTCCTTTCCTTCATAGATATCGCAATTATATTACTTTTGACGACAAGTCCCGCTGTGGACATTCATTTGTGTGATGAGCACGAATGTTTGTACTCCAGTCATGGGTGTTTATTATTATAATATGTATATATTTAAAGTTATATATGTGTAGTGTATCAACTATCTGGTATCCATAACACAGGCCTCGTAGCTTACCATGGAACTAGATGGCGCTGTGTGTTAATGTACCAGTATATTTATTTATTATTATTTATTACTGTGTCCATTCCTATCAAAAAATAAAATATTTGTGCTTTAGATTTAATCTTTGAATTTTAAAGCCTTAGATTAAACTATTTTAAAATAATGTCTCCAACTGTTATTCAGAGCTTTATACCTTCAATCTCACAATTCTCTGAAGCCAAGATTTTATGTCCATTTCTCATTATCTTTAAGTATTTAATTCGGGTTGAAACTTGTTAATCCACTAACAAAAACGTTCTTAGGTCTGTCAACGCGAATGTTGAGTTCGTTACCCGGCAAAAGTCACTCTGAACAATTTCAGGCCGTTGTACGAAGATTTATAGCACTTCTCTCCATTCCACAGTCGTTATTCTTCTCAGACAGATATAATAGCTTTGTTTAATCAAAATTTTAGTACAAATATTTTTAAATGCCACTGAATTGTACGGTTTTTGAAGGTTTAATGGTGGTTGTTTAATGTTTTCATATATCTGTCGATCATTTTTCATTCGATCTTTGCTATGACAGGTAAGAATTTCTTAATTTTTCACTAATATTAATAATGAGAGGTATTGTTAGCCCAGTAATAATCGATCACTTGGGAAACCAAGTGAAGCGGGTTCAAAGCTCGGATCTCCCACCTTTAATATATTATGTAATCATTTTCAAAATGTTTCTCACATACTTATTCAGCCAGAAAAACTTAGAAAGACGGCATATCTGGGAGAAATAAAAAGTTTTCGAAAAACGTGAAATCCACCTACCCGATGTTGGACGACGTGGTGGACTATAGCCTGATTCCCCTCACAATCTTCAATGCCAAGGACGCCGAAAATAAAGAGTTTCCGTGAGATAGTTAAAAAAATTATAGTAACTTCTACAGCTTAGTACACGAAAACTACAAATCAAATTTTAATGAAACTTTACAATAATATAGTTCATACATGAAAATAATAAATAGGGTACTTTTTATCCCAGATAAGTGTACTGTTCCCGTGGGATAGATTTATTTTTGTGTGTCTAGAGGCGAACCCGAACGAAGCGAGAGTGAGCCGATAGTATAGAAAATAAAATATGAGCATCGGCGCGCACATTGTGATAGTCTGAGAACAAATTTATCTCGTAAGGTCAAGAGCCATTTCTATTCAATGTCTCGTTATGAACTTGATGTATCGCCTCTTCACTAGTATAAGCTACTATTTCAGCCGCTGCGTCATTTGTGAGGTATGACGATAAAAAATAGTTTATGTAGGTAAATGTAGGTATTTCCATTACGAATTTTACTAAAACCTTAAGTTAAGTAATTTGTACTTTTTGTACCTTGACGCCCTTTGCATTTATTTTGTATCCTTTACAGCCGTTATTGTATCCCTTACAATTGGTTGCCGTTAAGAGATCGCTGATATAGTGATAAGGCCGCCTTTGCAAATTTCTTTAAATGTATGTGTTTGATGTACCATTTTATTGTGTTTATAATAAAATCTTGTAGAGTCATTATAACATAAAGAAGGGCATACACACTTGCTCACTCGCTCACTACTATAGTAACTAATTTGTATTATAATTAATTTTAACTATCGAATAACTTCAAGAAGTCAATACTCTTTGAGATTTACGAGAATATTTGACCTTTTAAATAAAAATATCATTTCGGATTGTTTCGCGGATTTATTCTGATATTTTGTTCCCAATGCTTCGAATACTTTACAGCAATCATAGTCACGGGAGAGACTGAGTCTAAACAAAGCAGTGAACAATGAAATTAAAGAATATTCGCAATACAATTCAAAAGTTTCAAACAAAGCTCTGAAAAGAAATAGTAACAAAAATGAAGGAAAGATTGCTATCCAGCCTTTGAGATGCAAACTTTGGCTTCGGATCCCAAGTACGGTATCCAATTAAAAATTAGACTTCTTCAAACAATAGGCCTTTAGGAAAGTAGAGCGCTCGTTTGGGATGCGTTTAAGACACGTTTTCTCAGCTTCGCGACGGAAGACAATTAAACCCTTTACTTGTTGGGGAAGTTTGCGGGGAGATGTAGCATCCGTACCTTTGTGCTTATAAGCATGATATGAGCTTTCTTACCTGACTTTGCTTGCTTACCTATTAATTTTTTTGCTTTTATTATTTTTTTTCTTTGAATTCCCCAATTTCTGGAACTATCAATCCAAATGTGTTCTTACTTATATGGTCTTCGAAATATCAGAATCAATACTAAATGAATTTTAATGATTATTTTTAATGTATAGATTATGGCACAAATTTACTCGTCTTGAGGGGGAAATATTATTTTCAAAATGATTTTAGAAATAGGCAGAGCTTTTTTAATTAAAAAAAAAATGTATTAAACAGATCTAGAAACTATTAAAATATATAGGATTTGAAATAACAGCCTTCAGAAGAGGAAAACATAGAGCATAATGAGCATAATTCACTAAATGCATTTCATCTTACGTCTTAAAGCTCTAACTTGGACAAACTTGTTACTGAAGGAAATAGCGTTGTAGTATATTATAGAACTGTATTATCTATCTGTTTATGTGAGTTATTATATATTCTATACTTTTACTATAATACTAATTGCATCGTTGGTTTAGTGTTTAGCACGTAACACTGAGCTTATGAGATTCTAGGTTCGATTCCCAGGTCAAACTAAAAATAGCAACTATTTTTTTTCCTGTCAAGAATTCCAGACCACTAGACTAAAATAAGCGTAGTGGCATCAATATGTTTTGTTCTCAAGAGTTGGTTAGTCTCAGACGCCGCGGATTGATTTTCGTGACCGATATAGACTATGGAAACAATACATATCCACACTATCCTCACTAGTGCGTTATATAATATTTGGTACTGAGAAGTATCTTATTTCTAATTTTGTACATATGTAGTAATATTCATCCCTCCCTTTTTAACGTCCTACTGCTGAGCGCAGGCCTCCCTTCAATACGAGGGGGATCAGGCCATAGTCCACCATGCTGGCCAAGTGCGGGTTGGTGGACTGCACATGTGTGTCGAAAACTTGCTAGGTTCTCTCAGATATGCAGGTTTCCTCACGATGTTTTTTGTCATCGTAAGGCAAGTGGTAATTATGTTGATAATGATTCGCACATGAAAATAGCAGAGGTGTGAGACCCGGGATTTGAACCCGCTTCAACCGCCTAGCTTTCATAGCTTTTTTTTCATAGCTTACTATTCTAGTAAGATTCATGAATAATATTTGAGAAATTGGAGCAAGAAGCCATGTCTTATATATATTCAATTTCATAACATTCAATAACACAGCGACTTGGCGTTGAGCATTTTACGAGTACATTTATCGTTATCTATCTGGAATCGTGGGTTTTTCTATTTCTACTTCATCCAGCGTAAACGAATATTTTTATCAACCATTTATCTGTACTAATATAATAAAGAGGCAGAGTTTGTTTTTTTGTTTGAGTGTTTCTTTATTTGTTTGTTTGAACGCGCTAATCATAGGAACTACTAAACCGATTTAATAAAATTCTTTTTGCACTAGATAGCCTCTTTATATATCATCGTACTACTACCCAAGGGAGCGGAGCAGTAATATAATATATGTATTTATCTAGTTTACACTAACTGTTAAAACGTACCTAGGGATAAACCCGAGCGAAGCGAGGGTGAGACGCTAGTATATTTATATCAATTCAGTCTAAACTAAGTGGTCACGTGGAAAATTTTTAGAAAAATATATTATTAACTAGAAATTTTTATATATTTACATTACGATTTTAACTAACTTTAGCAATTAAAGCAGATTGCTGGTTTGATTTATGTGAAATTATATTTGTATTGAGCGTACAAGTTTTTAACCGTTTAACTTCTCGTTACACGTCAGGTAGCACCCCAGTTAGGCTGTTGAATATAGTATAAGATGTCCTCTGTAGAGGAGAACGATGTGACCTCTCACAGTTTCGTGTGAACTCTGAAACAAGTTAACTTTTATAATTTATTATATTTATTTAATATAATATAATAGACCATCGAAAATTTAATAGCAAACATATAAAAAAGAACTATATAGTCTTTGAGCTACTAAGTCAGGATATATGACTCCCATAAACTTTAGGTTGCTTTAAGTTTTTAATAACACTACTAAAATACTGTAATCATATGTTTTAAATGCCTTGATAAATATAAAATTATTACTTCATATAGCAGTAATAAACAGGATTTGCTTAAGTTATTTTTTAACCGTGAATAAGCTTCAGGTATCTGTAATAAGCAAATTATAATAAATCCCTTATAATTGCTTCAGCTTTCGAAATGGAAAGCTGTGATTCAAAACAACGTTTCATATTTAATTTTGCACCTTATCTCTTAAGGAATAAGAACGATCTTAAATTGAACTATAGAGTATAAATATCAGGCAACAAAGATACTTAATTCATTTCACACTAAGCTTTTTATTGCGTTTGAACAAAATTGCATATATCGACGTATTTTCACGTTTGTTTTGATTGTCGATATTGGATTTTCAACTTTATTTTTTTAAGGATAAAGTGTTAGTTGGCTTTATCTTGATTTGAATAAAAATGTCGAGTTACATGTATGTTAATATCTAAAAGTCGTAAAACTTAGAAATATTTTGTTTGAACGTATGACTGATGTGGCCTAGTGGTACCAATGTGTTTTTGTTCGTTACCTTTTTCTGTAACAACGTATTGATTGTTTTTTATATATACATACATACATATAAATATATATATATACATATATATATATATATATATATATATATATATATATAAATAGTTTATAGACCGGTAAATAACATAAGATCATTCTAATTTCGATAAAGCAATAAGTTTCTAAAAGAAATTAGTAAATTCTTATGTAATATGTACTCTAATTCTTGAGCTTTGGACCAAAATTTGTAATTTCATTAGGTTCCTAACTAGCTACAGCTAAGAAACTTTTCACAGTATCCTAATACTTTACAAGACTCATAGAATATTCTTACTTTCCCAGAAGGGATCAGTAAATTAAAGTACGTCCTTTGCACAACAGATGTTTTATTGCTTTTGGTTCACGAGAGTCACTTTAAGCGGTTCACGAACACACGTGGTACTTACATAGTTTGGGCTCAACTCTGAGCACTATTTTCCACCACTAGTCACACTTTCACTATGACTTCACTTCATTTTTCCTCACTTTTCTCTTTTTCCTATTTCTTCGTAATCTTTTCTTAGCTCCTAGTTCTCCAGCTTCAAAAATCCGAAACTTTTTCTGGAAAATGTTGTGTTCCTCTCTCATTCTGGCAATTTTCGAGGAACTGTTCTTGTCGTTGTTGTTTTTGTTGTTATTAATTGTCATACGTTGGTAACTGTCTTAAGATGTTTCAAACGTACCATTTTGAATTATTATTTTTGGTGTAAAGACGTTACACACTCTCCACTACTCAACAATATGAAGTACAAGGATGAAAAGTAGCATAATCGTAAGAAGTCATCATGTATCACTCTAGGATTAATGTACTTTTCCGTAATAGATTTTTTTTTAGATTCGTGTCTGTGGTTGTGGAGTTCATATTACATCTTACAGCGTAACCTGCTAGTATTCTCATTAACTGATTATGCTGACTTTTGCAAATTCATATGCACGAAATGACGATTCAAGACTACTTATAAAGGTTTATTGGTATAAAAGTTTGCATGATACTTTATAATATGAGTGTATAAGAGAGATACTAATTTTCCAGTATACTAAAATTAGAGCCCTTTTGAAGAAACCGGCAACCAAGATCAGGGTTAGGCTAGCCTATTCACGCTTTAAAATAAAAAGAACGGAGTTGGTGGTCTCAGAGAACTCGTAACTCGTCAGTCCTATACCTAATCTCTTGACCGGTAAGAGACCCATATCGAATTGTCGTCCTACCAGAGTTTTAGAGTGACAAGAATAGAGAGTGCATTATGGTTCATGGTCTATTAAATTTATACTATTTATATTCAATACCATGCTCGTTCTACGTAGCTTATATAAAATGATCGCGACAATCATATGTAAATAATCGGTCATTGCGAACGTTATCTTGGTTATGTTCCCCTAGCACGTTTGGACTTTAGTTAGTAATAAAAGAAACATTTGTATGTATTTATGTTATGATGAAAAACTACTTTGCACTAACCTAGTCAAGGTTACAAACAACTTGACCTTAACGATTTTATTTTGACGACACGGTTGGCTCAATTTGTAGTGATCCTACTTGCTTGAGAGCGGTCGCGAGTTCGAGTCCCGCTGGGAGCATTCATTTGTGTGATAAATACGAATGTTTGTACTCCAGTCAAGGGTGTTTATATTTATAATATGTATGTATTTAAAGTTATATATGTGTAGTGTAGCAACTATCTAGTATCCATAAGGTAAGCCTCGTAGCTTACCATGGAACTAGATGGTACTGTGCGTGTATTTAAATGTCCTAACATATTTATTGATTATTATTTATTGTAAGTACTAAAATGAGTAATAATGTGGA
This sequence comes from Fabriciana adippe, assembly GCA_905404265.1. NCBI lineage: Eukaryota > Metazoa > Arthropoda > Insecta > Lepidoptera > Nymphalidae > Fabriciana > Fabriciana adippe. The sequence continues at coordinate 1,940,489 of FR989988.1, forward strand.
TATTTGAAGATATCATTAATTATAATTCAAAAATTTCTTAGAAAAATCGTAAAGCAAAAAATATATAATATACAGACGAACATAGAACCTCCTCCTTTTTGGAAGTCGGTTAAAAAGGTATTTCTTATTGTCTCTATAGCTATAGTTTTTCTACTATATTGTTCACACCCCATCCCTCTTACAGTTTCCAACATTTTAAGGTTGCCTGGAAGAGATCGCTGTTTTAGCGATAAGGCCGCCTTTTGTACATAGCTCTTTTTATATTTTTCTTGTACAATTTTTCTTTTGTGGGTGTACAATAAAGAGTATTTATTACTATTATTATTAGCTTCATGTACTGTGAACAGACTAAATTGCTAGCAAAATTCAGTAATAGTAATAGCACGAGTACATTCCAGGTGACATAACTAGTATTGCTTTCTAGTCGGCTGCATAAAGCAAGTCTGACGCCAGGCGCGATAACAACCAGCCTGTTTTCAATTACACGTAATTGTGGTTTGTAATAACGGAGCGCAATTTTGTTCCGAACATAAATAATGTTTGTTTTTTTTACTTCTAAACGATCTTTGTTGTCTCTTGATATATGTTTATTGGGCAAAGTTAATTTGAAATATTAGTATCCTTATGTTGGAAGATACCTGGCTTATTATATTCAAAAAATTAGTCGTTTTTCCACGTTTTGCTCGGGTTTCGCTACGTTTTGTATAGATAGAGATAGTTATAATTGTGAGGGTACCTTAAGAAATGGACATATGCTATCGCGGACTATTCTGTAGGCCTTTTTAAGACCTACAATTTTCTAGTACATTGTATTGATGTGCCTCTAAACATTTAGCATCGTTAGCCGTGTGATCGTATGAAAATACTTTTTTGACAGAACAACGTCTAGGCTCAATCATTTTGTACAAAATATTTACAATTTATATACATAGACTTTGTTCGTTTATTGTTGCGTGGTTTAGAAGAAATAAGTGAAGAAACAGACAGATGCAGACAGCGATTTTTTTATACTATATATAGATGTAACTACTTTAAGAAAATATATGATTAACTATCTAATTTCCTATCTTTTTGTTTCAGGTAAGTTTCCATGATCTTTAAGAAACGTAACACCCTTTAAGGCATGTCTCGTACATGTTATACATAAAGGTATATGCAGTAAGTAATTTTATCTCATATTTTTTATTAAACTTCAACCAAGATTTACACGTTGCGTCATTATTCAAAATCTGTGACTTACCCACTCTTTAAGGCTGCCCTGAGGTATGCATATTTAATGTTCCTACGAAGACTCGAGTTAAGAAACTTATTTTTTAGGAAAACTTCGTCCCGCCGAGTATATTTACCCGAAGTGGTGCACGAAATTATTTAAACTTAAAACCGTTGCAAAAGTTAGCGCTAATAACTGGACACAACTTCGGTTTACTTTACAAAAGTTTACCGGAAACATTGAATTTGCATATTTATTCGGATGTTGTTTTAATACTGATTTTAACAGATTTTCGAATTAGCTTTCTCTTAGTACTTCTATTTATTGATTGTTAGGAAGGCTATTTTAATAATTACTTAAATAATTTCTTCTTTTAAATAAGAAAAGTACATAAACAACTTTTCTCAAAGTTCTCCCAAAGCTCCCAAAGTTTTTTTATGACATCTATATGGGGACATATTAAGGTATGCAAAGTAATATCTTTGACAGCTTCATTATAAAATAATTCGTTTTATTTAAGATTAAAATTTTAAAATGACAATTTAGTTAAACATTAATTACAAATAATTGATTTAGACCACTGCAGTAAAATTACTTTACAATTTTGAAACCGTTGTAATCTATACATATAATAAAACTGTAGAGGTCGAATGTCTGTACATAGAAAAAAATGCTAAAAACCGAGTCAGGGGGATATATGAAGAAAAAAAAACAAATCCAGTTTTTGTTTTCAACTTTTTGTTTCTCTATCTGCTTGTCTGTTGAAATGTTGAACTGATTTCAATGAAATTTTGCATGGTGGTACCTTATATTCCCGGTCAATATTTTAGATAGTTTTCATTACGGAAAATTAAAGAGTTCCCGTGGGATAGTTAAAAAACTATAGTAACTTATACAGCTTAGTACACAACAACTTATGCACCTAATTTAGTAAAACTTGGCATGCTTATTGATACTTTATATCGGAAAAGTGTATGGTTCCCGTGGAATAGATTTGTTTTTGTTTTCCTAGAGGCGAACCCGAGCGAAGCCAGGGTGAGCCGCTAGTTCTTATTATATTATTTATAAATTAATTAAAGTCCAGACGTATTAAAAGAAATTAAGTAAAAAAACATTCGTAGCAACGTAGCACACCAATATTGCTACGAGCTTTATAGAATAACATTTCATCTACAGCGGAAATCGTACCTACTATCAACTTTACTTGGTACCGTATCGTATCGAATATAAAAATACTTAAGTAACATTTGAAGTCATTAAAAACTTTAAATAAAACTATTTTAATCAGATTTTATCTCGATTTTATTTCTTAGTTTCACGACAGAAACCATTTGCATCGCGACCATGTTCGCTGTAAAATCCGAAAAAACAGTTTTATTGAAAGTGTCAAAAATTCACGAAAATCATAAAAATATCAATAAAAATTCTTCCCACTCGCTAGCGAGTATTTAAAACGGTTAATCGATAGTCGCTAGCGAGTAGGTAACCAGTGTTTACGAAGTCTATTGTTTAAACCCTTTAATATCGGTAACGGTGGCGAGTTTTACCGCGCAATACATTAGCACTATTAACGTTATGCCATTTCGTAGAATTTCGTTGGAAATATGCTATGGCTCTATTTGGTTTGTCGATTACGATGTTAAGACTTTTAAATGAATTTTCTTTGTATTAACCATTATTATTGTTTGCCACAATTACTAATCTATACGTATAATAAAATTCTAACCAAGCCGAATCTGTACATTATTTTTTTTTTTAAAACTTATTGAAATAGACATTATTATCGAGACTGAGGCCGAATCTATAGTTTTTAGAACTTTTTTCTGTCTGTCTGTGACCGCATCACGGAAAAACCACTAGAGGGATTTTGATGAAATTTGGTATGATGATAACTGGTTATCCGGGTCAAGATGTAGGATACTTTTTACTGCGAGAAAATATCTTCTCTTTGAAAAATCTATGCCAAACATCAAAAGGTAAATAGGGACGAACCCGAGAGGAGCGCGGGTGAGACACTAGTTATATATAAAAGCAGTTTTATTGAAAGCTTTAAATACGTTCTTCCGAGCTTTTTAGTAGACTGACAGTGCTAAACATATATGTATTTATCTTGATTCTCATTAGATCAGGTGACTGGTTTTGTTTTGAACCTTTTTCCTACTACTATTTTACCCTCGAAAACTTAAGCACTCCCATATATCTAATATAAATTCAAATATTATTCAACTTTTTACAATATGTCCTTATTCTTTATTTCTTTTATTATACTGTATAGTTTTATCTAAAAAGTTAATGTATCTCGTTGTTTTCTTACAAATAAACCACCAAACCAGTAGTTTATAATGCTTATCACTAGAGAAGTGATAAGCGGCTTTAAATTAAAAACACGTTTAAACGTTTTGCTTATTGTTTTGAACGTTTTAAAAAAGCGCTATTCGTTGAAACGCTTTTTCTAATCGTTGAAGACTTTTAAATAAAATGAAGACTTAAGTGAAAGTCATAACGACAAGTGTCGAAAAAAAACGATCTATGGTTGCCGGTTCGTTGTGTTGTAAAAACACTTACAAAATTGATACGTTTTCAATTCTCCAGAAATATTACGTAAACAAGTACAATGTAATTTAGCCGGTTAATATAAAACGAATCCATTTGATGTTGAGTGAGTCTTATGAAGATAGAAATAAGGTTGTTAATCTAATATTTATAATTTTTATATTAAGTCTTATGTGCTTAGAAATGAGGTCCAATAATTAAATTTTATTTTGAGTTTTATTAGTATTGTCATAAGGTTACTTTTCATATCATCTATCTATACATATAATAAAATTGTAACTGACCGCTGTCTGTACATGGAAGATATTTGAGAAAAACTTTTATTGGGGATCTTTATTAACGCAATAGAACCCAAAACAACGATTTTTTGTTTTTTGTCTGTTTGTCGGTTTGTCTGTGCGTTTATGCACGCTAATCTTAGAAACGGCTTAACCGATTTACGTGCGGTTTTCATTAATATATTGTGTAAGCTTCACTTAACATTAGCATTTGTTATATTTCAATCGGTTCCTAAATAAAAAAGTTATGTCAATTTAAAGAATGATCGTATAATATACTGTTTAATTTCTTGGAATGAAATCTGCTTGAATACGAAAGCGTTCTTTCGCGCGGTTTAGCGCTTTTTTAAAAAGCATGCTTTTTCAAGCGCTCATCGTTTAAAAGCTCACGTCTACTTATCACTAATTTCCTTCTTATTATTGAAAATAAAAATATACCAAACATATTTTTAAGTACATTGCCGTATTTTTTAAATAATTAGATTACCACTTTCTCATTTAACACTTTCATTCAATTTTCTTGCAGTATTTTTCAAATAAAAAAAAAATAACTTGAAAACATTTGTGCGAAATAAGTTTTGAGTTCCTTCTGTCCGCATTCACTCTTGAGACAGCAGAATCTTTAGTTTAAACTGAGAATATATTTCCATATTATTCCTCTTACATTGTATTTTTCACTCAACATAACATAGCAGATCTTATGAAAGTTCGCGTCAGTAGAAAAATCTTTGAGATTCAGTACGTTATATTTAAACGTATTTTCTTTTCATTTGTAAGATACTTGAATTGTTGTGAAGAATTCAGTTATTTTTTAGAATATCTTTCAAATTTAATAAAGATGTCACAAATCTTTATATTAAACCAGATACCAGTCTGAAAATATAACTAAAAGTGACTAAAACGAGCACAGTTTCATATAACAAACTTTTATATGCACTATATGGATTTAATTATTGACAAAACAAATATAAAACAGTTTGCAAGGGTTACTCAGATATCCATACTATCACTCCCAAAAATATTAAATACTAGCGACTCATGCTCGCTTCGCTCGCGTTCGTCCCTAGGTAAGTTTTCACGGTTAGCTATGTTTATACATAAACAGTAGCTTGCTACTCCTAAGATATTCATTTAAATTATAAATATTAATAGTGCGTACGCCGTACGCGAATTTTGTTCACAATTTCATGGGTTTTAATTTTTTTTCGCGGAACCCTGATTCTTTTTCTAAAATAACAGTAGCCTAAGTTACTCTTTATAACATTAGTTATCTGCCAGTTAAAGTTCCATCAAAATCGGTCAAGCCGTTTCGGAGATTAGCCGGAACAAATAGACAGAGAGACAGACAGACAGACAAAAATTGTAAAAAATGTTGTTTTGGTATATGTACCGTGTATACATCCATATGCATTTTGTAAAAAGCGGTTATTTTGATATTACAAACAGACACTCCAATTTTATTTATCTGTATAGACTAGCGACTCATCCTCACTCCGCTCAGGTTCGCTCCTAGTTACGTTTTCACGTATAGTACAGATTTCTCAGAGATGAAATATTTTCTCGCAGTAAAAATCCAGCTATCATCACACCAAATTTCATCAAAATCTGTCCAATGGTTTTCCAACGATGTATTCCCAGACAAATAGACAGATAGACAAAAATTCTAAAAACTACAGATTCGGCCTCTGTATCGATAATGACTATTTCAATAAGATTTTCCAAAACATATATGTAATGTACAGATATGACTCAGAATTTTATTATATGTATGGATAAAAATATTTATATACATAACTCATATATCAATGTATAAAAAAACTTTAGTTTATTCATTACTGGTTCAAAAGTTATCAATTTTTAAACTAGATAAATATACATTTAATATCCAATTAGAGCATTCAATTGACATAAAATTCATCTATCAGAAAAATGTTTTTAAATGGATTGGAGAGTATTCGAAATTACTAATAAATACATAAAGTATCGTTAAAAGCTATCGAATAGTTTTTTTTCATCAGAAAACATGCATAATCATTATCCTAAAGTAAAATGTTATACGTATTATAAAAAATGTTGATTTTTATTCATTCGTGATTAATTTAGTTTAAAATATATTATCAAAAATATTTAAATTTAAATAATAGGGAAATTTAACAAGGGTATCTCAATTCTCTATGTTACAAAAGGTTTATAATATAAAAGGGAAAAGACTGTTTGTTAGTTCTTTAAACTTAACATTTCGAGTGAAATTCGGAATGCAGATAGCTTATATCTTATACATATCGATAACTAGCGACTTACCCTCGCTTCGCTCAGGTGCGTCCTTAGGTACGTTTTATTTTTTATGAGCGAAACCCTAATTCTTTTTCTAACATAAAAGTAGCCTAAGTTACTCCTTATAATATCAGCTATCTGCCAGTAAAAGTCTCGTTAAAATTGGTCCAGCCATTTCGGAGATTAGCCAGAACAAACAGACAGACAGACAGACAAAAAATTTTAAAATTGAGTTTTTTTATTTACTTATAAGAAAAACACCGTATATAATTCCATATGCATTTAGTATAAAGCTGTTATTTTGACATTACAAACAGACACTTCAATTTTATTTATCTGTATAGATTCGTTTATTGAAGTACCCGTAAAGATGTGGTTGCATGTCAGGCAAAAGTTTGAGAAAATAAAACAAAATCTATATATTTGAACTCCAAATATTCGTCTAAATTAAACTTTAAATAAAACTATATATTCGGCATTCTGTGATCTTTGGTTCCCGACGTTTCGAATACTTTACAGCAATCATGGTCACGGGAGAGACTAAGGTTTTAGATGTCTCAAAAATCATTATATAGTTGTTACAGACAGTGCCTATCCACAAAATTACAAAATGATTTCAAAAAATACAAAAATGACATTAAAGTACCTACCTTACAGTATTTGTTAATTTTAATTTTTATAAATCAAAATTAGCACTTCCCGCGGCTCCGCCCACGTTCAGATGATCAAAAACCAAATTCTTAGGTTTCACACATTAATATACTCTTACATATAACACTTTCATTGCGCACCGTATGCTTGGTAAATAATGGCAGTGATTGATAATGCCACAAAGGTTCCTCCGTTAATCTCATATTTGATTTAGTAATATTGCACTTTTTGTTTTAGCAATAACATTTATGTATGTTTATACTTCTGTTTTGTTTGTTTAGTTTTGGGCGATAAACTCTCAAAGTACGGAATTAATTTGAATTATTTTTTACTAATAGATAGCTATTGATTAATTTAATATTTAGCTGATTATTTAAATCACATAATGGTAACTTTTCTTAATGTTAATTTGTCGCAAAACAGGGATTGGTTAGCGCTAGTTAGTAATATTTTCCAAATCGATTTTCAAAAGAAAGTGTAATAAGTAAATAATTCTAAGAAAATGCTTTTTATTATTTCATATGGCTCGGCTAATATCATTAAAATCGTAAGAATTTTATGTCCTTTAAGCCTTTACCTTCCAAGAAATGGTGTCAAAAAAACTGAAAAAGTTGAGGTATAACAGTTCCTAAAATACTTTTGCAAAGTTTTTGAGATATGGAATATTTTTAGCTACCCGCTTTGTTAGTTTAACAGCCATTAACTTGTTTTCTACTTATTTTTACGGTTGATAAATGAGTCGATATTGCGGAAACGTAAATATTATTCGTATTATATTATTTTAGTGTTAACCTAACAAAACCTAACGTAAGTAATAAAAACAACACAGTATTTTGCTATACGAAACCTATATATATACCTACGATATAATGCGCGAGTTGGAGTACCTAGTAATTCAAATAAAGTCATAGACAGGTCATATCTGTACATTATTATTTTTTTGGATTAAAACTACGTATTTTAAAAACACATGGCGACATCTATTGTCAAATATCTAAATAACACATAAATAAATTTTCATCAAAATAACTATTTTAATGAATAAAATAGCGCTATTGATATTTCTTTTAAGATGAGTTTTTTTAATAGTTTTAACATATTAAGTTACCTTGCTAAAATGTTAATTGCATTGCTATGCATTGACCCGGATAACCTGCTATCACCATACAAAATTTCATCTAAATCCCTCCATTGGTTTTGCTGTGATGCGGTTCCGTACAGACAGACAGACAAAAAATCTAAAAACTATAAATTCGGCCTCTATATCGCTAATAATGAATATTTCTATAAGATTTTCCGAAAAATATTGAATGTACGGATTCGGCTTAGTTACAATTTTATTATGTGTATAGTTACTCATTTATAAAATCAAAAGTTTGCTTTAGTGATAATTTCAACACGGGCGGGGCCGCGGGTAATTTAGTAGTAGGTAATTCTACATACATTCATTTTTTTGGAATTAAAACTACGTATTTTAAAAACACATGGCGACATCTATTGTCGAGTATCTAAATACACATAAATAAATATTAATTAAAATAACTATTTTAATGGATAAAATAGCGCTATTGATAATTTGATTTTCAAGATAAGCTATTTTTAATAGTTTTTACCATATTTAGTAAGTTACCTTCCTAAACTCTTTACAGATAGTATCATCGTGGTTTTGTTCCAACCAGTTTTTGTATTTTTTCTCAGAAATTAGATATTTTCCCGCGATAAAAAGTATCCTATATGTTGACCCGGATAACCAGCTATCATCATACCAAATTTCATCAAAATCCTTCCAGTGGTTTTTCTGTGATGCGGTAACAGACAGACAGACAGACAGACAGACAGACAGACAAAAATTCTAAAAACTATAGATTTGGCATCTGCATCGATAATAATGTCTATTTCAATAAGATTATTCAAAAAAATTTTAATGTACAGATTTGACTTAGTTAGAATTTTATAATATGTATAGATGAATCCGCGAAAAAATCCGTAAGGTTAGTTGTATTTAAAATGTCATTTTTGCGTAAATCTAAGATTATATTATGCTCTAGCATTCTACATTATAATTTTGAGAAACGACTATTAATGATTTTTTTTAATATGTCGTAATCAACAACCATATTATAAAAATGAAAGATTTTCTCGGTTCACTCTTCTTTTGTGTATATTTCGTGGGATATTAATATAATGTTAAAATTGAATATTTTAAGTACACCAGCATTAACTTCACTACACTGAGGTTGTTTGCTGAATGAAGCGAGTGTGAATCGGAAGAACGTTATAAAAACACTTCATATAAAAAAATCATATGTTAAGTATAAATATTGAGTTCGATTCCCGCTGGGGGCATTCATTAATGTGATGAGCACGAAAGTTTACTCTAGTCATGGGTGTTTATATTTATAATATGTATGTATTTAAAGTTATATATGTGTAGTGTACAACTACTTGGTATCCATAACACAAGCCTCGTAGCTTACCATGGAACTAGATGGTGCTGTGTGTTAATGTCCCAACATATTTATTTATATATTTTATTTAGTGAACAAAGTTTCTCTGTGATTTGGAATTAAATATTCTTTGACGTAATGTATGTTACATTTAAAATACATCACATTAGATCCATCCATGTTCTTTCATGTCCCAATGAAAAAAGTATAAGTTATAAACACTTATTTACTTATTTACCAACAAAAAGCGAAGATGAAACAATTTCGATAAGAAACTTAATGTTTATTTAAATTGATGAAATATTGAGCAACTCTGGACCATTGTTATGTAAATTTGAGGGGAATTAGAAATTTCCAGATCACACCCTGTTTGATTAGGTCCAAGTAAACAGTTGACTTAAGTTAGACTTTTATTTAATATAGTAATTTACTTTTAATCTATACATATAATAAAATTATCACTGAATTCAATCTATACATTAAATATTTAAAAAAAATCTTATTGAAATAGTCATTATTATCGATACTGAGGCCAAATCTGTAGTTATTAGAATTTTTGTCTGTCTGTCTGAGAACGCATCACGAGAAAACCACTGGATAGATTTTGATGAAGTTTGGTATAATGATAGCTGGTTATCCGGGTCAACATTTACGATACTTTTTACTGCAGGAAAGTATCTCATCTCTGAGAAAAATTCTAAAAACAATAGATTCAGCCCCTGTATCGATAATAATGACTATTTCAATAACATTTTCCAAAAAATATTTAATGTACAGATTCAACTCAGAATTTTATTATATGTATAGATAAATAATATATTATTTCTTAATTTGTAGGCTAGTGAAGATAAGATATCCCTTTTATAATCAAAGGGTCCCCAAAGTAGTACTTGGGATAAGGGGACGCCCTTCTATTGACATTGTTTTGACGCAATGCAGTACGCGTACGCGAATTTGCTTAGCTCACCTGGCCTTATCTTCATTCGCCGAGATTGTCTTGTCACAACTTGATGGGGTAATAACTTTTTATAAACGAATTTATTTACTCCTCTATGGAGAGAATAAAAATGTTGTTAGTGTATGCTATTTTTATGTTATACAGTGTTTTGTATACAGTTAATGATGGTATCAGGTTCGATTTGTGTCATATATATTGCTAATATATAAATTGTTTTGGACATGTTCTTTAGTACACAAGAATTACTATATGTTATAAATTACAGTCTTCCATGCTGAGTTGGTGTTTGTTCAGGCTATCTCAGAAACTACTGTGCAAATTTTCGTACGGTTTTCACAAAAGGTAAAAGCGATCATCTAGACGAAGAAGGCTATAATTTATAAACATTCTTTAAATATAACCTAATATAAGGCTGACTATTAAAGATCAAAGACAATCAACAGACGAAACGAGAAATAGACTGTTTTTATTAACATCAACGTTCAAAATAAAATTACGAAAGCAACCTAATAAATAATCCGTTAAAACAGCTACCTTTTAAACAGCTATTATCCATCAATATATATTTTTTATATCATGTCTCCTTTTTGGAGTCGTTCGGAAGCAAACTTTAAACAAAGCCGGTGTATAGAATCAATTACCTGCCCATTGATGGGACAATTTGTCGCTAATCCCCGTACGAGCGATATTACCTTAATGATCTCGTCAGGAAGCGATAAGCGTTTAAGCCCGTTTAACGAGATATATAGAATATGTATAGACTAATGGGTGATGGAGAGCTTTTGATTAAAACTGACTTAGCTTTATTATTTTAGATAAATATTTTTTAGAATACATTTTTTCTAATTTCACTCAGTTCAGTTTTAAGGAAATTATAAATGGAGGGTGTTTATTTGTGACCTAAAAGTTATTTAATTAACACAATGGCTGAAAATTGGTGTTAGAATAAATGCAACTTGTTAACACCAGTATGTAACTAAAAATTTAAGAAAACTTAAAAAATGCACATTTTACCAACTCTAATGTATGGGGCTCAAACTCGAAGATTTTTCTAGTAGCCATTGAATCATGCCACTATCCTCTTCTTGGCTTCATTATCAGATCAAGACAATAGTAACAAATTGTTGTATAGTCATCAGGACTTCATATATTTTCAAAGTCGATATAATATCAGTAATGTATTGAGATAGAGATTAAAATCAACTCTTTGATCATAAACTTACAAATGAAGCTTGTAAAAGCTTTTAAAAATGTAAGCTCTTATATACCAGTAATCTAATTTGTAATCGGGCGATACAAAATGTTCAATATCCAACAGCACAAAACTAAAATTATTAATATCGTTCTCGATACGAACAATACATCAAATTGAACAGATGGGAATCAATCTAGATCAAAATATGAGTGCTTTTTATATCGCGAAAATATTCGAGTTCTGAGTTTTATTGTGATCGATGATCCGTCATGATGAAATATTTATGTATTCTGTAAACGTGCTAACAGTTTTATCCATTACTAGCGACTCACCCTCGCTCCGCTCCGATTCGCCCCTCATTACGTTTTAACGTTTAGTATAGATTTCTTAGAGATGAGATATTTTCCCGCAGTAAAAAGAATCTTATACATTAACACAGATAACCAGCTGTCGTCATACCAAATTTCATCAAAATCTGTCCAGCGATTTTCTCATGATGCGTTCCTAGACAGAGAGACAAAAAATCTAAAAACTAAAGATTCGGCCTTTCTATCGATAATAATGACTATTTCAATAAGATTTTACCAAAAAAATATTGAATGTACAGATTCGACTCATTTTTTTTTATATGTATAGATATGTACCTGCGACGTCATCTAGCGAACGGTACACTTTTGTTACGCTACTCATATGGGAAATAATTATTATTTACGATGAATTAGTTGGACTTTTATGTTAGCGCCAAGCTCTTTTGATTTATTACTATATTTTATATAAATGATATGTAATTAAATCAGTAGTTACCGTTAACGTCAGAAACAGAAAAAATAACTTTTACAGCAAAATATGAGAATAAATAAATTTACATACTTACTTTATTTATAAACCAGCAACTCACCCTCGCTTCGCTCGGATTCGTCCCTAGCTTGCTTCCCCATAAAAACTTCCATCCCCATTTTCATAAGGGATGATTTCCGGAATAAAAAGTATCATATGTCCATTCCAGGGTCTCAAACTATTTTCTAACCAAATTTCATCTAAATCGGTTCGGTAGATCCAGAAATTACCCCCTACAAACTCATGAACTCACAAAATCACAAACTTTACCTCTTTATAATATTAGTATAGATTAATATTATGTTGATAATTACGACCTTTTATATTGAAATTACATTCAATTAGCGCCATTTTTTGTCAAATTTTACCATTAACAGTAAACCTATGTGTTACTCCAGGTAATATTTAATCTATGTACTAAATTTCATGCAAATTTGTCAAGCCGTTTCAACGTGTAGAAACAACAAACATACATACACTTAAACTTTTGCATAATAATAGTGTGAAGTAGTATAGTCAATTAGAGCTTTCACTTAAAGCTTAGCGAAAAATATAAATACAGTGAAAACTTAGACATATGTACATAAAACTATAACTTATACAAAGTTACTTTGAAGAACTCGTTACAAAACGTAAAGAATAATTCCATCTAACGTACTTGAACGATGTAAAAAGCGATACCATGTAACGTAACAAAAGTCATGAAGTTCTATTTGAATCTTTTTATTTGTTCGGAAATAGAAGAGTGTTCCTAAAGGCTTACGCCTCGGTGTTCGCAGCTTTTGAGATAGTCCATACTTAGTGCAAACGAGCGTTTGATATGGGTTCGATGTATGGATACGGCATTTGTGAGAAATAAGCTTAAAAGTTTATTTTTTGATTTATTTAAAATTATTGATAGAACTATCACTTCGATAGTTTTTGTATACGGAAGTTGAGAACATTTGTAAATAAAAAAACTTAATAATATTGATTTTGTTATTGGTTAAAAATTAACTAAAATATTTGCTTTTGTCTTAGTTAAAATAACAAATTAATAAATAACTTTTCATTTGAAACCTAAAATTAAACTTTTATTTAACTAGTATATCTATACATATAATAATATATACATATAATAAAATTATAACTAAGCCGGATATGTAAATTAAATATTTTTTGGAAAATCTTATTGAAATAGACTTTATTATCGATACAGAGACCAAATCTATAGTTTTTATAATTTTTGTCTGTCTGTTGCCGCATCACGGAAAAACCGCTGGAGGGATTTTGATGAAATTTAGTATGATTATATATGGTTATCTGGGTCAACATATAGGATACTTTTTACTGCGGGAAAATATCTTATTTCTGAAAAATCTATACTAAACGTTAACGCGTAAGTAGGGACGAACCCGAGCGGAGCGAGAGTAAGTCGTTAGTTTCATATAAATTTAACATCTAGTGTTATGTATATTAAATAAATTTTGCTCATATTTTTAATAGGATAAAATCTATAATAGGAAAACATTGTATATAGTGTAATTTTATTTATTTTCAAAATACTTAATTTTAAAAGTAAAAACTTTCAATACATTTTATACCCACTAGTGCTAAAAGTTCCATCTTCGTGCCAAATTCTAAGATTCTAGGTCAACGGAAAATGTCCTATAAAACTTGATGACCACTAAATGTGTATGTTAGTATGAGAATAACCTCCATCATTTTTTAATCGTAGTATATATAGTTAGCATTTCTTTCAATACTAAAAATTATAATGCTTTGCTGAAAATAAAATATTTTCTTTTTGTTTTTTTTTTTTATATTACGCAGCTTGTATTCAGCCTTTTTCAACGTCCCACTGCTGGGCACGGGCCTTCCTTAAATATGAGGGGGCCATAGTCCACCATGCTGGCCAAGTGCGAGTTGGCGGTCTGTATGTCTTTAGAAAACTTACTAGGTTTTCTCAGACATGCAGATTTCCTCGCGATGTTTTTCTTCATCGTAAGACAAATGATAATCATCAAAGGTGCGAGACCCGAATTTGAACTCACTTCGCTCGATTTTCCAAGCCAGCGCGTTACCACTGGGCTACCACTACATAGCTTTTTTACGCAGCTTATACAACTATATTTAAAAACACAATAAATAATTTCAACACGTGAAAAAGCTCTGTAGGTGACACTGCTGCAGTATAAAACTGGAAACGTGAAAATTATAACGTTGTAGTATAATTATTTTTATGATGTAACTTTTTATAATATACATATTAGCTTTCGGAGCGAAACACCACCATTTCATATCATTCCCATCTCTATTTTTCTCTATTCGTGAGTAAAACTCTTAAAAAAAATCGGTCGTTTTTCTTCAAACCTTTACGATCTACCTACAGACAAACAGTTCAATTTCATTACTACTTATGTAATACTAGCTACTCACCCTCACTTCGCTCGGATTCGTCCATAGTGCAAAACAAAACAAATCTATCTCACGAGAACCGTACATTTTTCCGGAATAAAAAGTAACCTATGTGCTTTTCCAGAGCATAATCTATGTCTATGCCAAGTTTCATTCAAATCCGTTCAGCCATTATGGCGTGATTGAGAAACAAACGTCCATACAAACATCCAAAAATCTAAACTTTCCCATTTATTAATAGTATTCAAATTTTCTTCTTAACATTAAAAATAATCTAGCGCTTTCACCGCCTACTAGTGGATTAAGTCATAGTCTATCACGTTAGCGAAAGCTATAGGTTCTTTCATACATATACGATTGACGACACGTTTGGCTCAGTTTGTAGTGACCCTACTTGCTGTTCCAGCGGTCGCGGGTTCGAGTCCCGCTGGGGGCATTCATTTGTGTGATGAGCGCGAATGTTTCTACTCCGGTTATGGGTGTTTATATTTATAAGTACTGTATTTAAGGTTATATGTGTGTAGTGTATCAACTATCTGGTATACATAACACAAGCCTCGCAGCTCACCATGGAACTAGATGGTGCTGTATGTTAATGTCCCGACATATTTATATTTATTTTTCCATGCCGTTTTTATTAGTTAATAGAGTTAATGTTTATTGTAATGGAACTGCATTTTTTTCTCAAAATATCTAATTAATAAATTCAAGTCTGACATGATTATATTTTATACTAATGACTTATCCTTGCTTCGCTCGGGTACGTCCCTATGATTTTGTTAAAATTTCCATATGTTTTATTTTTTTGCGCGAAACTTTAATTCTTTTTCTAAAATAAAGGGAGCCTAAGTTATAAAGAATACTTTATAACATATTAACATCAGTCCCATCAAAATCGGGCCAGCCATTTCGGAGATTAGACGGAACAAACAGATAGACATACAAACAACAATTTTGAGATATATATTTTTTATAAGTACCGTATACTTTCATATGCATTTAGTAAAAAGCTGTTACTTTGACATTACAAACAGACAATAAATTTTTATTTATTTGTATATATATAATTTTCACTTTTCAAAAAACTTCAGCATTTATTTACTGTTAAATATTACATTTGAACGTTACACTGCTGATATGCAAAAATCCATAGCGATTCGTACTTTAAAACTCTTCCATTCGTACATAACACATACCTACAAAACCCAAAGCTCGTACCATCTTAAGAATCCACTAGGAAATCCCTTATAATTGTGTGAATTCAAATGCGAGATTTCGTCTTTACATCCAGTACCCTTAAGCGCTCTCAGAAATCCACAGGACACACCTAACTGTTGGGATCGTGGCAAATCTCTCGTGAAATTGACGCCACGACTCCATTTTCCTTACCCCGAGTTAGAGTGAAATTTTAAGCCTTCTGATTTTATTTTGCATAAAATAAATCTACGCGGCAAGTATCTAGTTTATTTGGATATTTTACAATTTTTGGAATTTTCCTACAAATGTACAGTTAAAATGATAAAATTAATGATATTTTCTTATTCTGCATAAGTGAGTTTGCTACGTGTATTTGACTTTGTAATGTCTTTTTATTTTGAGCGTGGTAACAGATTCGATTATCGCATAAGTATTTTAATGATAAAGAAAGTTCTAAGCTTATTAGGTTTCCTTTATCTAGAAAGCTTTGTCTAGTAAAACATTTAGCATTCTAACTTTGTATATTATAATTCAAAAATTATCATTTTCATTAAAATATGCATATATTTTTCATTGACATTCAAATAACAAAAAAGATTGTTGGTAACAATACGATCGGTACAAATAGGTTATATTCTTATTCTGAGAACGTGTGACGAACTGGTGTATTTGAGTAATGCATTTTACGGATCATTTGAATTGTGCCTTATGTTAGAAGAAACAGCGATATTTGAAAACTTTTTTTACTGTAGTGAAATTAAAAATATACTTAACTATATAATACGATTTAAGCTTAGTATAGAGATTTCAGAGATATTTTCCCGCAGTAAAAAGTATCTTATATGTTGACCCGAATAACCAGCTATCATCATACACATTAAAATCTGTCCATTGGTTTTCTCGTAAAACGTTCCCAGACAGATAGACAGACAGACCGACAAAAATTGTGAAATGTATAGATTCGGCCTCTGTATCGATAATAATGAGTAGGTATTTCAATAAGATTTTCCAAAAAAATTTTTATGTACTCAACTCAATTAGTTTTATTATATAGATTATATATAAAAACACATGTATACTAAATAATTATTGTACAAGTCATCTTCGCGTGGACTTGTAGCAAGAATGCTAGTTGCATTCCAACGCTGAATGACAATGCCGGTAGTTTGGGCAAACAACGAGTCAGCAAACAAAAATACGTAACATTGCGTCTTATCACCTCTACAGATGATAAGAGAACTTTTAAAACTGTCAATAATATATTACTTTGGCTTTATCTAATAACACTAATATTATAAACTAGCGACTCACCCTCGCTTCGCTCGGGTTCGTCCCTAGGTACGTTTTAATTTTTTTGAGCGGAACCCTAATTCTTTTTCTAAAATAAAAATAGCCTAAGTTACTTCTTATAATATCAGCTATCTGCCAGTTAAAATCCCGTTAAAATTGGTCCAGCCGTTTCGGAGATTAACCAGAACAAACAGACAGACAGACAGACAGCCAAAACAAAAATTTAAAAAATTGAGTTTTTCTTATAAGTACCGTATATAATTCTATATGCTATATTCTATAATTCATTATTATAAAGCTGTTATTTTGACATTACAAACAGACACTTCAATTTTATTTATCTGTATAGGTTAGTTAATTTTATTTTCTTATATCATAAAACAAGAATGTAACCTCAATTAAATGGGCCTAAGGCCTATTACTGATATTGAAATGAATTTTGAATTGTTTTCTTTCAAAATCTCAACAAGACTGACAGGCCTGAAGACAGCTTTTGTCCTGTATTTAAATATTCCAATGGCTAATTGTATTCTATGAACTAGTTGAAAAATAATATGAATGTAAAAGGAACACATATAGGTGTTTAGAAACGTAATATTTTTAAAGTTTAATGTGTCTTTTAATACTATACATACTTTTATTACTCAATAAAACTTTCTTGTTTCACAAAATTATTTGTTTAACAAAATCCCTTACAACTTTTATTTTTCAAAAATTTTCACAACCAATATTTCATTAAAATTACACTTCTACAAAGAAAACAATAATTATATTGTTGGGTCATTAACACACAGCACCATGTAGTTCCATGGTAAGCTACGAGGCTTGTGCTATAGATACCAGACAGTTGATACACTACGTATATATAACTTTAAATACAGCCATATTATAAATATAAGCACCCATGACTGGAGCACAAACATTTGTGCTCATCACACAAATGAATGCCCCCAGCGAGACTCGAACCCGCAACCGCTGGCACAGCAAGTAGAGTCACTACAAACTGAGCCAAACGTGAGAAATGATATGTTCATCTAATATATATAAAAATCTCGTGTCACGGTGTTCGTGGTCGCACTCCTCCGAAACGGCTCGACCGATTTTAATGATTTTTTTTGTATATTAAGTAGGTATGAGTATAGGTCGTAAAGTATTTTTCATGTAGGGTCACTATAAACTGAACAAAACATCAAGAAAATCCCAGTTTCAACTAGACTGTTTTATTTTTCTTTACGCCAAGTACAAATCATCTAGCTGGCAGTCAGAACGCGGGCAAATTACTGCGATCAATTTCGGAACCCCCGGGATTTGCAACTGTACGGCAATCTTCGACTTGTCATTGTCACAAACGATGGACACAGAATGGAGTGCGGTCTGCTCGTGATTGGTAATTCCGTGTGATTTATCTTCTGATTTGCATTGTTTTGAGGATAACCTACTTGGTGATATTTCATTTGGATATTCTTTTCAGCTATTCGTATTTATACGCAAGGAACAAGATATTTATTTTCAACAATCGATATTATTTAGAAAAAACAAAAAATAATAGAGATAAATCATATGTTTTGATTGTCATGTCGATATTACGTTATTTATAATATACTATTTTTACATTTAAGGCAGTTGTAGGCCAGTGAAAATATACTCGCTTGGAAAACCAAATTATTTAAGTTTAAACTCTAACAAATCTTTGTTACTTTTACATGTCAAGGAAAACATCGTGTATCTGATCTCTAACATGTCTAACAGAGATCCTAAACTATTCGGAAGACATATAAAGTACATGCATTTGGTCAACGTGTTAAAACAGAGAGATCACGCCCCCTCGTATTTAGGGCAGACTCTTGCCCAATGTTGAGACTTTAGAAAGAATCGAATTACATAAAATATAATATGTTTATTATACACTAGCGACTCACCCTCGCTTCGCTCGGGTTCGTCCCTAGCTTGGATATAGTAAAATAGATATAGTATGTTATCCTTAAGAGATAGACATATGCCATCGCGGACTTTTTTGTAGACCTTTTTAAGATGTACAATACTGTACCAAGCCAGCGTTTGCAATGTAAGCGCAAAAAAAATGTGTTTATTTACGACATCACATTAGATACCTCTAAAATTATCAGTGTTTCTCTACTATATTATGCATGTATTATACATATAAACCTTCCACTTGAATCACTCTATCTATTAAAAAAGCCGCATCAAAATCCGTTGTGGAGTTTTAAAGATCTAAGCATATATAGGGGCAGACAACGAGAAGCGCCTTTATTTTATACTATGTAGTGATTTTTTAGTTTTTTTTACTTACCTTTTAAAATTTTTGAGGCAATGACTTTGTATTTATACACGACGTTTAATACAATTGCTTTTCATATTCTTAGTGTGGAGTCGTTAAGTGAATATATACATACAAATCGGGACGTTATATCTCTTGCGTAATATTTCGTGAATATTTATTTTTAATATTCATTTCTTCATGTATTTATGGGAATTTAATCATCATAATTTATATTTTATATAATTATGGTAACGGTAATATAAACCCCATAGTAAAATTATTTTACTACATATTATAAAACAAAGTCCTCCGCTGCGTCTGCCTGTCTATCTGTTCGCGATACACTCAAAAATTACAGCACCGATTTTCATGCTGTTTTCACAAATAGATAGAGTCGTTCTCGAGAAAATGTTTTAGTATATTATTTGTTATTTTTTTGAATACATTGGCTAAAATATAATGATATTTGTTGGAGGTCTCGGAAAAAAATAAGCCGTCTGTAAGCTTTCAACGAAAAGGCTGCCTAAACCCTTTGAGATAACAAAATAATGTATGGTGGAACTGTGTACCTTATATAAATCTACAGAAAAGTCCGCGATGGCATATGTCTATCTCTTAAGGATAACATACTATATCTATAATAAACGTTAAATATAATTTCCTATACCTAAAGCTCTTATCGCCAGCTTTTACAAAAGATATATCCCAGCAAAGAATGTTGATAAACTTAATAATATCTACAATATTTTCAAGAGAAGAATTCTTTTACTTCAATTGAACAAACCAAATCTTATTTTATAAAAGCTCAAGTGACACGTTCTGTAAACTACGTAAATATCAAACCATTCGCGGTTTTAGAAATAACTTATGATTCTTATAACGACAATTTCTCAGCTGTCATCGTCTAACCATAAATTCTTTGAATGCAGGACCTGCAACACTTGTGCGCGATCGCGACAGGAATAAAAATTTCACTCGCATCCTACAAATATAATAAATGTGAAAGTATCCATGTTGGTATGTTTGTTTCAACAGAATTTACACGAATATATAAATAACTAGTGA
Organism: Fabriciana adippe; assembly: GCA_905404265.1. NCBI lineage: Eukaryota > Metazoa > Arthropoda > Insecta > Lepidoptera > Nymphalidae > Fabriciana > Fabriciana adippe. The sequence goes on from FR989988.1 coordinate 1,961,122, forward strand.
CTCACCCTCGCTTCGCTCGGGTTCATCCCTGGATTGCTACCCAAAACAAACTTTTTTTATTTTTTTTTTGGTTTTAATTTTTTTTTCGTGGGACCCTATTTTTTTCTAAATAAAAGTAGCCTAAGTTACTCTTTATTACATTAGCTATCTGCCAGTGAAAGTCCCGTCAAAATCGGTCCAGCCGTTTCAGAGATTAGCCGGAACAAACAGACAGACAGACAGACAAAAATTGTAAAAAATGTTGTTTTGGTATATGTACCGTGTATACATCTATATCTATTTAGTAAAAAGCATTTATTTCGACGTTACAAACAGACACTTTAATTTTATTTATCTGTATAGATATACTAAAAATACTTACCAATTTCGTTGGGAGCTGTAATTGAGGTGGTGGAAAGGAAAAAAGGTGACCCATAATGAATAGGTCTTTAAAAACGTTGCTCAAAATCTTAAAGAAGTTAAAATTTCAAAACTGAAAGTTATGATTTTTAAAAGCAAATAGCTTAAATACATCGTAGTAACTGACCTGGATCTAATGTGATGTATTATAAATGTAACATACATTACGTCAAAGAATATTTCATTCCAAATCACAGAGAAACTTTGTTCATTAAATAAAACATATAAATAAATATGTTGGGACATTAACAGACAGCACCATATAGTTCCATGGTAAGCTACGAGGCTTGTGTTATGGATGATACCAGATAGTTGATACACTACACATATATAACTTAATACACACATATTATAAATATAAACACCCATGACTGGAGTACAAACATTCGTGTTCATCACACAAATGAATGCCAGCGGGACTCGAACCCGTGATCACTGGCACAGTAAGTAGTGTCTACAAACTGAACCAAACGTGTCGTAGATAAAAAGAATGACTGAATCTGCGGTTAAGTGCTAGTTTCTAATAAATTTTCAAATAGACGTACAGTTGTTTCGTATTCAGAGTGGTGAGGATTTCCTACAATAAGATCATGTTACAAAGGACATAGCTTTGCATATCTAGAGATCGGCGTTTGTTTTGTTGTGGACGTTTTTCGCTCGGTACCGCTGTTTTTCCTTCTGTTAGTGGGTTGGTTTCTAGTTGAAGCGAGTTTTGTGGCTTGCAGCAAAGTTTGTTTTGGTTAGTTAGAAAAGTTAAAGATAGATAAAATGTTATGTATTTAAGCTGTTTTATAAAATTTGCAATAACAACTTAAACAGTTTTTTTTTTATAGCTAAGAATGTTTTTGAGTAAAATATATAATTTTGTTGTCTTAATGAGGGTTCTAAATATGCGGAAACAAATCATAAAACATAAAATTAGATATAGAACTCCACACAATTAGTGAGGGGTGATAAAGAAATTTAAATGTACATAATATTATACTTGTGACATAAGGCATTTGATAAGTTAAAACATAACACGAGGTAATTTCCGCTTTTTATATGGACGTTGGTTTTTTAATTTGTCAATCTAATATATTATCCTAGCCTACTATCCTACTAATATTATAAATGCGAAAGTTTGTGAGGATGTCTGGATGTCTGGATGTATAGATGTATGGATGTTTGTTACTCTTTCACGCAAAAACTACAGAATGGATTTTAATGAAACTTTACAATAATATAGCTCATACATCAAAATAACATTAACAAAATCTACTTTTTATCCCGAAAAAATGTACGGTTCCCGTGGGATAGATTTGTTTTTGTTTTACTAGAGCTAGTAGGTACTACATAAAAGCAACAAAAATGTGAAAAAAAATCTCAATAAATGAAAAATTAAATATTTACGTTGTACATTTTTCATTTGATGATAGCAAACCAAAAATTAAAACCGATTATAAAAATGAATACAGACTAACATGTTTATTAACATCGTTATTTTTTCATTAATGATAACTCAATTTTGGGAACTTTACATGTTATCGTTACATGTTATTCTTTTTATTAACTTTCAAAATTCTAAAGACATTATCGTTTTAACTATGAATTTAAAATTTTCTATTAAAATAAGAACAGATTTTTCATAAAATTAGAGGTTTTTAAAAATTTATGATTTATTGTAAAATGCTTTGTTTTGAGATGTTCGTCTAAATATTCCTGTTAGAAATTGTGTGAATAAAAAACTTCTCTTAAACTTGTCCTTTATGGTTTGGTGATACAGAGCCCTAATTTCGCAAATCAAACTCGCATTTCACCGATTTATTAATTTCATCATCTTTCATATATTAAACTCTCTTTAGTAATTATCTAATATATACATATCTTGTATCACAGTGTTTGTGGTCGCACTCATCCGAAATGCCTTATATGAAAATATTTTAACGATTTTTTTGTATATTTGCTAGGTATGAGAATAGATCGTAAAGTATTTTTAACCCTCCTACCCCCCCCCCCCCCCCATTTTTCAATCGCGATTTTAATTTTTTTGTATGAACAATATTATATAAATACATGGCAACGAACCCGAGCGAATCGAGAATGAGTCGCTGTATAACATAAAGCCAAATAGTTTTTTTTGTATATGTTTTTTTATAACGCGGGCGTAGCCGCGGGTTCTACTAGTATAAAGATAAATATATTCAGATTACTAAGTACACTAGACACTCATCAAACGTGGCAGATATCTAAAACTAGATACTTTGAACCTTAATATCTTTAAAAGATGATTATTCCTAGATATTAGTATGTAGTAGGCAGTTCGATTCTTGCAACGTCAAGTTTTCACAGTTAAAATGTACGTCTATCATTAAGAAAAGTTGCATTAATATTTTTTAAGCTCTTCTTATTCTATCCTGTATCTCGTAGGAACTATTTTATTTGTCGCAGTTAAATCTAGCTTATTTTGTCATTAACATAATCAATCTGCTTTTGTCCACTGCTGGACATACAGATCTCCTATGGCATTCTTATTATACATATATACACAATTTATATTATAGCTATTTTTCCTCCTCAACCTTCTATACGCTAGTAACAAGCTTATTTTTTTGTTTTTCTCGAGATTTGTAAGTACAAATAGACATACATATATTCTTTTTATGTCAATACCACTATATGTAAGCTATATACGTATTATTAAAATTACCATATGAATTTTCTACGTCGAAACGTTTTAAAATTAAAGAAAGTCATCTCATTATTCATATCTATGCACATAATAAAATTCTGAGTCGAATCTGTACATTAAATACTTTTTTGAAAATCTTATTGAAATAGTCATTATTATCGATACAGAGGCCGAATCTGTAGTTTTTAGAATATTTGTCTGTTTGTCTGTCTGGGAACACATCACTAGAAAACCACTGGATAGATTTTAATGAAATTTGGTATGATAAACTGGTTATCTGAGTTAACATATAGGACACTTTTTACTGTATTAAAATATCTCATCTCTGAGAAATTTATACTAACCGTTAAAACATACCCGGTCGAACCCAAGCGGAGCGAGGGTGAGTCGCTAGTTTATTTATAAGTAATTAGATTTACGAAATTTAATATGAAAAGATTTTCACACTTAATTAGTAACACCTCCCGCTGCTGTTACGGCAGCGCCTTTAAAATATACCTAGTAAACGCCCTCCGCGTGACACTGTACGCCAAAGTTGTTCCATAAAAGCTCTTTTGCCTCTCTACCTTTCCTTTGGCATTTTGTAGACGGTACATTTTTATGTTAGTTTCATAATTTTTATTCTATATTCTCGATTTTATTAACTAATGTGATTATAATCACATATGTTTTTTTATCTATATGTAAAGAAGGTATTATATCAACATACGTTTTTTTTAACACGTATTGCTTTAAATTTTTGTTTTTTCCGCCTGCATTGCTATTTAATTCTTTTTCTAATTAATCGCCTCTTAGTATACCTACTACCTTTACTTTATAATATTACTAGCGGCTCACCCTCGCTCCACTCGGGTTCGCCTCAAAAAAAAAACAAACATATCCTACGGGAATCGTACATTTTTCTGAGATAAAAAGTAGCCTATATGTTATTCTAGACTATAATCTATCGCTGTGCCAAATTTCATCGAGATCCGTTTATTCATTTTGGCGTGAAAGAGTAACAAACATCCATATTCATAAACTTTCACATTTGTAATATTTATACAGATGTAATAACATGAGATCATATGACTTATAAACATAACAGATTCCAAATAATACGTACGGAAACAGACAGACTGACAGAAAAAAAATGTCAGAAATCCCAGCAAAAAATATATTTTATTATCTTCTATATGAATGAAAATGAATGTTGGTAAGCGCATAACTCAAAAATGGCTGGACAAATTAGGCTAATTATTTTTTTTGTATGTTCCTTAAGGTCCACGGAAGGTTTTAATACTTAAAAAAAAAAAAAACTATATCCATGTTACTATATCCAAGCTAGGGACGAACCCGAGCGAAGCGAGGGCGAGTCGCTAGTAGTACATAATAACTAATATATCGAATTAAAAATATGCCTTATAGTTTTATTTAACGTTACAAAAATCATTATAATAATATTCGCAATAGGGAACAGTAATGAATCAAGGTTTCTCTCATATCTAAGTTAGTTTTATGTTAAATACAAACTCGTACATTTTGATTTAAAAGGTTTTCAGGAAAAAATCACATCAGAAAATGCTTAACAAGAGCAAACGGATTTTCTTAATCAAAATTAACTGTATTATTTTTTAAACTTAACACTAACGCCACAATTTCTTAAACACGTATTGAATCTAATTTCCCTAACTCAGTTTTAAAACTCCAGGTTCCTTCTCGTTCGACGATTGAATAAAGGGTGCTTTGACAAAAGGTGCATGGGAACTCACAAATGTTTGCTTCCGAGCCGTGTCTGCCGCTGGCTTTTGTACGTTTTGCCGACTTTATCGATTCTGTACTTAACTTCTCGCATAATAAGGACTTCCATTTATATAAAGGAAGATTATCTTATGTAAAATAGGTTAAATCTGCTCTGTTAATGGAATTTATATTATTTTTAAAGTATTTTTCCACTGTTGTCGTGATTTTCGAGATTTTGTATTTAATTTTCAAGATTTTTGCGTCTCTTTTTATTAAATAAAGTTGAAGTTAATGTTTTTACGTGAACTATGCGTTTAAGTACCTTCATTTTGAATTGTGATTTGGTATGCTATAAAGTTATTGCTGGTTGAAATTCGAGTCTCGATTGAAGTAATGAATGAGGAGGAAATTAAAAAAAATATCACATTAGCTTAAGATGTACTGTAAATAATTATATATTAAATAATGCAAATTTTTATGAAAAATCTGCTAAATTCTAGATATGAGCAACAAAGTCTAAGCATCCCAAACTTATATTCGAAAATTTCGTATTTCATTCAGTGCTTAATTTTTAATTTGTGTAATTTAGATCTTATGAATAACAAAAATGTCCACTTTTATGAAAAGGATGATTTAAAGGATGATTTAAAAGGATATTTAAGCTCTGCAGGCGGTGTTTTATTTCAAAAGTAATTCAATTTTAGGCATATTGTAATTTATAATCTTTGACCAATATGGGGTTTCATTAGCTTCCGGCAATCTAGCGGTCGCGAAATCAAGAAACGCACTAGGTGGCGGCCCACTTCGGTGGGCGGTGTGCCATACGGGTTGCTCCTGGTACTTCTCTGATAACAGAGTGGACTGTTGAAGCCACCCCATGGTTATAGTGGTCTGGCTCAATGGACCTGCCGTCGGGGCGTCGTGGTTGAGTGCGTAAATAATCCTGCAAGGCCCCATTGTGACGGGGGAGGCTCCGTTGGGTTTTAGTGGGTAGTACTGGTTTTGCCGGTAACTCCCTCATTACCACCTATATGTATGCAGGCGGTATGCCTAAATGCATTTCCCAACGTTACAAAAAAACCTGTTCGGATTTGTTTTTTTTAAATGCAGTTATTATTATTTTTTTTAAATAATAGAATGTTCTCTTAAGTAAAATTTGATAACTTCAATATTTAAAGTAATTTTCTTCCAAGTCCCATCCATTTGTTCCATTCTGTATAGCCAGGAAGAGAGAGAGAAAGAGAGAGAGTATTAGGAAGAATGAAAAATATTTAATGAAATAATATTAAAGAAATCTCTTGTGGAATATGATTTACTTCTATAATATTAAATTTACATTACCTGGTCGAGGACAATTGGTAAAGTGCCAAGGTTGATTCGATTGGCAATAAGTTCCATTTCAAAGTACTTCGCACACAGAAAGATGTTTTTCATTGGGCGGTAACGAGATCGGATAGTGCCTTTGTAAGATATCGGTTAGATGGAATTTGACTTTAAAAATGTTGAAATTTTATACTAATAATAAAAGCTATTTTAATCAAATAATATACGAGTAATAATTTATAATGATTTATATGTGTGAAATTCTTAGTTATTGCTTGAGTAATACTTATTATTACTTAGTGCACTAAGTTGAAGTCTAGATTTTCTAATGAGATCTAGATTCGAATTGTGCATAAAAAATTAGATAATGTAATAAAAATAACATTTTATCTGTGTTTTTATTTTTAATTGAAGTATTACAAATAAAAACTACTATGTAATTACTGGTGCTTAACATAAATTTATTAAATTAAAAATATTAAATTTAATCACTGTCAGACTGAAAAACAACGTACAATCTAACCTACTCAGCCCAGAAGCCTTAAATTATGCACAAATTATCCTTATTATCAAGGAAGGATTTTTAAAAATTCATCCCCTAAGAAATGGAAGGATTAAATAGGGGATGATATCATCATCCTCTATATAAAATTTATGTTACAAGAGCGAGTTATGGAATTAGTTCTTCGAGTTTTTGTTTTGGGGCTTACTACTTTTAATTAAATTTTAAAAAATAAGCATTTTACAGCGTCTACTAGGTCATTAGTATTGAGATCTGCCAAATATAATAAACATACATATATAATATATACATGAACTTAAACATTTCATCCAACCGAGGCTCGAACTCCCGACCTCCAGCTTAAAGAAAGACACTACACCACGTAGACATTTAATAAATACACAATATGTAAGCAACAAAGGAAATTGATTATTTTTTTTATATTTCTTACGTGACTACGAAAACCAACACATAATTACGTTCTTTAAACTTCTTTCTTTCTCCGTCTCTTTATATTTCTTTCTCACTCATTATAGTAATCAAGTATTTTTTTTTCTTTTCTCTATGGCTTAGAGTTGCGTTAACAGACGCAATACATTCTGCCAGTGTCACGTTTTGTGAGGAAGACACGAATGAGTTTGGTAATCAAGTATAATATTATTCAAATTTAATATCCTCTTACAACTATGTAAGTGGCATATGACATTTAAAATATAGCTAACATTAAGCGACATTACCTGAGCGGGAACAATTGGTAATGTGCCAAGGTCGATCCGATTTCGAATAGGTCACACCGCTTTCAGAGCTGTAGCGAATATCACCTCGGAACTTGGCTCTTTCAATTATTATCCAGACTAATAAATTCAAGTGTTGGTCTGTTTGTTGACTTTTAATTAGATTTAAAAAGATATGATATAGAGATATTGTTATCATGCTTATTTATAGTTAATTATTTGTTTCTATAGCTGCAGTTTATACATAGACGCCTAAGATACTGTAGTAGTGATGTTAATGTTTTATAATCACACTAACAAAAGCAAAGACAAATTATCCCAAACATATATTTGGGAACCGTACATTTTTCCGGGATAAAAAGTAGCCTATGTGCTATTCCATAATATAATCTTTCTCTGTGCCAAATTTAATCAAGATCCATTCAGCCGTTCTGGCGTGATTGAGTAACAAACATCCAAACATCTAAACTTTCACATTTATTATAGTAAGATAAATAAGCTATAGTAAAAATATACTCGTACTTTTTAGGTAGTTTTTTATAAGGTTGTGCTCCCTCTTCTATGCATATCCATGTACATATATAACTCTCGTTTTTTATTGAGGATAAAACGTTATCCAACATACATTATCCCCAAATCAATCAAACGGGAATAATGCAATAGACAAAACACACAAATATTTTTTTATAAATACCATATTTATATTTTTTTATAAATAACAGTAGCCCAGCGGTAACGCGCTCGCTAGAGAAACCGAGTGAAGCGGGTTCAAATCCCGGGTCCTGCATCTCTGATATTTCCATGTGCGAATCATTTCCAACACCACTTGACTTACGGTGAAAGAAAACCTACATGTGTGAGAGGACCTAGCAAGTTTTCGAAAGACATGTGCAGTCCAGTGTGGTGGACTATGGCCTGATCCCCTTCGTATTGAAGGGAGGCCCGTACCCAGCGGTGGGATGTTAAAAAGCGCTGAATACATACAATACGATATATCTATATATATAGAACACTAAACATTTACTTGTTATCTCAATCCTCAGTGGCATTGCATATTAAGCTATTAAACGCGTGTAATCATATCACAGCGCTATATATACCTAATAATGTTACATTAATTAGGTGTTTACCGTCCCGCAGCTGGAGTGGACATAATTAATTATTCATATAATTAATAGTATTTCCTTTACATAATGTCTTTAGTAAATAGTAAGTGCAACGGTCGATTGAGATTATGCCTACCTCTAAGAGGTAATGGAATAGCGTTCCATCCTTATTTCCTTAAAATATATCCTTCCATCCATCCTTAAAATATATCCTGAAGTGAACAAACAGACAGACAGACAGTCTTTTATAATATATACTAATATCTGTACTAATATTATAAAGGTGTAAAGTTTGTGATGTTGTAGGTGGGAATCTGGATGAACTGATTTAGATGAAATTTGGTAAGAAGATAGTTTGAGACCCTAGGAAGGAAATAGGATAGTTTTTATCCCGGAATCATCCTTTAAGGGGTGAAAATGGGGATGAAAGTTTGTATGGGGAAGCAACCTAGGGACGAACCCGAGCGTGTCCCGAACCCGAGGGTGAGTCTTTAGTATTATGTAAGACTAACGATATATACCTAATTGGTTTGTCAGTGATAAAGGACTACCTAAACGTTCAATCTCGAACTTTTTAAAATATTAATGAATTATTTATAAATCTTGTTCCTATAACAATAAAATATCACAATTTTTGTATATTTATGAAAACATCCCTTTGTTTTTTTCTGTCCCTTCCCAAATTACCAACATTTTTTTCTTATATAACAAAAAGATACAAGGGTTGTAAGACGTCCGGACACAGTAGACGAATTTATAGCATCCGATTCTGTTACAGCCTAAAAACCTGGGCACTAAATCAAAGAAGAGCCATATTTCACAAAATCCGACAAAGTTTCCGGTACATCAACTAAAATAATATTCCGTCATCGAGATAATAATATATTTTAATCTAATCATAGCATGTCTTAAGATTTGTTTAACATCTAAATGTACATAATATCTATGTGTATCTCCGTCCGCGTGTTACGTTAATATTAAATAGTCTATGTTAGTCAGGGATCTACTCTAGATTTTATTACTACAGAGTTTCAAGTAACCTCACTTAGATAGGTGTCTTGACCTTTTTAAACGTCCCACTGCTGGGCACGACCTCCTCAATACAAGGAGGATCAAGCCGTAGTCCACCATGCTGGCTAAGTGCAGGTCGGTGGACTTCACGTCTTCCGAAAATTTAGTTATCTCAAACATGCAGGTTTACTTATGATGTTTTCCTTCATCGTAAGAATAGTAATCATGTTGAAAATGATTCGTATATGAAAATATTAGAGGTGCGAGACTCGGAATTTGGTTTTTCAAGCGAGCGCGTTGCTACTGTGCTACTACTGCCATGCTTATAAAATACACAAAATAATAAAAAATATCTAAATAGGCAATATATAATACGTTAAACTAAGACCGTTTCTAATATAACATTACATTTATTTCTATAATAAATATTATCTTTTATATTAATAAATTGTCTGAGTCTAGAAAAATATAACGAAATGTAATGAGAACCATCTCGTTTACTAGATTGTGAGCTACTAATAAGTCACCTAAATTACAGTAATAAAGATAAAAGATAGTTTTATATTAATTTACGAAATAATTACTTTTAAAAGTACACATGAACATATAAGATATAAGGCAATATAAGGTAAGTTAATTTGTTAGAAGGATTCTATTACGATAATAATATATTTACCTATATCTCATTCAATTGAAATGAGTCGTGGGCGATACGTATTTGTATTTTTATACTGTATTTTTATCGCTGACCACTAGAAACTTACCCTGGCTTCGTTCGGATGCATCTAGATACGTGGATTTTGTTCAAAATTTCATGGGTTTTAATGTTTTTACACGAAACCCTGATTCTTACTAAAATCATTGTTTTGGATTCTATTGCGTTATTAAGACCCCCGACAATAGTTTTTCTCAAATATCTTCCATGCACAGACTGCAATCAGTTACAATTTTGCTGTATGTATAGATGTGTAATCTACTCTTCATTAAGTAAGCTTACAAAAAACTTTAAGACTATAGTTTACACTAATATGATAAAGAGGAAAGATTTGTATTTTTGTATGTTTGTAACGAATAAACTCAAAAAGTACTAGAGCGATTTAGATGAAATTTCGTAAGAAGATAGTTTGAGACCCTGGGAAGGACGTTGAATAAGTTTTATTCCGGATGTCATCCCTCAAGAGAGTGAAAATGGGGATGAAATTTTGTATGGGGAATCAACCTAGGGACGAACCCGAGCGAAGCGAGGGTGAGTCTCTGGTGTAGGATATTGTAAAATTTTACGTATGTTAATTTTGATAAAGATTCATATTTTAAATTTCATATTGGTCTTCTTATTTTTCCTTGTATCTCAAAATTTAATCTACTTAAGCTTTACGTGTGCTAGATTAGTTTTAACTTAAGTATTTGCCAGCGGAAACATGAATATAAAAATAGAATGCAAAGATCAGATTTCGCTTTTAAATTCTTGGCAAGCTTTAAGTTTATTCGCAGATTTTAAATATTCTTTGAGATAAACATTTGTAAATAAAAGATGGTATAAATTATTAATTTGCCAAAAGCTTTTAAAGTGGGAATTTGATTTTGTTCTTTTATTATGGGTTTAAATATTTGGCAATATGTTCAATGTTCATGTTATTTGATTGTTTCTAATATTCTATTTGTATTAATAATTTTAATTTAATCTATATAAATGTATAAAAATCAATTGCCGTTCGTTAGTCTCGCTAAAACTTAAAAACGGCTGGACCGATTTGAATAATTTTTCCTTTGTTTTGTTGGGGGTATGTCAGGTGGTTTATATATGAAAAAATAGGGAAAACGCAAAAACAGCTAGAAAATTGAAAATTTCAGAACTGTTTATTCTGTACCTATGGATAAACACAAGCGAAGCGAGGGTGAGTCGCTAGTCTATACATATAATAAAACTGTAGAGGTCGAATGTCTGTACATAGAAAAAATGCTAAAAACGAAGTCGGGGGGGGGGGGGGGGTGTAAGAAGAGAAATAGAACAAATCCAGATTTTTTTCTTTGTTCCCCTGTCTATTTGTCTGTTTGTTAACCGACTTCAAAAAAGGAGGAGGATCTCAATTCGTCGGAACCTTTTTTTTTATTTTTTTTTATGTATGTTCATACGGGCTAATCTCCGACACTTTTTGTCTCTCCCGTGACCATGATTGTTGTAAATCATTCGAAACGTCGGAAACCAAAACTTAAAATAAATCCGCGAAATAATCCAAAAAGATAGTTTTATTTAAAACAGTACAGTTAATTGAAGTAAAACAGGCTACTACTAGTAAAAAAAAACCAATACGGTAACCTATGGACATACCCAAGAGTAACAAACACAGGTCATTCGCTAGTTACATAATATATAATAAAAAAACCTTTTCAAAATAATAAACTAAAACAAAAAGTACTTTTATGAATAAACTCCGTTCAACATATAAACTTTGCCATCGACTGGAAACCGAACACACGACAACCTGTATTTACAGCTTGATGTTTATCACCATTGGGTGCGATCGAAAAATATACTGAGTTTCGTGAATATTGAAAAAGGATATTTCGATACTCTTTTTTTGGTATAAATTAGTTTCATAGTAAAATTTTACTTCTTCCAAAATCTTTAAAGATTTATATGGAACTGCGTAAAGGAGAAAGCTTAAGTTTACAATAAGAAAAAAATCATTTGAGCTTAATTTAAAGCTCCTAAGTGTTCGAGCGGATATGTAGATTTTTTAACCTACAACAGATAAAAGAGGTGCATATGATCTGCAAGTTGGTAACACAATGAGAACGGATGAAAGATGCCTACAAGTAGCTTAAATGCGAATGTTGAGATGGATGTGTGATATAACTAGGATGAACAATAATACTTTCTTAGATTTACGCGAATATTTGACATTTTAAATAAAACTATCTTTTCGGATTATTTCGCGGATTTATTTTGATTTTTGGTTCCCGACGTTTCGAATGCTTTACAGCAATCATGGTCACGGGAGAGACTAAGGTATTAGACATCTCAAAGCGTTATATACTTGTTACAGACAGTGCCTACCCACAAATTTACAAAAATGATTTTGAAAATTCAAAAATGGCACCAGAGTACCTTACAATATTTGTTGATTTAAATTCTAAACATATTAAAAATATTAAAAAGTTTAATAAGTATTATAATTAAATATTATTTGTTTAATTTTAGCTGTTATTATTATAAATATTACAATATTTTAAAAACTTTAAGAATAAATAATGTAATATTATTTAATGTTGCTATTACTATAATATGTCTAACCACAAAGAAAATCAAAATATTAATTATTTATTAAATACTAATTATTTATTAAATACTAATTATTTATTAAAGTATTATTATTGTTTTATATGTAATTTAGAAATTAACTTTTTTAATTTAGATTTCTAATGTAATTTTAAGATAGAATATTAAGCAACACTATCTTCACAGATAAAATATATATTAATCTGAATCATTGTTATAGCGATCCACACAGTATGAACTAACTACATCTACAGGTCTGTTTTCTTTGTTTTTGCCGTTAGATTTTATTATGTTTATTACAGGATCCCACGATGATGGTAGTACCCAGCCATCTTCCCTATTGAAGTTTGGATGTTTTTTAATTTCAATAGCTTCGCGAATCATCCTGGGGCGATAACGGCTTTCTTTCGCAAGTATTTGTGGATTATCAAAGCGAATGTAGTGGCTTGGGCGATCCTGGCTATGTTTACAGACTGCAGATGTTGTATTGCGACGGTGCTTCACATCAGCTATGTGTTCTTTGACCCGAGTTCTAATGGATCTCTTTGTTTGTCCGATGTAGGAGAGCCCACAATCACAATCAAGTTTGTATACCCCATGCATCTTGGAGAGGGATGTGGCACTTGACTGGTGGTAAAAACTGACTAATTTTCTTTGGCGGCTTGAAGTAAGTTTTGATTGAAGCACGCTTTAAGATGTAGCCAATCTTGTCAGTGACTCCTCTCATGTATGGCAGGACTGCAGGGACTCGCTCGACTGTGGCTGGTTTCACTCGGTCACTGTGACGCAGGCGCGGCACTTGCAGCTTGTTGTCTCGCAGAACTTGCTTGACATGTTGCAGTTCTCCGGCCAGGTGTTGCTCGTCACAGATCCCTTGTGCTCTCTGAAACAAAGATTTTCCCACGGTAGCTAACTGTGAAGGATGGTGGTGAGATTCACCGTTCAGGTACCTATCAGTATGGGTCTTCTTTCTATACACAGTGTGACTCAAGGTGTTATCTGGGTTGCGTTTAACTAAGACATCTAAGAAAGCTAAGGTATTGTCAGATTCTAATTCCATAGTAAATTGTATTTTAGGATTTATAGAATTAAGATGTTCTAAGAATACAGTTATTTTATCAGATGGTAATATTGTGAAAGTGTCATCTACGTACCGCTTGTAGAAACGAGGGGTCACGGGTGATGTGTTCAGAGCAGTCTCCTCGAAGTCCTCCATGAAGATGTCGGCTACAACGGGAGAGACTGGCGAACCCATGGCCACTCCATCCACTTGCCTATAGAATTCATCATTCCACAGTAGATAGCCGGATGTTAGGCAGTGTTTTAAAAGTTCAGTGTATTCTATTGACATATTGTGATCCTGTAGCTTCCTAGATATTATTTTAATACAGTCTTCCACTGGTAGGCTGGTAAATAAAGACTGTACATCAAAGCTAACCATTGTTTCATTGTCCATGAGTTTTAGGTGTTTAACTTCATTGACAAAATGGTAAGAGTCCCTTGTGAACGCTCTTGTTAATCCTCTGAGTGGTGAGAGTACTTTTGCTACTAGTTTGGCCAGTTTGTAAGTCGGTGAGTCGATCTGACTCACAATTGGACGTAGCGGAGCGTTAGGCTTGTGTATTTTCGGGAGTCCATACAACTTAGGCGGTTTTGCACATGATGGAATAAGAGTTTTCACATCTAGATTTAATGTGTCGGAGTGTTCCTTAATTAGCTTTTTAGTAGTATTTAAAACGGTGGTAGTTGGATCCGTTTTAACCTTTGTGTACGTGCTCTCGTCCGACAAAAGATGTTTTATTTTATCATTATAATCTGATGTATCCATCACAACGGTTGCATTTCCTTTGTCCGCGCGTAGAACGATGATGTCTGACCTATTGCGTAGGTTTTTCAACGCTAAATACTCCTGTTTACTGAGATTAGGTTTGGGCTTAGTACAACGACGTAACAAAGACGAAACATCCTGACGTATGGCCTCCATATCCTCAGTTTTCATAACGTTTTGGGCCAAGGCATCTTCAACTGCGCAAATAATGTTTTCATAAGGAATGCGCGTAGGCGTTACAGCAAAATTCAAACCTTTATTTAGTACCTGAATAGTAGGGTCGTCCAACGGTTGTTTTGACAGATTGACAACAGCTTGAGGTCCGCACGAGTGTGAATCTGTAGTAAACGGGCGCGTTCCGTTATTATCTATGTTTTTCTTTTTCTTTTTGATGTTTAATTTTTCAACGAGTTTTTCATATTTTAAAATATGTTTAATTTTGCATTGATTATACTTGGTTGTCTCGCGCTTATTTAAAGTGTCAATGCAATCGTTGAAATCACAGGGTGTCAATACTGTCTTAACAATATCGGACGTCTGTTCAATGTCCCGGTCGTTTCTGCGTAGATCGCGGCGGTTTTGTCGAATCACTGTCCGTAACAACTTAAAACTTGCCTGGTTTACGATCTTAGCGCTTCCTCGTATGTTCTTTTTTGGTCCTCGTATGTTTTTGGTTCCCGAAACGTCGGGAACCAAAAATCAAAATAAATCCGCGAAATAATCCGAAAAGATAGTTTTATTTAAAATGTCAAATATTCGCGTAAATCTAAGAAAGTATTATGTGAACCAGTACGGACTGGAAATCGCAAACAAGATACGCCGGTTAGAAGATCTGAAGACTAAGCGTGCAAGATTATTAACATCTTTAACTTTCTTGAAGAGATGTCGTGATCATCGTCTCATTCCAACGTGTGTAAAAATATCTTCCAAAAAGAACATACGAGGAAGCGCTAAGATCGTAAACCAGGCAAGTTTTAAGTTGTTACGGACAGTGATTCGACAAAACCGCCGCGATCTACGCAGAAACGACCGGGACATTGAACAGACGTCCGATATTGTTAAGACAGTATTGACACCCTGTGATTTCAACGATTGCATTGACACTTTAAATAAGCGCGAGACAACCAAGTATAATCAATGCAAAATAAAACATATTTTAAAATATGAAAAACTCGTTGAAAAATTAAACATCAAAAAGAAAAAGAAAAACATAGATAATAACGGAACGCGCCCGTTTACTACAGATTCACACTCGTGCGGACCTCAAGCTGTTGTCAATCTGTCAAAACAACCGTTGGACGACCCTACTATTCAGGTACTAAATAAAGGTTTGAATTTTGCTGTAACGCCTACGCGCATTCCTTATGAAAACATTATTTGCGCAGTTGAAGATGCCTTGGCCCAAAACGTTATGAAAACTGAGGATATGGAGGCCATACGTCAGGATGTTTCGTCTTTGTTACGTCGTTGTACTAAGCCCAAACCTAATCTCAGTAAACAGGAGTATTTAGCGTTGAAAAACCTACGCAATAGGTCAGACATCATCGTTCTACGCGCGGACAAAGGAAATGCAACCGTTGTGATGGATACATCAGATTATAATGATAAAATAAAACATCTTTTGTCGGACGAGAGCACGTACACAAAGGTTAAAACGGATCCAACTACCACCGTTTTAAATACTACTAAAAAGCTAATTAAGGAACACTCCGACACATTAAATCTAGATGTGAAAACTCTTATTCCATCATGTGCAAAACCGCCTAAGTTGTATGGACTCCCGAAAATACACAAGCCTAACGCTCCGCTATGTCCAATTGTGAGTCAGATCGACTCACCGACTTACAAACTGGCCAAACTAGTAGCAAAAGTACTCTCACCACTCAGAGGATTAACAAGAGCGTTCACAAGGGACTCTTACCATTTTGTCAATGAAGTTAAACACCTAAAACTCATGGACAATGAAACAATGGTTAGCTTTGATGTACAGTCTTTATTTACCAGCCTACCAGTGGAAGACTGTATTAAAATAATATCTAGGAAGCTACAGGATCACAATATGTCAATAGAATACACTGAACTTTTAAAACACTGCCTAACATCCGGCTATCTACTGTGGAATGATGAATTCTATAGGCAAGTGGATGGAGTGGCCATGGGTTCGCCAGTCTCTCCCGTTGTAGCCGACATCTTCATGGAGGACTTCGAGGAGACTGCTCTGAACACATCACCCGTGACCCCTCGTTTCTACAAGCGGTACGTAGATGACACTTTCACAATATTACCATCTGATAAAATAACTGTATTCTTAGAACATCTTAATTCTATAAATCCTAAAATACAATTTACTATGGAATTAGAATCTGACAATACCTTAGCTTTCTTAGATGTCTTAGTTAAACGCAACCCAGATAACACCTTGAGTCACACTGTGTATAGAAAGAAGACCCATACTGATAGGTACCTGAACGGTGAATCTCACCACCATCCTTCACAGTTAGCTACCGTGGGAAAATCTTTGTTTCAGAGAGCACAAGGGATCTGTGACGAGCAACACCTGGCCGGAGAACTGCAACATGTCAAGCAAGTTCTGCGAGACAACAAGCTGCAAGTGCCGCGCCTGCGTCACAGTGACCGAGTGAAACCAGCCACAGTCGAGCGAGTCCCTGCAGTCCTGCCATACATGAGAGGAGTCACTGACAAGATTGGCTACATCTTAAAGCGTGCTTCAATCAAAACTTACTTCAAGCCGCCAAAGAAAATTAGTCAGTTTTTACCACCAGTCAAGTGCCACATCCCTCTCCAAGATGCAGGGGTAT
Source organism: Fabriciana adippe (assembly GCA_905404265.1). Lineage (NCBI taxonomy): Eukaryota > Metazoa > Arthropoda > Insecta > Lepidoptera > Nymphalidae > Fabriciana > Fabriciana adippe. The sequence continues at coordinate 1,978,517 of FR989988.1, forward strand.
ACAAACTTGATTGTGATTGTGGGCTCTCCTACATCGGACAAACAAAGAGATCCATTAGAACTCGGGTCAAAGAACACATAGCTGATGTGAAGCACCGTCGCAATACAACATCTGCAGTCTGTAAACATAGCCAGGATCGCCCAAGCCACTACATTCGCTTTGATAATCCACAAATACTTGCGAAAGAAAGCCGTTATCACCCCAGGATGATTCGCGAAGCTATTGAAATTAAAAAACATCCAAACTTCAATAGGGAAGATGGCTGGGTACTACCATCATCGTGGGATCCTGTAATAAACATAATAAAATCTAACGGCAAAAACAAAGAAAACAGACCTGTAGATGTAGTTTGTTCATACTGTGTGGATCGCTATAACAATGATTCAGATTAATATATATTTTATCTGTGAAGATAGTGTTGCTTAATATTCTATCTTAAAATTACATTAGAAATCTAAATTAAAAAAGTTAATTTCTAAATTACATATAAAACAATAATAATACTTTAATAAATAATTAGTATTTAATAAATAATTAGTATTTAATAAATAATTAATATTTTGATTTTCTTTGTGGTTAGACATATTATAGTAATAGCAACACTAAATAATATTACATTATTTATTCTTAAAGTTTTTAAAATATTGTAATATTTATAATAATAACAGCTAAAATTAAACAAATAATATTTAATTATAATACTTATTAAACTTTTTAATATTTTTAATATGTTTAGAATTTAAATCAACAAATATTGTAAGGTACTCTGGTGCCATTTTTGAATTTTCAAAATCATTTTTGTAAATTTGTGGGTAGGCACTGTCTGTAACAAGTATATAACGCTTTGAGATGTCTAATACCTTAGTCTCTCCCGTGACCATGATTGCTGTAAAGCATTCGAAACGTCGGGAACCAAAAATCAAAATAAATCCGCGAAATAATCCGAAAAGATAGTTTTATTTAGGATGAACAAGGTGAGAAATAAATATATTAGAGGTAGCCTGAAAGTAGCACCAGTGGATAAAAATAAGTTATCGTGATATGGATATGTGATGCGGAGGGATAAGCAAAGTGTGGTGAAAAGAGTTCTATGTAGAGAAGTTGACGAGGACAAGAGAAAAAGACGACCAAAGAAAATATGGATAGACTTTGTGGAAGAGGATATGGATAGAAAGGGAGTGAGCAGTGAAATGATGAATGATAAAGTAGAATGAAAGACTAAAACATATTGGGCTGACCCCAAATAAAATTGAGACAAGGGTAGGAAGACAGCAGAACAGGCAAACAAGTTAAAATACAAGTACTGTTATAAATCTAATTTGTATGTGTATATATTGTATGTTTGTTACTCTTTTATACTAAAACGGCTGAACGAATTTGGATGAAATTTATTACACGAATAGACTATAGCTTGGATTAACACATTAGCTACTGTTAGACACAGCGCTCCCATATTTAATTTCCTCCGAATAGAAGTCGGTTTTCTCTTGAAAGGTTTATAGAAATATATATGGAATTACTTTTATTATATAACCGATATTTTAGAAAATTATTAGAATTGGTTAAAAAAAATTATTGGTGAATATCGCATAAACAAAGCATATTATAAATCAAGTACCTATTTCTTTTTAAAGTCGGATAAAATGGCCGTTGATTCAAATATTGTTTAATATATTTACTATCACATCCATCATAATATTAATAAAGTAAATTCTAAATTTATATTTTTTTACGAGCTATATGGCGTATCAACTCTGATACAAAAATAGCAAAAGTAAGATGTAAATATTGAGGGGCACTTTTGTAATCCACATTAATATTATAAAGAAGAAAGATTTGTATTTTTGTATGTTTGTAACAAATAAACTCAAAAACTACTGGATCGATTTAGATGAAATTTCGTAAGAAGATAGTTTGAGTCCCTGGAGAAGACATAGGATATTTTTGATTCCGGAAATCTTTTATCCCTTAAGGGTGCGAAAATGGGGATGAATGTATGTGGATTCAACCTAGGGACGAATCCAAGCGAAACAAGGGTAGGTCGCTAGTACAATAATAAAAAAACTACACCTTGAGTGAATTTTTCGATTCTGTACTAAATAAACAAACAATGTCTTTATTATTGGAGGTGTCATACATAACGACTTAGATTCTTATTAAGTTATCTTCATTCTGCGTGACATTGTCGGAGTAATTTGTACTCAACTAGCAAGTTTCGGTGCCATTAGCAAGAGAATTGAATTAAACTGACTTATTAAATTACTTAAATTTGTTAAAAGCACTTACTACTTTTTACAACCAAAGTTATAGTCAATCCTTGAAAAATTGACACCTGAGACAATCTTAAACAGACAGACAGAGAGAAATTAAATGTCTAAATCAACACAGAAAAATTCTTGATTATAATTTCGGCCGCTAAATGTTATGTATACTATTTGACGACACGTTTGGCTCAGTTTGTAGTGACCCTACTTTCTGTGCCAGCGGTCGCGGGTTCGAGTCATGCTGGGGACATTCATTTGTGTGATTTGCACGAATGTTTATACTCCAGTCATGGGTGTTTATAATTATAATATGTATGTAAGTATTTAAAGTTATATATGTGTAGTGTATCAGCTATCTAGTATCCATAACACGAGCCTCATAGCTTACCATGGAACTAGATGGTGCTGTGTGTTAATGTCCCAACATATTTATATTTATTATTAGGCAGTAAGCCCACTTGCTTGGGAAATTGACATCTCTGATATTTTCTTGTGCAAATCTTACGGTAGATCTTACGGTAAGTACAAACATCATGACGAAACCTGTCTGAGAGAACCTTAGCTAGGTTTTCAAAGAAATGCGAAGTCCTCCAACCCTCACGTGGCCAGTGTGATTTACTATGGTTTAACCTCCATTGTAGTAAAGGCCCATACCCAGGGACGTTAAAAAAGAGTTTAATAAGATACTAAACTTTATTAAAATAATTATATTAAAATAAACTATAAGTTATTTCACACACAAAGAAATATTGCATTACTTCGAACAAACTGTACAAAACCTCATTTTGATTTCTCAAAGTCAGAATGCCGTAGGAAATGTTGATACATTCACCTTTCTATTTTCTATGCCGTTAAACGCTGTACGTGCTAGTTTTATTGTCACTGCAAATCGGAACTAACATAACGTCAGCGTAGCGCCACATTTTTACATTAAGGTAGATGGTGCGGCGGCGTCGCGTGAAATCGTATAGCTGTAAAGGTTGGGATACACTGTAGGTATATACATGTATGGTAAAATATTAGGCAACTATAGAAAAAACGTGTGTGTGTACTTATGTACGCACGTAAGATGTTATACTTCTCTGGTGTAATAGAACAAAAATAGCTAAGCATTTCTTCCCTTATGTCACAACTCTGTTTGTGAAAGACATATTAGGCATATTACAATCATATATTTATAGAATATCATTTAAGGAAAGAATATAATATTAGGTATATCATTCGTCAGACAATAACAACGGTTACCATGGCAACAAACAGTTATCAGCCAACTTCATCATGTCGCTTTTTGGCTGTCGATGTGCGCGCGCATAGTAAAAATGTTACTCTCATATTTTTTCCAAATGTCCCAAAAAAAGTATAACTTAAAAAATGAGAAAATTTGCATGGGTGTATGTTTGTAATCCTTTCACATTAAAACGGCTGGACGGATTTAGATGAAATTTGGTATGGTATGGATATGACAATAGATCATGACCTGGAATTATACAAAGGCTACTGTTAAGTCACTAGATAGTAATAAAATCGTATTTAATTATTTTTTTCAATAGAGATAAAAATTAATAATCTCTCTATTTGAGATTTTTGCGCGCATAAAGTTGAGATTTTGTATTATATTGTTATTATATTTGATTAACTAAAGAGATATAAATTCACACGCAGATGGATTCGTAGTGCGTAGCTTGTATTAATTTTTCTGCGCGAAAAATATAAAAGTTTCAATTAAACGCCCAAACACTTTCGTATAAAGAACATATGACATATTGACCTTTTTTAATGTAGCTAGAAGTATTGTATAAAAACTTATTATTTATCAGTATATATATATATATATATATATATATATATATATATATATATATATGTGAATATATGTTTGTTGCTTGATCGCGCTGAAATTGCATGATTTGATTAGATTTGGTGCACAAATAGACTGTGATTTACAATACAAATGCTAATTTAGACGACACGTTTGGCTCAGTATGTTAGCCTACCTGCTGTGTCAGCGGTCGCGGGTTCGAGTCCCGGCGGCTAGAGGCATTCATTTGTGTGATAAGCACGATTGTTTGTATTCCAGTCATGAGTGTTTATATTTATTATATGTATGTATTTAAAGTTATATATGTGTAGTGTATCAACTTTCTGGTATCCATAACACAGGCCTCGTAGTTTACCATAGAACTAGATGGTGCTGTATATTAATGTCCCAACATATTTATTTATTTATTTAATCTTAGATATCTAATTATGCTTCCGGACGAAACAAGGATAAGTAAGTTAAAAATAATATAAAATTTAACAAAAACACAAACTATCGTAAACTCACCCTTACTTCTGTCAGGTAGAATCTAGCGAGTAGCGACAGTACACGGTGACAGTGTCGCGCGAACAAATTACAATTCTAACTCGCCGGACACGTGCCGTGTTTACGTATTAAGTTAAAACCCCCTGTATATTGTAAGAATATATTTAAGTTACTTTTCAATAAAGTTTTTTTATATACATATACATATAATAAAATTCTAACTGAGTCGGATGTGTACATTAAATATTTTTTAGAAAATCTTATTGAAATAGTCATTATTATCGATACAGAGGCCGAATCTATAGTTTTTAGAATTTTTATCTATCTGTCTGTATGTGACCGTATTACGAGAAAACCACTGGGCAGGTTTTGTTGAAATTTGGTATGATGATAGCTGATTATCCGGATCAACATATAGAACGCTTTTTACAGCGGCAAAATATTTCATCTCTAAGAAACATAACTAGGGACGAACCCGAGCGGAGCGAGGTTGAGTCGTTAGTATGAATATAAATGTTTGGCTAATTAATTGGTTTTATTGAAGAATCTCAACTGTCGAAAAGAAGAAAATTATGATAGGTTGTTGTTAATAAAGGCTTTATTAAGGTTTGATCGAATTTATTTCCTTTAGAAAGCTAATACGTAAGACGTAAAGTAATCAAAAATGCTGTATACTCTAGACAAGTTGGAATAAAAAAAAACTTAAAAAAAAAAAATTAGAAAAGCATTTGTTACGCTGAAATATACAAGAAAATATGAACATTATTTTTTGGCATTTTAAATATCAATGTAAAAATACATATATATATAATATTTACATACACAAATATATTTTATATTATGTCGATTTACATATAAACAGAAAAAATAATACTTACAATTAGCATTTTTCATTTATTTTTAAATTTAAGTCTCATCGAAATCGATACAGTTACATTCAACGAAATAATGACGGTGCATCCAATGACATTTTTAACTTTAGATGAAAATTTGATATTTTTATTACATTAGAAGAGAAAAACTAAGAAAAATTAGGATTAGGATATTTAAGTTACTTTTCAAAAAAGTTTTTTTATATACATATACATATAATAAAATTGTAACGAAGCCGAATCTGTACATTAAATATTTTTTTGGAAAATCTTATTGAAATAGACTTTAGTATCGTTATAGAGGCCGAATCTATAGTTTTTAGAATTTTTGTCAGTCTGTCTGTCTGTCTTGCCACTTGAGGGATTTTGATGAAATTTGTTATGATGATAGCTGGTTATGCCGGTCAACATATTATAGGATATTTTTACTGCGGGAAAATATCTCATCTCTGAGATATCTGTACTAAACGTTAACACGTGAGTCGCTAGTTATATATAAAATTATTTATTTATAGAAAATTTTAACTTTCTTAGCACAGCGCCATCTCTGTATTTCAATTACATTTACTAAGCTTTAGTTTCGTAGCACTAAAGCGACATCTATTCACTTTCAGTCGCTTCAGGATACGCTCCCGCCCGCCCACTCCACAGTTCTAACATCAACACATAGATGGCGTTGGGAGGAAAAGTGTTTTTCACATTATAATAAAAATTGAAAAATTCATAAAATAAAACTCTGAATTATTAATTATTATATATGAGATAAACATTAATTTCTATGTATTTTAGAAAGCTGCATGTGATTCGTATTAAAACGTCCAAAGAGACCAAGATATTTTAATCATACATTTTATTGTGATAACTACTTCAGTAGTAGCTTGATTTTAACACTTTAGTTTATTTATGTTGATAATTTTTTCAATTATACTTAAGTTTTTCTTTTACCTATGAATATTTTTTTTAATTTATATACTTTTTGCACATTAAACTTTACACTTATATACAGCAAAGCTTGTTTAGTATGTAGTTTTATTAAAGTTGCTGGGAAAATTTTAAGTTTATACACTATATATTATATGGTGTAACTTTATAACGTTAAGCTGTCATGTTTACTGAAACTTTACTAGATACTTGACAGTATACTGTCAAGTGTAAGTAAAGTAGAACTATTTCATTCTATGACTTTCATTTAGTAAACTGTGCCCAATGGGCATGTCTTCAAGCCTCAAAACAATGATTTAAAACATAAGCAGTAAGTAACGATGTACTTATACAATTACGAAAACGTGTTATTTTAATAAGTTTAATTTGAACATTAGATAAAGAAAGAGATTTTATAACTTATATTAAAATCTAACTTTATTTAATTTATTGATATTTTTAATTTATTTAACGTCGTAATGCCAAACACAAGTTTCCTTCTTCTATATGAACGGAATTGGATTTTAGCCCATGAGGCTTATCAAATACGGCCTGGCGGGCTAAACTATTTATTTTATATATGTATGTACGTATTAGTAGGTAATGATGTGCAAACATAAGATTTACAAATAAAAGTCTCAGGTTTTGAACCAGCTTTATTTGCTCTTTCAAGCGAACGTGTAATAGGTTTTTTTTGGTACAAACGATTGTAAAACCTAAAAACTGTTTCAATAAATAGTTATCTATACGTCATATAATAAAAAAATGTAATTATAAATCTAACAAGTAGATGTCAATGTAACAAGTATCTGTCCGTGTAAATTTTGCATCACTTTAGAATGGCTGGTCGAAAAACAATGAAACTTTTTATAGTGAAGGTATAAGTAAATTAAAAACATTAGTGTATTTAATACTAGTGATCGCCGCGTGGTTAAAAATCAACCATAATTCATTAAGTTATATATTTATTGTCTTGCGTATGTTACAATATTAACCCATTTAAGCCCGCTGGCCCTGATTGGGGCCATGTCTTTAGATACCCTCATCTTTTCACTTTTTTTATTAATTGTTGGTTTTGATGAAGATATGTCGTGTCATTGAGTGTATCCTCGTGATAAATAACATAATATTGGAAAATATTTATTAAAGTAGCTGTAATTGATGGTTTTATGTACTACATTGTGTAAAAAGGTAATTGACGAAAGGTAAGTGATAAATATTTATGTTTACAATAAAAAATCTCGTATATTTTGATATTATTCACTTGATTATAGTTTTAACTAATTATTGATAAGATTACATTAGGTATTTATCGAAAATTGAACATAATAGCTTGATTTTAGCGTGGTGTCCCCAAACAGGGCCAATGGGCTGATGTGATATTATTTATCGTTTATTTTTCACAGGTTTAGTTTCGGAGTAAATAATGACGAAACGATTGTTTGACGTCTCAATTGATTATCGAGAGCACGAAGAAGCCATTGAGTACATATTGAACGAGGAAGGGGATCCTGGCGTCAGCTATGACCTAGTGGCTATTCCTCTGGACCCCAGTATTCTCACTGATAAAAGAGAAGGGGATAAAGATGATGTCCTTAAAAATGTTATTCCGTGCGATATACCAGGGAGAGTTGAGGTATTTGAAAATAGGAATGTCGATGAATGGGACATGACGATGACAAACCTTTAGAAAGACGTAGAAGAGTAGACAAGAATCCAACTTGGCGTAAATATGACAATTCGTACGTTGACAAGCCCTCAGCAATGAGTAGTGTACAAAACCAAAAGGAATCCATTATAAACGAACTAACAGACCAAAGTCCAGTCAACATTTTTGAAAAAAAAAAATTGATGCCGAGGTCATACATGATAGTTTTGAACACGCAGTTGTATGCCACACAAAATAACAGTCACGTCATTCAAATATCTTCTATCGTTATTGTCCTCAGAATACTGACCGACAGGAGAAAGATAGTTACAGACGTTTCTTTTGAATTTCAAAATTATAACAAAGGAATGGTAGGAATGGATCAGGCAGGTTGCTGTGTACAGAATTGCCATACGAGGCAAGAAAAGGTGGTGGATTTTGTTTACGTATATATTGGATTTGGCTGTAGCGAACGCTTGGCGTCTTCACGTTCTGACCGTAGAAGATAAAATGGACCAACTCCAGTTTCGTCAATCCATAGCCCGATATTATTTGAGGACTAAAGACACTGAAAGACCTGATGGACGACGTCGTACACCTTCTTCATTAGTGCCAAATATTAGTAAAGATGGTGTTGGCCACTTTCCTGGAAGCTTGCCAAGCCAGCTACGATGCGTGATATGCCATAAAAAAGCACATTGGCAGTGTAAAAAATGTGTTAAAACATTGTGCATTGAAAAAGGATGTTTTGTAAATTACCACACATGAGCCCATTGGCCCCAGTTAAGGACGGTGTTTTTTTTCATAGAAGGAAGATTTTTTTTTCAGTTTTTTTTTTCGTAAAATTTATCTTTAGCATCTAATTGATAAATAAATAAAAGTGTTTTCAATTTTTTTCTGCTAGTTTGTATTTGGGTCCAAATGGGTTAAGCTATTCCCAATTTGACCACAGACTTTAACAATAAACAAAAGAGTATACCTATATGCGTGTTAGTCAAATACATAGTAGTGAGTGTAATGTTTTCTTTATTGATTTAATGTATTTTTTATGCATAATTTTAAAAAATATTAGCATTCTGCACTCCTACTCTATATAAACTATATGTGTAGGAAATTTCATACTCCTCCGTCTGCGCAATTTTCGTAAAAAGGTCTACAAAGTTTTTGCTTCACGTATTAATATATAGACTAAACTAAATTATAAAGTAATTACGCAAGTGAAGCCGCATACAGTAACTAGTATGAAATAAATACATCTTATATACGAATAAAATAATCTCAACATAAGTGATATGGGAGTCAGTAAATATTGTCCAATAAATGGAGTAGACGATAGCCGTCTGTTGTTTATTTGTTGTTCAACTCGTAATGAGGACTCAAATCGATGCGTGGTACAAGTTCAGGATGATATTAATATACACTAGCGACTTACCCTAGATTCGCTCGAGTGCATCCATAGATACCTTTTTTTATAACTGTATTCAGCCCTTTTAACGACCTACTGCTGGGCAAGTGCCTCCCTTCAATATAAGGGGTATCAGGCCATAGTCCACCAAGCTGGCCAAGTGCGGGTTGGCGGATTTTACATATCTTTCGAAAACTTGCTAAGTTCTCTCTGATATGCAGGTTTTTTCACGATGTTTTCCGTTACAATAAGACAAGTGGTAATCGCGTTGGAAATGACAATATGAAAATATCAGAGGTGCAAGATCTGGGATTTGAACTCGCTTCACTCGGTTTTCTAAATGAGCGTATTACCACTGCCTTCAAATTAATAATATACTTTCAAATTGTCTAGTCTACCTGTATACCAAATTTCATTCAAATCTGTCCAGCCGTTTCTGCCTGAAGGAGTAACAAGCCTACACACATACATACAAAATTTCGTATTTCCTTACAATATTAGTATGATTTTATTTTTATCATAATATAGATATAATTTGTGTTTTTGTTTGGATTTACAGGATAACCTAGAATTTCAAAAAAATCTTTCACTTTGCAGAAAACTTCACATAACTGTGTAATCTATACAGATAAATAAAATTGAATTGTCTATTTGTAATGTCAAAATAACAGAGTTTTACTAAATGCTTGTGAAATTATATACGGTACGTATAAAAAAAAAACACAACTTGTAAAATTTTTATCTGTCTGTTTGTTTGTTCCAACTAATCTTCGAAACGGCTGGATCGATTTTAACGACACCTTTACTAGCAGATAGCTTATGTTATAAGGAGCAACTTAGATTTTATTTTAGATTTTTACTTTTGTTTTAGAAAAAGAATTAGGGTTCCGCTCAAAAAAAACGTACCTCTAGTATTTTTTTAAAATGCGTGCATGGATAAATTTGAAAAAAGTTGGTTTAGAATAAAATTATAAGTTATTAGATTTTCGTGGTCACTGACAATATGTTCATGACGTAAAACAATATATTTACTATATTTTCACTAACTTTTTTTAAACTTAAACAATTGACTTATATAAAATATCTACACTTTGTGTATGCACTAAGGCTAATAAGAAAAACTGCTATGTACGCCTACGTTTTCAATTTGACTACACAATATGATTCCTTTTCTCATTTTAAACCATTATTATCCGCTTATTACTTGCACTATACCCCGAAGCCCGACGAATGCTGAGGCAATTGAAGTTACCTATAGCAACTCCCTGTATCTCTATGGTAACACCCACTCGAGATCTTTATGAAACGTACCGCCATATTTTATAATGAATAAATTGAATGCCTCTAACAAACTATTTTGTAAATTTGCGATCGAGTCTCATTGAACTGTATCTACAAGCGTTTTAATAAAGATATGGTCGATATAATTGGAAAGTTTATTCTATTGAATTATGAACTATATTAGTTGGTTGCCCGAATCGGTCTCGAGGCCTTTTCATGTGTTTGATTTGCGGGTTTTAAATCCATTTCCGAAGTAATTACTGTTACTTTGTTTATTTTTAAGTTTTATTGTACTTATGGATAGTTATTGATTGATATTTAGATGGAAGTCAAAGTATTTATTTATATTTATGATATGTATGTATTTAAAATTATATGTGTAGTGTATCAACTATCTGGTATCCATAACACAGGCCTCGTAGCTTACCATGGAACTAGATGTTGCTATGTGTTAATGTCCCACCATAAAAAAAATCTTTTGTAAACTCGGATTTTTTCCGCGGATTTCTTTTGATTATTGGTTCCCGAAGTTTCGAATGCCTTAGAGCAATTATGGTTATGGGAGAGGCTAAGATGTATGACGTCTCAAAAGTTCGAAAAATTCGCGAAAAATCCGAAAAGATAGTTTTTTTTTAAAAGTATTGCGTAAAATTCTTAACCCGTTAAGATGCGCAGACACGACGGCGTGTCAGTTAACAATTAATTTCTTAGAATTTATCCAGGATATGCTAAAAATAGAGCCTAAAGTCAATAGTAAAGGGCTTGCGGACTAACTTATTAATAGATAGGTTAATTAATCTACAATTAATCATCTCTAAATATAGCTAGAAGCTATTGGATAAAAGTGGATAATGGAAGTAAATTTAAATAATTTGTCGAGTAAATTTTAAATTAAATTAATTCACTGTCTTTTTATTTGCCCCTGATGTAAAAATAGAGATGTTAGAAGTTTAACGTGTGTATCTATGTGTATGTGTGTCTGTCTGTGGTTCGAGCGCCGATCAAACGTTTAAACCAATTTTATCTAATAATTAAAAATACTCGTAAATCAAATTATATTAATTTGTAAAAAAAAATGTAAGATTTTTTTACTACAACTGAAATAAAACATCTAAAAATATTTTCTTGCGAAATGAGACAGTTATTAAAAGATTTGTGGGTATGACATCTACCAATAACATATATCATTGCGTAGGGAACATAAAATTTTGGAAGTATAAAATTCAAATAAAGCCAGTTTTACATGAATTACGTCCGGAAAGCATTCGCGTATGAAGTAAAGAATGATATTGTATGCATTTTGCATGAGAGCGGTATTATCGGATATGGCAAAGAATTTGAATATTCCCAACGATACTACTATTGGACTCGAATACAACTCGATCGATAGAAATCGCTATCGAATATCGTCTAACAGAATTTGCTTTCGAAGCTTTATTTAAAATACTTTGGTGAGTGTAAGCAAGTTTACTATATTAAGTTGTGTAGAAATTTTGTTATAGTTTTTTTTTTTGAACTTATATGGTTGCGATAAAAGACATTTTGTATATAAGGAATTGCAACTTATTTCCGTTTTAGTCACAATGGCGCTATAAATATAATAAAGGTATTGTGTATTTGATATAATTGTATTGTGTGTACAATATTTAAAGTTTCCTCATTCTGATTGGTTCATCGACATGAAAAGTTTAAAGTTGATAGTCTGTTATTTGACGACACGTTTGGCTTAGTTTGTAGTGCACTTGCTGTGCCAGCGGTCGCGGGTTCGAGTTCCGCTGGGGACATTCATTTGTGCGATGAGCACGGATGTTTGTACTCCAGTCATGGGTGTTTATATTTATAATATGTACGTATTTAAATTTATATATGTATAGTGTAGCAACAAGTGGTGTTGGTAGATCCATAACACAGGCCTCGTAGCTTACCAAGTAACTAGATGGTTCTGTGTGTTAATGTCCCAACATATTTACCTATTGTTGTGACCATTCTCAAATTCAACATCTAAAAGATTGAAAAAGGTGGCAAAGTTTCTATAAAAAAATATCGTTTTTCGGGTATCAAATATAAAGAAAGCAGCCCACTGTTAGGCTGGTAAGAAATACCAAGGTATATTATTTTATTACTATATTACTATACTTATTGTACTACTTATGTACATAAATGGGAACATTTGTATGTTTGATACTGCTTCATACTAAAACTGTTAGGCAGATTTGGGTGAAATTTAGTACACAGGTAGACTATAACCTGGAATAGCACCTAGGCTACTATAAATAACCTAGGACATCTAGTAATATCCTTAAAAACAGCATATCGACGGGTGCAAAGTAAAAAGAGTTATATGAAAAATAGCTACTTTTCAGGAGAGCGCATAATAGGAAAAAGTGCTCCCATTTTATTAATTTTCAACCAAATTTGTTGAAAGGGTCTAGCCGTACTTCTATGGCGAAACTGCCCCCGATAGGAACCTATATCGTAACCAATGTTATATTGTAGGGGACACTAACAGTAGTTGATCGAGTAAATATTAGCTCCATATCTTAGTTAATTGAGGAGCTATTTGGAAGAAGGTGTCCGGGGACGACTTTTTTTCAAAGCTATATATCTTAGTTAATTTCAAAGCTAGCAAAATAAAACTAAATGTACATGTTATAGTACGCTTTATTGTTTATTTTATAGTTATTTTCCATGGGCCATGCTTAAATAAAATTATTAAAAAAATGCAAATAAAAATTTTGTCAATCGATTTCTATCAGATATAATTAAATTACCACTTTGAAAAAAATACATAATAATTGTCTATATATTGTCTAACAGCATGCTAAGTTTCATTAAAATCGAAGAGGTGCAACACGTCGAAAAAAAATCAAAAGTAAGTGAGCATGAACTTTACGACCACTATGTTGACACTTTGGATTTGCATTACATTTTTAGTTTTTCAATATTGAGCACGAAAGGCTTAAGAGGAAATAGAAGAAATATTTTCTCAATAGAAATTAAACCGATATTCATAAAAAAAAACTTTTATTAATCATCATCACTATCTTCATTCATTACAACGTGCTCATTATTTATAAAAAAATACTGGATAATATTTCTGCTGGACGAACTATACCTATAAGATTTATATTTTGCACACATTCGATAAATAATCCTACTAATATTATAAATATAAAAGTTTGTGAGGATGTATGGATGTGTAGATGTATGGATGTGTAGATGTATGGATGTATAGATGTATGGATGTTTGTTATTATTTCACGCAAAAACTGTTAAAAAATATTAGGTGCATCATATGACAATACATATTTTCGATATAGAAAACAAAAACGATTGCACGATAAAATCATTAAAAACATGAAAACTTGCCGACAAAGTGTTAACTCACAACTAGAATCCACGAAAATAACCTTTTCATCAACTTGTTTTAGAAGGTTCTGGAAAAGACGTTAAAGATACTTGTCATTGGCATCTACCAGTTTTCACATGCCATTTCTTATTTAACTGAACTCACAGGGAAAGATAATAATTTTCATGTGCTGTACGTCAAGATGCACCTAATATTTTAAAACTGCAAGTAACATCGCGTCAACACATCAATAGCAAAACTTATAGATGTTACATTGATTACAATTCCAATGGCAAAAAGCCACGAAGATATTCGGCGTTGTTGCTATGATTGAGCAAATGTACTTAAATCGAACAGTTGGGTGTTGCTCTCACATGGTGGCCATTATATATTACTAGCGGTTTACCCTCGCCTCGCTCGGGTTCGCCTCTAGACAAACAAAAACAAATCTATCCCACAGGAACCGTTATATTGTTCCGAGATGAAAAGTAACCTATGTGTTATTGTGATATATGAGCTATATTATTGTAAAGTTTCATTAAAATCAACTTAGTAGTTTTTGCGTGAAATAGTAACAAACATCCATACATCTATACATCCATACATCTACACATCCATACATCCTCACAAACTTTTATATTTATAATATTAGTAGGATTATTTATCGAATGCGTGCAAAATATAAATCTTATAGGTATAGTTCGTCCAGCAGAAATATTATCCAGTGTTTTTTTATAAATAAATGAGCACGTTGTAATGAATGAAGATAGTGATGATGAGTAATAAAAGTTTTTTTTTATGAATATCGGTTTAATTTCTATTGAGATAATATTTCTTCTATTTCCTCTTAAGCCTTTCGTGCTCAATATTGAAAAACTATAAATGTAATGCAAATCCAAAGTGTCAACATAATGGTCGTAAAGTTCATGCTCACTTACTTTTGATTTTTTTTCGACGTGTTGCACCTCTTTGATTTTAATGAAACTTAGCATGCTGTTAGACAATATATAGACAATTATTATGTATTTTTTTCAAAGTGGTAATTTAATTATATCTGATAGAAATCGATTGACAAAATTTTTATTTGCATTTTTTTAATAATTTTATTTAAGCATGGCCCATAGAAAATAACTATAAAATAAACAATAAAGCGTACTATAACATGTACATTTAGTTTTATTTTGCTAGCTTTGAAATTAACTAAGATATATAGTTTTGAAAAAAAGTCGTCCCCGGACACCTTCTTCCAAATAGCTCCTCAATTAACTAAGATATGGAGCTAATATTTACTCGATCAACTACTGTTAGTGTCCCCTACAATATAACATTGGTTACGATATAGGTTCCTATCGGGGGCAGTTTCGCCATAGAAGTACGGCTAGACCCTTTTCATCAATACTTTATTACTTCATAAGGCACCCACGAGTATATTTAATTTTATATAATTATACTTACTTTACAAGATATTGCAGTTGTCTGCATCTACATTGTACTTTAAAATATGACAACTGTGTTAACTACCACTTGGTCGTTTCTACATGGCAATTCAAAAATCTGGATTTATTGAAGTATGTTTCACATATGTCAGAAAATACCAAAAATGCAACATTTACGTTTATTAAAATTAGTTTTTGATTATGATAAATCCAGAATGTACCAAGTTCAGAACATAATTATGCAGATGTATCTTTCTACGTCTTAAAGTTTGTGCTAGTACAAGATTTAGAAGGAGGTTAAAATATGAAATATTTACTAAGGTTTTATTGATTTATTATAGAAATAAGTAATCTCTTCACATTTTTTTTCTAAAAAAAAAAATACTGAATATTTATGAGGTAGATTAAAGTAGTTTATTTAAGAATTTAACAAAAATATATATATAATCTTCTTATAACAAATCAATTAAAATTAAATCTAAAAAAGAGCTAAAATATTAATACTTAAAAATAATTAACATCAGTCTAATAATCATCACATAATTAACTTTAGTCTAATAATCATCACAAACATCAGTATTAAAGTCATTTCAATGACCTAGTCATAGTCAAAATAATAATATTTTAACAAAAAATCTATATTTTATGAAAAAATAGGTATATCTTTAATGATAAAAATAAATCTTTTGGAACTATACTTAAAGAAATATGAAACAAAATAAATCTTTTCTAATAATTATCCAGTCTCATTATCGTTAGTATACGAACTATGTTTCATATTTTTATAAAAACTATGGTACCTAGGAGGTATTAGATTTTGCTGGCAGAGGCTTAATAAGTCTTTGTACTTGGCACTTGTAATCATGATTGGTTCATTATAACATTTAGTTCATTATAACCCTTTCCGCGCCCCGCGTTATTACGACTAGCGGCACTTAAACGTAGTTACATCGTGCAATTTTAAACAACAGTCGTAGTTGTCTCACTTTACGCGAAAAAAGTACAAAAAATAAAGCGATATTTTATTTTTTTTCTTTGCCATGTTATAGAACACGATATTTTTAGTAAGTTACTGCAATAATCAGAAAATCGTAAAATTGCAGTTAACTTTTTTTACTTTGCACCCGTCGATATATTATAGACGGGCAAGGATTAATCACCAGTAATAATTAAATCATTCCTTCAGTGTATGCCTCACAATACGCAAAGTAGTTTGAAATATAAAAGTACAAAACGTGCATAATGCATGTCTCGATTCTAAAATGACGTCATTAAGTCGTAATAAATCATTCCAACGCGGTGCATAACAGTAATTTCCGAGAGTGGCCAACAATAGCTGAGTTTTGTGCAAGAGACGTGAATGTAACGTCTTTTTAAATTTAAATCATTTTATTCTTTACTAGCGACTCAACCTCGATCCGCTTCGGTTCGTCCCTACTTACGTTTCAAAGTTTAGCATAAATATCTCAGAGATAAGATATTTTCCTGCAGTAAAATGTATCCTATACGTTGACCTGAATAACCAGCTATCATCATACTAAATTTCATCAAAATCCCTCCAGTGATTTTTCCTTGATGTGGTCACAGATAGGCAGACAGACTGACAGACAAAAATTCTAAAAATTATAGATTAGGCCTCTGTATCGATAATAATGACTATTTCAATAAGATTTTCCAAAAAATATTTAATGTACATATTTGACTTAGTTAAAATTTTAATATGTGTATAGATATAGATGCCTTAATAGCTTAATCTATTCTGTTATTTCTTATATATATTTCAGTGAATAATTATATACTAAGTGAATATCTGGTGCTAAAACATTTACATATTAAGTATCTAAATTGTTTTTTCTGTATATTTATTATTATAATAGGCTTCGACAAAACAGTTCTTTGCTTTTCACGACTAAACGGCTGAACCGATTTAGATACAAAATTGGAATGGAGATAGTTTGGGACCCTGAAAAGGATATAAGGTAGTTTTTACTCCGGAAATAATCCCTTGACGCTGGTGAGGAGGGGGCGGGGGGGGTTAACGGGGGTATCAAAAGAAGCTTTTTACACTATTATTAGACTTATGACCTTTAGTATTCAGGACTATCATTCAGACACACACTATCATACATATATATATATACTTATATATGTAAATACTAACATGATAAACATATTATTATTATATCTTTTATAGGGTGGCTAGAGAAAACAAGATGCCAATTCACGCAGAATCAAATGTATATTTTAATCGAGTAATCGTAGTAGTCGATCTAGTAATACATATAGGAAAAGCGTATGTAAACCAATATGTCATCTACGAGGCCGTTTCAGGGCACAAAAGCATTCTTCCCTATTATTCGTCCGGTAATATTCAGTGAAATTATTCACTAAATTTTTGCCTTGATGCTTGGAATCGAAATATTGTGCCAGTTTTGGCTTTGTTCTCAAAAACGTTGTGTATGAATCATATTTTAACGGTATTAAATATACATATGTATATATATAGATAAACATGGTGTTGAAACGTGAATTTTTGGTAATTTTTGAAAAAAAAATAGCATGAATTTTGAAATTCAATGAAATGAATGTATTTGTGTAGGGCAATCGCCACCTATTATTATACTAGATAGATTACAGAAATATTTTCTGTATAAATTACAATACTACTAATATTATAAATGCGAAAGTTTGCGAGGATGTATAGATGTATGGATGTTTGTTACTCTTTCACGCAAAAACTACTGAATGAATTTTAATGAAACTTTACAATAACATAGCTCATACATCAGAATAATACATAGACTACTTTTTATCCCCAAAAAATGTACGAATCCCGTGGGATAGATTTGTTTTTGTTTTTCTAAAGGCGAAACCGAGCGAACTGAAGGTGAGCAGCTAGTAATAAATATTGCAGCTATGTACCTCTTCTTTTTTTAAACACAATCAAAAAGATAACTATATAAAGAAAATTATGAACCCAGTGAAGTGCGAAACGCGATTGATATCGACGAGACGTATTTTGAAACACACTAACCAGAATCTTAATTTACCTAAGATACTTAAAAGTTGAGCGTCGGGCGTTCCGAACGGAAAGTTTGTCAATATTTGAGGAATCGATGATGGAAATAGGAACGTTCTGGAAGGAACTGAAAATATTAATGGACTTGGTAAAACTTTATTTGGGATTGTTATGCCTAGAATTGTAAGTTTTCCTACATAATATAGAAAATATATAATAAAAGTACGAGTAATTGAATTGAGATTATGTTTGTCTGTTGGAAAATAGTAGGTTATTAGGCTTTGATAACAAGTTGGATTTTAGCTCAAAATAATTTTTTGATTCGTGAAAGAGGTTTCTTATTGATTGATTGATTTAGTCCTTTTAAAGTTCCACTGCTGGGTGTGCGAATTACCTCAATATATAGGGAGCATTAAGCATCACGACACGCGTAATAGCTTGAAGTTTGAAATGAAATCTGTTCTAAAATAGTCGTAACCAATTTCTTAAATAAAACTTGAATAAAAATTAAAAATTAGTTTAAATTCCGAAATGTTTGACCAAAAATCGGAACAGTAGTCTATTACTTACTTTCAAAAATATCTCATCGAAGGAGTACATCGTCCGCGGCGAAGTTAGATTGGTACGCACCGTTGTGATTACTACAACCCCGCGATAGGCAATTTCCCGTTCTTTGAAGAAGGCTTCCTCTTCTTATGAGTTGTTTCGAATAGATTTTAATGGAGCAAGCATTTTTAGGCTTTCCTTTACATTAAAATTTCGATGTCGTTGTAATATTTGAATACTAATTAATATTTAATTTACTGGCATACTTTCTTAGATTTAAGCGAGTATTTGACATTCTAAATCAAACTATGTTTTTGGATTATTTCGCATAATTATTTTAATTTTTGGTTCCCGACGAATGCTTCACATTAATCATGGTCACGGGAAAGTCTCTCAAATAAAAAAAAAAGACCAAAAAGATAGTTTTATTTATTTACTGTGTTTTCACTTTCCTTAATCTCACACAATGTACTAAAAAATATGAAATTTCAACCATTTCAATATTATATGGGATTACTTTTCTTGGAATGAAAAAGATGTTCAACTAAATTCTCTACATTTGATAAAAAATACCCTTAACTTATCTTCTAGGTTGTTATCTCCGGAACCTCTGAACTGAGGGAGAGAAGAAGCTATACATATTATATACTATTACATAAAATACGAAATATATCAATATATGTCTATATCTATAGACTATATATATAAAAATCAATTGCTGTTCGTTAGTCTCGCTAAAACTCAAAAAATGGCTGGATTTATTAAATAATTCTTTTTTTGTGTTCTTGGGGGTATGTCAGGGGTGGTTTAAATATAAACATTTTTTAGCGAAAACAAAAAAAAAACACCTGGAAAATCAAAAGGTTCTGAACTGTTTATTTTGTATGGGAATCACTAACCGTTAAAAAGCACCTAGGGACGAACCCGAGCGAAGCGAGGGTGAGTCGCTAGTCTATAGATATAAATCTATACCAGTAGTAGATTAGAGAAAGTTAATTTCATTGCCTTTTTTTAACGAAATATTCGAATCGCCCAACGAACCCCTATAAATTCGTACAGGAATTTCACTGGCCATGGCTTTATAAAATATAATGCGATATCCATTTCACTATTGTGCGAGTTATTAATTTACCTTCATATCATTTTTCTCGTACGTCACAGGTACAAAGCCTTTGAAAGGTGGACATGGGCAGGTTTTCAAAGGGTAACATAATCTGATGCGGTATGTAAAAACACTGTCGAGTCTACGTCGGGGACCGAGCGCGGTCATTTATAACGCCAAGATGACACTCTATTTTCACCCCCTCTTTAGAAGGATCTTCTGGACTTAGAATACATTTGTTGAGTTTTTCGTTTAGTTTTTTTCTTTTAAAAGAGCAATCTGTTTAACTAAGTTGACTTATGTGTAGCGATGAGGGTATTTGCATTGTGCAGTGTGCACCTGCTTTAAGAACAATGGATTTAATTTGCAATTTTCTGCTATGTGATCTCAGATTAACTTTAGATTTTAGATATTTTAGATAGAATATTATCCATTTTTCTACTCCATATTATACAGCATCAAAAATATTAATTATTATAATATATGAACTATAGACATACAGTATGTTCAATTAAATTCAACACGATTTAACAATCGTTTGTCCAAAATTATCTCGTGTTTGCTTATTTTTATATCACTACATATACATATAATCTTACTAAAACTCTGGAATATTGTCGATAAAATTGATGTCGTGCAGTTTTATACCGATTTCAAAAAATTGGGAAAATCGTAATCATGATGAATCGATTTTATTTATTATTATTTTTTAATATATATGTAGATATAAGGTATACTTATATAAAAATCATAAAAGAACCAACCAGCAAAATTAACGGTGAAGTAATAAATTTTAAGCAAGTGGAAGTTAGAGTACTACTGCTTTTATCAAAAAATGTTTTTCTTATACCCACATATAAATAAATAAATAAATATACTAGGACATTAACACATAACACCATCTAGTTCCATGGTAAGCTACGAGGCTTGTATTATGGATACCAGATAGTTGATACACTACACATATTATATAACTTTAAATACATACATGTTATAAATACAAACACCCAAGACTAGAGTACAAACATTCGTGTTCATCACACAAATGAATGCCCCCAGCGGGACTCGAACCCGCAACTGCTGGCACAGCAAGTAGTGTCACTACAAAATAATAATAATAATAATAAAATAAACGTGTCGTCAAAATAAAAATATATATTATATAATTACCTTATTTCAAAATATTGTGCTCGAGTATCGCATTTTTTATAATTTTCTGGTAAAATGATTCAAATAATATTCTTTGAAAAGTCATAAGCCTATATAATAAGGCAGAGCTCTGTAACCTAATAGCTCATTAGTACGTTTATACACGTGTCATATTTCGAAGGAGTGACACAGAACAAGATAATTACACGAATCATTCTTTGCTATAGATCAAACAATGTTTTGTACATATTTTTTTTTTGTACATTTTATATCACTTATAATTGTCAACGTTAGAAAAGAAGTTAGATATTTATAATTTTTATTATAAAAATAGGTATATGTAATAGCCTAAAGTGTTTTTTTATGATTATTATCTATATAGGTAAATAAAATTGAAGTGTCTGTTTGTAATGTCAAAATAATAGTTTTTTTACTAAATACATATTATGAATACTGCTTTTATTACGGAAAAGTAATTCGGGTTCCATGAAATTGTGAACAAAACACGCCAAGGGTTCGCATCTGAGCGAAGCGAGGGTATGTCGGTAGTTGTACATAATATAAAAAGAAAAATCGACAACAAATAGCAAATTAAATACTTAAAATAGTAATAATTTAGAACGAAACGAATTCCATATGTATAACTAACTATAAGGAGAACCCGCGGCTACACTCGCGTTTAATTTATAAAAAAAAACTCTTTGTCATTATGTTATACAGCGACTCATCCTCGCTTCGCTCAAGTTCGTCGCTATGTATTTATATAATATTGTTCATACAAAGATACTAAAATCGCGAATAAAAAATTGGGGGTGGGGATAGAAGGGTGAAAAATACTTTACGACCTATTCTCATACCTAAAAATTATAAAAAAAAAACATTAAAATCGATCGAGCCGCTTCGGAGCGCGACGACAAACACCGTGACACGAGATATTTCTATGTTAATATTTTATCTATTTCTTTCGATTGCGACAACTAATGCATGGAAAATACTTGTAGAAAATTTATTGTTTAGTTAGATATAAAGCTATGTATTTATGTATATAATATGATACATTATTGTTATTAATTATATTTTTTTTTCATTTCAGGTAAGTTCGACGAAACTTTTTGATGTATTCAAGCCAGTCCTTTGTTTGTACGTATAACTTTATGCTGTGATAGAAATATGTGAATTATATTTTACATTGGATAAAGAAATTGAGTGACACCTACATTGTTTGCGTTGGATTAAATATCCAGATTATACTTTTATATCGAGATTACAGTACACCTACTAAGATCAAATTTACATGTAATACAAGACATGACAGCACGTCTGATTCTACAATGCTGGAGGTAACGATTTCGATTAGCATATTAATTATTTTTTTTATAAACCATACCACAGTAGCGAAGCATTGACTTCTTCCAAAAACAATTTTTACTTAATTTTTCCTTAGTAATATAAAATGGATTTTAAAACTCTTACTTATCGCTTATAATTTCTTTATAGAGTAGACACAATTTAATTTACAGATAAAAAAAAACAGGAAAAGAAAGACAGATGGCGCCACATTTTGATATACATTTTTTTTTACTTAACTATAGACTATCTCCACTATACTCCAAGTACATAGTACATTTATATACTAAATTTCACACAAATTCGTCCGCCATTTTTAGCGTTTTGAAGTAACGAACATACATACATACAAAATTTCGTATTTATAAGAACAGCCCGATTAAGTAAAAATATCCTTATCGATTACAAATTCAAACAGGCATATATAGTATCGGAGCGTCAGAGCACGCCCTTTGTGAATAATTAATGGGACCCAGATATGATTAAGCTACCACAATACTGTCATCAACGTATAGAGTATATGTCTCTTAATGCGATTACAACGACCACAATTTGACGCTAATTCCAACTTGATTTATTCTTGTTTTGATGAAATTAGGAATTAAATGTTATAGTATTATAATGACCACATTGTATAGTAATTATTTGCTAAAAGCGATATAAGCTTTGGCCTAAATAGCTAAGTGTAAGTAAGTATGTATGTAAGTATGTAAGTAAGTGTAAGTATTTGAGTGTTTATATCAAAGCTCATGTGTTATTTATTCATTTATTCCATTGGAATAACGTTATGGATGGTAAAAATACCTTACATTTTTTGGGTTACCTTCGTTTATTTAAAAAAAATAAAAAATGTTTTAGTAATAGGTAATTATAATTAAAAAAAAACTAATATACCTAACACATATCCACTTAACAGATATTGAATTTTGATATGTACGAAAACTTTAAGGCAACAGAATACAAGTATACTCTGTGGAACTCTCCGCCGGTAAGCTACCTCTGATCCAATATTCTCGTTTTATTACTCTGTACATTAAATACAGATAAATAAACACCTTTAAGTAATTATAATATAAAGAGTAAAAATAGCATTCAATAAAGTTTATACTTAATTAATGTATAAAGTAGCCAGAATGAAGACGCACCTACTACTTTGCTTATTTCCTTATACCTAAAGCTTTTTTAAATTTTAAGATTTATTTTTGAAGCAAAACTTCTTTGGAATCGTTTTGATTGAAACTTGATGAAACGAAAATGCGACACGAGAAAGAGAAAAACATATAAATATGTAGGATTAAGCCGGCGAGAGAGTGAGATAGAATACATTACACGCACGCAACTAATTGTTCTAATTGTTGCCATGGTAACCGTTATTATTGTCTGACAAATGATTTATAATACTAGCGACTTACCCTCGCTTCGGTTCGGGTTCGTCCCTAGATAGAAACAAATATATATGATATAGAGCAAACAAACTCTTCAGCTTTATAATATTAGTATAAACAAGCGGCTCACCCTCGCTTCGCTAGGATTCGTCTTTAGAAAAACAAAAAGAAATCTATCCCACGGGAACCGCAATTTTTCCGGGATGAAAAGTAACCTATGTGTTATTTCAGACTATAATCTATCGCTATGCCAAATTTCATCCAGATCCGTTCAGCCGTTATGGCGTGAAAGAGTAACAAACATCCATACATACAAACTTTCACATTTATAATACTAGTATGGAAATATTAGTATGAATTATATTCTTTCCGTATATCATAAATATATGATTTTATAGAAATAAATATATGATTGTAATATACTTAACATGCCTTATTTAATTATCGATTTGTTTTAATTTAATTGCAATATTTGCCAAAGATATTTTACTTCAACCGCGAGTATAGGTTACACACCATTTTTCTTGTTTTATATTATACTAGCGACTCACCCTCGCTTCGCTTCGGGTTCGTCTCTAGGCAAAAACAACTCTATCCCACGGAAACCGTACATTTTCCAGGATGATATATAGCCTAAAGCCTTCCTCGATAAATGGACTATCCAACACAAAAAGAATTTTTCAATTCCATCCAGTAGTTCCTGAGATTAGCGCGTTCAACCAAACAAACAAACAAACAAACAAACAATCAAACAAACTCTTCAGCTTTACAATATTAGTATAGATTCTATGGATATATACAAACAAAGGACCCTCAAGCAGGAATTTCGAATTCATGTTTGATGAAATACCACGAACAATTGTGTGATTATTGAGTGAGTCATACGTGTATAGTGTATAGTGCCGGATTGTCATAGCGCATAAATCTAAGAGCTATAATTAAATACAAATTCTGATGTTTTTTTTGAACTTAACATAGCTAATTTTTATGTATTTTCGTTATCTTCAATGAAAAATAATAAATACCAAGCATTTACTTAAGGAAAATACAAATTAATGATAAAATAATTAAATAGAAAATAATAGATAAGCCAATACAAAGTAAAAAATAATTGTATTTTTCTTTACACGTGTAATATTTTGTACCTCATTTTGGGAAAAAAATTAAAAATATGATTTTGGCTTACTCATGTTTCACGCATGAAACAAAAAGGGATAGATAGGTAGACACTTTATTGCACACCATACGAGAAAAGAGAAGTAAATATAAAAAATAGAGGTGCACAGTAGGCGATCTTATCGCTAGACGCGATCTCTTTCAGGGATACACGTGACTGAAAGTTAAAGACAAACATATAAGCATATTTTCAGTGATATATTAACATACAAATGAAATAAAACAAATGCTAAACGTTAAGTGAAACCTACTAGAATACATTAGTGAAAACCGCACTCAAATCGATTAAGCCGTTTCTGAGATAAGCGCGCACAAACGTACAGACAAACACAACACAAACAGACAAAAATTCTAACAATCATTGTTCTGGGTTCTTTTGCTTAATAAAGACCCATATTAATAGTTTTTCTCAAATATCTTCCATGTACAGACCGCAATCAGTTACACTTTTATTATATGTATAGAAGATGAGCATTTCAATAAAATTCTCAGTCTAATAATAACACATTAAATGTTAATAATAAATGAAACATAATATTTAGAAATTCTGGTAACAATATTCTATGGTCCCATGGTGGACAATAGGTTTAATCCGAATTAGTGTGGGCGGTCGAGCGCGAAGTACAATATGAATGACCTTTGTCAATACCACTGACGCCTCGGTTGGACGATACCTATATAATTCAACAGAACCCTTTACATCTCACTTTACTTAATTCTGATACTATCT
This sequence comes from Fabriciana adippe, assembly GCA_905404265.1. Classification (NCBI taxonomy): domain Eukaryota; kingdom Metazoa; phylum Arthropoda; class Insecta; order Lepidoptera; family Nymphalidae; genus Fabriciana; species Fabriciana adippe. The sequence goes on from FR989988.1 coordinate 2,004,452, forward strand.
AGATACAAAACTATAAAGCTGAAGTGTTTTTTTATTTACTTGAACTTACTAATTTCTGAAAGCACCAATCTGATGATCAATTCTATTTACATTTTGTAGATTATTTATATTATGTAATTAATTTTGCTACGTCCCTTGAAAGCGAAGGGTAGATGACGCCGAGTTATTTTTATATATTAGCATTGTAACTATTGTAAAAAAAATAGTTTTTTGGTTAAAAATTGAAAAAGAGTTGAAATTATCTCAAATTATTAGGGAATTAGAAATAATAGGGTAAGCTATTTATAGTATAAGAATCGAATGTTATTTCGTGTTCTATAGTTTACTAGCGATTCACCCTCGCTTCGCTTCGGGTTTCCTAGACAAAAAAAATCTATCCCACGGGAACCGTGCATTCTTCCGGGATATAAAGTAGCCTATGTGTGATTCCAGATTATAATGTATCTCTGTGTCAAATTTAATCTAGATCCGTTCAGCCGTTTTGACGTAATTAAGTAACAAACATCCATCCATCCTCACAAACTTTCACATTGATAATATTAGTATGGATATGGATTTTTGTCTATCTATCTAATAATAATATATTTAAACGAGCAATTCTTGTATATTTATATCTTTATTTATTTATTTATATCAGCGATCTCGGAAACAGCTCTAACGATTTCGCTGAAATTTGGTATGTGGTGGTTTTCGGCGGCGAAAAATCGATCTAGATTAGTCTCATGTCTGGGAAAACGTGTTTTCGAGTTTTCATGCGGTTTTCTTTTGTATTATTCTACGCAGAGTATGCTTGATTTCTTATACTCAGGCATAGGCATTGTTGTCAAGCGACCAAGGTGCAAGATTAACAATCAATAGGTGTGTTCGAGTTCGAATCTCGATCGTATACAAAGTTTTACTTTTTTTTTTTGTATTTATTCAAGTTTTTTTTTTATCTAAAAATACTATACAACAAAAAAAAAACTCCGAGCGTAGCTCGGTCGTCAGGTCCTTAATATAAATATTACAAACTTCAAAATTAATATTGAGTGCTTTTTGTCCATTTCATATCCGTTAATAAAAGCGAATATTGCGTCTTGCTCGTTTTGCATTGCCAAACCTTGAATGCCACTTTGAGTATCTTCCAGTGAAATTTCCCTAGAACTTCTATTCAACAGTCACTTCTCTATAGAAATGCGTTATCAATTTATATATTATCATCAAAGGTGGGAAGATGCTCGAATCAAAAGATAGGAACTGTACAAATCTATTTTATTACATTTCGCTTGGACATGAACAAAATTAGATTTTATATGAAGATAAGTGACAATAATATGCTTTTGCATTAAAAAGTTGGTGTTTATCCCTCAAATATTAAGAGAAAGCTCATGCTCATACGACCGAACGTTAAAAGTTCAGAAATCTATACATATAATAAAACTGTAGAGGTCGAGCTAAAAACCGAGTCAGGGGAATGTAAGAAGAGAAATAGAACCATTCCAGTTTTTTTTTTTTTATTTTTTTTTGTTTCTCTGTCTGTCTGTTTGTACGGGCTAATCTCCGAAACTGTTAGATCGATTTAAATGAAATTTTGCATGGTGGTACCTTATATCCTCGATCAATATTTTAGATACTTTTCATCCCTGAAAATTAAATAGATCCCGTGGGATAGTTAAAAAACTACAATAACTTTTACAGCTTAGTACACAAAAATTACTAATTGGATTTTAATGAAACTTTACAATAATATAGTTCATACATCAGAATAACAAATAGGCTACATTTTATTCCGGAAAAATGTACGGTTCCCGTGGGATAATTTATTTTTTTTGCCTAGTGAGCTTCTGTGAGCAGCTAGTCTTATATATTATAACTATTACTTTTGAAGCATTAAAAAATACTATTAGGTATTATAATTTTAATTTTAAAGAATTGAATTGAATTGAATTTTAAAATATTATCATAATTTGTTCAGTATTTTTTCTATAATTATAGATCGGTTATAATTTTTACTTTATACTGCATTAGTGCTGTCTTTTTATTATTAAAACAAATTATGTTAAAATTACTCAATTATGGTTTTATCATAATACTAATAATTTCTCTATACATAAATTACATTTGCATTCGAATGCTTAAAACAAAAATACGAATAACCAAAGCTTACATAAATTCAGTTTCTAACAAAGAAAGCACAGCGTAACACAAAACCGTGTATCTTGCGAGCATTTTAAGCAAATTTCAATATTAAAATAAAGGGGGATATTATGAAAACTCAATGTTGTGTGAGCGCGACTTATTTGATGTTCATAACCGACAGTTAGCGTCGGAGGGAAATAATAAAATTGTTCTCAGTAGCGTCGCGATATGGAGGCTTCATAATAAAAACTGCAACCATAGCTTTTCCCAACAAATTGCTTGCATGTGATCTCTAACCGCGGGTTCGAGTCAGCAGCGGTCGCGGTTAACTTTTTAGTTTAATTTAATCTAAAAGTTTATTTACATAGTGTTTTTCTTGTTTTTTTAGATTAGAGGATTTTGTATCAATGCTTGTAATATTATAGGTGCCTTTGATTAAATTCGCTTTGAAAATATATAGCGGATACATTTTGTAAGCTTTTGTGTGTGTTGTTTCAAGACAATATGGTTTCAAAATTAATAGTAATAGTTGTAATAATTTGTTTTGGGAGACATAATATTTTTGCCAATTTTTTTTATATTGACTTTTGAGGATGGCTTAATAAGAAATTATCTATGAGAATTGTGTTAGCTATCAAGAAATTCGCTTTCTTTCGTAACTTGGAGAGTACATGAGCGTTCAAGTAAAAGAATGTCGTGTTGGGTCGCTTCTTATCTAGGCACGGAGCCAAACCGAGCATTATGTGCATCTATGATTCCTTATGATGATGTTTTTGTTTGTGGCTCACTCTAAAATACTAATGGAATCTGAATTTTATATTATGCAAAAGTTTTTAAAATATTTGTTTTCAGTGTAGTTTTAAAACAAAAATCCTTTTTATACAGGTATAAATTAGGATAAGTAGATGTTTTTTACTTATAATCTATAATTTATTTGATATCCTACTAATATTATAAATGCGAAAGCTTAGATGTTTGAGTGTTTGGATGTTCGTTATTTGTTTTTTTTTCTAGAGGCGAAATCGAACGAAGCGAGGTTTCGCCTCTAGTAGACTATAAATGAAGCTAAATAATAAAAATGTATATTATATGTCAATATATGTATATTACACACACAATATGCATCTTATATATAACTCGGAATGATTTTCCAAAAGAACATACGATTATGAAAATTAAAACATACATTATTCATATAAGTAATTATAGATCAGCTTGATTACTTTCTCATACGAGACGATTCTAGCGAATGCATAATAAATGTACACACTGCCATGCCTTTATATTTGCGTCACCAACTTACTTATACTTAATGTTACTTATATTTTTTTAATTTTTTTTTTACAATCATATGGTTGCTGATATTAAGTGATTCTAAGAAATGAACTTTTGGAAAGCTTTTAGTTGGTAGTGTTCTTATTCGGCCTACATCCAGCCAATGCGCATACATTTAACTTCTAGTTACTTCTTAAACCAACAGGAGGAACTTTTGAATACAGAAAATTTCTAGATATCAACAAGTGTTAACGGGCCCACTCCGCTTTAGTATCAGACTTGGCACACTGCCATGCCACGCCTAGGCCGACCATTGGTTAATAAAGTTAACCAATTGACAACAGCTCGTGTACTATTGGCTGAAATATTACATAATATCAGGTGACCTAGCACAGATGTAGGTCAGTGGGTGTTAGACCCGTAAACACTGAAACGGCAGATGAAGCACGTATCAAATGGAATTGCAATCGATTTAACTATCCCTTGAGCTGGCCTTTCATGGTATTTATAGTTTTTATTTGATAGTGGATTAAGCACAGTCCGAATCAGTTATCATCCAAATAGGTTTCTCCTAAAGTAATGTATGATACGACAAATATTTATAATTCGTATTATTTTGAGATTTATGACGAATCTCAATAACCTATGATTATTACCTATACGATTTGTATAGTTTATGTCGAATTTCTATATTATACCAGATATCATCATACACAACTTCATCAAACTCTGTTCAGTGGTTTTCTCGTGATGCGTTTTCAGACAGACAGACAAAAACAAAAACTATAGATTAGGCCTCTGTATCGATAATAATGACTATTTCAATAAGATTTTCAAAAAAATATTTAATGTACAGATTGGAATCATTAAAATTTTATTATACCTATGTATAGTTTTATATGAATTATCAATATAATATACAAGAATAACATATGTACATAGTATATAACAATTTAAATGATTAAATAAAACGGTTGAAAAACCTCATCTTCTTCATGGAAATGCTATAGTAAAATTTCCCATAACATAAAATATATTAAGTGCCTGTTTAAATACTTGACAAAAAGTTTGTGCTAGTAAAAATAAATGAGATAATAAGTTATCAACTTGTGACTTTCAAAACTGTCTCTGTGAAGAAATTAAGTCAATACGTTGAATTTTGTATTGCGAAAGAACGACTAACTCCAACAACACTACCTATGTATTTATAATATTATTGGTAAAAGTCATGATGTTTTCAAAAGATACTAATAACTCTTAATGATACCTTAATTCGCAAACCAGCTAACTCCATATGAGCAAATTTTTCAGGCGACACTTAAAACTTTATAATATTTTTTTGTACACTACTTATTAAAAGTCTAAAATATCGTTGGTAGATAATATTGTAAGCTGTTTTTTTGATACTGTAAAATCCTACTAAAATAATCCTACTGAATTACTGTTGCGTACAATCTAAACCAAAAAATATTTTTTGACGAAATGTGGAGTTGGCTGGTTTGCGAATTAAGGTATCGTTATACTAAAATTAAAAATATATTCCCTTATATATTATTCATGTAGGCAGTGGTAGCCCAGTGGTAACGCACTCGCTTGGGTAACCGAGTGAAGCGAGTTCAAATTCAGATCCAAAAAATATCAGAGGGTCTCGCGATTTTCATGTGCGAATCATTTCCAACAAGATTACCACTTGTTTTACGGTGAAGAAAAACATCGTAAAAAAATTTCATGTCTGAGAATACTTAACAAGTTTTTGAAAGACATGTGAAGTCCACCAACTTACAATTGGCCAGCGTGGTGGACTATGACCTGATCCTTCTTGTGGGACGTTAAAAATAGCTGAATACAATACAATATTTACTTACTAATAGTGTGAACAAGACATTTTTATCTCACAAATATTGTGATTTTAAGTTATTCAAAGAATAATTTTAATAGAAATTTGAAGTACCCTTATATAAGCAGACCAAAGGGAAAAAGCTACTATACCCATTAAAAATTCTAAGATAATCTCCCATCCAATAAAACTCAAATCCACTGAAGCAAACATGAAATAATTCAATCAGTAGAATAGCACCGATATCATTTATTTTCAGAGCTAAATATCATACTAAGTGGAAGTAACAATATTGCAAATATTAACAACATCTAAGAATTTATAACGACACGATGCGAGTGAGGCGTGAAGGTAGTTAGTGTGTGCGTTCATGCGAACGTTGATAAGGGGTTGTGCACATTTACTAATTTATTTATACCATGTTAAATAAATAAATATAATGAAAGTGTATATAAGAATATAGTTATCTAATTATAATAATTTGTTATATTATCTATTTTGTAGGCAGTGGCCAAGTGGTAACGCGTTTGGTTGGGTAACCGGTGAAGCTGGTTCCAATCCCAGGTCCCGCACTTCTGGCATTTTTTCTGCGAGTTATTTCAAACATGACCATTACTACTTGTCTTACAGTGATGGAAAATATTGTGAAGAAACTTGAATGACTGAGAGAACTTGGCAAGTTTTCAAAAGATATGTGAAATCTGCCAACCCGCACTTGACCAGCGGGGTGGACTATGGCCTAATCCCCCTAATATTGAAGCGAGGCCCGTGCCCAGCAGTGGGATGTTAAAAATTGCTAAATACAATATTTGTACGAAATATTAAAATTAGCAAGCTTTGTACAGCGTAAGAGGAGGTATCGGGTTCTATGCCCGTTAGTAGTAAACTTTAGGTACCATAAAAACTGTTCCAGATCTATTAAGGACAAGAAAATACATAATAATTTAATTCAGCCCTTTTCCCGTTGTTAGAGACGGGTCTACCCTCAATGCAAGGGGATTAGACTATAGTCCACCACGCTTGCCATTGCGGGTTGGTATATTTAACACGTCTTTCAAGATCAAGCTGTGTTCTCTCAGACATACAGATTTGCTTAAAATAATTTCCTTCACTGTAAGGCAAGTGGTAATCATGTTGAAAATGATTTGCACATGAAAATTTCATAAGTGAGAATCTTTCTCAAACGTGTTCATTTTATGTTACAACTTTTGCAAATTTAGTCCTCACCTGTTTTTATTATCATTAATGATAATTATTTTGTATTTATTTTTATGCAAGGCTATGGCAGGCTCAGATTGCTTGCGAAATCAAGTGGAACGAGTTCGAATTCCGGGTCAAAGGTACAAACAGAGGTACAAACCCCTGATATTTTCATGCACGAATCATTTTTCAACATGACTACCATTTGTCTCACTAAATTTGTACACCGTAACTGAATTCAGTGAGGAGATTTTTGTCAGTTTTTATTTTTTAATCCGATGATACAATTTTGTCGGATAAATTACTTAAATTATAGTTCTGCACTTATAAATAGATGGTGATGTCACGAATAGAAGAAACAAAAACACTCATGAAACCACGGACATTGACTTGTGCAGTATAAAAGTACATGTTCCTACTTATTTATTTAACTTATGATTTATTGCTTTACCAAGTATACACTAACCCTAACTAGTATTTGTTATCGTGAACTATGATCTTTTATTAAACTAGGTGTTCGCTGTGAAGCGACAAGCTTTTACAATCGGATGAACTTTAGTTAGAGCATAAATAATAATATAATTGTTATAATTATCAAGAAGTTTTATACTTCGTAATTAAATTAACATTATAATGCATACTTTCTTTCTCGACAATTCACGTTTCAAACTGTACGTGACATATTGTGTAGCTTCAAATACGTTTACCTTTAACTTATAGCATATGAAATATTCTGAAATATATTATCGACGGCGAAAAAATCTTGTCTATACAGATAAATAAAATTGAAGTGTCTGCTTGTCAAAATAACAGCTGCATACTAAATGTATATGGAATTATATACGGTAATTATAAGAAAAACACAATTATTACATTTTTTGTCTGTCTGTCTATCTGTTTGTTCCGGCTAATCTCCGAAATGGCTGAACCAATTTTAACGGGACTTTCACTGGCAGATAGTTGATATTATAAGAAGTAACTTAGGCTAATTTTATTTTAGAAAAAGAATTAGGGTTTCGCTCAAAAAAATTAGAACGAACCTAGGGACGAACCCTAACGAAGCGAGGGTGAGTCGCTAGTATTATTCACTAAAAATAGCTTGAAGGTTTAGTAGTAGAAATCTCTTTCCAATTGTTTTTTTTTTCTATGAAGCATCTCAATTTTATACTTTGTTTTGTCCTTTTAATTGTGGGACAATTGTCCCATAATATCGCCGTTAATTTATTATTTATTTTTAAATTTGAATCGACCATTATGTGGTCAAATGTTAGTAACTCTTCATCAACTTGCTTTAAAATTAAAAATTGTGTGAATTTTGCTATTTTAATAATGCTACAAAATAACATTTTTTTTTTATTTAAAACTATTCTATTTAAGAAATAATAATTAATTCATAAATTATAACAACTATATAATGCCTTTGAGACATCTAAAACCATAGTCTCTTCCATGACCATAGTTGTTGTAAAGCATTCGAAACGTTGGGAACTAAATATCAAAATCAATACGAGAAAAAATCCCAAAAGATAGTTTTATTTAAAATGAAGCACCCTTAATTCGCTTTTAAACACCCTTAAGTGACTTTATGAATATATGATATAAACTCGTAGACTCAAAGACTGTCTTTAGTAGTCTTTTGGTTGCTTCGTCGTTGTATGTCAGAAAGATAAATCAATAAACTTTCACATTTATAACAGGGTTAAGAATATTTAGAACGCTCAGTATTTAGCAGAGGAAAATTAACATTTTTGTTGCAATATTTAGCATTACTGAAGGATCATGACAACTTTTCCATATCTTTATCACCTTAAATAGCCATATATATTATTTTTAACTCTATAAAGTATTAAACAAAGAACGTATATCGATATAAAAAATACTTAAAAGTAAAATATTTCCATCTTACGGGATAGATTTTTTCAATGTATACTAGAACTTGAAAAATTCATAAAAAATATCGCGAAACGTATCCAGATAAAGTATTGAACAAATTAAGTACTTCCTGTTTTTAAAATCGGTCAAAAATATATAACAACATAAAAGTCAGCGACCTCGCCATTCGCAGTCGGTTAAACATCGTTAAAACAGCCGTGTAAACAGAGCATCGATAGAACAGTCGGTATCTTTCTTCGCTTCAGACGTTTCAAATTAGTGGAGTGGAAACACTGGAGGCACGTGCTGGGTTTCTCATGCTAACAAATAAAGTAAATGATATCGGAAAAATTCTTAGTATTTAGATAGTGGTCATATTTTTCGTAATTTTGGATATCTCAATTAGATACATATACACTTTACACACACCATAATAGAAATACATATGAAATACATGAAAATGTATGAGATAGCAGACTGTTTTATCAAATTAATCAATCTATCCAAGACAATGTCAATTTGTAGTACGTGAAATGATTAACGGTGTACTTGTTGGTACATATATAAATTAATCCTACTAATATTATAAAGGAAGTTTGTGAGGATGGGTGGATGTTACTCTCACACCAGAATGGCTGAACGGATCTGAATGAAAGTTGGCACTAAGATAGATAAAGTCTGGAAAAGCACATAGGTTACTTTTTATCCCGGAAAAATTTACGGTTCCCGTGGGATAGATTTGTTTTTGTCTAGGGACGATCCCGAAGAGAAGCGAGGGTGAGTCGCTAGTAGAAAATAATTGCTAATAGTGACATTCCCTCGTTTCACCAACTATTTAGTAAATAATTTTATTCTTCAGAAATGACTTTAATCTAATATATAAAATTCTCGTGTCACAGTTTTCGTTGCCATACTCCTCCGAAACGGCTTGACCGATTTTGATGAAATTTTTTGTGCTTATCCGGTATCTATGAGAATCGGCCAACATCTATTTTTCATACCCCTAAGTGACAAGGGTGGTCCACCCTAGGGACGAACCCGAGCGGAGCGAGGGTGAGTCGCTAGTATGGTATAAAAAGGAACGCAATTCGCTCTCAGGCTCAAAAACTAATTGCGTTAAACAGTTTCTGCTTGAAAGAAGAACAGGCAAATAAACATACACGTTCTCACATAGTAATATTAGAAAGGATAAATAAATGGAAGCAGAACCGTCTTTCTAACTTGAAAAAATATATATAGATTATTTATTTGTATTTGGTCACACATGTCTAAACGTTAAAGATTCGTAATTATTCAAATCTACACTAATATTATAAATATGAAAGATTTGTATTTTTGTATGTTTGTAACGAATAAACTCAAAAACTACTAGACCGATTTAGTTGAAATTTAGGGAGAAAATAGTTTGAGACCCTGAAAAGAACATAGAATATTTTTTATTCCGGAAGTCATTCCTTAAGGGGGGTGAAAATGGGGATGAAAGTTATATGGGAAAACAACCTAGGGACGAACCCGAGCGAAGCGAGAGTGAGTCGCTTGTTAAAAATAAATTAAATCTTAAGCATTTACTTTGAATGTTATTTGAATATCTATTGCAACAGTAAGCTCTAAGCTTTATAAACCTTCCCTCGGAACACTGCAAGCATCAGATCAAATTATATGAAAAATCTTCACTTTTCCAGTTACGTAGCGCAGTCGCATAGTTTTAATCAAAAAATGAAGTTACTTTGTTAGATTTTCGTGACTATTTTTAGAAGTTTTCCTTGTGAAGCAGTTATGAAGAACTTCGTTGTCTCTATTTACCGATTTCGAAATAGAAATTGTTAATTTGGATGTATGTATATACGTAAATAACGTAATTGTGAACCGATTCTAAGAAATGATTTTTTTTAAAATCTAGGCTATATCTCGGTCCTATTAAAATCCTCAGAAAAAACCACTTAACTTAATGCTAAAGATGAAATAATTACAATAATGTAATTTTGAAGTTGGGATAAATTTTAAAATAAAAGGAAACGTCTTTTTTGTTTTTAACTTCTAAAGCTAAGCTTAAAAGCTTTGGTTCCCATCTCGTTTTCCATATTATTATCATTTATGTAACACGTGTTAACCGATTATTTTCTTTCTGGTAATAAAAACACTTCATAGTAGCTTTTTGTGAAACTTTCTGTTACGAAAAAAGTATTATCTACTAGTGTCGTATTTGAAGCGTTGCAAAATGTCATTTGTATGAAATCTAAATATTATGTTGATAACATCAAACTGATCTTTGATCCTGCATACATATTAGGTGCCAAATACACATTTGTCATGAAGAAATTAGAGTGAATCATCCATAGTTTTGTGTATTGAAAAGATCTCGAGGTCAATGAAACTGTAATTATGTAATGCATTATAAAATTTGAAGCTCACACGTTCTGTAAAGAGTTATTTTACTACTAGTGACTTACCCCCGCTTCGCTCGGGTGCGCTCCTAGGTACGTGCACATAGCGTTGCTACAGTTTAATAGAAAGATCTTTTTAAGAAAAATAATTTTGTAATACATTGTTTTCATATAACTTCATTAGTTTAAGCGGCGCACGCCAATAAAGCTCCCAGTCGGCATGATTTTTTCCGACATCATCAACAATCATCGTCATATTTCAGCCAATTTACACAAAACTTTAATTAATTATACACTTAAACCTTTCTCATCAATAATTCTATCTATTGGTGAAAACGGTATGAAAATCCGTTCAGTAGTTTTTGTGTTTATCGCGTTCAAACAGACAGACAGATGCGTCAGGGTGACTTTATTTTATAATGTGTATTGAAATTACATACAATCTATTGTCTATGTATATCAATTACTAAATGGTTGGTTTCAAAGGTAATAATGTTTTCTTGCTTTCTAATCTACCTGAAGCCAGTTTTATAAAGAAAAAATATTAAGATGAATAGTTGTTGGAATTTTTCGCCTGTCGCACAATAACAATTACTCTCGTCTTATCAACTCGGCGCGGCGAGCCCGCCCGCCCCAGGCGTTTGGGTATATCGTATGAAAAATCTGCATTTTACATTGTTTCAATCAGAGGTAAATTGTGCAGTAAGCCAATTCTCATTTTATATATACTAAAAAATATACATTTACAAGGATTTCTTTTAAGTTTTTTGCCATTTTTCTTTGTTATAACTTTATGAGCTTTTGAATGATGTAAGCTCAAATAAAAGTTTTCCATTGACGTTCATCTGTCGTGATATAATTAATTTTTACGCACAGAAAGAATTTGTTTGGGTTCCTTAAACAAACTTTTACAACATATTTTGTTTGAAGTTACGACACTTAAGTAAAACAAAGTTAATTAACTTTTCAAAAAAAAAAAACATTTATTTTTATTTCTAAGTCTACCTTAACACTTAGTCACCATAGATTCAATATATATATATATATATATATATATATATATATATATATATATATATATATATATATATATATGTATGTATAATAAAATTCTAACTGAATCGAATCTGTACATTAAATATTTTTTGGAAAATCTTATTGAAATAATCATTATTATCGATACAGAGGCAGAATCTATAGTTTATAGAATTTTTGTCTGTCTGTCTGGGGACGCACCACGAGAAAACCACTGGACAGATTTTGATGAAATTTGGTACGATGATAGCTGGTTATCCGGGTCAACATATAGGATACTTTTTACTGTGAAAAATATCTCATCCTTCAGAAATCTATACTAAAGTTAAAAACATTACTAGGGACGAACTTGAGAGGCGCGGGGTGAGTCGCTATTACTATCTATAACAAAAGGCAGGGAGTGACAGGTCACACCTAAGGGCGTAATTACTGAAACAATGTTATGAGCTATTGATTACCATGACATGTTGTAATTATTATGAGATCAGGATATGACAATAGAGTATCGTTTACATATTATACTAGCGATTCACCCTGGCTCCGCTCGGGTTCGTCCCTACTTACGTTTTAACGTTTAGTATCGATTTCTCAGAGATAATATATTTTCCCGCAGTAAAAAGTATCCTATATGTTGACCCAGATAACTAGTTACCATCATGCCAAATTTCATCAAAATCCCTCTAGCGGTTTTTCCGTGATGCGGTAACAGACAGACAGACAGACAAAAATTCTTAAAACTATAGATTCGGCCTATGTATCGATAATAATGTCCATTTCAATAAGATTTCCCAAAAAATATTTAATGTACAGATTCGGCTTAGTTACAATTTTATTATATGTATAGATTATGAACAAAATATATTATATTATATGTTATTGATTTTATATCTAGTTTTTGTTTTGCGCTATTTGATATTTTGTTTTTGTATGTTTTATGCGATATTTGGTACAGTGGTTAAGTATTTAAAAAGTAGGTTCAATTTCTGTTTTTTTCTATACGTAATGCTTTAATAATCAACCTCTCATCCAGTTTAAGATTTTATTTTTAGACTTACTGTAATACTAATGTTCTGAATTCAATAAAATATTTCAATATTATGCATTTATGGTAAATGTAATATTATTTAAAAATGAGTGCTAGTTTTTCTAACCTGATGTTAAACTCATCATTATCTACAAAAAATACAAAAGTTTAATGTATTCAGCCCTTTTTAACGTCCCACTGCTGGGCACGGGCCTCCCTTCAATACGAGGGGGATCAGGCCATAGTCCACCATGCTCACTATCAGAGAAAAAGTTTAATGTTGGATGAAAATGTTCAAATTTGAATTCCGATAAAAACCAAGCATTTATTATCTAAATATATAATTTAATCCTTTTTTACCTAGCAGACCTGGCCACACGTTGCTATGGCACACATACGAAAATTTTGCAATAAAAAAGGAAATAATCGGGATAAAAGCTATCCTATCTTTTAACACAAATCACACATTTTGAATAAAATACTTTAAGATTGTATAAGTAGTTTTGGAGTTTATCGCGGACCAACATCATGACACAGGAATTTTAAATATTAAGATATATTCTCATTATTTTGTATCTATATTTTATTAGATATTTGGCACAAATATTTCGAACACAACATAATATTAATAGCACAGTTTAAATATGACTCTTCAATTAGTAAGTAATAACCTTTTACTTTGTTACAACTCAATCAAATACGAGAATTTAGATGTAAAATATCGTTGTAGAACGCCGAAAAACGAGACCGTAAAAACGTAACAGAAATTTACTTCCCGAAGAATTAATTCCGCTCCAGATATTTCAGATCATTCAGATTTCTCTTTACAACCCAACTAAAGCAATAAAATGTCCCACAATTCCCACCGTTGCGAAGTAAAACGCCTTAAATTCATTTAATCACCATTATCTCGGTCAAAAACTAAGGGCTGCCTTAGTGTTAGAACGTTAGAAGTGGTTTGTATAAAAATGTAAATGTTTTTATGTAAATTAGATGCAATTTAAATTCAATTATTATGTATATAGATTTTAGCATTAAAACTGAATTATTTCTAAAACCACCTAAAAAGTCGTCATTTTATATTTAGGGTTTATTCATGATTTAAATGGTATTACTTTCACAGTAGGTATACGTTTAGCAGAGATTTCTCAGAGATAAGATATTTTCCCGCAGTAAAAAGTATCCTTTATTTTGACCCCGATAATCAGCTATCATCATACCAAGTTTCATCAAAATCTGTCTTGTGGTTTTCTCGTGATGCGTTCCCAGACAGACAGACAGACAGACAGACAGACAAAAATTCTAAAAACTATAGATTCGGCGTCTGTATCGATAAAAGTGACTATTTCAATAAGATTTTCCAAAAAATATTTAATGTACAGATTCAACTCAGAATTTTATTATATTTTTATATTTTATATATTACTATTAAAAAATATACTAGATAATAATATATAACGAATCTAACTTTCAATCGTAATTCTGCCTCTATACTGCGATATCACTATTATCGTATTATTATATTATATACTAGCGACTCACTTTCGCTTCGATCGGGCTCGCCTCTAGAAAAACAAAAACAAATCTATCCCTCGGGAACCGTACATATTTTCCGAGAGTAAAAAGTAGCCTACGTATTATTCCAGACTATAATCTATCTCAGTGCCAAATTTCATCCAGCTCCGTTCAGCCGTGTGGCGTGAAAGAGTAACAAACATCCATACTCAAAAACTTTCACATTTATAATATTTATACAGACAAGAGCGTGTAAGAGCGTTTACGAGTATTACATCTTCTTCACGCTGTAATATTATATACAACCTTATGTAATATAAATCAGCATAATTAAGTGAAATTAGAAATGAAGTAACTAACATCTAGGATGAAGGCCTACTTTCAATCTACATCTTACCACGCAATTGGAGCCAGACAGAAAATTTAGTTAGATCTATAAAATTATTAATACTATAAAGAGGTAAAGTTTGTGTGTTTGTGAGTTTGTGAGGTTGTAAGGGTAATCTCTGTATAGACTGAACCGATTTACATGAAATTTAGTAAGAAGATAGTTTGAGACCCTGGAAAGGACATAGGATACTTTTTATCCCGAAAAGAGATACATCGTGTTTAACTCAGTGAATAAACATAGATTTGCATCATAAATAAAATCATTCCTTATGGGGATGAAAATGGGGATGAAAGTTTGTATGGGGAATCAACCTAGGATAAACCCGACCGAAGCGAGGGTGAGTCGCTAGTATTATATACAGGCATTGCCATCTTTTGCCAAATTTTATTACAATTAAGCTATGTGTTACTTTAGATCATAGTCTATCAACATACTAAATTTCATCCTTTGTCCAGTGATTTCAGCGTTAATGAGTAACAAATATACACACATATACAAACTTTTGCCTTTATAACAGCTACTTAATACAAGCGATTCGACTTCGTTTCGCTCGGGTTCGGTCCTAGGTACGTTTTAACGGTTAGGATAAAATAGACAGACTAGCTATATATACATAGTCGTAGGTATAGAAAAGTATTTAAGCACTTTAAACAAACTTGAAATCATCCCCTATTTTACTTTGATGGGTCATAAACGCCGAAATGATCTTTATTTCTTACCAAAATTATAGCATATAATGAATTTTTCGTCTCTAATTTGAGAGATGATTTGTTCCCAATACAAAATTTCAACCCCTATTTCATGCCTTTCAAGTGTCATTTTAGCGACAAAAAGTATCCTATATTATTCTCCAAGGTCCCATCCCTCTATAACAAACTTCATCATAATTGGTCCAGCGGTTTCGGCGCGAAAACGTACCAGACAGACAGACTTACATTCCCATATTAGTATTAATATTTACTGTTTGTAACATTGTATGTGATATCATCTCTAGTTCAATATTCTAAGACCTACCGACCCGTTCGTACCGTGTAATCCGCATTAAGAGCCACAAGCCTTAATACCGCTTTTGTCCTGCTCGCTTGCTTCTTTCTTATCTCCGTGGAAAATTTGTCTAGGTAATGCCGTAAAATAGTCTAGCTTGGGCTTTGTTACACCGTTATTGTACCAATGTTTTGATTTTGTTTAGACATAAGTGTTGTTAGATATAAATGGTATTTATTTTGGTAAAATTATATTATAATCCGCTCGGATTCACCCCTAGTTACTTAAAAAATGGGGGGTGGGAGGGTGAAAAATATTTTACGATCTATTCTCATACTTATCACATATACAAAAAAATCATTAAAATCGGTCGAGCCGTTTCGGAGGAATGCGACCACAAACACCGTGACACGAGATATTTATATATTAGATTTGTATAAATTATACATTTTTATTTTATTTTGTACTTACTGAAATTCTCCGATTGTATAATAATATGTTCCTCCGTTAACTTGTTTCCGTCATTTTAATTCTGATCATGTTTTTGTAATTAAACTTTTATTTTCAGCTATTAAGTATTGGACGTCGCTGGCTTAAAAAAATGATCAATAAATATCCTTTTTTAACCAAACGGTGTTAAACATTCAAAACTTTGTAATAGCCGACCATTTTAAGTGGCAGACCTAGCTTCAGTGGCAGATTTATTTAAGCTGCACTCCCCTTTATTGTTGCTTGTTTTATCCTATTACCTTTCGCACTAATGATATGAAATCTATATGTAATAAAATTATAACAATATATTCTTTTATTTCAGACGAGCTTTTATAATTATAATTTTTAATACGTGCTAAAGTTACGATTAAAAAGAAAAGTATATATAAAATGATACATTAAATATAAAAGTTTTGCAGCTTAAAATAATTTAAGTTCATTATGTTAAATACTATCTCTCTAACTCACTTAGGTTGACTGGAAGAGATCTCTTCTAGAGATAAGTCCACCTTTGCTAACTAATTTTATTGTTTCTTAATTTCTGTATTTTACTTATAAGTGCAAAAAAGAATAGTATAAGTTCAGTAGAGCTTATTTATTTAAAGACTGAAACATATATTCATAAGTGTATTAGCGACTCACCCTCGCTCTGTTCGTGGTCGTCCCTAGTTACGTTTTAACGTTTAATATAGATTTCTCAGAGATGAGATATTTTCTCGCAGTAAAAAGTATCTTAAATGTTGACGCGGATAACCAGCTATCATCCTACCATTTCATCAAAATCTGTTCAGTAGTTTTCTCGTGTTGCGATCCCAGACAGATAAAAAGATAGACAGTCAGCCAGACAAAAATTCTAAAAACTATAGATTTGACCTCTGTATCGATAATAATGACTATTTCAATAAGATTTTCCAATAAATATTTAATGTACAGATTCGACTCACTTAGAATTTTAGTATATGTATAAAATATATAAATGTAGATGTGATGAGTAAATAACAATGTCAGAATGAAATCGTTAAGACAGACACTTAATTTGACAGACAGTGAACACACTATTAATTCTGCCTAACAAAAATCATATTTATTTTACATTTTACTTATCTATAGATAAAATAATTTTTGTATAAGGTGGCCAGGAGAAACATATAAGTTACTGTTGGACACTTAGGGACCCGAGCGAAGCGAAGAAAACTCTCTAGTCTAAAATTTTATTATGCTGTTCAATATAAGACCTCTATAGTACAATGGTATATATTTTACTGGCATCGTCTATTACGTTGTGGGTCACAGGTTTAATTGCAGTAAGGCACGTAATGTTGATTACACACTATCTCTTGCAGGTATTTTTAATTCCTCAGCGAAAATAACCTTAAAATTGTATTAACATATCTAATCTATATAATATTATAGCTTTATAAAGCTGAAGAGTTTGTTTGTTTGTTTGTTTGGTTGAACGCGCTAATCTCAGGAATTACTAATACGATTTGAAAAATTCTTTTTGCATTAAATAGCCCGTTAACTGAGGAAGGCTATAGGGTATTTATCATCCCGGAAAAATGTACGGTTCCCGTGGGATAGATTTGTTTTTGTTTAGGGACGAACCCGAAGCGAAGCAAGGGTGAGTCGCTAGTAACATAATATAAATAAAACCATCGCTACTAGTTACAGGAACAGGACTGAGCACTATCTCTTCACGCAATACTGAAAGAAAAATTGCAGCGATTAATATGGTAGGACTGTAATGCCATATTTTTCATCATTATATGCTCATTAAAAGGCAGACGAAAAGGGAGCAGAGATTACTTAGTGGATCTCAACTTGGATTTTTGAGTTTGTCATAAAATTGTACTTCTAAATTCATGTTCATAGCTTCATTATTTCCTTAGATTTTTAAATATAGCAAAACAAAGATAATATTTAACTTAACTACTCTTTATTAAATCAAAATTTACAAGGTTTTTGTGCAAGGTTTCAAGGCATTATAAAGCAGGTGATACATTTAACTCTAAATTTTGTTTTAAATAGTCACAGACAGAATGACGTATTGTTAAAATAGGATGGCGGGAATGGATTTACTAAATATCGAATTCATGACTTTTGTTGTACAATATTCGTGAGTTGCATGGTTCATTATGCCAAAATACAGTACGTCAATCTGTACGTACGTGTGTGTACCTACTTTTTATCGTGGTGCAATGGTATGGTTAGTAGGTCATATCATTAGCAAAATTATTTAATACGCGTCACTAATATTTGATAACTTTTCCATAGAAAATAAAGTCAATTCAAACTCTATATTATAGAGATTGATACAAAAGAAGACTTTTTATAAGTATACTCTTAAAACCCCTTTGACTTTTTATGAGAAAATTAACATTATGTATAAATAGCGGACACCCTACAGTTTGAATTTTAGTTGATATTATAAGTATATAAATAAAATATGTTAAAAATGAGTCTTACTGATATTTCGATGACATCATTTTTAGATAATAGAAAACAATTTTAAGTTAAAAGTAATACTTAAGTTCAAAAACTATCTTATGCCTACATCTTATAACTTTATATTGCTTATTTAACTATCAAACTTCAAACCAACAACTTCGAAAACACAGATGATATGCAAATTACATACTAGCGACTCACCCTCGCTTCGCTCGGGTTCGTCCTTAGGTTGCTTCCCAAAACAAAATTAATTAATTAATTTGGTTTTATTTTTTTTTCGTGGGGCCCTATTTTTTTTCTAAAATAAAAGTAGCCTAAGTTACTCCTTATTAGATCAGCTATCTGCCAGTGAAAGTCCCGTCAAAAGCGGTTCAGCCATTTCAGAGATTAGCCGGAACAAACTGACAGACAGACAGACAAAAATTGTAAAAAATGTTGTTTAAGTATATGCACCGTGTATACATACATAAGCATTTAGTAAAAAGCGTTTATTTTAATATTAGAAACAGACACTCCTAATAGATAATATAAAATAAATAATATTATTATGCAAGTATTGTGAAGCCAGTGGTTTATCATGAAACATAATATTATGTTTATAATTCAAAACTTGACTAGATATATAAGAGGCCAAAATTTCGCGAGATTTTGCGGAATACATGTACTTACGTATAGAGACCATCCAAGCGAAGCCATTGCATATTACCAGTTAAAAATATAGTAAATAAAAAACAAAATGGTTTATATTACAATAATTAATTAGACACGCACTAAAATATAACAATTCATTTCCGGTAGAGACATTCCACCATTACGTGACTCAAGTTTAGGAAGAGAACAATCGTAATAAATATAAAAAATATAATTTGCCGTACAACAATGAAACTTAAGGCTATAGTTTGGAGCGCACTCTTCACGAAAATTACCGTCTTGATTGCTCCCAAGATAAATTATTCTAGTCTGAAGGCATTTCAACGAGATAAAACGTCTAGAAGTGGCTACTTACAGCATTTAACGTTTTTTCGTTTCCAACCAGATAAAATAATTTAGTAATCGTTTTAAATTCTATGTTTCCTTTTAAATATTTCACCAGTGTCTATTTATTTCTATACTAGCGACTCACCCTCGCTTCGCTCGGGTTCGAGGTGAGCGAAACCATAATTCTTTTTCTAAAATAAAAGTAACCTAAGTTACTCCTTATAATATCAGCTATCTGCCAGTGAAAGTCCCGTTAAAATTGGTCCAGCCGTTTCGGAAACCTTTATTTTTACTTTGCTTGTATTTCTTAAATGTATTGTAATAATGTTGTATAAATACGATTAGAAGTGTTTCAATTTAATTTTTACAAATGTAGGTACGTGTTAATATACTAGCAAAAACTATCAAACTAAAGCTAATTTAAAGTTTTAGTGTGAAAACTACACACCCATAAGCTCAGGCATTTATTTACAATATAATATTAATGTTTTAATAAAAAAAAAAGTGTGTGTACTTATGTACGCCCGGAAGAAGTTATACTCCTTTGGCGTAACAGAACAAAATTAGCTAAAGATTTCATCCCATATGTCACAACTCTCTGTTTGTACAAGGAATGCCGCTAACTTCATCATGTCGCTTTCAGCTAACTTCATCATGTCGCTTTTTGGCTGTCGATATACGCGCGCATCGTAAAAATTTTACTCTCATATTTTTATCCAAACGTACCAAAAGAAGTATAACTTCAAAAATTCAAAAATAAAGCCATATCTATACAATATACATCTTCTTTCTACGGTTATAAATGTTGGGCGACTAAAAAGGTGTCGCGCACCACGTCTGCGACCAACTGATAAATGTACTAGAGCCGTTGCTTCTAAATCTATATTAATATTTATACCTTACTGAGATAAAACTTGACGTGTCACCAGTCATGAGCTAATATTTCATACTTCGATTATATTTAAATTTTCTTTGCTGTGAAAAATTCAATCAATTTTTCAAGTATACGTACTTTAGTACATACATATTTAGATAGTGTCTTTGAATTTTGCATTTTTTATGAGGCTGATCTAATATAGTATACCGTAATATATAAAGATGAAGTTTGTTTTTTTGTTTGTTTGAACAGCTGATCTCTAGAAAATATTTGTATGGCCTATTATTTTTATTTCATTCATCTTAGGAGCGGAGACATTATACATAAATTTATTTTTTTTAATTTTATTAGTTTTTATTTTAATAATACTATTCAATTCGTAGTGACCCTACTTGATGTGCCAGCAGTCGCGGGTTCATGTCCCGCTGGGGGCATTCATTTGTGGGATGAGCACGAATGTTTGTACTCCAGTTATGGGTGTTTATATTTATAATATGTATGTATTTAAAGTTAAATATGTGTAGTGCCTCGTAGCCTCGTAATCGTAGCTTACCATGGAACTAAGTGGTGCTGTGTATTAATATCCCAACATATTTATTTATTTATTATAATTAAAAAGGTACTGAGCTGTTTTGTCTTTGCCTATTTATATATAGCTGTATACATGTATCTTCAAAATAGCTATCCAAATTTGAGTCAATATCATCATTCTGTATGTAAAAGCTCAACTATTATTAGTTTATATTTGCCCATATTTACGCCGTCGTACGCCGCTTATCTCTGAAACGGCTAAACTAATTTTAACGAAACTTTAATTAAAAATTAGATGAGTAAGTTAAAAGTGATATAAGGGACCTCTACTATATACATACATATTGTACAAAAAATTCACCTAATATGAAGTCTAAACAATTTTTATATACTTAAACACTTATCCTGGGTTAGAGGATTGAATTTGCTAATAAAAAGATATTTTTTTGGACCGAAACTATTCATAACTAGCGACTCACCCTCGCCTCGCTCGGGTTCGTCCCTAGCTTGGATATAGTAACATGGATATAGTTATTTTTTTTAAGTATTAAAACCTTCCGTGGACCTTAAGGAACATACAAAAAAATAAATTAGCCGAATTGGTCCAGCCATTTTTGAGTTATGCACTTACCAACATTCATTTTTATTTATATAGAAGATTAATTATTATCACAACTAACATTCCTTACGTTGTGTCAATTTTAATATAATCATAAGTCTTTGTGCACATGTATCGTTAAAGCACTGTGTCCGAAACTGAAGTAACTTGTAATGTAAATTACATGCATGCATAGCGGGATTCCGGTCCAAAGCCTGTAAATTGCTTTGCCTGATCTAAATATTGACTTGACGCTCCCTAGAGGTGAAAGCGGACCGCATATAATCATAACGCAATAACTCTATTTAGATATTTGTGTTGGGTAGTCGAATTAATATATACTGAAATTAATGTGTAAATCTGTCCGTTCATATAATACTCTCTATAGGTTTTGACTCAAGTTTTTAAAGTTAAGGAGGTATTCCAGGTTGTTTTTAGGTGTATATTACGTAATAACATCTTATTGTTATTATCATTTTTTCAATTAAATGGGTTATATCGTGCTAATATTATAAAGAGGTAAAGTTTGTATGTTTCTGAGTTTGTTTGTAGAAAGTAATCTCTGGAACTACCGAACCGATTTAAATGAAATTTGGCCAGAAGACAGTTTGAGACCCTGGAAAGGACCTAGGATAGATTTTTATCCCGGAAACCATCCTTTAAGTGGGTGACAATGAAGATGAAAGTTTGTATGGGTAATCTACCCGGAGTCGAACCTCGCTTGTAAAATCTTTAAATAAACCTGTTAGAATTTCATTTTCATAAAGTAAAGAAACATTTACTTAGTTCCTGATAGGTCAGCAAAACAACAATAAATTATAATTTTTTGAAATAAAAAAGAGAGAGCTGTCAGAAGTGGGATTCGAACCCACGCCCACAGAAGTGGACTGCGACCTGAACGCAGCGCCTTAGACCCCTCAGCCATCCTGACGTTGAAATGAAATTTAAAATTTTAGAAGTATTTTTCGAAGTAAGTTTCGAATTGCTTCGTATTAAAATAAAGGACTAATATAATATAATGATATTCTGTAATCCAAAAAAATAAATATGATGTGAAAAATATATTAAAAAAATAAAGGTGATCTTCATCTATTATTTCAAGTGCTTTATATACTAGCGGCTCACCCTCGCTTCGTTTGGGTTCGCCTCTAGAAAAACATAAACAAATCTATCCCACGGGAACCGTACATTTTTCAAGGACAAAAAGCCAGTGTACTATTCCAGACTATGATATACCTCTGTGCTAAACACCCAGATCCGTTCAGCCATTTTGACGTGATTGGGTAACGTCCATCCAAAAATCCAAACATCTAGACTTTCACATTTTTAATATTACTAAGAAATACTGTGTGTAAATTATAGTCTTATTATTTTAAAGCCTACACTAAAATAATTATGAGAGATTATGAGAGCAAAAGTTATTCAATAGTTAAAAACGAACATTCAGAATGACAATATATATATATATATATATATATATATATATATATATATATATATATAAAGAATTAATAGTACGTTTGGAACTCAGACAGACGTTACAACTCTGATTCTATTTTAAAGTTTTAAATGAACTAGCAATAAAAATCTTTAAGTAACAATAAAAAGTTAAATATTCTTAACAATAAAAAAATCTCAGTTCATTAGAAAATTGAAATAAAACAATCAAAGTTTTTATTTTTAGGATTTTGTACCTCAATAGGAAAAAAAACCTTATGTACATAATATTAAGTGTTCTTTTTACTATATTCATTTAATTAAATCTATTCAATATACAGTCAACATAGTTTATAGACCATTCAATATTTAGAAACTCTACAATTTCTATTAAGTAAAACCATAACAAAAAAATGTATAACATTCTAAGAGTTACACCAATCTGTAATACTAAGATACATTAATTATTATTAAAAAAAAAAAGATTTTAAATCACATTAATTATGTAATGTAATAAGTGGGTTTAGGGGGACCATAAAAAAACATAGCCATAGTTGGGAGTCCGCCATGTTGGATTTAGAATGACGTCACTTACCTAATAATGCATTTCATCTAAACCAAACGTGTGTGCAAAATTTCAGCCCAATCCGTTGAGGATAACTGCTTTAAAATTCAATTGCAAGATTTGATCTGAACAAACAAACACGCATACAAATATTGCAAGTTAAATAAAAGCTTGTAAAATAGTTTTATTAAAAATATAAAATAACATCTTTATCTGTGTGTCTATTTGTCACACATGCGTGTGACAGTGCGCGTGTTATCATGCGCACTTCTACTACGGTTTCTGATAATGTTAATTAGTAGAATTTGATAGTTCCATCGAATAATGATTTGATATGAGTTCCAATATAAGAGGTACAACCGTTAAATAAAATAGGCATAAATTTTATATATACTAGCTGCTCACCCTCGCTTCGCTCGGGTTCGCCCCTACGAACACAAAAAAAAAATATCCCACGGGAACCGTACATTTTTCCGCGATAATACGTAGCCTATGTGTTATTCCAAACTATAATCTATCTCTGTGCCAAATTTCTTCTAGATCCGTTAAGCCGTCATGGCGTGAAAGAGTAACAAACATCCATACTCACAAAATTTCACATATATATTCTTCTATACTAATATTACAAAGCTGAAGAGTATGTTTGTTTGTTTGTTTGTTTGTTTGGTTGAACGCGCTAATCTCAGGAAGTACTAATCCAATTTGAAAAATTCTTTTTACATTAGATAGCCCGTTAACTGAGGAAGGCTATAGGCTATATATCATCCCGGAAAAATGTACGGTTCCCGTGGGATAGATTTGTTTTTGTCTAGAGACGAACCCGAAGCGAAGTGAGGGTGAGTCACTAGTATTAGATAGACGTATTAGGCTTTAAATAAAACAAAGAGATAGGAAGCTAAAAATTTATTTAAAATACTTAGTAACAATTTAAAAATAAACGCAATAAATAAAAAGTATCTTTATGTAAAACAAAAGCAAACTTAACAATCCGTTTAATGAGTATTACAATAGATGAGATCAATTTACTACCATTTCATTAAAGCACTTACAAATTCTCAATGTACGGAATTTTAATTCAGTTGCGGGATTCGAGCAATCTTTCTTTACACCGCGTTCGTTTGATATATTGTTTGGAATCTTAACGCCTTCTGGTACAGTGGCTTATCTGGTTACTGAACCAGATATAACCTGTTCGATTATCGTATAACTACACATAAAATTTATCTGTCTGTCTGTGTTACTAATTCTGCAATGCTTAGAATCAACGACTAAGCCTCAAGGCCCATATAACTAACATACTCGTACCACCATCAAAGTTTATTATAAATTCAATCCCTAAGGTGGGAATTATGCTCGAAATTTGGTATTAGTGTTCATAGATATTTATAGAAAACACAAAATTTAAATGATAACTAGGCAAAACAAGAGTATTTCACTAGTTCATAATTATAGTACAAAATGTGAAAATAACTATGGCTGCCTGCACTCACTCAACTGCTGAACGGATTTCGATGAAATTTTGGCAAGGACATAGATTGTATCATGGGAAGAGACATTTTACCTTTAACCAGTACTCTGATTAACATACGAGCAAAGTCATGAGCTAAAACTAGATAAATATATAATTTTAATGGACAATTAAAACATAACAGCGTTGTATTAATTTCTCAAAAAACAAAAAATCACCTACAGCCAGAACACCAAGATATTATTTTCTAAGATGTCTAAAGCTACGTACATATATAATAAGAGCTAGTAATAATATGTAGGAACATTATGCCGGTGTAATAACGTTCTATTGAATAGCAAATGCAATTCGTGATGAAGATTTCGTGAAATGTAAATTTAACACAGTTCAATACTAATAGCCCGAAATTATCATAAAGTTAGAACATATCTGCAAAGTTTGAATGTAGGTAAATCATATTGTTTTAGACGAGCAGTAATTAAAGCTGCAGCCATAACTAACTTCTATTTTAGTCGCGGGTTCGAAT
Organism: Fabriciana adippe; assembly: GCA_905404265.1. Lineage (NCBI taxonomy): Eukaryota > Metazoa > Arthropoda > Insecta > Lepidoptera > Nymphalidae > Fabriciana > Fabriciana adippe. The sequence goes on from FR989988.1 coordinate 2,030,007, forward strand.
AAATGATTTGTGTAATATAAATTTTATAAATACAAAGGAAAAATTATTAAGAATTCTTACCGAATTGTTCGAAATAATATGAAGAGTCATACATCAATTTGCTTTTCAGAAGAATATTATCACTCATCATGTCATGAAATTATATATAAAAATGTTGGCATTAACGACACTTTTATCCAATCAGTCAACCCTACCCAAAATTAACGTTACATTTGATAATATCATACCATGTCAAATACAATATATAAAAACAATAATTTATAGTACAAAAATAATAAAATATACATAATAATAAAATTAAGCTAATTCAGTACACAAGACTCGTACGTCGGTATCATATATTTAATGTTGATGAAAGCGTCGGGACCGCCGTAGCGTTCGAGTATTTGCAACGTGTCTTCAATCATATCAGCTACATTCTCGCCTCGCGTGGTCGTGTGGTCTATACCGGATCCCATATTACCTGTTATTAAATATTAAATCTATAACTGTTTTGTATATTACTACCGACTTTCAGTAAAATCGGAGGCGTCCCTAGGTATCCAACAGCAGTTTTCTCCAGATTATCAGTGGTGAAAATTTCATCCAAATCCTTTGAGTCATTTCAGTGGTAAGGAGTAACGAATCATACACAGACAAACATACAAAATTTAGTATTTATAATAGTATGACTTGAACTGATTGAAAACGAACTCATATCTCTAAAATGTTTATGTATTAAGCACATTTCCAACATAATTACCACTTGCTAATGCAATGAAGGAAATTATCGCACGGAAACCTGTCTAAACCGTAATAAGTTTTCCAAAACCTGCCAACCCGTATTTGGCCATCGTAACAGGCTATGGCCTAAGCCCCATAACATTAATGAGAGACCCACCAGTGGGACTGAGTTATATTATACTAGCAGAACCCGCGGCTTCGCTTGCGATCAAACTACGAAAAATACGAAATTTCATGCAAGTATGTCCAAGGAATAAAAAGTTTCATACAAAATTTTATCCCCTATTTCACCCCCCTTGGGGGTTGAATTTTAAAAAATCCTTTCTTAGTGGATGCCTTCGTCATATAAAGAATACGTGTGCGAAATTTCAATTTTCTAGCCTTAAGGGTTTGGCCTGTGCGTTGTTTGACCTGTCAATCACTTTTGCCTTTTATATAAATAGATTACCAACTTAAGTCGATTATAACGATTTTAAAATTACTAAAATTCGAGAGCAAAATAAAAAGTTGCTTACACTCCCTATTTATAAATTCACAAATCTTTGTTTGTTTTACATAGGACTCATTGTAGCAGGCAAATGTTAATTATGTGTTTATGTTATGAGGAAAAATTGTACTCTACATACTGAACTACAAACTAAAAATTATATTATGTGATTTCTAAAATAGAATATACTTTTATATAATTACTATAAGTATTAGATTAAATATTTGCCAAAAAATGTTTTAGGTAATTTAAATGTGAAAATGTTTCAATGAAAAGCCAGAAGGCAAAGCCTTTGACAGAATTTACTATTTAAGTAAATTATTAATAATTTAAAGAAGAAACCTAAAAAAATAAGGAATTCCTTGCAAACAAATACTGTGTATTTTACAAAATAATAGTTGAAATAAACGGACGTTGAAGTCAACGTTGACACCCAAAACCTCGACCGCAACTATTTGACAACACGAGAAATGAGAAGGCGTGAAATACAGCAAACTTGCGTTAGCGGTGACGCATTCTTGGCATTTGAGCTTTTGAATTAGCTTTTGCTTACACCTTTGTGCAAAGCTCGTTAATAGTTGCTAATATTAAATAATTTTTCCTCCTACAATATAATTTACTAGCAGAAACTATGGATTCACTCGCGATGAAACTACGAAAAATACGAAATTTCATGCAAATATGTCCAAGGAATAAAAAGTTTCATACAAACTTTTATCCCTACTTCACCCTCTTGGGGGTTGAATTTCGAAAAATCCTTCCTTAGTGAATGCCTTCGTCATATGAGGAATTCGTGAGCGAAATTTCAATTTTCTAGCCTTAAGGGTTTGACATGTGCGTTGATACATCAGTCAATCACTTTTGCCTTTTATATACATAGATTAGAAACGAAATTTTTTGCGATATTAATTAACAATCCTCGAGACACGTTTTAAAACATTGTGTGAATACTTAGAGTAAAATACTAATTGTAATAAAAAAAATGTACATTGAAATAAATAATCAAGTTTTGTAATTTTATTCAAACTGAGCCCATCCGGAACTCGAACCCAGAACCTTAGCATCTACTAGACTAAAGATAAATAGAATAACACTAAAAGTACTAAGAAGCGAATACAAACAAACTAACATTGCTAATTTGTCGTTATGTACCACTAGATGCATATACAAGTGTACCAAACGCAGGTAAAACTATGTAGGTAAGCGTGTATAGAATGTCGTAATAATGCGGTCGGGTGTCGTCCTGACGCGTGAATTCGTTGTCCCGACGACATATAATTAATCTACTCAAGCGACGAGTCTATTAGAGGGGAAACAATATTGATGTTATGAGCGTCAATTCGATACTTGCACGTATGATTGATGGCGATATATATAGGTTGTGTGACATACAAGTGTGGTTAAGCTACCTTTGGTATACATTATTTTAGATATAAGCTTAAAAATACTTATAAAAAATGAATACATTTTATTTTGTTTATGCCTGTCATTCTTTCACAGGAGTAATGGAAATGTGGATAGATACATACATATTATTCTTTGTTATTATATTCTTTATTCATCTGCTTTACAAGCTTTTATTTGATTCCTATAAATATAAACAGCTAACATAAACTATTGTACACCAAAAAGAAACAAAAATAAAAAAAAATATAAATCATTTTTACTATTTTAATAATATTTCTACATTGAACTCTTCAGTATTCTTCACACGAACAAAGACGCGGGCTAAAGCTCGTTAACAATCACTTATTTCATCGCCTTTACAATTTTCAATAATAAGCTTATACTTTATCGAGGAGAGACTATATTGAAAATATAAAAGGTTTATTTTTAGTTCAAGAAATAGTTTTAGACTTAGAACTAAGGTCATCTCAATATCACGTCTCCGCTCCCCTAACAACTGTTCGCGACAACACTATCAAATGACACAATTCCTTTATTTTTAGAACGAATAAGCAGAATCTTGTAAAAATATTTTATATTTGTGCATTTTTAATGTAATGCAATTTGATCTAGATATTTTATATGCTGTATCATTATATATAACATATGGTATCAGATAGCTGATGAAAACAATTTTTAATATAAGTATGACGACACGTTTGGCTCAGTTTGTAGTGACCCTACTTGCTGTGCCAGCGGCCGCGGGTTCGAGTCCCGCTGGGGGCATTTATTTGTGTGGCACAAATGATGGTACTCCAGTCAAGGGTGTTTACATTTATAATATGTATGTATTTAAAGTTATATATGTATAGTGTTTCCATAACGCAAGCTTCGTAGCTTACTGTGGAACTAGATGGTGCTGTGTGTCAATTCTGTGCAATTCTGTAAAAACAGTTCAAAGCAATAGTTAAGTATTAAAATATCATATGGAATGCTTTCCATATAATATTTTACAATTAATTTTAATGAAAAAATTTAATGTTAAAAAAATAACATTAAAAACATACTATTTCTATTACACAAATAACAATACTATTATTACAATTATAACTGTGAAACTTAGTATTTTTTATGTTTGTATATTTATTCACTCTCAAATAGCTGGACGGATTTGTGTGATACTTTGTATACAGATAGATTATAATCTAGAGTAACACATACTCGTAGGCTACTGGTAGTAATAAAATGTACCAAAGGTGGCGGTGTCTATTATAATATTGCAAAAACAAGCGTCATAGGAAGACCCCGAGCGAACCGAGGGCAAGTCGCTAGTTTTGTCAAAAAATCTAAATAGTACTCAATATTTATATACCTTCAGAAATATTTATTCTTTAAGAGCTTGCAACATACTCAGGTGATACAATTTTCGTATTTTTAGAAAGAATGAGTGCCAGACAAAGGGTTTTACACTTTCGAGCGCTATTATTCGTGAGAAAGCAAGCTGGAAGGTATTATCAATTCCCATAAAGAGAGGGATGATGCACCTAACACAATTCTACATTTTTATTACCCACCTTATACATAACTGTCATAGGAACTGTTTTAAGTTATAATATACGACTCTAACAAAAGATGAATATACTATATCTACATAGTAACTATGATATATTATATTATATCTACCTAGGTTGTCTAGTGGCTAACGTAAAAGTCGCAAATTCGGAGGTTCAGGGTTCGAGTCCCGGGACAGACCAAGTTACTTCATCATCACCACTTAGTACTATGTCATGCACATTACATAAGCTATAAGTGCGTTTAAGCAAAATATTATTTGAAGACCAACTGCTTTTATTGCTTTTATTGCATTTTAAACACTATTAGTTTATAATGCGAAGCATTATAAACTAATAATGTTTAAGACTACAATTTGATCTCAAATCGAATCAAATATTTCTATTCACGACTAAAAGACGTATTAATCTTTTAATATTCTGTTTTTTATATAGGCTAGAAGTACAAAGTAGTAAGTGCCTATACTCTCCGCAATGCTTTAATTAGAGGCGATAAATATTTGTACAAATCGAATCCACGATCATCGGAAAAGTACATAGTTCTAGTTAAACTACACGAGTTCAGTATATGAATCATTCAGTTAATCATCTTAAAACCATCCTTAAAAGCTAACATATAAAGGTTTATAAGACAAAAATGAATACTAACGGTTCCTGCCCTTGAAAAGGTTCAGAGTGGGTAATATCTGGCGGTAGTATGGGACGAGGGCTTCTCCGACCCTGTCGCATCCCGTCACCAGCATCTGTATGCACTTGAGAGCATGGCACAGTACCGCCGGTCGCTTTGTTGCGAGCGCATCTGTATAAATACGGTTATTGTATAAAATTGAGAAGCGTATACATTTTCTGGAATGCAATTTTCACTGGTATAATGTGTTTACATTTTGTATTTTAGTATTATATATCGATTTTTCTAATCTTTAAAATAGAATAAAATTAAAGCTAGTATATAAATCTATACATATAATAAAATTGTAACTAAGCCGAATCTGTACATTAAATATTTTTTGGAAAATCTTATTGAAATAGACTTTATTATCGGTACAGAGGCCGAATCTATAGTTTTTTTGAATTTTTGTCTGTCTGTCTGTCTGTTACCGCATCACGGGAAAACCACTGGAGGCATTTTGATGAAATTTGGTATGATGGTTTATCCGGGTCTACATATAGGATACTTTTAAAATCGGAAAAATATTTCATCTCTGAAAAATCTTTACTAAACATTAAAACGTAATTAAAGGCGAACTCGAACGGAGTGAGGGTGAGTCGCTAGCTAATAATAAAAATCAATAAATAAGTTCCAGTCGTACCAACATTTTTGTCATTTTGCCTATAACAATAGTTATATTGTAACAGTTATCATACGCAGGATCGAACCCACTACATTTACAAATAATCGCCAAACACAGTAATAGCAATTTCATTTAATCTATAAAAAAAATACCAGCTTCCAATACAATTGAAATCAAATACAACGGCGTCAGTTTACATGTTTAATCTGAAAATTAGAAGGTATTTGATTATTTTTCGATCGCTCCGCGTTATTTCACCTGACTAGAGAGCATCGTGTTACGCAACGCTTGGTATAAATCGTGAATCGTCAAAAATGTGAAGCGAATTTAGAAGAATTGAATTTCTTCCATTTCATTTAGTATGATCTCTTTTTTTTCTTTTATATTAAAATTAGAATTTTATTTCATATATTTTTCTAATTGACTAATTAAGTATTAGCTATTGGCATTCCATAAAACAAAATGAACTCATTAAGGAAAATTCTATTTAAATTAGAAGCTACTTGTTAAACAACATTAATTTAGGTTTTTTGACATAAAAAGACTTTTATATTGAAGCGTTTTATTTTTATTTTAACGTTAGTATAGATTTGTCAGAGATGAGATACTTTCCCGCAGTAAAAATTATCTTATTTGTTGACTAGGATAACCAGCTATCATCATACATCATAATCTGTCCAGTGGTTTTTTCGTCATGCGTTCCCAAATAGACAGTTAGACAGTCAGACAAAAATTTCAAAAACAATAGATTCGGCCTATGTATCGATAATAATGACTATTGCAATAAGTTTTTCCAAAAAATATTTAATGCACAGATTTGACTCAGAATTTTATTATATGTATAGATGTATAATATTTTATAATCTAATTTATAATTTTTAATGTATAAATTACTTACTTTTGATCGGTATGATGAGTTGAGGGACAACAGGAAGTACTTTGTAGGAACCTTTGGTGACAAGGTCATGTATACCATGTTCTACGATGAAATTAAAAGGGTAAGTCCCTTCTGCTAGCCCATCAAAAAACATCGGCAAATAATGATGAAAATCTAGTTTTTCTATAGGTACCTGTAATAAAGCATATAATTATAATTGTAAATAAAATAAAAGTGTCTGTTATTCCAAAAAAAAATATCTCTATTCTATACTAATATTATAAAGAGGCAGAGTTTGTTTGTTTGAACGCGCTAAACTCAGGAATTACTAATCCGATTTAAAAAAATATTTTTGCATTAGATAGCCCGTTTATTGAGGAAGGCTTTATAATATTTATCATCATGCTACTACCCAATGAAGCGGAGCAGTAATCATATACATATATCAACAAATCCGGCAGGTTTCCATACATTATTGTAAAACTGATGTTTAAAATCAAACAAATTTAACGCGTAAAACCGCGGGAATAGCTAGTTAGGTTATATACTTATATGTAAGATATCTATATAGTTAGATTTTTAAATTTGAAAAGCATAATTTTTCCCTGCACTTATTATTCCTTGGAAAACTGTAATTATTCAAAGGAAATTTTCTGATAAATAGATGATTTAAAAAAGAAGAATATTAGGTACCATTTATCTCAGAAGAAAAAATCACCTCGCAGGTGAATAAAAGATAAGAGATTAACGGCTCAATGGACTCTCTGTGGCCGGAAATGTATTCGGTAGAAATTATTCAAAGTTTTACACGATAATGATAACTTGATAAGCGTATATTTCTTAACAGAATCTTGATTTAAGGTTTCTTTAAATTATTCCAGAGGTTAAAAATAAATACCGAAATTCTATATTTATATTCAGCTTATTACTTCCAAAAATTTTATTGAAATTTATTAAATTGGAGAACATTAAGAGTATTTTTAAAAGCAAAGCGTCATAATAGTTATGATTTAATATTATTTTTATTTATTTCCACTTATAAAGGTACTATATTTGTTTAATAAATGAAATCAAATTGAATGACTATTTGATATAATCTAGTGCGCATTTTAGTTATTTAAGTCAGAGCTATACATAGGTATATAAATAGTTATTTAAGAAGTATTTTTTAATTTAAGATATTTTATCTGTAGTAAAAAAAATATTTAATATTTTTTTTCTTCAAAGCCTCAACTCTAATTAAATTTCAACATGATACGATAATGTTTCAGTACACTATCTCTATAAGATAGATAACTGTTTAATAGGCTGTACAATCTATATATATAAAGTCGTGTTAGTTACGCCATTTATAACTCAAGAACGGCTGGACCAATTTTTATGATATTAGATTTTTTTGGATTTGTCTTAGTCCGGAATAGGGTAATAAGTATTAAAACTCAGAAAAATAAAAAAAAAATTATATGGCTAACGCTGGCAAATAACTATTTTAAATATCTATGTAAAACGTATCTAGCGATAAACCTGAGCGAAGCGAGGGTGAACCTCTAGTTTACAGTATAAACCGCCATCAAAATAAGAGTATGTTAAAATAAAATCCATCGTTGTGAATATGAAAATTTATGGCTCTACCTAAAACCTCTTCGAACATACAAATATCTCGGAAATGTTAAAATATATAAATATCGAATATATCACAAATATCATTATACTTTATCAAAAAGCCTACGCTAAAAAAGAGATACCCATATCCGTTTTATTCAAACACAATAAATCGACGCTTTCCATCACATTAAAACGACTATATGTGAACAGTTGTTACCTTCCAAGCGAGCCGTTTTCCGCTCGTAGTAAACTCAATAGAGACAGGGAATTCCCCCCTTTGATAACATCTCCTGAACATTGTCGGCTTCGCTGGCAAAGGGTCGAAAACGCCACACTTCGGGGGAGGGAGCACCCTGGTGTCCTTCTGCATCGCCTGTATCGTAAAAGCTGGCACGATTCGACATTTTTTCACTTTTCTATAAGGATAGTTCGGACTTGGCTTTTTGAGAGAACTGCGAAATTCCTTTCCGCACACATCGGAGCACGGCGGTAATAAACCCATGTTGGACGATCAAAAAATCATTGTAAATGAGATAATATCGATCTAAAATGTTGACACAAGTAATAAAATAAGAAAGTAAATTTGCTTGGCCAAGCCTCGATTGTGATTGTTTATTTTGCAACATGATCGTTGCCTGGCAACGCGCTATCGATTGATTGCCGACAGCGCCGCCGCACGGCACCCACTCGCATTAGGCTGTGAACAGATAGACCTGTCTGTTCTTATTTTAGTTATTATTTAAAAATATATATTAATGGAAAATAAAAAAAAATATGTTTCTTTTCAAATTATCAGATGTTAAGTATTTTAGAAAAAAAAGGTTTGATTGTATTAAGCAAATATTAATTTAAAAAAATAAAAATAAGCAAGTTATAATGTATGTATTAAATTAATTGGGATTTAGTATGGATAAGTACTTTCCCTAATGGTGTAAATAAAAATAACTTATATTCCACACTTCGCTCTCCCTTCTGCGTTGCGGTCCCCTTTACGGGATAACTGCGGAGGTGACAACACCAAACGTCATGTTCAACTATAATCTAATTCTCTAGACCGATATTGACATATATTACAGCTAGTAAATTATCCATACTTCGTTCGGATATGTCTATATGTGCATAATATTAGTCTATAACAACCTATATATACATACGTATTATATGATACTCCAGGTTACCTACACTAAATTATAAAGAGGAAACATTTGTTTGTTTGTTTGTTTGTACCGAATAGGCTCCGAAACTACTGAACTGATTTAGATGAAATTTGGTAAGAAGATAGTTTGAGACCCTGGAAAGGATATAGGATAGTTTTTATCTCGGAAATCATCCCCTAAAGAGGTAAAAATGGGGATGAAAGTTTGTATGGGGAATAATAGTATATAATATGTGTATATTTAAATCCGTCCACTATAGAAGTAACAAACATACAAACACACACAAATTTTGTAATTTCTAATAGTAGTCCCATAATTGCAATAATAACTTACACAATTGGATGTTAAAAGTTATTTCAATAATAATCGACATTTATATCGCACTAGCCACACGCCCCGGTTTTTCTTAGATGTAAAGTAATAACATAGATCTGAATCACTTATTATGTTTATTTATTTTATTTAGACTAATTATCTTAAGTTATGATACTTCTACTATATCTTTATCTATTACATGATGACAGGATGCTGTGGGCACCACCGCCAATAACTCACTAAAGCTAAACGGATGACCAGACAACTGACTGAAATTATTTAATTTTCATATACATATGTCCTTGTAGAAGTAATAAAAAGACATTTACTGAATCACTATTTCGCAACTATATTCTGAATGATGAGTGTTAGAGTGTATAAGTAATACACAATTATTTTGTCATGCGAGTTAAGTATAATCAATAGCCGACAATCTGTAAAGAAAATACAGGAAAATGATCGATAAAGTAAGAGTATTAAAATGGTGATTTCTATATAAAAAATTCGAAAAGATACTTTTATTTAAAAGTAGCAGTAAAAAGTATCCTATATTTTGACTCGGATAACCAGCTCATCATCCAAATTTCATCAAAATCTGTTCAGTGGTTTTCTCGTTATGCGGTTACAGATAGACAGATAGACAGACAAAAATTGTAAAGACTATAGATTCGGTCTCTGTATCGATAATAATGACTATTTCAATAAGATTTTCAAAAAATATTTAATGTACAGATTCGACTCAGAATTTTATTATAGGTATAGATGTTAAATATTCGCGTAACTAAATCTAAGAAAGTATTATGTTTTCTATAGTATTTGATAGTGTGGAACAGATACACGGTGCATCTTTGTCAGAGAGTTAATATATTATAATAGTTTGTACTAATAACTGAATAATGTGCTACTATAAAACAAATTTACGAGCACTAAAATCATAAAAATGTCACCGCGTGAACTCTCAACCTTACGTTCGGACGCCACGAAATTATATTAGCGATGGGAAATTTTATTACATTTTAATATAAGGTATCTCACAATATCCTCTGTGGAAAAGTGCCTCGAATTTTGATGGCTTCTACACGTAGAACACGAGGATATTTTCTTTGATAAGTTTCAATCGAAAAATTTATGATCTTCCAATAAATGGGCGCGATAGATTTTTTATTACTTGTCGAACTTTTCGTGTCATTACATAATTTGCTTGAGTTTTCTTGTCTTACGGCTTATTTATAGAGAAATTAAAACATCTATACAGATAAATAAAATTGGAGTGTCTGTTTGTAATATTAATATAACCGCTTTTTACTAAATGCATATGGATTTGTACACGGTACATATACCAAAACAACATTTTTTACAATTTTTGTCTGTCTGTCTGTCTGTTTGTTCCGCCTAATCTCCGAAACGGCTGGACCGATTTTGACGGGATTTTCACTGGCAGATAGCTTATATTATAAGGAGTAACTTAGGCTACTTTTATTGTAGAAAAAGAATCAGGGTTCCGCGAAAAAAAATTAAAATCCATGAAATTGTGAACAAAATCCGCGTACGGTATACGCACCCGAGCAATGCGAGGGTAAATCGCTATGTAATTAAAATGAATATCTTAGGAGCTACTATTTATCTATAAACGTAGCTAACCAGGAAAACGTACCTAGGGACGAACGCGAGCGAAGCGAGCGTGAGTCGCTAGTTATGAATGTAAATCGAAATCAATGAGGGCTACTTAATATGTACTTGTACTTTGTATCGTTATATAAGTCAATCAAAGTTATGAAAATACTAAAATCCATAGTACACACACATACATACCATAGTCCATAGTATCCATAGTATTATAATATTATAAATATAAAAGTGTGTTTGTTTGCTTGTTTGTTTGTCTTTTCCGTTAAAAGAGAGTAACGGATCGGTGTGATTTTTGTGTAGAAATAATTAGAGGGCTGGAAAGTGACATAGTCTACTTTTTACCGCGGTAGATTATCTCATTCCCAATGGATGATACGTTATAATACAATCCACAACAACTCATCAAATCCTATGTCTATATATAATATCTATTCCATATTAACCGTTAAAACGTACGGGATGAACCCGAGCAAAGCGAGGGTGAGTGGTTAGTTAAATATATCTGTATTATCTTGTTGGTATTCGATTACTAATATCAATCTCCATATTACTAAAATTAGGAAATAATAAATATGTAAAAGGAATATTATTATGCTAGAATATTTGTTTACGTGTGCACTATCTCCATCTCAAAACAGCTGAAGTATAAAGATTTGCAGATATAAGAATATTTTATGGGCACCCTTAAATTTGATAATAAAAACATCGCAAAAGATAATCCCTGGCCCCATCACCGTTAATGGAGACATGGCTTAATTATGTTTAAAGAATCAGTTTCTATTTAGGGATAGATTTCTACGTTTCCGCTTAAGGAAAAATTTCTGATCCATACTAATATTATAAACTAACGACTAACCCTCGCTTAGCTCGGTTTCATCCGTAAGTACAGTTTAACGATTAATATGGAATAGATAGACTACATATTATATATATATATATATATATATATATATATATATATATATATATAGCCTATAGCCTCCTTCAATAAACGGGCTATCTAATGCAAAAAGAATTTTTCAAATCCGATTAGTAGTTCCTGAGATTAGCGCGTTAAAACAAAAAAAAATCTCTGCCTCTTTATAATATTATTATAGACGCGAAAGTAACTCTACCTGTCTGTCTATCTGTTAAAGGCTTGAAAGTTTGTGTTGGGAACAAATCATTTTTCAAGTTAAGGACAAAAAAAAAAAATTTATCCTATAAATTTGGTAAAAAATAAAGAATATTTTGGCGTTTATAACCAATCAAAGTTAAATATAATGTTTTGTGTTATGTATGTATATACATATGTACGAGTATGTTATAATGATTTCAAAAAAAAAAAAATTAAAGTACCTACTTACTTTTCTAGACCTGTGTATACATATATATAGACGGTACAGTAAGAGCAGGTACCTTAACTGCTATAATTACAGGAAAACGTTCCTAGGAGACCATCCATAACAGTTCAAAATATTTAAAAAATTTATGGATGGTCTCCTAGGAGCGTTTTCCTCTAACTATAGCAGTTAAGGTGCCTTACTGTTCCGTCTCAAAAATCCATCCTGTATATTGTATAGTCTATATATTCCATACTAACTGTTATAACGTACCGGCAGGGTAATTACGAATCTCGCGACAGGATTGCGACAGTTGTAAATCGCGCGATCGCTGCTGTCAAACGTCACTTTTGTACTACGTAACAGCGGCTAGAGAGCAGACTGCAGTCGAATAGAGATGGGTTCATAGAGTGTCCGATAGAGGGTGAAAGAGCTCGACTGCAGTCTGCTCTCTAGCCGCTGTTACGTAATACAAAAGTGACGTTTGACAGCAGCGATCGCGCGATTTACGACTGTCGCAAGCCTGTCGCGAGATTCTTAATTACCCTGCGGGACTTACTAGTTTTTGTGTGAAAATATGATCATGAGTGTAAAGTAACAAACTTATATGTTTTTATCATATCATTTATAATTACATATTCATAAATTCGTAAACTTCATAAATTCCCCTAAAATTCGAGTATTAACCATAAAATATAAAAGTTTCTCTCGTTTATTTAAAATTATTTCTTTTGACTGTTTTTTTAAAAAGTTTGTCGAGTATAAGTAGAAAGGTCAAAGATGGGTCAAGCAATAAGCAAAATAAAAGTATAAAATAAACACTTTTTCTTTTTTAAAAGCTAATATCGATAACTTACGTAAGACTACGAACTAAGATAGTTGTTGATGGTACTGTTAAAGAACTTGTATAAGAAATTAAAATTATTGAAATGAAATGTTTTCTTAAACAAATTAGTCTGCAAAATAGCTTGCTTAAAATGTGATTTGTAGGGCAGAACAGGTCTTTCGTATCTGGTCTAACAGTGGGTTCTTTAAATTATGATTATTACATTAGTAATATTATAAGTAAAAAAAATTGTTTGGTATTTCATAATACTATAACTCAATTTCAAGAATAAAACTAAAGCCCAAGAGGTTTGAATAAAATTCGGAAGGAAACAGCTCATATCTTAGATTAACTACGTGTTAATTTGCGATACAAATCACCCTATTGCATAATGTAGTACATAATGTGTGTGTGTGTTCAGCCCTTTTTAACGTCCCACTGCTGGGCACGGGCCTCCCTTCAACATGAGGGGGATCAGGCCATAGTCCACCACGCTAGCCAAGTGCGGGTTGGCGGACTACACATGTCTTTCGAAAACTTACGATGTTCTATCAAACATGCAGGTTTCCTAACGATGTTTTCCTTCACCGTAAGGCTAGTGGTGATCATATTGGAAATGATTCGCACATGAAAATATCAGTGGTGCGAGACCCGGGATTTGAAACCGCCTCACTCGGTTTCCCAAGTAAGCGCGCTATCACTGAGTTACTACTGTCCTATTACATAATTACATAATATCATAACAAAATCTTTGAAATAAGTCTTCAAACTTTTTTGGTCACTGATAATATTGTAATGTAAAATGGCATATTTAATATGTTTTTACTAAGTAATTGTGTAAGTAAAGTAAGGGAAAAATATGGTAAATGCCATTTTATATCCATACAGATAAATAAAATTAAAGTGTCTGTTTGTAATATCAAAATAACAGCTTGTTACTAAATGCATAACATGAAAGTATATACAGCGCTTATAAGAAAAAAACAATTTTTAAAATTTTTGTCTGTCTATCTATTTGTTTCTTCTAATCTCCGAAACCGCTGCACCGATTTTACTGGAACTTTCACTGGCAGATAGCTGATATTATAAGAAGTAACTTAGGCTACTTTTATTTTAGAAAAAGAATCAGGGTTCCGCGCAAAAAAAAACCTATGAAATCGTGAACAAAATCAGCGTACATAGGACGCAGTCTTAATAATAAAATCTTTGAAATTTTAAAACTAACCATATCGCTTTGCTCTATGAGCAAAACGATATGGTCGATCGATCAACAACGCACATATTATTTAGTAGATTATTTATTAGATTCCCTACAGTACCTTGAGATATCAGATAAATAAAAGCCCGGGTTAATCTCTTAATTAGCGCTATTTTCAATCCTTCGAGAACTTTAACAATTATTTTTTAAATATTTTGCTCGTTAACTGTTTATTTTAGGATAATAAGTTAATCTATTATTTTTAGAAAAATAGGTTTAAAGATACAATTAAAAAAATAATAGATTGCTAAATAAAAAATAATAATAACAGGATTAAATAAAAAATTCTCAATACTTATTATAAAGCTGATATTAGTTTTATATATTAGGTTAGTTTTATATATTAGTATATTTTTTTTGTACTCAGCCCTTTTTACGTCCCACTGATGGGCACGGGCCTCCGTTCAATATCATCAGGATCAGGGGGTTCAGGCCATAGTCCACCAAGCTGGCTAAGCACGGTATGGATTTCACATGTCTTTGTAAAACTTGCTAGACTCTGTCAGACACGCAGGTTTTCCTTTACCCGGACAGGATTCGAATCACGGTCGGATACAAAGTTAAAAATGTTGTTTTTTTATATTTATTCAAATTTTTAGTTTTTTTTTTATGTTTTTGGGTCAAATTAAAAATGTAAGTTTTATTTTATCAATGTGAATAAATTTATTTCGTGTATCTCGGAAACGGCTCTAACTTTGATCCAAGAAACGGCACTTACTTTAACTAAAATTTTTCTTTTTAAGTTTATCTAATATATATATATATATATATATATATATATATATATATATATATTATAACTAATTAATTAAAACTAATTATAACTTATAACTATATATATATTTATAACTCAAGAACGGCAACGGAACGAACGGAAGAAATTTTTATGATATTAGATTTTTTTGATTTCCCTTAACCTGGAATAGGAAAATAAGTATTAAAACATCAGAAAAATTAAAAAAAATATATTAAAATTCATGTGGCTAACGCTGGCAAATAATTATTTTAAACATCTATGTAAATCGTACCTAGCGAAGAACCCGAGCGAAGCGAGGGTGAACCGCTAAAATCTACATATATAGGTGTCTTTTCGGAACTAATTAGAGCCTTTTTCTATCTACTTTTATACTAACATTACCATATAGCGCCATTTCGTAAATTTTTGTCTACTTGCATTGTCACCAATGGATGATAACTTACTAAATAAAAGCTTACGCCGAGCGAAGCTTGGTTACCTAGATACTAATCATATATAATATGAACACAATAACAGCTATTTGAAAAACTCAAAATGACACTTTACTCTTATTATGAACACAAAAGACTTATATTCTAAGACTTTAACAAGTGTTTGTTTAAAATTTTGATCATTTGGACACAAGATTTAACCGTCGTAGAAATTTCGCGGCAAATTGAACGGGGAAAGGTTTCGATATTTAAAATTTAATACTGCATCAGCTGGGACCGGTATTATGAAAATTTTTATAACGTCATCTTTCGAAGTTTTAGATGAACTTCGTCGGGATATTTATGGGTTTTTAATATAAAGGCAACTTCTTGATATATTTTATATTGAAGTAATACGTCCTGTGACTCAAAATATATATTGGAATAATAATTAATTAAATTTATTAAGACTCCGGTTGATTTTGCAATTGTTACCGATAAAGAATAAAATAAATAAAATAAATATCTTGGGATATTAACACACAGCACCATCTAGTTCCATGGTAAGCTGCGAGGCTTGTGTTATGGATACTAGATAGTTGATACACTACACATGTATAACTTTAAATACATACGTATTATTACTATAAACACCCATGACTGGAGTTCAAATATTCGCGCTTCCAGCGGGACTCGAACCCGCAACCGCTGGCACCGCAAGTATGGTCACTACAAACTGAGCCAAACGAATGTTAATAAAAAAGACACGTTATAAGCAATGTGTCACGTGGTCAGAATATTCCATTATCATATATTCGTTTTGTATTGGCTATATGGATTTTGGAAATTTAACTAGTCTTTGTATTAGTTCTTTTCTTCAATCAGACCTTACAGCACTTTTTGCTCAATTATTTTCAAATATGTAATTTATTAGGTTATTTTTTACTAACAAATGAGGAATAAATTTTTAATTGACGTGACTACCAATCCAATTTGCTAGATTTATTTTTTGTTACAAAATTTATAACTATAACGACATGTCTATGAGCGGTGTTCTGATATTAATATGAGGATATTATGATGATAAAATCCGTAAGAGAAAAGGAGTCTTGTTTGAGACAAATGCGGTGTCTCTAATCTTGGGCATCTATAGTGTCCAGTTGTAATAATTTTAAGCCGACTTATACATAAGATGTCCTGAATCTTAATACTTTCTTTAATTTACGCGAATATTTAACATTTTAAATAAAACTATCTTTTCGGATTTTTTCCATGGATTTATTTTGATTTTGTCTGTAACAACTATATAATGCCTTTGAGACGTTATCTTCATCTTATAGGCAAGCGCGCTCCAACCTAGACCTCATCAGTGCTTTTCAGCGTTGATTGTCGTCAAGTGCAAGCCTATCTACCAATAAAAAAAAAAAAAAAAAAAAAAACCTTAGTCTTTCCCGTGACCATTGCTGTAAAGTATTCGAAACGTCGGGAACCAAAAAATCCGCAAATATAGTTTTATTTAAAATGTCCTGACTCTTATTTAAAGACTTAGATAAGATAATTAAATAGCATTTAAAATTAAAATAAGAAATAAAATCGCACTAGAATTTCAGTAAATAAATTTCTAAACAATTTAAGTAAAAGCTAATGGGACCAGTCTAGACATCAATTTTTCAACCTTTTGTAGAATTTAATTTTTATAAGACTCGCGACAGAACAAAACGAGCTCACGTAAAAGAAGCCCTTTAAAAAATATCTATTGAACACAGCGTCGACGATTGAAATGAGAATGAAGGTAAACTAAGAAAATATAAAGAATCCAGCAAACGATAGCTGTTTTATATTCCACTAACTGTACAGGTTTCTCGGCATACTAAATATAGCATAATATACCTACAGAAGAGAAATCATTGAACATTTATATCAAAATTAGCGACTCACTCTCGCTTCAGGTTTGTCCTTAGTTACGTTTTAACGTTTAGTATAGATTTCTCAGGGATGAGATATTTTCCCGCAGTAAAAAGTATCCTATATGTTGACTCGTATAACCAGCTACCATCATACCTAATTTCATCAAAATCTGTATCAAAAGTGATTTTCTCCTGATGCGTTCTCAGACAGACAAAAATTCAAAAAACTATAGATTCGGCCTATGTTTCGATAATAATGATTATTTTAATAAGATTTTCCAAAAAATATTTAATGTACAGATTCGACTCAGAATTTTATCACATGTATAGTAGATAGATTGTACTACATATTGTAAACGTATTGGAAAGATACATTGCTTCACAAAAATCTTTTTTAACGGACACTAAAACCGAAGAGATAATTAAATCGGTTACATTTTCTTATGTGTGTCACGAATTTTGAACAATATCTGTAAATTCTTTCTCATATTATATTATCGACAAAAAATGCTTATGAGATTTTGGTATGTAATAAAAGCGTTTCCTTTTTATTTTCTTGAATTTAGGATGTCTAAAAATGTACGTCTGTATGAAAGAAGATATATTTATAAAACCTGTACTAAAACTGTAAAGCTGAATAGTTTTCTAAATATGTTTGTTTTTGTGATCGCGCTTATCTCTGAAACAGTCAGTCAGATTAGAAAATTTATTAGTTATATGATTTTTGTACCTGCTTTTTAAAGAGTAAGTACATACATGTATAGTGCATTCAATACTATTTATAATCTCTTTTATTAATTGTACATAAAAACCGGCCAAGTGCGAGTCGGACGGAAGTTGGAAGGGTTCCATACCATTATCTATAAAAACGGCAAAAAAATCATGTCTGTTGTGTGGGAGTCCCACTTAAATATTTGTTTTATTTTAATTTAATTATTTATTTTTAAAGTGAATATATAACTAAATATTCTGTGAATATTTCAAGCATCCACCTATTGCCGTTAACAATATCGAGCAAAAACGAGCAATAAAATCACGTTTATTGTATGGGAGCCCCCTTAAATATTTATTTTATTCTGTCTTTTAGTATTTGTTGTTATAGCGGCAACAGAAATACATCATCAGTGAAAATTTCAACTGTCTAACTATCACGGTTCATGAGACACTGCCTGGTGATAGACGGACAGACATACAGACGGACGGACAGTGAAGTCTTAGTAATAAGGTCCAGTTTTACCCTTTGGGTACGGAACCCTAAAAATGAAAGGAATATGGTACAAATAACTATTTTCCATATTCGTTTATGTTTCATTCACTTTCGGCACTTTCTTACATTTTTTTCGTAGAGTTTCTTCTTAGAGTTAGTTAATTTAATTACTTTATTATTACAGGTATTTATTTTTAGTACAATAACATTTCTATATATACAAGTATAATATAATTAATAGTCGTATAATTATTCTGTATAAAATCACACTATATCACCACAATAGATGTTTTTTTTTTACTTGGGCTGTATCATCTCTCAAAGTTCAAGATATCGTCGTAACAAATTTTATCAAAATCGACACACGTATTTAGTTTTAAATTCAAAGAGACAAACAAAACTACATACTATATGTATTTATAGTATAATATATGTATAATTAATTTAGATTTTCTACTCCGAATAGGTATACCAAAACGTATAATATGATAATTTTAGTTAAAATCATGATTTATTTAATAGCATCCAGACCCGTGTCAAACGAACCGAATGTTTCACCGACGATTGCTTACGGCAGGCTTCAATACACTGTACATTTATAATGCAAAATACATAATAGAATTTTTCAGACTCTCTTGACGTCCCGTTTTTATTTCTAGCAATTGTGAAAAGAATTTACCAATAATAAACCTGAGATTTCATTTTTATTTTACAACTAGGCTTTGCAAAGGAGTTCGTTTACATGTTTTTTGAGTTTACAAACCCATATAATATAGTAGTAAAAATGAAATACTATTCGTTGGTACGTCTTGAGTAAGACTAAAGTGATTTGGATTTTTCTCACTCGAAATGTTCTTATTAGCCCGAAAAAGATTTTTTAGAGGAAAACTTGATAAAGTTGGCCGGAAAATTAGAAAATTTAGAAACGGGAGAAACAGGCGCTTATTTTATAATTTGAATGTAATCAACGTCATTATAATTGTTATATCTTTTACATAGTACATTTATAGTATTTTCTTATATGAAATTTTAAAACTAAACCTAATCAAAATTTACTTAGCCACATAGTAAATCTAAATTTAATTTCCAAATGATATTGGAGTTTTTACTTTAAACATCAATACAATGATGAAAAAGCGTCAGCCTTTAAACACCTAGCTACGCGTTGCGACGGTAGAGCTGGCATCCTAGTAAAAAGGCAAAGAGTAAAGCAAAAAAGTGGCAAAAAATTTGGAAGTTGTCGGCTTTCATGCGATACCTATTTTTTTTTATTCCTGCACGACCCGAATCACTGCTACATTGGCAGAACTGTGTAATTTCGCCGTCTCAATTTTATGTGCATTTTGTTTGGCTATTTGAGGGTTGCCCTTTTGCTTTGGGTTTCCTTTAATTTTGGTGTCTAATTAAAATAAAGCTACCGGTCTGTTACGTTGAATCTGGTAAGAGAATGAATATAAGAATGTTACTGTGAAACTCAAAATTTTCGTGAAAACTTAAATGTTAAACGATATTATTATCAAATAGTGTGCTTAATCACAATAGCCTATAATATCAAAAACCAAGCAGTTTTAGCTAAAAGCTTGTATTCAGTCCTTTTTAACTTCCCACTGCTGGGCACGGGCCTACCAATACGAGGGGGATCAGGCCATAGTCCACCACGCTGGCCAAGTGCGGGTTGGCAGTTTACATGTCTTTCCAACTTATTAAGTTCTCTCAAACATGCATATTCAATCTACATAAAAAAACTCTTTTGCTCTATGTTATATAGCGAATCACCCTCGCTTCGCTCGTATTCATCCCTATAATAAGCATTCATTTATTCGTAGCAAAAAATCAGATTACAAAAATATACTCTTTAAATAACTGTTTCGCTTAAAATATAATATAAAATTATCTAGAAAGAGTGCTTAGGAGCTGGTACTAGGAAAACCTGTATTACGAGCACCGTTAACTTCCTCTAGATTTACAATATAAAGACCAAATAGTTAATAGTTATTAGTAGATTATAATGCTAGAAGATAGAATAATCAGGAAAAAAAAGAAATTGTTTGTGTGTACGTTTGTATATGTGTGTTAGTTTATATAATATCAAATTATTTGGATACTAGCGACTCACCCTTGCTTCGCTTCGGGTTCGTCTCTAGACAAAAACAACTCTACTCCACGGGAACCGTACATTTTTCCGAGATGATATATAGCCTAAAGCCTTCCTCGATAAATGGACTATCCAACACAAAAAGAATTTTTCAATTCCATCCAGTAGTTCCTGAGATTAGCGCGTTCAACCAAACAAACAAACAAACAAACAATCAAACAAACTCTTCAGCTTTATAATATTAGTATAGATTGTTCATACAAAAATACTAAAATCTTGATTTAAAAATGGGAGGATATGCTACCCTCCATACAGGTCGTAAAGTATTTTTTACCCTCCTACGAGGGTAAAAATACTTTACGACCTATTCTCATACCTACCAAATATATAAAAAAAACAATAAAATCGGTCGAGCCGTTTCGGAGGAGTGCGACCACAAACACCGTGACACGAGATTTTTATATATTAGACTAGCATTTCCCGCGGCTCCGCCCGCGTTCAGATGATCAAAAACCAAATTCTTAGGTTTTACACATTAGTATACTCTTACATTATACATTACTTTCATTGCGCACCGCATGATTGGTAAATAATGGCAGTGATTGTTAATGCCACAAAGGTTCCTCCATTAAATTGAATTTTTTGTTTTAGCAATAACATTTATGTATGTCTATACCTCTGTTTTGTTTGTTTTTTTAGTTTTGGGCGATAAACTCTCAAACTACGGAATTAATTTTAATCATTTTTACTAATAGACAGCTATTGATTAACTCAATATATAGCTGATTATTTAAATTACATAATGATAACTTTTCTTAATTAGCGCTAGTTAGTAATATTTTCCAAAACGATTTTCAAAAGAAAGTGTAATAAGTAAATAATTCTAAGCGAATACATTTCTTTATTTCATATGGCTCGGCTAATATGATTAAAGTCGTAAGCATTTTATTGTGTCCTTTAAGCCTTTACCTTCCAAGAAAAGGTGTCAAGAAAAAGTGAAAAAGTTGAGGTATAACAGTTCCTAAAATACTTTTTCATAGTTTTTGAGATATTATGAAATATTTTTAGTTACCCGCTTTGGCAGTTTAACAGCCATATACTTGTTTTCCATAAAATGTTATAAAATAATATAAATTGAACTTCTTTTTACGGTGCAAAAAATGAGTAGGTATTGTGGAAACGTAAATATTATTCGTATTTATTTTAGTGTTAACCATACAAAACACGTAAGTAAGAAAAACAACATAGCATTTTGCTATACGAAACCTAAAATGCTCGAGTTGGATTTACATTTGCCCAATTTTTACATTAAAAGATTAAAAAACATTAACATTATTTACTAAACAATAAAAATTTACAAATATTCTCATTTGAAAATTGTTTCGGCCAACAAAATATTACTAATATGTTACTAATTTATAAAGCCAAAAAGTTTGTTTTATTAAAAATTTAAGCACGGGCAGGGCCGCGGGTGATTTAGTAGTAATTATAGTAAAGTCATAGAAAGGTTATATCTGTACTTTTTTTTTTTGATAAAACTACGTACTTTAAAAACACATGGCGACATCTATTGTCAAATAGCTAAATAACACATCAATAAATTTTCATTGAAATAACTATTTTAATGAATAAAATAGCGCTGTTAATATTTCTTTTAAGATAAGTTTTTTTTTTATAGTTTTAACATAATATATAAGTAAGTTACCTTGCTAAAGTATTAATAGCATCATCGTGCTTTTACTTTAACCAGTTTTTGTATTTTTTCTCAGAAATGAGATATTTTCCTGCGGTAAAAAGAATCCTATGTGTTGATCCGGATAACCTGCTATTACCATACCAAATTTCATAAAAATCCCTCTAGTGGTTTTTCTGTGATGCGGTCACATTCAGACAGACAGAAAAAAATTCTAAAAACTATAGATTCGGACTCTATATTGCTAATAATGAATATTTCAATAAGATTTTCCGAAAAAGTATTAAATTTAGGGGTTCGGCTTAGTTACAATTTTATTGTATGTATAGTTACTAATTTATGAAGCGAAAAAGTTTGCTTTACTGATAATTTAAACACGGGCGGAGCCGCGGGTGATTTAGTAGTAATGCTAATAAAATCGAAAAAAGGTCATATCTGTACATTATTTTTTTTGGGATTAAAACTATGTATTTTAAAAACACATGGCGACATCTATTGTCGAATATCTAAATAACACATAAATAAATATTAATTAAAATAACTATTTTAATGGATAAAATAGCGCTTTTGATAATTTGATTTTCAAGATAAGCTATTTTTATAGTTTTTACCATATTTTGTAAGTTACCTTGCTAAACTGTTTACAAATAGTATCGTCGTGGTTTTGTTCCTACCAGTTTTTGTATTTTTTTTTCAGAAATGAGATATTTTCTCGCGGTAAAAAGTATCCTATATGTTGACCCGGATAACCAGCTATGATCATACCAAATTTCATCAAAATCCCTCCAGTGGTTTTTCTGTGATGCGGTAACAGACAGACAGACAGACAGACAGACAGACAGACAGACAAAAATTCTAAAAACTATAGATTCGGCCTCTGCATCGATAATAATGTCTATTTCAATAAGATTTTCCAAAAAATATTTAATGTACAGATTCGGCTTAGTTAGAATTTTATAATATGTATAGATGAACATATCATTTTTTACGTTTGGCTCCGTTTTTAGTGACCCTACTTGCTGTGCCAGCGGTCGCGGGTTCGAATCCCGCTGGGGGCATTCATTTGTGTGATGAGAACGAATGTTTGTACTCCAGTCATAGGTGTTTTTATTTTAATATGTACATATGTATTTAAAGTTACATATGTGTAGTGTATCAACTATCTGGTATCAATAACACAAACCTCGTAGCTTACCATGGAACTAAATGGTGTTGTGTGTTAATGTCCTAACATATTTATCATTATTTGCTTTATATATGTAATAGGGACGTAAAATAATGGCAATGATATTTTATAAGCTTCATATGATCGCTTAGCCATCGTTCAAAGCCAGTTAATAGTAATATATTATGATAGTATATAGTATCGCAGTCTTTATCCTCAGTTGAAGCTTCAGTTTTATAGTTGAAACGTGAGTCCAGTGGCTACTTAGCCGCTCGTAAATCTCTTCCTACGACACACATATTTTATGTACGTGGTTCGGTGTATGTAAAATTCTAGTTCAAGACTTTACGTGGATGTTAGAATCGATTTAATGATGATATCTTCTTGAAATATCTACAAGTCATATATAAATACAACTACAGTTTTATTTATTTACTGTAATTGAAGTTTGAGTTAAAATTATTTATATTTTTTCTAGTGAAACAAAAATACTTATAATAACTTATTTGAATCGGAGCTAAGTGTTATTGAAAACTAAGAAGTTATTCCAAAAGGAAATAAAGCTTCTTTTCAAGCTTAGCACACATAAGTGAATGATTTAAGTAAGTTTTTTGTTTAAAAAAATATATTTTATTAAAAGAATTTTAGCAATGTGACAAAAAGAACAAAGAAATCAAATGACCTGGGAGCATCGGGATGTTTTCTTAATAATGCAAACTATGAACATATTTATATTTTATTAGAAATTTCCCGCGGTTTTGTCTGCCTAGTTTAATAATATCAGATTTTCATACAAACTTCCAGACATTTTGTTACCCAGACATGTTGTTTTGTTAAATGGTGTGTCATGAATTATTTTTTTATAATATCAGCGCTCCGCTTTCGTTCTAAGTTACCTTTAAAGGTTTAGTATAGATTTCTCAGAGCTGTGATATTTTCCTGCAGTAAAATGTATCCTTTATTTTGATCCGCATAACCAGCTCTCATTATTCCAAATTTCAATAAAATCTGTCCAGTGGTTGTCTCGTGATGCTTTCCCAGATAGACAGACAGACAGACAAATAGACAGACAGCCAAAAAATCTAAAAACTATATCGATACTAATGACTGATTTCAATAAGATTTTCGAAAAAATATTTAATATACAGATTCGGCTCAGTAATAATTTTAATATATGTATAGATAATATAGAAATTCCACATAACTCCATACGAAAGAAAATATAATTATATATATAATAAAACTATTACACCCACGCAGCACAATTTCAATATTGTATACATTTCTTAGGGGGTCTCACCGCTCTTAATGAACCTCTTTATTTGTCGTTACCATCGAAAATAACATCGATTCAAAGTACACTAACAATCCTCCAAGCTGTATGGGACACACTGTTGAAAAGTTCAGCTAGTAAATAAATATTTATATAATAATACTTGATTATAAATATACTTGACGACACGTTTGGCTCAGTTTGTAGTGACCTTACTTGCTGTGCCACCGGTCTCGGGTTCGAGTCCCGCTGGGGGCATTCATTTGTGTGATGAGCACGAATGTTTGTACTTCAGTCATGGGTGTTTATATTTATATTTATAATGTGTATGTATTTTAAAGTTATATAATATGTATGGTGTATCAACTATCTGGTTTCCATAACACAAGCTTCGTAGCTTACCATGGAACTAGATGGTGCTGTGTGTTAATGTCCCAATATATTTATTTATTTATTTTTTATTTTTTTTTATCTACCTTAATATTATAAAGAGTTACCTATAGTTTGTATGTAGGGAGTCATCTCTGAAATTCCTGACCCGATTCTGAAAATTTGCTTCTGAAAGTTGCTTTACCACCGAGTGCTATAAGCTATGTTTTATTTCGATAAAAATGTGTTTACTATCAGAAATTACGATAACTTAAATTGTAAAAAGAAAATACTGCCGAATTGAGAACCTCCTCTTTTTTGAAGCTGGTTGAAAAATTGCCCGTTTAGTGAAAAGACAACTACTAGATAGCAAGTAGACACTAACATGCTTAATTGTCTTTTGACCTTTTGAAAAAGCAGTAACGTCCTCCTTAGTTGTTATTTTTTTGTGCTTATACAGTCGTATGTCATCAATAATGAGCTTATTTCTCGATCCTTAAAAAAACGGGTGCGTGTAACCTTTACTCGAGGTTGAAGTAAAACTTCTTTGGCAAATATCGATAATTAAATAAGGCATATTAGGCATATTACAATCATATATTTATAGAATATCATTTAAGGAAATAATATAATATTATATATCATTTGTCAGACAATAGCAACGGTTACCATGGCAACAATTAGTCATAATAGCGTGTAATGTATTCTATCTCATTCTCTTGTCGGCTTAATTCTATATATTTATGCGTTTGTCTCTTTCTCATGTCACATTTTCGTTTCATCGAGTTTCAAATCACAACGATTCTAAAGAAGTTTCACTTCAATAGTTCTTTTCTAATGTATTGATCAAATGTAAAGAGTGAACCTATCTAAATATTTACGTTATAACCCTATCTTAATTTTACTTCAAAATATTTATAACAGATATTATTAAGTCTGTGTTTTTGTTGGTCGACGTGATCGATTTTTTTATAGAGATCGTTTAGGCTGGAGGGTGATATAAGCTTCACCATTACGTGAAGTGGGTAGTTGTAAGACATTAACCTGTTGCAAAAAGTTTTATCTGTCTCTCACAAAGACTATAATTGATATCTAATATATTTAAATGAGCAATTCTTGTATATTTATTTATTTGAAAAAAACTCAGAAACGGCTTTAACTATTTCTCTGAAATTTGGTATGTATGGTTTTCGGGGGCGAAAAATCGTATGGCTAGGAAAGTCTGGGAAAACGCGTCTTCTCTAGTTTTCATGCGGTTTTCTTTCGCATTATACCACACAAAATATGGTCGATCATTTCTTATGCTCGGACATAACCATCGTGGTCAACCGGCCAAGGCGCAAGATAGACTCTCACAGATGTCCGGGTTCGAATCCCAGTCGGATACAAAGTTTTACTTTTGTTTTTTGTTTTGTATATATTCAAGTTTTTAGTTTTTTTTTAACTAAAAAATATGATACAACAAAAAAGAACTCCGAACGAAGCTCGAAAGTTCTCTCGACTTTTTCGGCTGGACTTTATTCAAAGGAAGTCCCTTCATCTTTCTATCTTCATCTATCCAAGATAACATTGACTGATCTAACAATAATACAATTAGTAATAAGTACTTGAAAAAAATCCATAAAAATGGTATTAAAGAAAAAAATAAAATACGATAAAACTTTAACTCTGTCCAAGTTATTTTATTTCTTTCTTATAAAAGTACTTAGATGTCTGTGTTATGAAAGAAAAATAAATAAAACTTATATTTAGCTACTTAAAGCTTCTTAACAGTGTGTTTCAAAGGTTACAAACCTAACACATTTGTTGGACATAAATTCTATATAACCGTACTCGCTCGCTTATATTTCATCAAAACGACTTGAAAACAAATTGAATGTACCTCTGCATCGCATACGTTTATTTGAGTTCTTTATCGTTACTAATAATAAATAGCCCGAAACAAATAATAGGATATTTGAAGGAATAAACTTAATATGATATTATTTTATGTTGGTTCAGGAAGGAAGTACTAGTGTTTGACTATTATATTTAAGTAAAGTCAATTTTATTAAAACATCCATTTCCGCCTCCAGCTCTACCGTGTGGAGGGTTTTTTGCTTCCTATTTATTCTAGAACAGATTTATTTAAATGGTTTAAAGCTATTTTTTTATACACCACTCTTTATAGATCAACTTTAATAACTTATCTATACTAATATTATAAACAGGAAAGATTTTTTTGTCTGTTTGTACCAAATAAGCTCCGAAAGTACTGAACCGATTTATATGAAATTTAGTAAGAAGTTAGTTTAAGATCCTGGAAAGGATAAAGGATAGTCTTTATCTCGGAAATCATCCCTTAAGCGGGTGAAAATGGTGAGTTTGAGTCGCTGTTTTTTTTATAAATAGATCATTTCTCTAGGAACCATACACATATCACTTTAGCAAAGGGTTTACTTTTTTAGCAAAATTATTCAAATTAAACAAATTTATCCCTCAGAAACCATATTTTTTTTTGAGATAAAAAGTAGCCCATGAGCTATTTTAGACTATATTCTATCTCTGTGCCAAATTTCATCCAGATCCGTTCATACATACTCATAAATTTTCACATTTATAATATTAATATTGATTTTTGTACTAGAAAACTACTGAACAAAACGTAATTAAATATTCATTTACATATCTCATCCAGTATTTCCCATAAAGTTAATAAACCTCTTAAAAGTCATTTCATTACAATTCATTGCTATGAATTAAGTTCAGATTTGTATAAAAATAGAAATAATACAAGAACCGTATATTAATTATATATTTAAATTACATTCGTGTGAAGCGTTAATGGAATTACAAAGAAAGCTTACGAATAAGCTTCAACATAATTAAGAAAATTTTGGACTGATTTATTTTGATTCTGACTCTCTTTCTTCTAATTTGTTTTGACAAATTAACAGAGGGAAGTAGAATGTTTACCTCAAGTTAAGGAAAATATTTTGAATCGTAAGTTGACTCGAAATACCAGCCAGAGCTTCGGTTGGTGCATTATAAAAGAAATTCACTAAGCTCGTGTCTTTTGTGTCTATAAAATAGAAATAGATCTTTGTAGTCAGTAATATTTTTAGTATATATATATATATATATATATATATATATATATATATATATATATATATATATATATAATTGATTACCTTGTGTTTATGTTGATATTTAATAAAATTCAAAATCAAATCAATAGTTAATCAATTTAAAATAGTGCATAATATTTTGATGATACAGTTATATGTATGTATGTATGCAATATGTACTGAAAGTGGCAAGTAGATTATGAAAATTCAACCACACCATTTGTATTTTTTTTTAATTATGCGTCTAATGAATGTATTTATAGGTCATACAATAATCTACACGAATAAAAATTGACCTCAAATGTTTTATATATACTTTCTAAGCAATTTTGAAGTTCATTTCATCAATTATCGTAGAACTGTACACTGTATAATATATTAAATGTTTTATTTCTCTGTTACAGGTAAGTGATTGGAACAATAAACGATTTTCGGCGTAAGTTTTTATAAAAAAAAATCAAATATCGATGTATCAAACTATGTTTCGATTTTTTTATTATTTAGTATGAAAAAATTGATAGATAAAATACAAACTAGTAAATAAATTGAAAGCTTTAACAAATACTTCATATTCTGTAACAGACAGCTGTTATTGAGTTTTAACCTTTTAAAAGTAAAAACTTTATAAAAACAAAAACTGTAAACAATATCGAAAGCATAATTCAAAATGTTTTAAAATTAAATATTCTCAAACTACTCGTAATGATAGTTATATCTCAGAAGTATAATATGTTATGAAGATATACCCCCTTTATTTATAAGACATTTTCATAGCTTAAAATAAAAAGAAATCATAGTATTTCAATAAGATTTTCCAAAAAGTATTTAATGTACAGATTCAACTTAGAAATTATATGTATAGACAAAAATACAGGCAATAATTAGTTATGATAGAAAGAAATGATATAAACAAACGTAACTGTTCATATGAATGCAACATGATAAATGCATTTAAGTATAAACTAAGATGGATGATCGTGCACAATTCGGACATGGCAAAGCCGTCTGTATACTCGTACGTGGAGACGCTATTGTCAGGTAACGAGTTTTCAATCTCTGAATATCTTATAAAGTTTCATACGAAAAATCTATTTTTCAAATTAAAATTGCGAAAATTTAAAATGCTAGTGACTTTTTCTCACTTCGCTGATTCATTTATCATTTACTAGTCCGTTTTAGTGGTTAGTATGGACTATATAGACTATATATAGACAGGTATAGAAAAAAAGTAAGTACTTTAAAAAATAAAATATATGTAGATATCCCTTATTTGAGAAACGATTGTTTCCCCATACAAACTTTCACCTCCCTCTTCACCTTACCCTTAAGGGATGATTTCTGGGATAAAACTATCCTATGTAATTCCAAGGGTTTCAAACTACCTCCATACCAAATTTCATTTAACTCGGTTTAGCGAGTTAAGCGTATAAAGGTACAGACAGACAGACATACAGTTACTTTCTCGTTTATAATATTAGTATGGATTGGGATAAAAAGAAGCCTATTATGTTACTGTGGCCTATAAACTATGTCTTTAAAGACAAACACAAAGAAGACCAAATCAAGCAAATAAACTCCCCTCTAATTATCATATTGTTCACGTATAAAAAAAAAATTATTAAACCTATTATAGTATGTAAATTAAAAGTAAATCATAAGTTTTACAAGTCAGTATAAGTCAAATTTATAGTTTCAAGTGAAATTCACGAAAAATAAAGTTTATACGTATAATAATTTTAAAGTATAGTTAAAGTACTTTAAAATATTCAGAATGTAAAAGAATATATGTAATTTTAGATTTATTATACAAAACTACTAAGAACAAATGATATGAGATGACAAGATGAACATAATTATAATAAGATGCAATGTGACAAGTAGATTAAAGTGGAAACTAAGATGGATGAAGCCTTCTAGAATTTGGCCGCTACCGTCTGTCTGTGTTTAGACGGTGCTATTGTAAGGAGCAATCTCAGAATATTCATAGAAATAATTAATCGTTATTAATTTCATGATTATTATTAGCTTAAGTTTGTTGATATTTTTTTTTAAATACGAAAAAATCATTAACACTAAAATTAGTGTAGGTATTTATGAAAAATTGCAGTCATGAATTCAAACTAGTCTGCTTACTATGTATTCAGCCATTTTTAATGTCCCACTGTTGGAGGCCTCCCTCCAATAAGAGGGAGGGGAGGGGGGGAGGGGGATCAGGCCGTAGTCCACCACGCTGGCCAAGTGCAGATTGGCGGACTTCACATATCTTTCGAAAATTTGCTAGGTTCTCTTAGACATGCAGGTTTCATATAAGTGGTAATTATATTGGAAATGATTCGCACATGAAGTGTTTACTATATTATTTGGAATTTTGCATGATATATATTGATTGCATGATGCGTGCAACTTAAAATATTTTGTAGTTTCATTAATTTCATAGAAAAAATCTCATTTGTGTATATTGTATACGTGTAAAAATTTGTTTCCAGAACGACAACAGGTTTGGCTCAGTTTGTAGTGATCCTACTTATTGTGCCAGCGATCGCGGGTTCGAGTCCCACTAGGGGCATTCATTCGTGTGATGAGCACGAATGTTTGTACTCCAGTCATGGGTGTTTATATTTATAATATGTATGTATTTAAAGTTATATATGTGTAGTGTATCAACTATCTGGTATCCATAACACAAGCCTCGTAGCTTACCATAGAACTAGATGGTGCTGTGTGTTAATGTCCCAACATAATTATTTAAAAAAAAAATACCACCATGATAAAAACAACCTAAATTTGGCTTTTACCACATTAGTTAGAGCTATTTCCTTTAAACTCAATCAAAATGATAAAATACCAAATAAGAATTATCCTATACCTAAATAGGTTACATAATAAAATCCACACGACACGGCAGCTCAATAAAGTCACTCCAGTGGAGTGCACATAAAAAGAGACCGATAGCAATAAATGGTTTTCGCTGCATCCATTAAGGAGATGAAAGTATGAACTCATGGATTATCCACTTAATGCAGTCCGGTACATTTTGGTCTATATTAAACCTTTTTGAGTATTAAAATTTTATTATATAACTAGCTTCTGCCCGTAGCTTTACTCGCTTTGTTCCTTTGTATAATATATACTATGATCTCTTTCAAAAAATAGATTATGCAAAATTAATTTATCAAATCAATAAACAAACAAATAAAATAATTTCAATATTAATACTTAATAGCTAATATAAAAGTACTTGGCTTTTTATATCATTAAATTAAAATTGATGCACAATTAGATTAAAACTATAATTGCGTATGTTAGTGAGTGATGTTTGTCACTTTTTCACATTGTAACATTTTGTTGGAATTTAAATAAAATAATATATAAACTACTTTTCACTGACATAGTATGTACCATTTATATGAAGGTTCATATAAAAAAAGATGGAATGGAAAAATATAGTAACACTAGTGACTCACCCTCACCCCGCTCGGGTTCGTCTCTACTTACGTTGTACCGTTTAGTATAGATTTCTCAGAGATAAGATATTTTCCCGTAGGAAAAAGTATCCTATATGTTAACCCGGATAACCAGCTATCATCACACGAAATATCATCAAAATCCCTCCAGTGGTTTTTCCGTGATGCGGTAACAGACAAACAGACAGACAAAAAAAATTCAAAAAACTATAAATTCGGCCTCTGTGTGGATAATAATGTCTATTTCAAAAGATTTTCCAAAAAATATTTATTGTACAGATTCGGCTTGGTTAGAATTTTATTATATTATGTATAGATAAGGTAATTCTAACATAATATTACCTACATTTTTTTTGTAATAGTAAGTACTATTATAACGAATTTAAATTAAATATAAAGTCGCCCACACACTATTTAGTAAAAACTGTAAAATAACCCGTTGAGATTCGTGGGTACGCCAGCGTCTCAGTTAACAATTAATTTCTTAGAAATTATCCATAATTTCTTAGAAATTATCCAGGAGGTGTTAATTAACATTATTGTTTTATTCTAATTCACACATCCTTACACTAAAATCAGATTCAAACTTTTGTCTTTTCGTATGAGCTGTAAAAGGGACTTGGTAATTTATCGCCTGTGAAGAAAGTTGGTCAATGCCTTCACAATCTCACGTAAGAGTGCATTAGGTTCCTGTAGTAATGACACTTGCTCAGAACAAGTTAATGCAACCTCGCGACTTCCTTTTTACTTCGGTTCTTTCTCACGCTTTTCTTCCTTGTTAATTTGAAGTCCTTATCCAACAAACTTAGTTTTCGTTTCTTCTATTTAAGTTAACCTTATTATATGCTTTGTGGAGTGGAAAATCTATGTTACAACTTGCTTATTTCTACACTTACGTCTTATAAAAGCACTTAAATATAGTAAGTTCGGGAGAGTTGCCTAGAGTTTTAAAAAAAGATCAATATTAATTATATATGCAAGATACTACATAAAATACGCATAGTTTATTTTAATTCAATGTTTATTTATGCCATTCAGATTAAAATTGAAACTACCGTGCAATATATTTTAGATTTTTTTTTAAATAATATTATTTCATCCATTATATAGATGATGATATCCATTATATAGATATATAATGTAATAATATATAATATAATAAACTTACACACTGACATTAACTTTCGACGGAGTATTATGGATGCGTTCCAGATCACGCAAAATTAATTAATTTAACTTTTAAATTTAGCGGGCATCTCTCCCTTATAGGCGTCTCTCCCGGACTTACCCTATTCAAAAACTATCCAAAGTACATGCAATTATTCTTCATCTTAAAACTCATCTAGCTTATTTTTCAAATATTGCAGGAATATTTGAAGTTTCTTTAATCCTTCACTTACACTACACGTTATCTTTGTCTTGTTAATGTCCATAAACAATAACGCCGTAAGGTAAATCGAAGAAAATATTACCCGCTTGTCTTACCAACTTAAACTTTTAACGCCTTTGAGTTCATGCGACTTCAACAGAAGTTGTGCGATAAAGTATTTCATTAGTTTAACTCATTAAATGCACCAATGTACACTAGATTTTGATGAACAGTAAAACGCTTCATAAAAGTAAGTTTTGATTGCAGTTGATGTTATATTACACATAAGACATTTTATATATGTTTTAAAGGGAATTAAAGCTAGATATTCTTATGTTATTTGAATAGTCTAACTTCTAAGACAAAAGTAGTAAAATACTGTTAATAATAATACTTGAGGCAATGGTAGGCAAGTGGTAACGCGCTCGCTAAAAAAACCGAGTGAAGCGGGTACAAATCCCGGGTCTCGCACCTCTGATATTTTCATGTGCGAACCATTTTCAACATGATTACCACTTGCCTTACGGTGTAGGAAAACATCGTGAGGAAACCTGCATGTCAGAAAGCCTAGCAAGTTTTCGAAAGACATGTGAAGTCCGCCAATCCGCACTTGGCCAGCATGGTGGACTATGGCCTTATTCCCCTCGTATTGAAGGGAGGCCCGTGCCCAGCAGTGGGTCGTTAAAAAGAGCTGAATACAATAGCTAATCATTTCGATACTCACTCAAACCCCGAAAAAGAACCTCCGAAGAACACATTCACTCTTAAAGTATGACATTTGGCTCAGTTTGTAGTGACCCTACTTGCTGTGCAAGTGGTCGCAGGTTCAAGTCTCGCTGGGAGCATTCGTTTGTAGGATAAACACCAATGTTTGTACTTCATTCATGGGGGTTTATATTTATAATTTGTATGTATTTAAAGTTATTTATGTGTAGTGTATCAACTATCTGATATCCATAACACAAGCCTCGTAGCTTACCATGGAATTAAATGGTGCTGTGTATTGACGTCCAAACATATTTATTTATCGTTTATAAGGTACTTCACCAATAGTTGTTTTCCGCTTGTATATAGTCAAACTTCATTTTGTATAGAGATTCAAAGAACAAGGAGCTCGAACTTCATCTATAGATCTAACAGATCTGTCGATCTGATCAGATGTATAGATCTGTTACACCAATTAAAATAAATCACAATAATATTTATTTCATTCACACCAAATATTTTTTTAATTAAAAAATACTTCAAAAGATTAAATTAAACAAAAATAAATAAACATATTATGTACCTTTATGTTTGTACATTAAAATATTAGTTATAGTATATTATTATTATTTTGTATGAAGTAATCTATCATGTAGTAATGGTATGCATTTGACTGTCAAACTGTACAAACGGAGGTACTAGGTTCAAAGCCTGCAAGAGGCTAAATTTGTACTTAGTACATTTTTATGTTATATACATAGGTACATAGTAGTGGCTTACTTTCGCTTCCCCGATTTGTCCCTAATTACCTAACAGTACCCTATGCATTACTTAACTGCCTCGGTGGTGAAGTGGCTAGTAAGTACGGCTGCACATCGAGAGGTCCTGGGTTTGAGTCCCGGGTCGGGCCAAGTTTAGTTATTGAGTCTTTCTGTTTAGTAAGTCTCAGTAATAGCCCGAAGTTGGGAAGTTGGCAGTGTTTCACCCCCGTGAACCCCCCCCCCCCCCCCCCCCCCCTCTGGAAGGAACCCCCGTCGGTGTGCACGTAAAGCCGTCGGTCCTGCGCCTTAACTCTCATCGGTCGTGTCAAGTAGAAGAATAGAGAGTGCACTTGTGTCTGCGCGTACACTTGTGCACTATAATATCTCCTGCGCAGATGGCTAGTCTCCATAAGATTGGCCGCCGTGGCCGAAGTCGGTCGGGAGGTCATTATGTATTACTCTAGAATATAATCTATCCTTGAACTAAATTTCATTCAAATCTGCACAACAAAAACATAATAACTTTCTCAATTATAACAGAAGACTGATACAAATAAAATAACATTATTAAGATAAAAGCATTGTACCAAGTCCCTTTGTTCTTTCTAGATTAAAAAAAGTCTGTTTTAATAACCATTAATAGCTAGATTTATAATAATTTTCTGTTAAAGCTCCATCCACTCAATTGCACAAGCAATCTAAACAAACGAAAGTAATCCATCCTTTGTAAGATTATGATCGATTTAATAAATTACCTGCCAGCAATCAAATAGGGTCCAAAGTTAAATCCCATAAAGAGATAACAAATGGAAATTTTAAATTAAAATAAAGAAGAATATTTTTATATAAATAAAAAAGTACATTAGAAGTATAAACAAATAATGGAATAGTTTGTAAATCTGTCTGTACACTTTTTTAGGGTTTCGTTCCTAAAGGGCAAAAATCTAATAATTTTGTCATGACTACTACATATGTTGATAAAATTTAATAAGCAGATACTTGTCTGGTATAAGAACAATAAAAAAGTACCCTTAAAATACGAAAAATAAAAAAAAATGTTGCCCTCAATCCATATCCATACTAATATCATAAATGTGAATGATTTTGAGGAAGAGTGGATGGATGTTTATTACTCTTTCACGATAGAACGCTTGAAAATATCTGGATGAAATTTGGCACAGAGATAGATTATAGTCTGGAATAGCACATAGTTTACTTTTTATCTCGTAAAAATGTACGGTTCCTGTGGGATTAATTTGTTTTTGTCTAGGGACGAACTAAGGAGTTTGAGTCCCTAGTAATTAAAATATATTACCTATGATGTACGGAAGAACCCCATGAAGGACCATGAAACCCTAACTCGCACTTAAAGATTTACACGCTTTTGATTGAAATTATTTTGTATTTCAAAATTAAATTAACATAATATTTTAATAAAGGAAATATTTAAATATAGATATAAACATAGCCAGTCATAGTTATCAAAATCTGACCATTTTCATTCATAAAATAATTGAATTATAATAAAATTATGTGTCAAGAAAAAGAAAAAAAAATATCAAAAATACAGCTTGAGCTCCATGTTCTACTTTCACCAATAGAAAACGGAGTTCACGTACAGTGGTACAAACAAACAAAAACAGACAAAACCACAGCCACTAGCTTGTATATAAATTAATTCAAACTTCGCACACCTAGAATCCTCATAAAAAACCAAGCAAACCAAACAAAATGATCGAACGTAACGTCAATCAAACTTACTTTCTGCAGTAGTAATTACAAACACTCAGAGGAGGCGTTGTCATGACAACTGAAGTTCTATCGCGCAGTCGCGCCCACCCTTAACTCCGCCTATTTAACAGCCTGTTGCTACCGCATTTGCCGTACGACAGTCACTTTCTGAACCTCATGGGCCCACAATCAAAACAAAATCAAACGTCAAAAATTATGCTCAAAATCTAATGTGTCAGTTGGTTTGAACTTGCAAAGAACGCGATAGCTGGACGGGCCTCGCTTTCCAGTGAATGGCCTGCAAAATCAGGTACTCTAAAATATAGTTGCTTTTATGATGATGAATGGAGATTTTTCAGTAACATCTATTAAATTAGTATAAAATATATTATTTTTATATATGCATAAATTAAATGTCATGTGAAATAATAAATAGTCTGAACGAAAAGCTAGCTGTAGCTTAAAAGAAAACATGCAAAAGTAAATTTTAATATACTGCTATATAAAGAAAATAATATATTCATTAATTATATGGGAATTTGTGAAGAAGAAGAAATTCATCAGACATTATAAAGCTTGAATTTACGTAGTGAATTCTTGTCATCACTAGATGGCGCTATGTGCGTGTCTAACGTGGAATAATTTATATCTAAAACACTATTTACTTTATGTTATTTATTTAACAATTATTAATTAATAATAATTAAAATAACAAAGTTAGATACAACGCGTTATTAATTTTTAAAATATTTTTAAATAAATATGATATTATATGTTCAGCATCATAAATTAAACAAAAATGTATTAATTTTAATGTTTTGCACGTTAAAGAAGGTATAAATCGTAATATTTGTAGACCTTTATTTTTATGGAAGAAGTATGACAAAAGTGGTCTAAACGACACTTTTTATAAATATTATCTTACAGTCCAAATATTTTTTTATAAACATTAGCTTAAGTGTGATTATATATTATGTATATATACATATATATTAAAAACTAGCGACTTAACCTCGCTTTGCTCGGATTCGTCCCTAGTTACGTTTAGAATAGATTTCTCAGAGATGAAATATT
Organism: Fabriciana adippe; assembly: GCA_905404265.1. NCBI lineage: Eukaryota > Metazoa > Arthropoda > Insecta > Lepidoptera > Nymphalidae > Fabriciana > Fabriciana adippe. The sequence goes on from FR989988.1 coordinate 2,067,545, forward strand.
TTCCCGCAGTAAAAAGTATCCTATATGTTGACCCAGATAACCAGCTATCAACATACCAAATTTCACCAAAATCTGTCCAGTGGGTTTCTCGTGATACGATCGCAGACAGATAGACAAACAAAACTCTAAAAACTATAGATTCGGCCTCTGTATCGATAATAATGACTATTTTAATAAGATTTTCCAAATATATTTAATGTACAGATTCGACTCATAATTTTATTATATGTATAGATAGATAAAAACTCCTACAGAAAATAAAAGTGTAACGAAAATTGACCATGTAGAGTTAATATTTCAAGCCTGAAATGTTATCCAGATAACATATCAAAACTTACTTCCAAGTTGGCAGACCACTGTCAGAATATTGATGCTTTTGACGACGTAATCAATGTGACCTAGTTATCTTTTTATGTTAAAAATTATATTAAAATTAATTGAAGTTTGTACATTTAATACGAATTCAATATAGTAATTTTAAAAGAACTAACAAACAATATATAACAAGTTCCTAAGGGCTTCATTCAAATAGCTCTGACAATTAATTAAAAGCTGAGTGGGGGTGTTTCACGAAACAATAGAGTTAGTATTTGTTTGATATAAGAAGAGAGGGAAGTCTCAGATTCGTAAGAAGAGTTCGAACGAGTTACAACGAGTGTTTTATTTCTTGTGCACCTTTGTTAGTATTTTGCATGTAGAGATGATAATGATATTTTCGATCGATTTAAAAAAAAATTGAGATCAATTCGTGTATATATGATACGTGATATCTTTACCAATTATTTATGTAACGATTTTCATGATATATGTATATGCCCTAAGAAACATATTTTTAAGGCAAAATTTTAAAGCTACTTTTAAAATCAGTATAACTTTTCCGTTAAACAGTAATAAAAAAAACAATTTAAGGTATTATAATTTATAATTTTTTACTTAATAGCGACTCACCCTCGCTTCGCTCGGGTTTGCCCCTAGGTACATTTTAACGTTTAGTATGGAATAGATAGACTATACATATATATTATATATATGTATATACATACATGGGTATGATAAGTTCTTGTGGGTTGTATTATAACGTGTTTTCCCGTGGGAATGCCATAATCTCCCGCCGTAAAAAACCTATGTCACTCCAGCCCTCCAACTATCTCCACACAAAAAATCACGCCAAGACGTCACTCTACTTCAACGTGAAAGAAGGACAAATAAGCAAACACACTTTCAACTGTTTTAATATAAGTATGGACTATCGGTTAAGTACAACTAAGAGTAAATCTTTTTTACTGTTACAATAAAATGCATTTTAAAAGATAATATAATAATATTTGATATATAAATGGCAAAAAGTACTTCCATGTCAACTCTATTTGTCATCATAATATATTAAACGTACACAATAACCCTTCTATTTAATTTAAATATTAAGAAAATTATTCTATTGTCGTTTTGTTTATTTTGCAATATTCAACAATAATTAGAATTGAGTAAATGTTCAATACATTTTGTTTGAATTCATAATAAACTAGATCATTATTTGAATGTTCCGATTCAAATATGTAGATTTAAATCGCATTCAGTCGTCATAATACAACTGATAAACTAATAACGAATTTTAAATAACAAATATCAACATTAATACAATTATTTTAGTATTACTTATAACTTGAATTTTTCTATAATATCTTCTTGTATAATATGAATATTTATTATATTTATAACTAGCGACTCACCCTCGCTCCGCTTGGGTTCGTCCCTAGTTACGTTTTAAAGTTTACTATAGATTTCTCAGAGATGAGATATTTTCCCGCAGTAAAAAGTATTCTATATGTTAACCCGGATAACCAGCTATCATCATACCAAATTTTATCAAAATCATTCCAGTGGTTTTCCCGTGATGCGGTAACAGACAGACAGACAGACAGACAGACAGATAGACAGACAGACAGACAGACAGACAGACAGACAAAAATTCTAAAAACTATAGATTCGGCCTGTGTACCGATAATAAATAATAATAACCGATAATAAAGTCTATTTCAATAACATTTTCCAAAAAATATTTAACGTATAGATTCGGCTTAGTTACAATTTTATTATATGTATAGATATGTATATATATAAACTTATATATGTGTAGTGTATCAACTATCTGGTTTCCATAACAGAAGCCTCGTAGCTTACAATGGAACTAGATGATACACTACACATATATAACTTTAAATACGTACATATTATAAATATGAACACCAATAACTGGAGTACAAACATTCGCGCTCATCACACAAATTAATCCCCAGAGAGACTCGAACCCGCGACCCCTGGCATAGCGAGTAGGATCACTACAAACTGAGCCAAACGTGTTGTCGAACACAAAGACAAACAAACAAACAAACACCATATATACGAGTATAACATTATTATTAATATTAGATACACAATATTGATGATATGTTAATATAAATCAAAATCTCAATCAAAACAAATCCAACATCCGTTTTCAAGTCAATTATTATTGGTAGTAATATTACATTTAATCTACTAACTTTAATTCGAACGCAATCCGCATAAAGCGTGTCGTGAACGCGGAATGGCAAAAGTTAGCTTGTTTATTTCCACTCCCCAAGTATGGACGCAAATGGAGGTGTGAAATACATTCCTTACTCGTACTTTACAATGCGCCTTTAATTTTTTTCATGTCATTTTAATTTTGTTTACATTCATCTTGTAATGCGTTTTTGCATATTTTTGTGAACAAATCTGTTTTTTACAGCTACAATGTTCTACATAATTACATAAATTTTGCTTTTTACTATATACTATAGTAATGATATATCCTTGCTTTACTCAGGTGCATTTATAACATACTAGCGACTCACCCTCGCTTCGCTTCGGGTTCGTCCCTAGACAAAAACAAATCTATCCTACGGGAATCGTACACTTTTTCGGGATGATATATAGTATATAGACTTCCTCGGTTAACGGGCTATCTAATGCAAAAAGAATTTTTCCAAACAAACAAACTCTTCAGCTTTATAATATTTTTATAACATATTTGTTATTCTAGGTCATCTATCTACGAGTATGTACTAAACATTATATAAAACTAAATAAATAAAGATTGACGTAACACATAGCAAGTATATGATATAATAATGTTCTTAATTAAAAAATAGCTGTTAAATTAAACGATAATACTTTCTTAGATTTACGCGATTAACATTTTAATTAAAACTATCCTTTCGGATGTTTTTGCGGATTTATTTTGATTTTTGGTTTTCGACGTTTCAAATACTTTACAGCAATCATGGTTACGGGATACATCATTATATAGTTGTTACAGACAGTGGCAATCCACAAAATTACACACCGTTTCATTTTTCACAATTCTTTTTTATATTAATAAAATAATAAAAATAATACTACGAAAAAATCCTAAAAGATAATTTTTATTTAAATAAAACGGTGTTATCAAATATCAACTATAAACATGCACTCGCAATCACAGTAATGAGAGCGTATCCCTATTACTATCCTCATTGACCGGTACTCAAAACTTCCTCGATTTGGATCCGGGATCCCTTCGGGCGACGCCAGTTAATCTCCGCCAAAGGCTGCGCTTATGCCGTCGCGTGGATTATCAAAAGTTTCAGTGATGAATCATATATTGTACTTGATTTTGATCGTTGGAAAGTTCATTTTGGACATGTTGAAATGGTTGTTAACGAATTGTTTACTGCGAGTTGGATAGAACGACAGTTTTTTTATTTTAAAAACATTGTTTGTTACTGTAAAATACTCGGAGTTTAGGTTTTGAAATGATTTTTTTTATTATTACTTGCATGGTACAAGACGATAAAAAGACAAACTTGAAACGTCACAATCCATTGAATACTGCATGGCTTTATTCAAACTTGTGAATGAATAAAATCCACTTTAATATAATTCTAGACCTAGACACAAACAGATGTCTCTAGGCATTAAGGCTGGACGAACTTTTAATCCTAATATCCTTTCCTCGGAAATGAAGTTTAAGCTCGGAGCGTCCGGGGCAGCTCTGAATTGGACTTAGGTCCTGTAAGGAATCCTTTGGCAAGCGGAAAGTCCATCGCTAGTACTCTTAAGAAACTTATGTTTTGACCGAGAAAATGTATCTATAATCTACGGCCATATTATATAATTCTAATAGATAATTGTTATAAAAACGAAGACAAAGAGAATATTGTAGAAGCTGTAGGTAAGATGATAAATTAAGAAATCTTTCGTTTGAAAGTGAAAAGGCGAAAATAAAATTGAACTCCGCCAACCAAATAAGCCATTAGTAGGCAACAAGTCGCTTCTTATAATAAAATGAAAATGAAGTCAATTATCGGAGAAAAAATTAGCCAAGTCTGAACATTGCTGACTCCGCACAATACAACAGTCAACCAGCCAGAACGAAATCAAAATCTCGGACAGGTAACCGATTGCGCGACAACAAAAGCCGAAATTAATTTCCCTTGAGATAAATTCGAGTTTTATTTTGAAACAAAACTCGTGAACAATTTTGGAAATTGACGCTGTGATTAAGATTCATAATACTTGTAAAGTTTTATCTCCTGTTGGAGCCAAGTTCGCAGCAGCAATAAACCATTTTGGCAGATTTTGAAGTGGTACGGATATTAAATGTACATTACGTCCTGCCACAGATGTAGCAAATTTTCGGTACGCTGGTCTGACTCTTTCATTATATAATTTTTTGATTCGTAACATTTATTCAGTTTTGATCGAACACCTTTTTGACGATTGTGGTATAAATAATAACAAAATATAGACTTGTCCTATGAATAAAGTTTTTGTGTAATATAAGTAAAATATTGATAATTTAATTCTATTTGTAAATATAAATATAAATTATTGAAAAAAATATTATTATTTTATAAAAGAAACACTATGTCTAAGTTGTTAACGGATAGTGAAATAACTATAACATATACACATGTGAAAATCGTCCAAAATATGTAGAAACAAGATATTTGTCGCTACTAAATATACTACTTCAGAAAAAAAAAAATTGAAATACTATCTTATAATTATACGAAATTAAACTATTTTATTAATAAAAAGAAGAAGATGTAGACACAGATCATCTATACATAATATAATAAAATTGTAACTAAGCCGAATCCGTACATTAAATATTTTTTGGAAAATCTTATTGAAAAAGAAGAAAGTGTATCTATAATCTACGGCCATATTATATAATTCTAATAGATAATTGTTATTTAAGTTTGTATGGGGAAGCAAGGGACGAACTCGAGCGAAGCGAGGGTGAGTGGTTAGTACACTTATATTTTAATATGCAATAAGCTTTCAAAACATTGTTTAAGGTCGATTATTTGTTTCAAGTTTTAATTTCATCACAGCTACATTTCACCGCATAAACTCAGCCTATTCCTACAAAATGAAATAACTATGTTACCGCTATACTTTCTAAGTTCATTAGCGTAACCGGATTCACTTTGCACGCGCGGTACCATCTAATATTTAAAACTATATAAAATTTTCTAACTAAACTACTAATTTTTAGGCAGTTTTACTTCAGCTTTTTCTGATTTAATGATACTTCATCACTGTATGTACTATAAAAATGAATTTAGAATACACTATAATATTATGATTTTCAAAATTGCTTTCGGCCATATAAAAGGGTAATAAAAATATTGATATTAATATTAATATTTCATAATGTGCTCTAGACTTTAGTGTAGTATAGAATATTTACTCGGACATTTATATTCATTTCTATATTATTTTAAATAATAAGTATTTATTATATAATATTATAATAATAAAACTTTAATATTACTTTAAATATAATAATACAAGCGGCTTACCCTCGCTTTGCTCGCGTATTTCTCTAGTCTTTTTGCCATACATTTATTGCTTTATTTCAAATCGTTTAGGCAGCATACAGCAAAACCAACTCAACCAACCAACAGCCAGTTGTTTTTTTTTTTCACTTTTAAATTTATATATTATGATTTCTGATAATAAACATATTTTCAACGGCCGAAAAAAGCCTCTTCGGCGGTAACTAATATAATTAGTGAATGAATTTTTAGAGACGCGTATTTTTTTCAGACATTTCCCCCCAAATCCAAAATGAGAAACATTTCCTCCATAACATTAGTGTATGATCAGAATGGATTTTGCCATTCGACTTTATTCGTCCACTTTTGGGCTAGTAGTGTATACTATATAACACTAGATAATTATAGCATGAATCGTTGAGACTACCATATAACAATCTGCCAATATCGGTGAGAAATCAGAAGCAAGATCAACTATATGGGTATAGGGGTTCCACCGTAACACAATATCGTATAAAACCCAATAACTTTACGTGAATTGAAACTAGATTCGGATTCAGAACCTTGTTTGAAGCAGTATGCTAGAAGCTAGCCCAACAAGGCTGTTTAGATACTATACAAAACGATACTAGTACAAAATAGTTTAAACGGATAAACAGACGGAAATTGCAATATCTGTACATTTCTGTTATATACCAAATGCAAATAATAAAGTAAAAACTTAAGTATATGTATGTAAAAGTAGATTAAGTCACTCCTTATAACATCAACAAGCTGCCAATGAAAGTCCCGTCAAAATCAGTCCAGCCGTTCCGAAGATTAGCCGGAACAAACTGACAGACAGATAAAAATATTAAAAGTTGTGTTTTTCTTATAAGTAAAAGTCTTATAAGTCGTATATAATTTTTAGATTTTATATTAAAAACCTGTTTTTTTGACATTACAAACAGACACTTCAATTTTATTTATCTGTATAGATTAGATAAACATAATCTTTAAAGACGTCAAACAGAACTAAATGAAACACGAACCTTGAAAATCGAAAAGCGCCGTCAACATCGAAGCAATGAAAAGCGAAATCAACACCGTTGAGAACTCATCATGATCAAGTAACACTACACTTTTAATTAAGGTGAACGATATTGTTCGCTGTTTAATTATGTATAAATCCATTTACTACGATCCATTGAAGTGCTTTTACTTTACCGAGTGAAGTTTTAACTCGTATTGTGTAGTTATCTCGAAAAAGTGTGATGTTACTTCAGATGAGATGAAAGTAAGAAATAACTATCCAACATTTTAGTAGATTTTATATTATTTTTTGTAGTTAGTGTGTGAATGTGTACACGCGCAAGAAGTAAAATTTCTGTAGGTTATCGGTACTCTTTATGAAATTCAATTTATGTTCTAAATAATTAGGATAGATGAGATACTAAAACTAACGCATATTGGGCATATTACAATCATATATTTATAGAATATCATTTAAGGAAAGAATATAATATTATATATCATTTGTCAGACAATAACAATGGTAACAAACGTTCGCCTCGATCACACTTTTCGTAACGCTGTCGTCACGCATTCACCAGCTTACTCCCCAAGTCAAGCGTGCGTAAAGAAGTTTTACTTCAAAAATACGTATTAAGATATGTTCATCATAAATAATAATATACATCTTTAATATATTTGTAATCCCATTAATATTATAAATGCGAAAGTTTGGATGGATGTTTGTTACTCAATCACGCCAAAATGGCTGAACGGAACTGGATGAAAAGCACAAAGATAGATTATAGTCTGGGATAGTATATAGGTTAATAGTTTATAGGTTTTATCCCTGAAAAATGTACGGTTCCCGTGGGATAGATGTTCTTTTTGTTTTTCACTAAGGACGAACCAACAAATCGTACAAAAATTGAGCTAGTTTCTAGAATACATATAATTTGGACAGTACTATACATCTGATACATGTCTCACATTGCTTAGTTAAAGTCCTAGAATCGGGTACCATAGCTTTTCACTTTAAAAAAACTTAAGTTTCTTTATTATCAATATGTATTTTATACGGGAAAATGTGTAAAAAAATGAAATTAATCCACTCTCTCTCGAGTTATTGAGTAAAATAACACGTAGTAGAGGTAACATGATTGGGAGCGGCTGACAATTTTTCAAAGCCTGACTTCGACACGCGTGGTGTGTGTAATGAATACTGCGGTTTAATTATAATGACGAGTTCGGGTTCGAATTTTCACTGTAACGTAAAGTAGGTGATATGCACGTGTTGATTTATTTTAATGCTATCGAATATTTTAAATCTGTACGTCTGTCGTTTACATTGATATAAGCTTATAATATAGTGCTTAATTAGCTTTATAGTTTTCTCATGGGGTAATAATATATACTGATATATTTTTGTTTGTTTGTGTGTACCGAATAGGCTCCGATACTACTAAACCAATTTAGATAAAATTTGGTAAGAAGATAGTTTGAGACCCGGGTAAGGACGTAGGATACTTTTTATCCCGGAAATCATCCCTTAATGGGGTGAAAATGGGGAATGAAAATTTCTATATTTTAAAAGTGATATTTTTAAAATGAGAACCAAACATTTACAGCTTTTTGTTCATTAATTATATTAGAACTTTAGTTTTATAAGAGACTTGCGGCATACCTTTTCTTCTCTCGAAAGTGTTAATATGTCGCCTTTTGTAGAAAACTTATATTCCAGGACTATAGTCCTCCATCTTCCATCTTATAAGATGTACTGTGAAAATGTCTTTGTCACTCCCTGGCCTATAAAACAATAACATATATGTATTTGATTAAAGATTTGTGTATCTTTTATAAATGCTTTCTATAGGTTACTATATAATGTCTTTCGGTTATTTTGTTCGCCATAGAAATATGTAGTATCCACTTGGCTCAGATTTTATATAAATCATTCTAGTTGTTTAAGTGTGAAGTAAAAATAAACGTACAAACACGCATTCAAACTTTCGCAGTTGTAATATTAGTATGATTTTATTTGTAAGGTTTATGTACACAAATATGACGACACGTTTGGCTCAGTTTGTAGTGACCCTACTTGCTGTGCCAGCGGTCACGGGTTCGAGTCCCGCTGGAGGCATTCATTTGTGTGATGAGTGCGAATGTTTGTACTCCAGTCATGAATGCTTATATTTATAATGTGTATGAATTTAAAGTTATATATGTGTATCAACTATCTGTTATCCATAACAAAAGCCTCGTAGCTTACCATGGAACTAGAGTTTTTAATGTCCCAACATACCTATTTATTTATTTATATAACAGTATATATTATATATTTTTTCTCTTTCGTACACCTTATGGCACTTATTCGACCCGCTATTTTACACAGTCTCTCACATCCAAGGCTTGATTGTAAGATCTCTTCGAGTGATACATAAGCCCACCATTACCTTTCTCGTTAAACATGCAGTACGATAACTGGGCGACCGATCTTCGTTCGGCTTTTTTTCGGAAGAAAACTCCTATAGATAAACTTAAAAGCAGAACCTAAATACAATTCAATCCAAATCTCTAAAGCCGTTTCCGAGTTACACAAAATAAATCTATATATATATATATATATATATATATATATATATATATATATATATATATATATATATATATATATATTGTAATCTATATATATACACAAGAATTCTCATTTAACATTATAATAATAGGTATCTGTATTATTTTTCATAAGTGCAATAAAGAATATAATATAATATAGTAGTCCGATTTGGTTATGAATAAGCCTTTACATCGTGATTGAGGGCTGTCAGTTTTTCAAAGTCCGAATTCGACACACTCGCCACGATGTATGTAATAAACACAGTTGCGGTTTAATTATAATGCCCCACTATTTGAAGTACTGCAAAATATTTGAACCGTACGTTTTCATTTTGTAATTGACGTGCGATGCCATATCTCTGTTGCACAGGTTTTACAGATTTACTCGACCTAGATACCAATCTAATTTACTGAATGTTTAATATGTATGTATTTGTTTACTAGCGGCTCATGACTCGACTCGACTCGACTTGACTCGACTCGACTCGACTCGTCGTCAACTCTAGAAAAATAAAAACAAATCTATCCCACGGGAACCGTATATTTTTCCGGGATAAAAAGTAGCCTATGTATTATTTTGATGAGCTATACCTATTATTGTAAAGTTTCATTAAAATCTACTTAGGAGTTTTTGCGTGAAAGAGTAATAAACATCCATACGTCATCCCAAACTTTTGCATTTATAATACTATTAAAATAGTACGATATGTATTCATATATATTATATATGTATATAATTAGTCCTATGTATGTATTTATGTATATATTTGTTTATCATGCTTGTATTTAGTATTAATTGTACCGTCCCATCTAGGGTTCCAGTAATGACTAATCCTTTCACCAAAGGTTGTCTGTAAGAGGTTGCTCATAGCAATAAGACCGCCTTTGCATGCCTCTTTGTTATTTTTCTTTTCATCTTCTGTCCTCTTCTTTTGTGTGTACAATAAAGTATCTATCTATTCTAATTTACTTCTGTATGATCTTTGTAGATTTTGTGAAATAAATCGTTTAAATTTTCTATTAATGTAATAAAATAATAATTTATAAAAATATTTATAGTCAATTAGTTTGTCTGTGAATTTGTGCGCTTTCAGTTTTTTGCGACTATGTATTAAAAAAATCTTCAAAAAGATATATATATATATATATATATATATATATATATATATATATATATATATATATATATATATATATATAATATCTACATGCACATTATGTTGCATACCTACAGAAAATAGAAATAAAAAAAAAAACTAAAAAACTGAGCAAAGTCAGAACGAATCGCTAGTTTATAGTATAAGCTTCTTTATTTCGCATCTAACTAAAAATTCGAAACCACAAAAATAAACCCCGAAATCGTATTTAATAGCAGTGATATATCTTACGGCCATAAATCTCCGAAAATATCATTCTGCAAATGACAAATGCAGCGGCGACCCTTTCGTATTTACACGATACGCGAACTACGAAATAGAAAACTAAACTAAATAGAGTTACTGGAATACGTACACGTCAGGTTTTAGACAAATAAGGAAGGAAGCGTTTTCCGTTTGGAGCTAACAGGAAAAAACAGTGAGCGCTACGAGTGTAGAAATGACTTTGTTCCGTAGATATTGTCGATTTTATTTAATAATAGTCATTCTGTAGAATTAGTTTTAGTAGATACTGCTAGTACTAAAATCTTCTATTTAATTTTTGGACATTTTTCATATATAATATTGGAAATATACCTATATTTCATCACATTGTATATATTGTATTATATATGGTGGATATAGTCGGTTCGATTTTCAGTTCAGTTAATAAGAATAAATTATTTATGTACTAACAATAAGTATAGATAGTTTTGATTTGTAACTTATTTTGTCAGATTTTGTTTTTTCCTGTGCTAAGTCGTAACCTAAAGGTATAATCTATACATATAATAACTGAATGGAATCTGTAGGTACAGTAAATATTTTTTGATAAATCTTATTGAAATATTTTTTATTATCAATACAGAGGCCAAATCTATAGTTTTTAAAATTTTTATCTGTCTGTCTGCCTGTCTGTGACCGTATCACGGAAAAACCACTGGAGAGATTTTGATGAAATTTAGTATGATGGTAGCTGGTTATCCGGGTCAACATATAGGATACTTATTACTGCGGGAAAATATCTCATCTCTGCGAAATTTATACTAAACGTTAAAATGTACCTAGGGATAAATCACAGGGCACCGAGAGTAAGTCGCTAGTATACATACTTATAAAAACAATGAAGTTAATGAGTTTGAAAGTTATTTATTTCTTGACATTATAAAAACACAAAATATTTATAAATTATTCTATCGATATACCTTTTACCACACGAGCGTAGCTATAGGCAAAAAAATAGTTCACTAAACATTTTATAAAATCCCGAAAATATGCAAAAAAAATCTTACATACAAATCACAGTTACGTTGTTCTTTAAAAATAAAAGTTTTATTTCAAAATATTACGATGATAGTGGATCTCCAAAAGACGTACAGCGGCCCGAAGAGGTTTTATTATTAAGTTAGACCGGTCAAGACGGTACTCTAGACGGTGTATAGTGCAGTCCCACTTAGGTTAGGTGAGTCGTAACCTGTAATATAGCGAGCGGTGTACTTCGCTCAAAGCGACAAACCCAAGTTTCGTCGCAAAAAGTAATAATGTTAGGTACCTAAGCTGAATTTTCGTATGGCGCAGTTGAAAAATTACAGAAGAACTTCTTTTGTTAGGTTCGCGTTCTATTTCTAAGGGATCTCGAAGATTTACTATTTTTAACTGTGAGGATTCACGTATAATCTCTTGCTGGTCGAGTGAAGTATTAAACTTGATTAAAATTTTGATATTTTAAACTATACATGGTTACGCTGAAATATTAATTTACACTCTAGTTTTAGTTCACAATTTCATGGGTTTCAATTTTTTTGCGAGGAACCCTAATACTTTTTCCAAAATCAAAGTAGCCAAGTTACACCTTATAGCATCAGCTATCTGCCAGTGATATTAATTGTGTTTAAACAATGATTCAGATTAATATATATTTTATCTATGAAGATAGTGTTGCTTAATATTCTATCTTAAAATTACATTAGAAATCTAAATTAAAAATTTAATATTCTAAATTACATATAAAACAATAATAATGCTGTAATAAATAATTAATATTTTGATTTTCTTTGTGGTTAGACATATTATAGTAATAGCAACACTAAATAATATTATATTATTAATTCTTAAAGTTTTTAAATTATTGTAATATATATAATAATAACAGTTAAAATTAAACAAATAATATTTAATTATAATACTTATTAAACTTTTTTAAATATGTTTAGAATTAAAATCAACAAATATTGTAAGGTACTCTGGTGCCATTTTTGAATTTTCAAAATCGTTTTTGTAAATTTGTGGGTAGGCACTGTCTGTAACAAGTATATAACGCTTTAGAGATGTCTAACACCTTAGTCTCTCCCGTGACCATGATTGCTGTAAAGCATTCGAAACGTCGGGAACCAAAAATCAAAATAAATCCGCGAAATAATCCGAAAAGATAGTTTTATTTTTTTCTGCCTTATAATATTGAGACCCAATATGCTATTTAGTATACATTGTACATTTTGTACAAAATGACTATCGCAACTATTTAAACACTATGTCCCCACCGTTAGGTGTAATGTGGCGCCATCTATCTTATACGGATAATATATTACCCCACAGTGGATGACAATACTTTTAAAGTATTAATATTTAAAATATAACAAACTTATATCTGTATTAATATTATAAGATTGTAAATAATAAAATATAAATAATCAACATCAAATTAATATTATAAAATATAAAATTATAACTAACAAAATATGAAGAATCAATATGATCTATAAATAATGTATAATAAAATCAATTGAGATACTATAGTTAAAAAGAATCAATTGAGCAACTATAACTAACAGTATGCTACTCCTTTAGCTATTTAGTATATGGATGGACCTAAAGTAAAATAACCCATACTAATTTTATAAATGTGGAGGAACTCGTAATTCTTTTAGTTGTTTTTTTTTTAACATTTTCACAATTAAACCGCTGAAGCGATTTCGATAAAATTTGATAAGGACATAAATTACATCCTGGACTCGGACAATATAATATAATGTCCTCCTGATCGATTCCGGCCACGGCGACCAATCTCATTGAGACTAGCCAACTGCGCAGGAGATATTATAGTGCACAAATGTACGCGCAGACACAACGTGTACTCTCTATTACTGTCACTCTCATACTCCGGTGGGACGACACGAGACACGACCGGTGAGAGTTAAGGCGCAGGACCGACGGCTTTACGTGCTCTCCGAGGCTCGGGGGTGAAACACCGCCAACTTCCCAACTCCGGGCTGTTACTGAGGCTTACTATACAGAAAGACTCAATAACTAAACTTGGCCTGACCCGGGACTCGAACCCAGGACCTCAGGATGTGCAGCTGTACATGCTAGCCACTACACCACCGAGGTAGTTAGTCGGACAATATAGACTATCCTTGAAACCCACCCCGCTTATTATGCGAGGTTAGCCGTGGGTAAACACTAGCCTATACATATAATAAAATTGTACCTAAGCCAAATCTTTGCATTAAATATTTTTTGGAAAATTTTATTGAAATTGACATTATTATCGACACAGAGGCCGAATCTATAGTTTTTAGAATTTTTGTCTGTCTGTTAACGCATCACGGAAAAACCACTGGAGGGATTTCGAGAAATTTGGTATGATGATAGCTGGTTATCCGGGTCAACATAAGGGATACTTTTAACTGCGGGAAAATATCTCATCTCTGAGAAATCTATACTCAATGTTAAAACGTAAGTAGGGACGAACCCGAGCGGAGCGAGGGTGAGTCGCTAGTTATAATATATGTAATTATAGAACGCGATTTAAAAAGTTATATCCACTACTATATTTATGCAGATTGGAAGATAATTAATTTCTATTTAATCCATCAACAATTACTTTGATAACTGTTTATAAAATTTGTGCTCGACCAAGAGTATTCTAGGCTGGAGATCCCCAACAGAATTTAATCAAAGGCTTAATTTCCATACAAATCCCTATTAAAATACGACAATTGTTTATAATCTGAGACTGTAGAATTTCTGTAGGATTTACTTTCACAACAACGCTATGTTTTTCTTTCGAAAGAGTATAAACAGCGCCAAGTTAAATAAACTCGAAATAAAAATAAATGAAGAAAATTTAATGATGGAAGAACAATTTGTTTTGAAAACAATTTAAACTCTACCTACGTAGAGGCTCTAAGTTTTGCTTTCATATTATTTAAAGGTATTCAGCCCTTTTTAACGTTCCACTGCTAGGCACGGGCCTACCTTCAATACGAGGGGGATTAGGCCATAGTCCATCACGCTGGTCAAGTGCGGATTGGCGGACTTCACATGTCTTTCGAAAACTTGCTAGGTTCTCTCAGACATGCAGGTTTCCTCACGATGTTTTCCTTCACCGTAAGGCAAGTGGTAATCATGTTAGAAATGATTCGCACATGAAAATATCAGAGGTGCGAGACCCGGGATTTGAACTCGCTTCACTCGGTTTCCCAAGCGAGCGCATTACCACTGGGCTACCACTGCCTATCATTATTTAAATAAGTAATAATAATTCTTGTTATCCTAAAGACATTTTTACAAGTTTTTTACAAAATAATTTATTCAAGAACAATATTACCATTAATTATATTATAATATTATTATATACAAAAATTTTTATATAATGCCTTTGTTTTCTATTATTATAGTCTAATTTACATTTGAAATATACCTTATATTATAATATCCTTCGTTTAGGCTACTTTTTATAGACGCGCCACGCGAGTGGAGTTGCGGGTGCAAACTAGTCACCCAATATATGATGATAAGAAGTGTCATTCATAAAATTAAAAAAAAAATTAAACCAATTACAATTTTATTTGATTCATAACATATGAATTGGATAATAGCTGTTTTAGCGTGAAGAAGTAATGAACGTACAAACTATCGCAGTTGTAATATTAGTTTGATTGTATTTTACTTGTAAGATTTATGTATATTGCCGAAACGTTTGGCTCAGTTTGTAGTGATCCATTTTGCTCTGCCAGCGATCGCGGGTTAGAGTTCCGCTGGGGGCATTAATCTGTGTGATGAGTACGAATGTTTGTACTCGTATTCCAATCATGGGTGTTTATATTTATAATATGTATGTATGTATTTAAAGTTATATATGTATAGTGTATCAACTATCTAGTATCCATAACACAAGACTCGTAGCTTACTATAGAACTAGATGGTGCTTTGTGTTAATGTCCCAACATATTATAAAACCTTTACACACGAATAAAATACATTTGATAAAGTTGCATATGTACTAATCTACGATATAAGCTATCCCCATTCTGAATTTCAACTCAAATCGTAACAGCGTCAAGGAATAACAAACACATAAACTTTCACACTCATATTATTAGTACCTATTATTATAATAACCTACTCAAATAATGTTAGTAGGCCTTCATGTCTAAAATTTGAAAATCACTAGGTTATACAGTATAATGTGAAATAATATCAACGTATAAGTTTCTTGGTGCGGTACAAGTTATCAAAGAATAACTGACGGTTTCTCGCACAAGTAGCGAAGGGAATTTGATAATAATCTACGAAGTTGCTTGGAAGTTCCATTATTTACCTTCACACAACTCGTAGTCTTTTACCTCTAAATTCTGATTTCTGTTAAGATGATAAAATTTAGTTTAAATAAAACGTCTTTGTTATTATAATGTACTGTATATGTTATCTATATATAGGACATTCTAACTGAGTCGAATCTGTACATTATTTTTTGGAAAATCTTGTCGAAATAGACATTATTATCGATAAAGATGCCGAATCTATAGTTTTTAGAATTTTTGTCTGTCTGTCTATCTGTCTGTCTGTCCGTTACCGTGTCACGAGAAAACCACTGGACAGATTTTGATGAAATTTGATATGATGATAGCTCTTTATCCGGGTCAACATATAGGATACTTTTTACTGCGGGAAAATATCTCATCTCTGAGAAATCTATATGAGTGAGTCGCTAGTATAATATAATATATTGAAAATTTTCTATGATTATCTTTATGTTGCCTCTATATTTATGTGAGAGTTAAATAAATTCAATACTCTTTTTAAACAAACTCAAAATATAAACAGGTGAACTATTCACTATTATATAAATGCGAAAGTTTGGATGTTTCTTACTCAATCACGCCAGAATGGCTGAACGGATCTGGATGAAATTTGGCACAGTGATAGAGTATAATCTGGAATCGTATATAGATTACTTTTTATCCCAGAAAAAATGTACGGTTCCCGTGGGACATTTGTTTTTCACTACGGACGAACCCGAGTAAAGCGAGGGTGAGCCGCTAGTGGATGATAAAAATTGAAACATGAAACAAAATGAACAGACTAAACAAATTATACTCTTTATAGGTTTATATGAAAAATAATCCTTAATTAAAATCACTTCAAACGTAATTAAGGCTGTAGTTACATGATCGAGAAAACTTTATCAAGTTGATGTTCCTTCATGATGTATAGCTTATGTTCCTTCATGAGGCTCCTATTTCTAAATACTAATGTTTGTTCAGTGGTCGATATTCGACTATAATCATTACTGTTTTTTTTTATTTTTTTATTTATAGCACTAAAGTATCAATCAGCACCTTTTTCCTGTTTTCATATTTTATATGTATGTATTCAGCCCTTTTTAACGTCTCACTGCTGGGGCACGGGCCTCCCTTCAATACGAGGGGGATCAGGCCATAGTCCACCACGCTGGCCAAGTGCGGGTTGGCGGACTTCACACATCTTTCGAAAATTCTTATTCTATATTAAATATATGTTTATACATATGTATGTATAAGTATATCTTTTTATAAGTTATATATATATATATATATATATATATATATATATATATATATATATATATATATATATAATTTCTTCTGTTAGTTCTAGTGTATTTATTTCTTGCACTATATTGCCCGCTGACATCTTCTTCCATATCCAGGGGTTGACTGGAAGAGATCTCTTTCAGAGATAAGTCCACCTTTGTTAACTAAGTTTATTGTTTATTTTATTTTTTTGTATTACGTTTAAAGTGCAATAAAGAATATTATTAATAAAACTAGTAAATAGCTAATAAACAAAGAAATCGATTGACAAACAGAAGAAAAAAAGGTACCGAACTATTTTGTCTTTGTCTATCCTATATAAATAAAAATGAATCGCTAAATGTGTTGCTAAGCGCAAAATTCGAAGGCAAATGGACTAATTCGGCTATTTTTTATTCAAATATTCGCTAAACTCCGAGAAGAGAAAAATTGAAAAAAAGTCCCGAAAAACGTGAAAACACCATTTTTCTAAACGGTTACACACTTGATTTGACAGAACGAGGTCCGTCGGGTCAACTAGTTGTAGGTATATGAATATTTTTTCCACTGTTTTGTGTAAGCTCTAACAGAAAAAGAGTATTTATTATAAATATAACAATAGTATTATTACAATTATATATATTTTAATTGTATTTTAACATTGTTTCCGCAATAAATGCTTTTCATAATTTATAATTTGATAAATAGCTAAATAATCGCATAAGACAAAAGCGAGTGCGCCGTCGACCAAAACGCTCTTACTCATCACAAGGCACCTGCTACACTTGGAAGCAATTACTGTAACAATGCTTCACTAGCAAATGATACACATGGCTCCTAAGGACAGCTAAGAAGTTGTTTATAAATAATAATAATTCATAGAAAATTTAATAAATAAAACCTTTGTCTTTCATCAAAATTTGACAAGTTACTTTTATATATATATATATATATATATATATATATATATATATATATATATATATAGTAAAAAGTATGAATTTAAAAAGAATGATAAGATATCTATACATATAAATACAATTAAAGTATCTGTTTTTAATGTCAATATGCTTAAATAACAGCTTTTTACTAAATGCAAATGAAATTATATACGGTACTTGTAAGAAAAGCTCAATTTTTGAAATTTTTTTCTGTCTGTTTGTTTGCTTATACTAATCTCCGATACAGCCGGACTGGTTTAGGCGGAACATTCACTGGTAGATGGTCAATGTTATAAGAAGTAACTTAAGTTACCTTTATTTTCGAAAAAGTATTAGGGTTCCACTCAAAAAAAGTAGAACTTTTCTAGTGACGCACTCAAGCGAAGCGAGGATAAGTCGCTAGTCATAACATATTATCGCAAACATTATGCTAAGCCACTGGTGGCAAAAAGACAGATTTTGTCCAAAGTACCAGTATTGCAAGGGAAAGCTAGCAACGTTCTTGCTTCTTGTTTCGTATATAATATGACCTTTATAGTAATTATTAAGTAGATTATTTTGCTAATATATTTAGCTCTAGATCTAGTTTTATTATGATATTCATAGCCATATGTATTCCACATAATCCGTAACGCGTAAATCATCACAACTTAAAACACACAAATAACAAGTTTGATACAGCACTCTCTCCAAGTTAGGGTAATTTGCATATATTATCATCTCAGGTGTTTCCCTTGATATTCAACGTTCGCGTTTTCAACCTTATGATTTCAGGAAAAGTTGTTGTTAGTTCAGATTTTATTAAATTTTGGTTTTATTAAAATATTAAAACTTAATCATAATATTTAAATATAACATGTATATATTGAGTATATTTAAATATATACATATAATAAAACTCTAACTGAGTCGAATCTGTATATTAAATATTTTTGGGAAAATCTTATTGAATTAGTCATTATTATCAATACAGAGGCCGAATAGGCCAAGGGAAATTTGGCCAAGGCCAGGCCAAAATTTATTTGACTAGCGTCTTATTCTCCAAATACCATACCATACCAAACCAAATTTCATCAATATCTGTCCAGTAGTTTTCTCGTGATGCATTCCCAGACAGACAGACGAAAATTCTAAAAACTATAGATTTGGTCTCTGTATCGATTCGGTGTCTGTACTATTTCACTAAAATTCTCCAGAAAATATTTAATGTACAGATTTGACCCAGTTAGAATTTTATCATATGTATAGATTATGGTCGATTCTGATCACAACAAACTAATAATATTATCTTACCACAATAACTATATTGACTTAGTCAATGTATTAAGAAAACATAAATCCAAATTACGAGAACTAATTCCAAAAACCCTGCACCTAAAACTCCGCATTTATTTAAAAACGTACAATTTAAAGGGCTCCTAATTAATTGATCTGACGATTCGCGGAAATTGCGATCTCCCTCCCCCACGGTGTATTGCTTCAATTTAGAATTGTTAGCGCAAAGGGAATGCAATTTACGTAAAATAATTGTTTGATTCTAAATATTTTCATCTTTACCTTTCCCTTGCGTCATATTTTGTTTATTTAAACAAAAAGATTAGTTTTTCGGATGCAGGATTTTTCGGGTTTAGATATATGTTAGGAAAGAATGAACAATGTATATCTATACTAATATTATAAAGAGGTAAAGTTTGTGAGTTTGAGAATTGTGAGGTTGTAGGGGGTAATCTCTTTATCTACTAAACCGATTTAGATGCAATTTGGTAACATGATAGTTTGAGACCCTGGGAAGGACATAGGATACTTTTTTATCCCGGAAATCATCCCTTAAGGGGGTGAAAATGGGGATGAGAGTTTGTATTTGGAAGCAAGCTAGGGACGAAGCCGAGCAAAGCGAGAATGAGTCGCTAGTTATATTATAAAAGACTCCAACTCCAATTTGCACATTCAGTTCATCAGCACCAACAATTGACGATAAAACAGGTCATCATAATTAAGTCAATTTATTGATGTTATAGATCAAAATCTTATCACCTTTGATAACTATTACTTAGTTATAGACGTAAATTAAGAATATAATTAAACAGAACCTAAATATTTTAGATCAATAAATACTAGAAGTGATTGTAATAATCACGATTCACTGAATATTTTGATCAACACAAGGATAAAGAATTAGATACATTCTTCTTTAGATAGTCTGAAGTTTTAGTTATATTACTATATTGTAGAATTACCCTCTTTGACCAAATTTGGAATAATTGTGTCCATCATACAGCTTTAAATGCTATTGTATTGAATTTGTAAGTACAGTTAAATAGTCAGAGCAGTTTGTATATTGAAACTATCTATATATATATATATATATATATATATATATATATATATATATATATATATATATATATATATATATATATATATATATATATATATATATATATATATATTATATATATATATATATATATATATATATATATAGATATCGCTAGCTTTATTTTATCAGACTTAATGAAATTTTGAGACAGCATGATTTTTTGTACATCTACACTAATATTATAAAGAGGAAAAGTTTGTAAGTTTGTTAGTTTGTTTGTAGGAAGTTAATCTCTGGAACTATTGAATTGATTTAAATGAATTTTGGTATGAAGATAGTTTGAGACCGGCCTGGAAAAGGTAGTTTTTATTTCGGAAATCATTCCTTGAAGAGAGGAATGGAAGTTTATATGGGAAATCAATCATTTCTCAAGTAAGAGGTATAAAACTTATCTACGTCTATCTATTCTGTTCTAATTGTTATAACGTACCTAGGGACGAACCCGAGCGAAGCGAGGGTGAGTCGCTAGTATATAATATGACACAATAACTTCTACATGATGTGAGTATCTTGTTCCCTTTACCATAAATACTAAAAATATAGGAGATATTAAAGTATCTGATATACGCACATATAATATTTCGATAGATTATAGACTTTTTATATCCAAAAATATGTCATCAACTTGTCGGCAATTTATACCAAGTCGAGCGGAACTTCTCGGTCCATGTTTCTACCTCATTCTAACTTGTAATTTGTTGTGAAACGCAATTATACAGGGTGCGCTCCGGGCTAATAGCGCACCAGCGGTATTTTCAAGCCGATGAGACATTGCTTTACTTTAAGACGAAGTCAAGAATGAAACGCTTTGCCTGAATGCTATACTTATTGTTTATTGCTTCTATGTCTATCTCTATAATTGCCATCGTAAATGCTGAATCGTTCAAACTTTGAACGGATAAAATTTAATAAATAGGGCTTAGTGTGGTAAACTCGATTTGTTTATATATAGTCAAATACACTGTCAATCTGTCTAGTATTGTAATTTACGACTGGTACTGTCAAACTCACTGTGCTCTAGACTGCGAATTTGATGTCCTTACTATGCTTCCTTTTGTCATACAATTTTATAAAATTGTCAGATAACATTATCGCTGCATGATCAATCCAAATGGGTACTCCAAGCGGTGTTTCTATCCGTGGCTTTAGTGATAGTTCGATCACACATCACTCTGCCACGACGATTGATAACATTCACATAATGTGATAAATCAACAGCTATCACATTATCTGTCAGTCTGTAGATTTTAATAATTATTTTGAATTAATTTTTCTTTTTCTCTTTTTTCTTTGAATAAAAAAGTACAAGATTAAATTTAATAAGCCAAGTAGATTTAAATATACAGCGAAGAAATTGCTAATAATAGTTAGTAAAGAAGTATATTGAAAATTAATATCGCCTCCCATTGTTGTTATTTTAAAAGCAAGTATGTGTACTGTAGCCTAAACTAACCTACTTAAGAATATTTACGTAAACCTAACAAGATTGAGAGCAAACTTATAACACATTTATTAACTCGAAACTCTTAATGTGAGTATTATGTTTAGTGTTTAGTATTATAATTTACTAGCTAGGTACGTTTTAACGGTTAGTATAGAATAGATAGATAGACTATATATATATATATATATATATATATATATATATATATATATATATATATAAGTATGATGAGTTGTTGTGGGTTGTATTATAAAGTGTTTTCCCGTGGGAGTGACATAATCTCCCGCAGTAAAAAGTAACCTACGTCATTCTCCTGCCCTCCAACTATTTTAATGCAAAAAATCACGCTAATCTGTCGCTCTGTTTCAACGTGAAAGAGGGACAAACAAACACACTTTCACAGTTATAATTTTCTTACATTAAAATTTTCAGTTTAGTTTTCTTACATTAAAATTTTGTGAAGACCTGTTATACCTACCTGTACATACCTGTACATACCTGTCTTAAATAAGCCAGATTAGTTACTAGATTTTTGTTTTTGCTGAAATATGTATGAATAATTAATATGTAACGATATACTCGTACAAGTATGGTCGTGCGAAAAGACATAAGACAAAAGTAGTAGAGTCTTCCATAAGACGCGGTGAAATTTACAGATAGCCACTGTACGAGATAAAACTAGTTATTGTGAAAATCTTCGGGCATTATGTATAGTGTAAGGTTTCGCTATTTTAATGTATAACAAAACAGTTGTTAATTTATTATGCTGGCCACACTGACGACGCAAACGCACAAATTATGATACCTTTGTAAATCAGGCAGTTAAAAATGACGAGATTGGTGAGTCCAAAAAAAATACAATTAAAAATAGAATGAAGAATTAAAAAAAAGAGAGGATTGGTCGGCAGGAGCTTGATATGGGTGGATAGGATCGTGATTTTTAACTGGAGCATAAGAAATAAGAAGTTGTTTAAAATAAGTGTTTTCTAATAAATTCTACTAAATCTAGTTAAAATATGTAAGTTTTGAAACATGATGCTGTTTTTTCCTGAGATATCCTACAATAGCAATCAGTCTTTGATAAAAGAAACATTATACTTTCTTAGATTTACGCGAATATTTGGCATTTTAAATAAAACTATCTTTTTGGATTTTTTCGCAGATTTATTTTGATTTTTGGTTTGGTTTGGGAAAATAGTTTTATTTAAAAGAAACATTGATAATAGTTAAAACATATATTTGAATGCGAATAGTTATAAACTCAGAATTTAATATCTTGTATGACCTTTGAGCACTTCCAATACCATGTAATTTATGTACATATCAGTAACTTAGTGATCTGAATAAGTGAAGCTCATGTCATGTAGCCAAAAAGCTTCTAAATTAAATTTAATTATTAAGTAAGATCGGTAAAGCTTCCATTAGATCATGTTTATAGACATGCCAATTTTTAAGTTGTTACATATTATTCTGATTGAAGCTTTTTTTCATACTAATCACTTTTATCTCATTTCTCCGCTTAGAACTTTATATTTATGACATATACTATATAATACTTTTAATATCTTCATTTAAATCTATGAAATCTAATATTAAATGTCGTTTTTAACTTTAAATAATGTTCTTTGATCTGACACTTGATCAATTACAAAAATTTGTGGAATACATATGATAATAATACAATATTCTAATAGCTAATCTCAAAATGGAACCAGATAGTGGAACTCTCAATATAGAACCTGCTACCTTTGATAAAATAATTAGTACTGGTAAACTCAACCAACGTACAACGACGGTCGAATATACCCAAGAGATATTAAAATGTATAACTATTGCAAATATGAAAATGTGTGTGAAATTTCATAACAAGTGAATAATAAGATGTTAACTCGTCATTTTCTGCTAACAAAATTAAATTTTGACGCAGTAGCTTAGCTTCACATGTAGGCTAATATGAATAAGTAACTGTTAGACGGCGATTTAATTTTGTATTTACGCTTTTAATAACATGGCACCTTACATTATAAATAATGTTGGAATAGAAACTTAGTGAGTCATCATTTAGTTCAGTATATTTTATAGAAAACTAGCAGAACTCGCGGCTTCGCTCGCGATCAAACTACGAAAAATACGAAATTTCATGCAAATTTGTCCAAAGAATCAAAAAATTCATACAAACTTTTATCCCCTATTTCATCCCCTTGGGGGTCGAATTTTGAAAAACCCTTCCTTAGTGGATGCCTTCGTCATATGAGAAATCCGTGTGCGAAATTTCAATTTGCTAGCCTTAAGGGTTAGGCCTGTGCGTAGATACATCAGTCAATCACTTTTGTCTTTCATATAATAAGGAGATAAGCAGTATATCCGAAAAATTCGATTCAAATTCCCATCGACAGTAGCATAAGTATCATAAATAGAAGCTGATATATTCCATGATTTAGTTGTCAAAAATTATACATTTTCATTCATAAACTTTCACCCACTATTTATGAAATTCTTGCACAAAATTTCATAATTCAAGATAAAAGTTTCATTTAGTAGAAGAATAAAACAAAAGTGAGTATGACCAGTTTTCCGGGATAAAAAGAAATCCATGTGCTATTCCAGACTATAATCTATCTCTGTGCCAAATTTCATCCAGATCCGTTTAGCCATTCTGGCATAATTAACATACAAACATCCAAACATCCAAATATCCATCTAAACTTTCACATTTATAATATTATATTTTCAATTAACATGTTTCACTAACTTACTCGCATTTAAAAGAACTAGTCCAGATTTTTTAACATTTCAGGCCAGGACGAATTTTTTTTTAATACTTTCCTAATAATATAACGAAATATATTAAATTTCAGTGACCTATTAATATAGCTTTTAATCTAATTAACAAATAACCTTATACAAAAAGCAGAAACCATGTACATAATAATATATAAAGAGTAGACAATGAGCTTTTGTTTCATGCTGTCAATGGTGTTTTGTTACATTTCTATGGGTTTCGCATCGAGTGTATTAATCGGATATTATTAAGAAAGTGTATCAAAGGCGCAATACGATATTGTTCACCTTACATTCAGTTCGCTGTTATTGTTATTATTGTTAAAGCTAAGTACATAATATGCGTAAAAGGTTTTAATTATATACGTCTTGCCTTCCTTTCTTCTTTACTTCGTTTTCAGATATTGTTTTCAGATAAAATGCAATCTATTTCTTGATTATGTCCAGTTCCACGACACGTTTGGTCCAGTTTGTAGTTACCCTACTTACTCTGCCAGCGGTCGCGGGTTCGAGTCCCACTGGGGGCATTCATTTGTGTGATGAGCACGAATGTTTGTACTCCAGTCATGGGTGTTTATATTTACAATATATATGTATTTAAAGTTATATATGTGCAGTGTATCAACTATCTGGTATCCATAAGACAAGCTTAGCATCGAACTAGATGATGTTGTGTGTTAACATCTCAACATATTTAATTTATCCGTACTTAAATATTATAAATGTGAACTCTGTCTGTTTCTTTTTTACGCTTAAATTACTGAACAGGTTACGATAAACTTTGGCAAGGACATAAATTGCATCCTATGTAAGGACATGACTACTTTTGATCCCTGCCACAATTACCAATCAAAGCTGTGTTCAAAAACTAGTTTTAACAAAATTCAAATGGTTCCATACAAAAAAAACACCTCGAAGAATTATTCTTCCTACTTATCAAATGAACTACCTACTTGAATTTCGAAAATAAAGTTAGGTCATGTTTTTTGCCAATTTCTTTATATACTAGCCTAAGTCTTGTTAAAATCGGCGCGACCGTTTCGGAGACCAGTGATTACAAACAAACAGACATTTTTTTCAACAATACAAATACAGTATAAATTAATATCAGCTAGTTCTAAAATTAAACTTCGGTTTCGTCAATACAAAATCAAATTTCTGATATATAGATGATCATACATTACTTTTAAAGTCTAAATTAAAGACAAAGTACTTAGCCCACACTAAGTAGACTGCGCCATTATTGACGGTCCGTTGGTTTAAAATCATTACTTCAACACTAATTGAAATAAGGTGCACTTTTACTTCGGCAGCATTTAAGAAAGATATATCTTAGAAGTTTTAAATGTATGTACATACGAGTATGTTACCTGGCATTGCTACTAAACTAGCGGTTCACCCTCACTTCGCTTGGATTCGTCTCTAGTACAACAAAATCAAATTTATCCCACGGGAGCACGTTTTTTCCGGGATAAAGAGTATGTGCTATTCCAGACTATAATCTATCTCTGTGCCAAATTTCATCCAGATCCATTCAGCCGTTCTGATATAACAACTAACAAACATCCATCCAAACATCTAAACTTTCACATTAATTATAATATTACTATACGAGTAGATCACCTTTTAAATGTTATGGTTTTATACTGACCGAATATGGGGGTTTTGCCTGATATTTTAGTTTTAAACCAAAATCATATTGTCCATGAAACGAAAAATATTGGAAGTATAAATAATTTTAAAGAAAAATTAATAAGATTATTGGATTGTGTTTCAAACACTTTTTCTGCAGTACATTCCATTTTAATAAAGTCACCTATGATAAACAAAATAAATGGTAATTTAATTGCGTTTATCACTAAATGTATGTGATGTAATTATTTATAGTGACGTTTAATAGTGTTATAGCTTCTGGGAATGGGTGTGGTTGAGTCGGGTACGGAGGAATACTGTCGTTATACTCGTTTATATCATCGTAATTGGATGTTTTAATCAATTGATTTTTAGCCTAATTGTAATGCTTATATTAAATTGTATAATCAATATATAATAAAGTATACAAATAAAACATTTTTTGTCTGTACATAAGGATGAAATATTCAAACTTTAAGGCCCGTAATGATGGTTACAGATTACCGAATTCAGATAATATTTGATATTTTAAATAAAAGTATCTTTTTGGATTATTTCGCGGATGTATTTTGATTGACCGTGACCATGATTGCTGTAAAGCATTCGAAACGTCGGGAATCAAAAATCAAAATAAATCCGCAAAATAACCCGAAAAGATAGTTTTATTTAGAATTCACATAATTTAAACATTTGCAGTGCAAAATATGATTTCAATGTTTGTATGAATGTTTGTTCGGGTCAAATCTGGCAACTGAATTTTAAAGCAATTGTTATCCTTGATCGATTGAGCTGAAATTTTGCATACACTTTAAGTGTGAATGACTGTATATGGTTAGTGACTTCATTCTAAATCCAATATGGCGGACTCCCAAAGATGGTGGACTATATTTTTTATACCCCCCATGATAAGTATATCAAGTGAAAGGGTTTGCAGAGAATAATACGAATAAGTACTTAAAAAATTAAAATAAACTGTAAGTTAATCAAACCCATTTATTACATTACACAGTTTGTATTATATTCAGCCCTTTTTTACGTTCCACTGCTGAGCACGGGCCTCCCTTTAGTACGAGGGGGATCAGGCCATAGTCCACCACGCTGGTCAAGTGCGGATTGGCGGACTTCACATGTCTTTCGCAAACTTGTTAGGTTCTCTTAGACATGCAGGTTTCCTCACGTTGTTTTCCTTCACCGTAAGGCAAGTGGTAATCATGTTAGAAATGATTCGCACATGAAAATATCAGAGGTGCGAGACCCGGGATTTGAACCCGCTTCACTAGGTTTCCCGAGCGAGCGTGTTGCCACTGGGCTACCACTGCACAATTTATATGACATAAAAGCTTGTTTTAAAAAATGTTTTTTTTTTTAATATTAATTTATTATATGAGGCCTAAGAGTTGTAAGAATCTCCGTCGTGTTTCTTCATTTTAAATTGGCGAAGTAATCTGTACTCAACTGGCACGCTTTGAAGCTATTAACAAGAAATAACATGAAAATTGAATTGAAGATATTATGAAGAAAAAGAATATTATATTCATACAAATATATAAAAAAAACCTGTAAAATGTATGATTTAAACAAGAAATTATCATTCTGGATATAATTTAAAATGTAGATTTGATCGTTTATATTTTATATACTGTCTAATATGCATTTTTTTTTAACTGCCTTTAAAATGTTAATGAACATTATATTAAACAGTATAATTAAACGTTTGATAAACATCTTTAGTACGTGGCCCTAAAACGATAGATTGATAAATCGGACGATTTGAACTATTGTATACAGTACTTAAAAAACCAAATAATTCATTTTAAGTATCTTTATAATAATATTAAATAAAACTAATAAGAACAAAATTAATTGTTAAATTACAAAATAAATTCTTAAATAATCACAATGAAAATCTGATATAATTCAGATATTAATTTCGCAAGAACCTTCATAAGGCAATTACAATTTCCAAGCCGTCATCTCAGTCTTACCGCAAGAGTAGATTGGACCACGCTGTCATAGCCGTTGCAACCGCAGCAATACACCACAATAACCTCAAACCTACTTTATACTAATATCCTAAAAATTAGATCGTGGTTTTGTAATTTCCTCCTCGATAGCTTAAGATATTTTGACACTTCACACAAGTACAATATTAAATTCTTACGTAGATACTGCATTAATAGGTGTAGGTTCAATTAAAAATGTTTGGATTCCTTCTTCCTTTTAATGACTACGTGATCCTCTTGTTTCTATAGGAAGCTATAAGGCGTTCAAATTATATCATTAGATCTACTCGACATATTAAATTATAAGTTAGCTTTATTTTGGACTTTTAATTCAATTTGAATGGTTAATTTTTTAAGTATATATATTATATAATCTATGCAATAAAAATATAGAGCTTACCGTACACAATTATAATACATCAATACTCCATACCATATAACTATGGTAGATGGTCAAGAACGAATTTGGGTACCATCGCATTATATACGCAGCCACTGGTCCATTCGACGATATATTAAAAAATAAATGCAGTCTTTACCATTCATCTTATACGGATGCAGACATCGCGATTAAAGCAATAAATCTCGGGCGTGGCTAAGTCGGATGTTATTAAAAATCCTCGCAATCCGCTGACCTATCCGACGCGAACTATCAATATCCCACCTCCTATAGCATCATATTTCGTAGACAGGGTGCAAGGCATAACCTAATTATTGCGATGACTAGCAGAACAGACTTAATGGGACTTTTATACTATAATCAAAAAATTCAACTATTTTTGATGAACAATTTAAATGTAATAAAAACCGGAAATGATAAGAATTATAACCATACTATTATCGTGATTTTGAAAGCTTTTTTTTTATTTTGTTGATATTACACGAATTATGGTTATACTTCGCTTAGAAACAATTTGAGGGCAAGAAAGTGACGTAGATCGACTTTTTTCATAAAATGTCATTCAAGTTTCTCCTCCTTTTTTCTACTCTGTAAAGTGATTTTTAAGGGGTCTTTTTTCTTCGGTGATTATTAAAGCGATTCGTATTTTGTATGTTGTACTTTTGAGAACTAAATTAATATCAAACAATCGGCGAAAATATTCTTCAGCCAAGAATGTCCTCTATAATGGCCCACTGATCAATTTCGGCTACGGTAGCCAATCTCAGTGAGACTAGCCAAATGCGCAGATGTTATAGTGCACAAGTGTGCGCGCAGACAAAATTGCACTCTCTATTCCTTTTACTCTGATAGTTCGATCAAACGATACTTCGACACGAACGGTTAGAGTTAAAGCGCAGGACTGACGGCTTTACATAAATACGTACTACTGAAAATATCTTAACAGGAAAAACTTAGTAATTGAACTTGGCCTCACCCGAGACTCAAACCAAGGACCTCCAGATCTGTAGCATACATACTAACCTCTAGACCACTGGCAATCATTTAACTATATATCACTGATATCCCAAATTATTTATATGAGTATTTATTTTCCCCGCCGATTGCTCATAGCTTACAACTGTAAACACACGACACGTTCTGACGCGATACATCAGCGTACTATTGGCACGGTCTCACTCCCCCATTTACATGTAAATTGAAGAACACAGAGCTTTGGCCGAAACGTTCGTCCTTAGAAGATGCATGCTTCTTTAGAGTTTTTACAGCTAGGTAACTTTTATCATTTCGAATTTTATATTTACTTATTATTATAATTTATATGAAAATCGATTTCCGATATCTCAAACGATGATCTTATTTTACGTGATAATATCTCTTAAGGTTTCCGGTACTTTAAGGAGAATAACGGGTAAAGGGGGGTTGAAATTTGTGTTAAACCGGTTCTTTTATATAATCTCCCTTCACAATAAAGAAGTTGTAAATGCGAAAGTAGTTGCGCTTACAACTTATAAAATATAAAGTTTCTAATTAAAGCAATCACTTTATTTATTTTTTCAGAAACAGACGGTAATGTTTAGTTTTTAAAATTCACTGACATAGAAACTTCCCATCGAAAAACCTTTTTATATAAATTTTATGGTGAAAAAAAGAGAGAATACATAAAATTTTATTTCCTTAATGGTTTAAACCTATTATTTGTATAAAACTATCAATTTTACTATGTTTAAATAATCAAAAATTTCATACAAAGATAATAAATATACTACGGTATACATACATACATACGTATATCTCTAAGGACGATATTGTACATGAAAGTTGTATAGGTCTTATAACACGTAGTAGCGTTAAGAGCATTAAACGTAACCTCCCTAAATAATATATAACATTAAAACAGTTTACCCTCGCCATGAAAAGCGAGTCCTCTGAGGCTTTGAGTATATTTTTGCCTCTCAATCTATAGAAATTGTAAGCAGATTATTCTTTACCTTTATATAATGAAATAAATTTTATTTTGGTACATTTTTGTGATAACATAAATTATGTATATGTACTTTAGCATTTGCTTTGGAGTATTATCGTTAGAATTATAATATCTAAATATTTTTTTTTTGCCTATTCGTAATGTTTATTTTATATTTCTATTTAATTTTAAGCTTAATGTAAAGCTCTTGGGTTGAAAGGCGAAAGTTCAAAATTGAGAACTTAAGATTTAGTTTTGACTAATAGAAGTATGGCTTTGTTACATCAAATTCTGAATATTATAATTAATAATATGTTCATTTATTTGTTTCAGGTAAGCATTAGAAGGAGCTCTATTAAATACAAACCGCCAGTAAGGTACAAGTAGCCTTAAAATTACCCAGTTTTAACGTCTATTGTCATTTTCAGTGCCAATTAATTAGCTAAATTAGGTATACTCGTATATACGTTCCCTTCCAGCCAGCGAGTGACTAACTTTGTTAGGTCGTTGAGGACATTTGCAAACAATATTAATAAGACAGTTAAACGCAAAGCAACAAAATGGCGGAGACGTTACCAACAAATCCCGTACAGCCTTAACGACTGTAAATCCTACCCTTTAATTTAATGAGCTCTAAAACTCAGGCTCACTTGAGAACAAAAGGATGGTTCTTCCTTTCCATCTTCATTGGCTCTCGTTTACACTGTATTGTTGCGATTCCTTAGAAAAATAATTAAAGTAAAATAAATATTTATGTATATAATTTGTTTGTTGATTTGTATGTAAAATAATCATCTTATAGATTTTTTAGACGTATTTATCTTTTCTCGTTTAATAAATGTAATAATTTTTATTTTATTTATAACTTCAAAAAAACTTCTAGACAAATTCATATATTTTCTTAAATTTACGCGAATGTTTGAAATTTTAAATAAAATTATCTTCTTGGATTTTTTCGCGGATTTATTTAGATTTTTGGTTCCCGACGTCTCTCCCGTGATCACGATTTGCTGAAAAGCATTCGAAACGTCGGGAACCAAAAATCAAAATAAATCCGTGAAAAAATCCAAAAAGATAGTTTTATTTAAAAATTTATATAACTAAATACAAATCATTTATAATAATTATTTAGTAAATTATAATAAGTAACAACATTTAGTATTACGACGACACGTTTGGCGCAGTTTGTAGTGACCCTACTTGCTATGCCAACGGTCGCGAGTTCGAGTCCCGCTGGGGGCATTCATTTGTGTGGTGAACACGAATGTTTGTACTCCAGTCATGGGGGTTTATATTTATAAAATGTATGTATTTAAATTTATATTTGTGTAGTGTATCAACTATCTGGTATCCATAACACAAGCCTCGAAGCTTACCATGGAACTAGATGGCGCTGTGTGTTAATGTCCCAACATATTTATTTATTTATTTATTATTCATAAAGCGTTCAAAATCAATAAAAATATCTATTTATTGCTTTAAAATTGTGTAAATTGACGACAATATTTACTCTATATCCTGAGTCGACCAACACAATCGTCTCATATCCTACGATATTTCATACTGCATTTTATTTTACGACGAATACTGATGATTTCATTTCCTTTTTACGAGAATAATTTACTGTATTTATATGAAAAATATTTCCATGGGATATACATGGAAATGGCAGGTTAAAAGCTTACATGATAGTTTGCTTTAGCTTAATGTACAACTTTTTAAACTTGTGGCTGTCATCTATACATATGGTAAGTCCGGGAGAGCTGCCTATAGTTTTAAAAAACGATCAATATTAATTATATGTGTAAGATTTTTCATAAAATAAGCATAGTTTATTTTAATTCAATATTTACTTATGCCATTCAGATTAAATTTGGAACTATTGTGCAATATATTCTAGATTAAAAAATCTTTTTAAAAAATAATAGAAAATAGGCATCTCACCCAGGCATGTGGGTTAGTTGCCTATAGATGTCAGGGTAGGTATAGGACGAGTAATTAGTACATAATCAGATGTACTTTGCTTAGTGACGCAAAAATCCTTTTTTTTATGCATTTATATGTACTACCTGTAGATGTACAGGTGGTTATGTGGGACTCACCGGCTAGAAAAGCCAGTACTACCCACTAAAACCCAACAAAACCTCCCCCGTCTTAATAGGGCACCCCGACGGCAGGTCTGCCGAAGCAGACTACAACAACCGTAAGGTTGCTCCCACGGTCCACTCTGCCGTCAGAGAAGTACCAAGAGCAATCATATGGATTAGGCCATAATCCACCACGCTGGCCAAGTGCGGGTTGGCGGTTTTCATAATGTCTTTCGAAAACTTGCTAGGTTCTCTCAGATATGCAGGTTTCCTCGCGATGTTTTTCTTCACCATAAGGCACGTGGTAATCATGTTTGAAATGATTCGCACATGAAAATATCACAAGTGCGAGACCCAGGATCTCACTTCACTCGCTTTACCAAAGCGAGCAAGCGTTACCCACTGGGCTACCACTGCCTTAATTAGCGTCTAGATGAACTGCCGAACGCTAATGAGATCCCCCACCACGACAAGGTGAACGCACGTTGGGGGGAACTAATTAATATACTGGGCATCTAACCCCAAAATATCATTGGGCATCTCTCCCGATTATTAGGGAGAGATGCCTATCGAGTCTGAACACACCGTAAAGCATTTACAATAGAAAATGGTGGATTGTTAACAAAACAAGGTCACAATGTTACATTATGGAACAATTTAATACTATTTAACTAAAGAATTTAGGGAAAAAAATTACTGCAAACTATCTCAAAGATTATATTCTAACGTAAAAGTTAACTACATTATTTTATTTTACAAATGAACACCAAAATATTAATTATAAGTAATATGTCTTTGTGTAAAAACTTCCACATTGACATTGACTGTCGACTGACGTACTATGGACGCGTTCCGAATCACGCAACATTAATTAATTTAATTTTTAAATTTATTAGGCGTCTCTCCCTCATGGGCATCTCTCCCGGACTTACCCTATAATAAAATTCTAACTGAGTCGAATCTGTACATTAATTATTTTTCCAAAATCTTATTGAAATAGTCATTATTGTCGATACAGAGGCCGATTTTAGTTTTTAGAATTTTTGTCGGTCTGTCTGTTACCGCATCACGAAAAAACCACTAGACAGATTTTGATGAAATTTGGTATGATGATAGCTGATTATCCGGGTCAACGTATAGGATACTTTTAATTATGAGAAAATATCTTACCTCTGAGCTAAACGTTAAAACGTAACTAGGGACGAACCCGAGCGGAGCGAGGGTGAGTTGCTAGTTGTATATAATATTATATACTTTAAATTCTTTCTTATTATTATCATACAATAACATGCGATGTTTTTAACAGCTGTTAAGTGTTAGAACTTATTTTTAGATTGGACGCTTAAAATATTTATAACGCACTCATATTAATTACTTTTTAACTATAAAAGAAAATCTTTATAATTTATTAATTATTTCACCCTTAGAGGAGATTTTTTTTTAAGTTTATGAGATCTTTGAAATAAAACCTATTTAATAAAAAAAATGAAAATGAGTTCACAAAAAGATAATTGGTGAAGATATCCCGTAGTATTGAAAAAAAATTCAGTCAAATTGAGTACATCCTCCTTTTTAAAGTCCGTCAAATCTATACATAAATATGCAAAGACAAAACTGTGCAGTATGTACCTCTCTATGTATGTACGTACCTCCTTCTGTTTGTCAACCGATTTTCTTATTTTCTTTTACTTGTTTAGTGGCTGTTTACGAGCTGTTAGTGCTACTAATAAAAGGTTTTGAAAATTTTTAATTTTTTATATAAATAGGTAAACTCTATTCATATGTATATATTTTCCTCAAATCAAATAATTAATGGATATATTCAATAAAACTATCTTTTCGGTTACGGGAGAGACTAATCGTGACCATGATTGCTGTAAAGCATTTGAAACGTCGGAAACCAAAAATCAAAATAAATCCGCGAAAAAAATCCGAAAAGATAGTTTTATTTAAAATATCAGATATTCGTGTAAATCTAAGAAAATATTTATGGATATAATTAATAAAACTTATCTTTTTATTGTCATGTAAACGTAGTCTGTAAGGCTTGCTTACGGGGTCAGGTCAGGCCTCAGTACACGCGTCTTTAACTTGCGTGTCTCGTCACTCAAGATGACGGGCCACGTAAAGTGAATGTTAAAATATATGATACTATACTTACTGATGCTTTCGACTTTATAAACAAAGAAAAATATTTCATGTTTTTTATTTACAATAATAATTATGCTATTTTTAAATTTTTTGAATTCATTTTATTATTTTTTGGGTAGGCTATCTGTAATAACTATATAATGCCTATGAGACCTTAGTATCTGAGATCTAAAACCTTAGTCTCTCCCGTAACCATGATTGCTGTAAAGCATTTGAAATATCGGGAAGCAAAAATCAAAATAAATCGCGAAGAAATCCGAAAAGATTTTATTTAACATTATGCTATTTATATTTTACTTAAAAGGAGGATTTATACAAAAAGGAAAAACTAAATACTTTAAACTAATATTGGCTCGTCGTATTCCCTTCAAAACTTAAAAACAGCCTTTATAATATTTTTTATAATAATGTTAAAATATACCCAGAAGCAAGGTCAGAGAGTAATACGAGTAATATTCTGATCTAAAAAATATTTTCATGGAAAAATCACGTTGATCCATTGCCCTTTAAAATATAAAAATATAGGTACTTATTTTGATACAAGAAATAACAATATTAAATAGTATTTACGTATATTACGTCCTCCGGGATTTCTTGAAAGCTCACATCTGAAAGTAGACGCGTCTTCAACGTGTATCTCGTCACTCAAAATGACGGTTAAATGAAAAAG
Organism: Fabriciana adippe; assembly: GCA_905404265.1. Classification (NCBI taxonomy): domain Eukaryota; kingdom Metazoa; phylum Arthropoda; class Insecta; order Lepidoptera; family Nymphalidae; genus Fabriciana; species Fabriciana adippe. The sequence goes on from FR989988.1 coordinate 2,103,427, forward strand.
TGAAAGATTGAAATATATAAGGACACCTACAAACGAAACAATGTAAATGGTTTTACAATGTTATAAAAAAATGAACTATGGTCGTAGCGGCGATATATTGTTATATTTTTATATTTTATTTGGAAATATAAATAAAATAATTATACGCCTTGTTATGTTCAATATTTTACTCATATGTCACAAATATGATTTTTAAAAAAGGTTAACAAAAAGGTCTTTATAAAAAATGTACATGTATAAAAAAGGATGTATATATATAAGTATGTACATTTATGTGTGCCTACATCACCCCCCCTCCAGCGTCTGTCAAGAGCGATAGAAATCAGTGAATCTAACGTGACGTCCTGAACGTGTCCTATAATGTTTTACATCACTATCATGGACAGGTTGAGGTTTATCAGTTAGTAAATATGCAGGCTTCAGACGATCTATTGAGGTTGTGACTTCTCTTCCATTTATTAGTAATTTGAAGACTTTGTCGTTTCTGGAGAGCACTTTATGAGGGCCAGTGTAGGCAGGTTTTAGCGAGCCACGCGACGAGTCTTCTCTGAGAAAGACATGATCGGTAGTCTTAAGATCTTTAAAAACAAATATTTTGTTCTCACCATGACGCGAGGCTGGTACAGGCTGTAATTTTTGAGCAAACGAACGTAACCTAGCGGTAAAATCAAGTACGTCTGTTGTACCGCCATCACTGGAGTCAAAAAATTCTCCTGGAAGGCGTAGTGGTTCGCCATACTGCAGCTCAGCCGAAGAAGCTTGTAAATCTTCCTTAAAGGCGCTTCTTATTCCGAGGAGAACCCAAGGCAGCACTTCGGTCCACTTCTGATGTGCATGGCACACGATGGACGCTTTAAGTTGCCTGTGGAAGCGTTCTATTAGCCCATTGCAAGCTGGATGGTATGCGGTGGTTCGTCTGTGTTGGAACCCAGTCATCTTGGAAAGATGGTTGAATAAATTGGATTCAAACTGGCGACCTCTGTCAGTGACAATAGTCTCAGGGCAACCAAAACGCGCTATCCAGCCTGATATCAATGCTTTGGCTGTTGTTTCGGCAGTGATGTCGACCATAGGAATGACTTCGACCCATCTTGTAAAGCGGTCAATGGCAGTCAAACAATATCTAAAATTTTCAGATATAGGCAATGGTCCCACAATATCTATATGGATGTGCTTGAATCTCGCACGAGGTAAATTAAATGTGCCTAAGGGTGCAGATACGTGTCGACTTACTTTAGCACGTTGGCAAGATTGACATGATCGTGCCCATAATCTGCAGTCTCTTCTAATTCCAGGCCATACAAAACGATCAGCTATTAATTTAACTGTAGCGTTAATGCCTGGATGACTTAACGAATGTAAGCTGTCAAAAATATGTCTTCTTAGTGAATGAGGAATGAATAATCTTGGAGTCGTTGTACTGACGTCGCAATACACGAAATGGCGACTTCCGGGAATTTCATTCCTTTCGAGTTTGAGTGATGATTTTTCTGTAAGTAACTTCGACAGCTCAGAATCTTTCGCTTGATGTTCAGCTAAAATTTCGAGAGGAATGGGAAGTTGTAATTCATCCACACGTGATAGTGCACCGGCAACAACATTGTCTTTGCCGGATATGTGTCTTATATCAGTGGTAAATTGAGATATAAAGTCTAAATATCTGAATTGCCTAGGTGAACAATTAACTTTACGTTCGTTAAAAGCGAAACTAATCGGTTTATGATCAGTGTATATAACAAAATGTCGTGCTTCGACCATATGTCTAAAATGCTTTATAGCTTCATAGATTGCTAGGAGCTCTTTATCGTATGGCGAATACTTTTGTTGTGATTCCGTAAGCTTTTTAGAAAAGAAACCTAAAGGCTCCCAAGCTTCATCACTCTTTTGTTGAAGTACAGCACCAATGGCTGTATCTGATGCATCGGTGACAAGTGAGAGTTTGGCTTCGAAATTAGGATGAGCTAAGAGTGCCGCGTTGGCTAAGCTTTCTTTACATTCTTGGAAAGCTTTAAGTGCGTCTCCAACTAATGAAATAGGTTGTGATCCTTTATTCGATCCTACTAAAAGAGCATGTAAAGGAGCTTGTATATGAGCCGCATTGACCAAAAATCTTCTATAAAAATTTATCATGCCTAGAAATCTTCTCAATTGGCGAATATCTTTTGGTATTGGAAAATCCTTAATAGCTTCAACTTTAGAATCAAGCGGTTTGGTGCCCATCGCGGAAATAGTATGGCCTAAAAATGTTACTTGAGTAACACCAAATGTGCATTTGCCCGTGTTAATTAGCATGCCATACTCTTTTAACCTATTAAAAATTATGTTGAGATGTTCTTTATGTTCTACTTCATTTTTACTAAAAATTAAAAAATCATCTAAATAACAATAACAAAAATCGAGCCCCCTAGTTACTTCGTCCACAAATCGTTGGAAAGTTTGACCTGCGTTTCGTAGGCCAAAGGTCATGAAGGGGAACTCATACAACCCAAACGGTGTGGTAATCGCGGTTTTTGGTATATCGTCAGGGTTGACAGGTATTTGATTGTATGCTTTTACCAAGTCAATAGTACTAAAAATTTTACATCCTGTGATATTGTGAGTGAAATCATGAATATGTCTAATGGGGTACCTGTCGGGAATGGTGCGCGCGTTAAGTCTCCTGTAATCTCCGCACGGGCGCCAGCTGTTATCTTTCTTGGGCGCTAGATGGAGAGGTGATGACCAAGGGCTTTCTGATGGCCTAGCAGTGCCGTTGGCCAACATGACTTGGAACTCTTGCTGAGCTATTTTTAATTTATCTGGCGCTAAACGACGAGGTTGACAGGACACTGGAGGGCCTGGTGTTGTTCTAATATGGTGTACAGTATTATGTTGTATATTTCGCAAAGAACCTGCTGGACGTGTAATCTCAGGAAATTCATCAAGTATTTTGTGATAACAAGAATTACCTGTTACAACTTTAACAGATGAAATATTTACATTTATACAAGAAATTACAAAATTGCTAGCTACTACATTGGTTGTATTATCAATAAGACATTTATTACGACAATTAATGGACAAATTAAAAAACGATAAAAAATCTACACCTATTATTGGTTTATTTACATTTGCCACTATAAAACGCCACGGGAAATCGCGACGTAGACCAAGATCAATATTTAGATTGATATAACCGTACGTCACTATAATTGAGCCATTTGCCGCGGTGAGTTGGTAGTTCGTCGGAGCACGACGGTCGTGGAGTTTCGACCGGGGGAAAACGCAAACATCGCTGCCAGTGTCGATTAGGAACTCGATCTTCGATCTTCGATCGGTGACGAACAGGCGACCAGGTGTGTATGGGCAATCGTCAGTCGCCATTATCGACCGCGATCTTGTTCGTGAGCGTTTATTATCTCTTTGTTGAGAATGGCTCTTTCTATGCATTTGTAATTTAAGGGACGCAAGTTCATTACGCAAATTTCTTACCTCGTCTAATAAATCATTAGATGACGTGGCGGCGGCGTGTATCTGTGCTGTTGGCGCTGTAACTTCCATTATTCGATCTGCAAGCTCTGCTTGGTTATCTAAAGATGTTGACGCTTGTGCAGCTAAGACAGTTTGAATATTTAAGGGTAGTCTACTAATCCAAATAGTCTGTAAGTATTCATCAGGAAAATCAGGGCCAGCTAGATTACGTAAATGTCGATGAAATTGTGTTGGCTTTCTATCGCCTAGTTCTTCTAGAGTAAGCAATTGTTTAATTTTTGATGCTTTTGATGCACTAAGTCTATTTATTAATTCAGACTTGAGTTTTATGTATTTCTGCGTTGTTGGAGGATTGACAATTATGTCTTTAACCTCTTTAGCATACATATGTTCGATATGACCAATTACATAATAAAATTTAGTGACATCGTTTGTAATATTAGCGAGAGCAAACTGACCTTCCAGTTGAGCAAACCATATCTCTGGGTCATCAGGATAAAACGGTGGCACACGGATTCCAACCTTATAAATTTCAGACGTCGATGCATCCCGAGACGAATGCCCTAATTCGGCGTCTTGAAAATTTTCGTTCTGCATTTTGTAATACAGGAACGTCGGGGTCACCAATATGGTCGTAGCGGCGATATATTGTTATATTTTTATATTTTATTTGGAAATATAAATAAAATAATTATACGCCTTGTTATGTTCAATATTTTACTCATATGTCACAAATATGATTTTTAAAAAAGGTTAACAAAAAGGTCTTTATAAAAAATGTACATGTATAAAAAAGGATGTATATATATATTTAAAAATAAAATAAAATACACTTGTATCCACACTATTACTTGTAAATTAAAAATAAATAAATGAAGAAATTTAAAATGCTGAAAATTTTATTTAATTCATTGACATATTGGATGGAATTATTATTATTTTAATTTTTCGTAATTTGATTCCACAATTATATTATACTTATGTTATTGTATATAGGTATACTATGTAATAATAGGCTGTGACATACAGACTGATGAACATGACAAAATTATAAGAGTTCCTTTTTCGGAACCCAAAAAAAAACCAGCGGCTCACCCTTCACTTGTGCCTTCACTACGCCCCTTCCAAAAAAACTCATCAAACTATCGTCTCTCCCGCGAGAACCTTTTCCTTTTACTGGAATAAACGGTAACTTATGTCACTTCCTACCAAATGTAGAAGCGAAATTTTTAAAGCTTGTTTTGCCAATATTGATCAAATAGCTTTTAACGTATTATCAATATGAGGTTTATGAAACCATAGTCACATCTAATATATAAATATCTCATGTCACGGTGTTTGTGGTAGCACTCCTCCGAAACGGCTCGACTGATTTTAATATATATATATATATATAACGAACCCAACGGAGTGAGGGTGAGTCGCTGTATAACATAAAGCCAAAGATTTTTTTTGTAGGTTGAACGCGGGCGTAGCCGCGGGTTCTGCTAGTATTTTATAAGATTAAGACATACTTTTGTTTACATATTTTGGTTTGTGTCTAATTTCAATATAAACTGTATATATGTACATACATATTTATATATATAAACTTTTAAATAAATATTCAAAGCGGCGTTCCTAAAAAAATATTTAATAGTATTATTATATTAACTTTGATGATTTTAAAAATAAACACTTTAGATGTTATATCGTATCATAACATAGCAAATCTATAGATAGTATAAAACAAAGTCGTTGTCTGCGTCTGTCTGTTTATCCGCTTACCTCTTCTAAACCACGTAACGGATTTTGATACGGTTTTCACTAATAGAAAGAGCGATAAACGTGAAAGTTTGGTGTATAATTTATAAATATTATGTACAAAATGACTGAGCCTAGTCGGTGTTTGGTCAAAAAAACTGCACAATATTTTGTTTAAACTTTTTTCACAATAAACTAAAATTTAATTAAACAACTCGAAAGTTGTTAATTAACTATTCAAGTAATAACTTTTACAGTTATTTTCTACCAAATAAAGATCGACTTATTTCATTGACCCAAATTACCTGTATTGATACAAGAGTAATTTATGTTTATGAAATTATAAAGTCCCGAACATGACAAAACACTTAGTAAATGCCTCAAATTGAAGTTATAGTTTATTATATTATGAGCAAAAGCTCATAGTTAGAGTGTTTTGCTCATATTTTTGGCTTTGTATATAAAAGTGTCTAATAGTTTCTTTTTTTTGAAACTAAGCTTTACTTTATGATTTAATAAAGTTGAAGTGTCTGTTTGTAATTTCAAAATAGCAGCTTTGTACTAAATCCATATGAAACTATATACAGTACTTATAAGAAAAAAAAACAATTCTTGAAATGTTTGTCTGTCTGTTTGTTCCGCATAATCTTCGAAATAGCTGGACCAATTTTAACGTGACTTTCACTGACAGATAGCAGATATTATAAGGAATAACTTAGGCTACTCTATTTAAGAAAAAATCCAAGAAGATCAAAATCCACTTACCTAGGTTATATAACCGCTAAAAGTGATATAGCATTGTTCAACCAATATTACTTAATAGCGACTCACCCTCACTTCGCTTCGGGTTCGTCCCTAGACAAAAATAAATCTATCCCACGGGAATCGTACATTTTTCCGGGATGATATATAGCCTGTAACCTTCTTCAGTTAACGGGCTATCTAATGCAAAAAGAATTTTTCAAATCGGATTAGTAGTTTCTGAGATTAGCGCGTTCAACCAAACAAACAAACAAACAAATTCTTCAGCTTTATAATATTAAAAGTATAGATTATTAATGTCTATTAAATACAGTTAGCACTGAACTAATTACAAATACTATTAAGATATGATGAAAAGCAAAAACTATTATCAAATATATAATAATAATGTCCTCCTGACCGTTTCCGGCCACGGCGGCCAATCTCATTGAGACTAGCCAACTGCGCAGGAGATATTATAGTGCACAAGTGTACGCGCAGACACAAGTGCACTCCCTATTCCTGTCACTCTCATACTCCGGTGGGACGACTACTCGACACGACCGGTGAGAGTTAAGGCGCAGGACCGACGGCTTTACGTGCTCTCCGAGGCACGGGGGTGAAACACCGCCAACTTCCCAACTCCGGGCTGTTACTGAGGCTTACTATACAGAAAGACTCAATAACTAAACTTGGCCCGACCCGGGACTCGAACCCAGGACCTCAGGATGTGCAGCCGTACATGCTAGCCACTACACCACCGAGGCAGTTATCAAATATATACTAAACTAGAGACTCACCCTCGCTTCGCTTCGGGTTCGTCTCTAGATACAAATAACTCTATCCCACGGGAACCTTACGTTTTTTCGGGATGATATATAGCCTAAAGCCTTCCTCGATAAATGGACTATCCAACACAAAAAGATTTTTTTTATTCCATCCAGTAGTTCCTGAGATTAGCGCGTTCAACGAAACAAACAAACAAACAAACAAACAAACAATCAATCAAACAAACTCTTCAGCTTTATAATATTAGTATAGATTTGATTACTAACCACCGGTTCGTTTGAGTACAGTGCCAATATAATTTAAATTATATTGTAGTTGTTTTCCTTTTAAAGTTACACACGACTACTACTTACGAATGCTCATTAAATATTTTTAAAATCAATTTATACAAGATTTAACAACACGTTTGTCTCAGTTTGTAATGACCCTACTTGCTGTACCAGCGGTCGCGGGTTCGAGTCCCGCTGGGAGCATTCATTTGTGTGATGAGCACGAATGCTTGTACTCCAGTCATGGGTGTTTGTATTTATATTTAACGTTATATATGTATAGTGTATCAACTATCTGGTATCCATAACACAAGCCTCGTAGCTTACCATGGAACTAGATGGTGCTGTGTGTTAATATCCCAACATATTTATTTATTTTGGTATTTATTCTTAAACCTATACAAAACCCTCTCTCAAAAGTCTCTGCAGCACGTATAAATCAGCTTTGTCACGCTACGGGTCTCATTGATTTCTTTGAACGATAAAAATAAACTAGTTAGTACGTAGTGTTGATTGACTTTAATGGTAAAAGTGGATTAACCGGAAGATGAGATGTGTTTGTTTCCTCTACTGACTCTAATTGTAATTTCGAATTTATATTACCTTGAATTCTTGTTTTTTTTTTAATTTTCGCTTGCCTGTCTGTTTGTCGGCTAATCTCCGAAACGGCTGGACTGATTTTGACGGGACATTCACTCGCAGATAGCTGATGTTATAAGGAGTAACTTAGGCTACTTTTATTTTAGAAAATAAATTAGGGTTCCACTCAAAAAAAATTAAATAAGGGTAAGACCCTAATAACAACAGTCGCTAGTAACAGGTAGTATACAAATTATAAAATACCATACTTATATCGTTACAAACATTTTTAATATAGGTCTTAAATCAAAATGGCCATTAACAAACAAATTGGCTGTCTGCATTAAAGCCGCACCTTACTTAATTCATCCACACACGAAACTTCAATGAAATTAACTATGATGAATGGAAAAATTGTCCACGAGTCTCATCAATCATCAAGTTACTACTTTAGCTTCAAATAAGATACTTAGGTTTAAAACAACATATGGAATTAAGCCCGTTTTAAAGTTTTGCTTGATTTAAGCTCGATTCAAAAGTTTTATATTAATTTGGTTAATTTATACTAATATTATGGAGGTAAGATCTTTTTGTTTGTTTGCTTGTACCGAATAAGCTCCGAAACTACTAGATCGATTTAGATGACATTTAGTAAGAAGATAGTTTGAGACCCTGGAAAGGACATAGGATAGCTTTTATCCCGGAAATCATCACTTAAGGAGATGAAAATGAGGACGAACATTTGTATGGTGAATCAACCTAGGGCGAACCGGAGCGACGCGAGGCTGAGTCGCTAGTAAAATATAATAATGACTACGCTGATATATTACCGTCAGAATCCTATGAAATTATTATATAGTAAAAAGTTTCTCAGTCTGTAGGTCTCAGTCAGTACTGATCATGTGTTTTTTTTAATATCAAAATACGTTATGTGGAAAAACCGGGGTGCTACGAAAAAGTCTCTAAGGCCTAAGCTTAGCGAAAGCGATTCGTATATTCTATAAACCATTTTTTACTCAAACCGGATTGAATATTGAACCAAAAATGAATAATTTATTATGGATGTTCATTGCTCACTGCTACTTTGCTCTTTTAGCGGACAGCTGTCTTATTATTAATAAGTAATATGTTCACATACACACAAAAAATATAATATGTAGTTCAAATATGAATAATATTTACGATTAGGGAAATAACATAAAAACAAGTTATTATTTTCTATACATAGAAACTACTAGCGACTCACCCTCGCTTCGCTCTGGTTAATTCCTAGGTACGTTTTAACGGTTAATATGGAAAGACAGACTATATATTATATGATATATAACCTATAGCCTTCCTCAATCAACGGGCTAGCTAATGGGAAAAGAATTTTTCAAATCGGATCAGTAGTTCCTGAGATTAGCGCGTTCAAATAAACAAACTCTGCCTCTTTATAATGTTAGTATAGATTTTTCAATACTTTAAGATAAAAGAATATAAATATTTCAAACATTTTTATTTTCAACTAGCGACTCACCCTCGCTTCGGTCGGGTTCGTCCCTAGGTTGCTTCCCAAAACAAAATTAATTAATTAATTTGGTTTTAATTTCTTTTCGTGGGACCCTATTTTTTTCTAAAATAAAAGTAGCATAAGGTACTCCTTATTACATCAGCTATCTGCCAGTGAAAGTCCCGTCAAAATCGGTCCAGCCATTTCAGAGATTAGCCGGAACAAACAGACAGACAGACAAAAATTGTAAAAAATGTTGTTTTGGTATATGTACTGTGTATACGATATACATTTAGTAAAAAGCGGTTATTTTAATATTACAAGCAGACACTCCAATTTTATTTATCTGTATAGACACAAAAAAATGTGCAAAGAAAATATTAATCGACGAAAATATTAAAAGAAGGTGCTACTTAAATAATACTAATAATAAAATACACCTTCAATATTATTAGTTGACGTAAAGCCAAATAGAACAAATTTATTTGTACGAGGTGTGCCTCAGACTGTTTTTATCATTCCTTTTTACATATCTCCTAATTGATTTAACAACAGAAATGATTTATTATAATCAAATGATTGAGGATTGCCTTTTGGTGTGTATTTTATATGGAATGTACGAGTAAATGTGATGAAGTTTTGCTTTATTTGAATATATTTTATGATTATGGAAGATATGTTGATATTGATATTAAGAATAGGTTTTTATTTAGTAACTAGCGACTAACCCTCGCTTCGCTTCGGGATCGTCCCTGGACAAAAACAAATCTATCCCACGGAAACTGTACATTTTCCCGGGATGAAATATAGTCTTTAGCCTTCCTCAGTTAACGGGCTATCTAATGCAAAAAGAATTTTTCAAATCGCATTAGTAGTTCCTGAGATTAGCGCGTTCAACCAAACAAACAAACAAACTCTTCAGCTTTATAACATTAGTGTAGATTTAGACTACGTATATTAAAAATCATCTATCGAAAAAAGAAAATTATTAACTTGTTTTAAAATCTGCCCTAAAAGGTAACGCCATAGCACGTACAGTGTTACACCATATCGATCTCAAACAAAACTACCGACGTTAGATACTTTAAACGGTCTCTCCAACATCTTTTTCCGGGGAAACTGTTCATAAAAATGCAAAATTAATTTTAAATTCTACAAAGTGCCGGCCATATTCACATTCATATAATTGAAGCTGCATATGGGTATGTAAAGTCTTCATAGTTTTATTTTCATTCTCTTGAACTTATTTGTGCGGAATGTCCAGCACGCTTTTATATACAGCGTCGAGCTGAATTCTCAAGATACTCGATACTGTTCTGTTTTTCAAAAGGTTATATTGCTTTGATTTATTTAATACTACTTTTCGCCCGCGTCGCGACTTGCATGATAATAGTAGTAGGAAGACGAATAAATATGTTGGGACATTAACACATAGCACCATCTAGTTCCATGGTAAGCTACGAGGTCTGTATTATGGATACCAAATAGTTGATACACTACACATATATGACTTTAAGTACATACATATTATAAATATAAACACCTATGATTAGAGTACTTGAACATTCGTGCTCATCACACAAATTGTTGCTCCCAACGGGACTCGAACCCGCAACCGCTGCCACAGTAAGTATGGTCCCTACAAACTGATCCAAATGTGTCGTCAAATAATAAAAGATGAGAATAAAAGATACATCATGTTTATCTACATGTTACACGTAACTCAATTTATCAAATTACATCGAAATTTGTTCAGCGATTTTAATAAGAAAAGGTGACAAACAGATAGATATTTATAATATTAGTATGGATTAAGATATTTCAAATACAAATAGATTTTACAAATTCTCCTTTATTAATAATAGGTCTTCATATCTTAATAGGTAATATCATAAATTCAAAGTATTTTAGTTTAATTATTCGTCACACTGCAATAGACCAACATATCATTCGTGTTTGGGCTTGAAATTAACAAAAGCTATTTTTATCCACCATACTCTATAGGATTTTGGAAGTAAAGCAAGGGCGTGTCACTAGTTTAAGAATAATATCATCTATAATATAAAAATGAATCGCTGAATGTGTTGCTAAGCGCAAATCTCGAGAACAGCTGAACCGATTTCGCTAATTCTTTTTTTATAATATTCCTTGAAGTAAGAGGATGGTTCTTACGGAGAGAAAAATTTTAAAAATTACCTGAAAAAGTCTAAAAACAGCACTTTTCTATATTCCCATACAAAAGATTCGTAATAATACTTAAAAGTCAATTTGAACTTTAATATCATACCATAAAGTTAATTTTTTTTTCGTATGTTCCTTAAGGTCCACGGAAGGTTTTAATAAAGAGAAAAAATGAAAAAATTAACGAAAATAAAAATAAAAATTTATATGTCTAACGTTGGCTAATAACTATTTACATCTATATAAAACGTACCCAGCGACGAACCCGAGCGAAGCGAGGGTGAGCCACTAGTTGAAATAATGTAAATATGTGAGTTTATAACTTTTTCTATAAACATGTTTATTAACTAGATTTCATCATTTAAGGCAATTCAGAAAATATAAATACACCTCATGTTTTAGGCATTGGTGCATGCAATTCGATTGGGTTTTAAATTACCATAATTTTATGCGAATCGCATCTGTTTGAAATTCCGCATAGAAATTTGATTATGCTATAAGTTTATAATATATCTACATTCTACGTAATAAACTTGTAATATTATGATCAATTTGTTATAATTACTTAATGTTTTTGATATGATATGTACCATCTGATACAGTAGTTAAGTTTGTGACATATGGAAAAGGATGTGGATTCAATTCCACTTGGACTTCTAAGTATTAGCTTTAAAAAATATGTTTTATTACAGTAAAAAATAATGATGCTACACACCTAAAATTTATTGCAAGCTCACAATATTTTTTTCCGTTTTTATGGGATAGTGGGAATGATCTGTTTTTTTTTTCCTTCTTACCATAAACTTATGCATCTTTAATAATAATTAAATAATATTTGTCTATATATGTATCTTTTGCTTAAAAGACATCGTAAAAATTACACTTGATTCTTATCTTTATAGCCATATCAAGATGTACTGAATGTATGTCTTCAACTTTAGTTTGATCGTCAATATGTCTATATCGTTGCTTTATTTCACTTACACAAAAATCGAACCTGTAACAATTGATACAGTTATTAAGTTCAGATTTCACAGATACGGCTATCATGGAATAACTTTTTGACTTACTTTGTATTAAAATATAAGACGAAAATAGTATCCACAACACCGGAGAGCTTGCTAATTATGCAGTGCGTTCGCTTCGATAATTTCCCGTAGGAATTCTCTATGCACTGTTTTAATCATACACGCAAGAAGAGATTGCATCAGAACAAATAATGTTCCGGTTTGAACTGAATCGCAGTGTAATTTACTGTTAGGTTTTCGAAGCTCAGTTTGTTTTTACTTTTACTCTTCTGTCTATTTTAGTATTATTATGTTAAATGTTTTCGGATATTAGATATGAATGTTTGTTATTTTTAGGGTTCCGTACATCAAATATAATGTTAATATATGTAGGTATGTATGTCCATATATTACATATCTATACTAATATTATAAAGCTGAAGAGTTTGTTTGTTTGTTTGGTTGAACGCGCTAATCTGAGGTACTACTAATCTGATTTGGAAAATTCTTTTTGCATTAGGTAGCCTGTTAACTGAGGAAGTCTATAGACTATATGTTATCCCGGAAAAATGTACGGTTCCCGTGGGATAGATTTGTTTTTGTCTAGAGACGAACCCAAAGCGAAGCGAGGATGAGTCGCTAGTGTACATATAAAAACGATTAAAATAAAACTTAAGACTTACTTGCTTGGGTATCCATGGCAAATTTTGACACTTTGAATAAGTATTTAGACGTACCCACAAATAGCCCGATATTATTTTTTTTGTTCAAACAATATCAGTTTCGGTTACAGTTAAATATTTACAAATGGTTTTTAGTAACTTTGTTTTATATTAAGTGCATTAGTATAATATGTTCATTGAGATAGACGCCAGGACCGAAGGGTTTAAGAAATTTTTTAAAAGTACTCGTGCTAGCATCAGCTCATCAACAGTTTAGGTGTTTATCAAACAATCGTTTGTTTAATGAAGAGGGGTTGTGTAACATACATATGAAGAAGGGAAACATGAGAGCGGTAGGGGGAGGGGTTGGTGGTCTGGTGGACTTTATTTTTTTGTAGTACACTTTGGCGTTACGTATAAAAAGTCAATTGAATAAGATAATTTCATATTTTAACATAACTCTTCTTAACTACAAAAGCGGAATAACATTCAAAAATATCAATCAACTATTTGAATAAATAAGAAAAAAATTGTAGAATTTTTTTTTTGCTAAATCTTATTGAAATAGTCATTATTATCGATACAGAGGCTGAATCTATAGTTTTTAGAATTTTTGTCTGTCTGTCTGTCTGGAAACTCACCAGGAGAAACTACTGGACATATTTAATGCAATTTTGTATGATAACAGCTGGTTTTTCAGGTCAACATGTAGGATACTTTTTACTGCGTGAAAATATCTCATCTGTAAGAAATCTATACTAAACGTTAAAACGTAAGGACGAACCCAAGCGGAGCGAGGGTGAGTAGCTAACTCAGAATATAATTCGCAACACATTCGCAAATACGTTTCCTAACCGAATTTCAGAAATAAAGTTTACATCGATTCACTTTCTTATCTCTTCTGAAAATGTAATCCAGTACAAATCTGTACGAAGCCCGTGTTCCGACCAGTATGTTGCAACCTCAGACACGTACCGTAATACTCTCATGAATATTAATGTATGTCACTTTATTGCTTATTTATTAGCTTCGGGGCTAATAATGGCTTGTCATACTCTCTCAGCTCGTCTTTGACTTTTGAGCAAAAAATCAAAAAAATATGTATTTTAACCAGTTTTTCCTATAGTATACTGTAATTAGTGTTTATCATTTACTAGCGGCTCACCCTTGTTTTACTCGGGTTCGTCCCTTGGTTGTTTCGCCATACAAACTTTCATCCCCATTTTCACCCATTTCAAGGGATAATTTCCAAGATAAAAACTATGCTATGTCCTTTCCAGGGTCTCAAATTATCTTTTTACTAAATTCCATGTATATCGGTTCAGTAGTTTTGGAGCCTATTCGATACAAACAAACAAACAAAAACAATTTTTTTCTCTTTATAATATTAGAATAGATCATTGTTCTTTTTTAATTAGTTTCTAAGAAAAAATACCCTCGCCTGCGCTCAATACTAGTGCGATAAGTAAGTACTATTACAAAGTGTAGACACTAAAAACTTAAACTATTTTAAGTAACACCCGATGTTTATTTTGTGTTGGAACTGAGGTTAATACCTGCGATAAGATCGGATGCCCGAACAAATCCAGTGGCAAATTGTTTTCTCGCCAACTTAAGGTAGGCTTTCTACCCTTGCCCCAGTGAATTGTGTAACGAAGACGGATGAATCACCGTTACCCACCGAAGTAGTATTACGAGAATATTATGTCGCTCTCGTATATCGTTGTTTATTTCTGTCTCTGAACATTTTTAGATGTTTTAAGGCTGAAAAGGGTTCCCTAAATTCGGAGTGCTCTTTTATTATTTCATTTGTTTACTTCGAATTTTCACATATTGTAATGTCATGGCAGTCTTTGTGCGGCAAGACATCTACTTAAGTCTGTACACGAAAATTGCCTGCAATATTATAAATTTAAAGAACTTTTCTAAAGTGAGATTTTCGGAACGTAGAAGAATTAAATCTTGGTAACTTTTGCCGAAATAACGTATTAGTTTACAAAGTCACGTCTCGTCGGAACAAAGACGCAAAAATCTAAACAGAGTGACTTAACAAACACTAACTGCTATGCTTAAGCTAATAAAGAAGTCTTGCCAGGTTCACAGCCAAACCAACGACAAAACTTTATTCACAAATTGACTCCACGTATTCGCTTAAGGTGCAGTTTCTTTCATCCGGCTCAGCTCTTAATACAATTATAAGTTAAAAGTGTTAGCGATTTACTACCTCCAATGCGTACAGTCAACATTTCAAGCATTATCACTACATCTTATAAAACAAAGTCGCTTCCCGCTGTCTGTCCCTATATATGCTTAGATCTTTAAAACTACGCAACGGATTTTGATGCGGTTTTTTAATAGATAGAGTATTCTAGAAGAAGGTTTATAATACATGCATAATAAAGAAGAGAAACACTGATAATTTTAGAGTTTTCTAATGTGATGTCGTAAATAAACACATTTTTTGCGTTTACATTGCAAACGCTGGCTGAACCTTACGAGATAGATCAAAATAATGTACTACAGTATTGTACACCTTAAAAAGGTCTACCAAAAAGTCCGCAATGGAATATGTCTATCTCTTAAGGATAACATACTATATTCATTTTACTATATCCAAGCTAGAGACGGACCTGACCGAAGCGAGGGTGAGTCGCTAGTTTTTAATAAATCTAGAATGAAATAATTATTATAATATATAACTAGATTTTCATCGTTTTTCTCTCTCATTGTTATGATAGAAAACAACTTTATTGACAAAACTAACAAAAAATTATACGATCAAACTTATAATAATTGATAACAAGAACTTACATGTACATAAAGGTCTATTTTACAATTATTATTGACTAGCGACTCGCCCTCGCTTCGCTTCGGGTTCGTCTCTAGACAAAAACACATCTATCCCACAGGAACCGCACATTTTTCCGGGTTGATATATAGCCTATAGCCTTCCTCAGTTAACGGGCTATGTAATGCAAAAAGAATTCCTGAGATTAGCGCGTTCAACCAAACAAACAAACAAACTCTTCAGCTTTATAATATTAGTATAGATTAAAATAAATGTTTTGTTATCTATTTTTAAAGGTATACATACATATACTTTCTACACCCGCTTCAGCTCATAACATATATCCACGCATTAAGATGTATTAAGAAATGTGAAAACTAAGCAGAATGGCATTCTAAAGACCTCTGCTACGAACTTTGTTTTGCATGAGTTTGTTCACAGTTTGGCAATTTTAAAACTCGCCTTTGTCGGCGCCCGATAGGATTAGTCGTTTATCTTGTTTGTTTATTTGCAGAAGAGAGTATTAACTTATGCTTCGCGATCAATATATTTAACTTTAAGAAATGGTTAACGATTAGTTAAAGTTTTACGGGTTTTAATTATTATATAGGTAAAATTAACCTTATTTGTAATTACTTTTAAAATATTGAAAAAGAAAATATTTAAGAAATACTAAAAGAACTTTTTATTACTTAATCAATTCAGTGTAGATGTAGTGTTCTGCACGCACTTTAGGATTTCAGAAATTCTCAATAATATTCCATTATAAATACTAAGTTTAAAATTTAACTTAGAAATTCTTTAAATTACAATAATGCTAAGTACAAATTATTAAAACAAAACGCCATAATGAAAACTCTGAGAGCAAATCTCGAACAACTGTCAAATTAGCGTCAAAAGTATCAAGCGATTAATTAGACGTAGCATCGGTATAAAATATATAATATTCGTTTCACAAAGACACAAAACTCGAACGCCCACGCACGCTCGACCTAAATTTGTTAGAACTGATTAGGAAGTTTTCGCGGGGTTGTCATCACAACTCTTCCACCTTGGAGGGCGAATTTTTTTCATTGTTACTGTTACATCCAACAGTTAGAGATCAGAGTTCATGAGCGGTCGTGGCGCTCCCCCTGTACGTGCCCCGAATATCGTTCGCAATAATATTCATCGGTTTAAACCGAAACGCGAGTGTGACTGAGATGAAACTACAGGATGGAGGAAGATGGCTGCCTTCAGCAAGATTTCGTGACCTCTCAACAGCTTCAGTCCGCAGAAATATGGACGGTAATAACATAAATCCCTTTCGCATATAAAACACTAAACGCTCTCAAAGTTGTCCTAGCTATTAATTCATACTTAAAATGCATTATTTGTTGGGTTAAATAAAAAATGATCGAGAGTGCCCTCGTGGGTTTGAAGCTTTTAGCAGAGGGACCGCCAAAGTTTCGGTAAATTTGCGGTGTGAAACTGTAATAACCAATTAGTGATGGTCCACTGGATAAACACATAATTAACTTATACGAGCTTTAAATATTACGCCGTAAATAATTTTCGATACTCTAAATAAATTGAGTAGAGGACAGTTTTAACGTTACATATGTTTAAAAAATTGAACCAAACTTCAATATTTCAAAATCTATCATGATTGAATGAATTTATTTTCGTTTTAAAATAACCGATGAGACGATCTTCATAAAACGTACGTGTAAATGAGGATATAATGAATGTAGTTGGTATGCTACCATCGTGTGTGGGGTATCGAATTATGAGTCAGTTCATGTAAACAATTTTGTATGCGCGCTCTCCTAAGATTATTCTTTTGATCAAAAATATCAAATCAATTTTATCACACCGAATTTTTATATTGACAGTGTTATAATATTTCCAAAGGTTGTAGTTAGCCCTTTTTAACGTCCCACTGCTGGGTACGGGCTTCCATTTAATACAAGAGAGTTCAGGCCATAGTCCACCACGCTGGCCAAGTGCGAGTTCGCGGACCTCACATGTTTTTCGACTTACTAGGTTCTCTCAGACACGCAAGTTTCCTCACGATATTTTCCTTTACCGTAAGACAAGTGGTCATCAAGTTGGAAATGATTTGCACATGAAAATATCAGAGGTAGCGAAGCCCGGGATTTGAACCCGCTTCACTCTGTTTCTCAAACAGGCACATTACCACTGGGCTACCACCACTTTACTGGGCTACCACTTCCGAAGGTTAATCGGAACTAAGTAAACAGTTTGTTTTTGGAAATTGTATTGCGTTTACAATACATCACACTTTCATTTTGTTCGCATCTGTACCCTATTTTATTTATTCAGTTTTATCCATGTCATCAACATACGCTAACTTATCACTTATTTACTGACGATCGAGGATTTCTGAGCATTTACGCGATCGGTCATAAACTTTGTGACGGGAAGCTGCATAAAATAAAACACCGATTTACGTTGATAGAATATTAGCTATTGATTCGTTATCTCGGGTTTATACGCGTCTATATGACTAATAAGATGTACTTGTCCCCTAACTGTACAGTTTATTGTCTTATTCCTTATATGCCTTAAGTAACTTGTGGCTTCTTTCAATAAATTTATGCTCTATGGAAAGTACTGGATAAACTGGTATAAAAATTAGGCCAAAAAACACTCCAGTTCATAAATACTCTTTAATAAGAACATCGATTACACTGTTTAAAAGTAAAAAAAATAAATAAACACACTTCCTGCAGTTATAATATATAAATAATATAATATAAATATGTTGGGACATTAGCACACAGCACCATCTAATTCCATGGTAAACTACGATCCTTTTGTTATGGATACCAGATAGTTGATACACTACACATATATAATTTTAAATACATACATATTATTATAAATATAAACACCTATGACTGGAGTACAAACATTCGTGCTTATCACACAAATGAATACCCCCAGCGGGACTCGAACCCGCGATCGCTGGCACAGCAAGTAGAGTTACAAATTGAGCCAAACATATCGTAATATTAATAAGGTTAAAAAAAATAATGGAGTAACCATTCAAATTTCTATCATAAAGTGGGAAAATTTTCATTACACCCATGAAAAGATCATAATGATCGGACGGCTATTAAACAGCATTATCTGGCACTATAAAAGCATAATCTGACTCCTTGAATGCATAAAGAACTATAAACGTCAGATATCATCTAATTGAAGTTGAAGTAATGGCTGCTCCCAACGTTAGGACATTAAAACGCCTAAGGTAACGATCGAAAAGGTTCTTTCAAGTGTAAAATATTTAAATTTTCCTCGCAACAAATGGGGGGGGGGGGGGCGTAAAACGGGGAAGGTCACGAATTGAATACCGCGTTCATTTTAATTAAAATGGACGTAATGCTTCGTAAGTGATGGAAGCGATTCGACTTGAGTAGTGGATACCTATTTCGTTGAATTGCAATCCAAACAGATGATTTTCTTTTGCAACTTCTTAGAAGGTTTGCTTCAAAGCAAATAATGTATAATGACTTCTTGTAAATATACTCTCTATTATTTTGAAATTCTTGGAAATATGCGAATTTCCATCTAAATTTGTATAACTTATTATCTAACAATAACTAGAAGAAATTGAATTCATAAGATTATAAGAACTGAAAGATTGATTATGAGAACTATATATTAGCGACCGAGCTTTACTCGGCGTTTTTTTATAAAATCGTTTTTTTTTTTTTTGAAAAAGATATAAAAACTTAAAAAGCAAAACCTTATCTAAATAAAAAGTTATATCCACATCGTATGAATCGATACCCAGATACACGAAATAGTTTTATATAAAAATATACAGGAATTGCTCATGATTACCGTATATGAAAAGCCGATGAAAACCCGCTAACAATTACATAAATAAATAAATATGTTAGAACATTAACACACAGCACCATCTAGTTCCATGGTAAGTTACGAGGCTTGTGTTATGGATACCAGATAGTTGATACACTACATATATGTAACTTTAAATACATACCTACATATTATAAATCCCAACCCCTTTACCATTGCTCCATATGGTTATTATATAAATATTATATTAAAATGATAATATGAAACTAGTCTGGTATATCGAAACGAAGTTGATGTCGTTGGAATTTCATATCTCAAACAAAATTCTATTGTAATGAATTCCAGCGAGGATGACGGGACCGGCCCATTGAGCGACTGATAAAATATTTAAAAATTCTCAAGATTCAATAATAAAATAAGCATTTTGAATATTGCATGCTTGCATCGGTGGGATATTAATGTAAAAAGCTATATATTATTTGTTTAAATATATATATATAAAGATTTTTTTATAATCATTTTTGTAAAATTGTGGGTAGGCACTGTCTGTACAAGTATATAACGCCTTTGAGATATCTAACACCTTAGTCTCTCCCGTGACCATGATTGCTGTAAAGCATTCGAAACGTCGGGAATCAAAAATCAAAATAAATCCGCTAAATAATCCGAAAAGATAATTTTATTTAAAAAGTAAAGTCACTTTTAGCATGTACATAGCAAATAACCCGTATGTATAGCGTAACATTTTATCCACTTACCACATTATTAACAAAGTGTTTAAGCATTTCTCCTTTATTTACTTCTAGCAAGTAAAACAAGTGATTGTCTATGAAAATAATAAAACTAACTAAATGTAAGAAGAAACGTGCTCCAATTAAGCCTTCGAGATAAATAATAAACTAATCGTTGTATCCCCCCAATAACGCCAACTGACTGCTAACTGTTATTAATAGTGACGGTCTAGTGGTCAAAATGCGACAATAATCATTATTGAAAATTTGAGGAATACATATATAAATAGAATTTACCTATCTATAAAAACTAAGTATTTCCATTTTTTTATTGACAAGATAAAGCTCGTTAATAGCTACTAAACAAAAAAATTAAAGAGTGCTTGTATGAATGTGTACACGCGCAAGAAGTAAAACTTCTGTAGGTTATCGGTAGTCTTTATGAAATTCAATTTATGTTTTAAAAAAGGATAGGTGAGATACTAAAAAAAAACATATTAGACATATTACAATCATATATTTATAGAATATCATTTAAGGAAAGTATATAATATAATATTATATCATTTGTCAGACAATAACAACGGTTACCATGGCAACAAACGTACGTACATGATTTAGTAACGCATTCACCAGCTTACCGCCCAAGTCAAGCGTGCGTAAAGAAGTTTTGCTTCAAAAAAAAAAAGAAAGTCGTTTGATAAACAAAGGAACAAAAGGTACTGAACTGTTTTGTCTCTGTTTATTTATATATAGAAATCTATATACTTCTGGCTTCAAAAAGTAAAAAAGGACGTACTTGGATAGATTTTTTATTTTCTTGTTTGAATGTTTATACAATATTTTAGCGAAATGTGAATCGATTTTCATAATTCTCTCTACAGAAGACAATTAGTAAATTTTATTCTATTTTTTTTTGTTTTTTTTTTTTTTTTTTATAAGTCGTAACGAAACGAATCATAAAAAAAAAACTAAAAAAATAATACAGTAAGTACTAATTACTTTACATAATGTTCATACAGTTTATATAAATTTACTTAATCCCTTAATATAAAGTATTGTATGATCTGTGATATCAGCAACAACGTCCATAATAGTGTAAAACAGTAAATCATGAGCACTCAGACTTGTAAGTGTTCAATATATCTTTTTTCATAAAAAAAACTCACGCTCTTTTACAGACTGGATATAAAATGCAGGTCAGGAACAATGTTTCAGCGGCTCATGTCAGTTTTGAATGTATTTCACTGGCCTCGCCAATTTCTGATGACCCCTTGTATCCCCTTTCGAGCCTTTAGTTTGTAAGAATAATACACATCTCCCGGGTTCTACATTGTTGGGTTATTTTTGACACTTTTCCCTCGAGCCAAATATGTTAGAGTGAGTGATGAGGTAACAGAAGATACTATTTTCTATACTTGAATAATGTTTAATTATAAAAGATTTTTTTCCAATGACAACAAAAACATAACATATGAAATTATTGGTAAAATTAATGCTGGTCCGATCTTTTGATGATCAGTATATATTATTAATATTGATAGAATCTGAGCAAGATATTTAAAATCAATTTCACTATGCTCTATATTAGTAGGCACTTGAGTGACCGAGCTTCATTTGGTGTTTTATAAAATCGTGTTTTTTCGGAAAGATGTAATAATTGCGTTTTGTTTTTCAGAAAAGTCATTAATAAAATAAACAATCGTTTAGAAGGAATCTAAGTTGATAGATAAATTCCTGAAATACGTGAATATTTTTTTTAACTAGCGACTCCCCATCGCTCCGCTTAGGTTCGTCCCTATTTACGCTTTAACGAACCCGAGCGAAGCGAGGGTGAGTCGTTAGTACATAATAACATCATACATCAAGTTAACAGTTAATAACATATTACGCTAATACAAAATTTTAATAAGATAACGATGAAGTTGATTTTTTGGTGAAATAGATGTAGATAAATGACACTTAAATAATCTTAATATTATTCATTAAAAACAAACAAATAGTTTTTTTTTAGAATATTAGCTTTAATTAAATCCTGTCTTAAGAAGCTTCTTCAATCTAGTTATTTCGCTTTTCCAACACAATGTTTATAATCTACTCCTATAACAAACCAATTAGCTAATTGTTTATACAATATACAGACTAAATAAAACAATATGTAATTAGTGAATAAATTCCCCAATCACCTGATCGAATAAAACATTCATAGACTAAATACACTTAGTTTAATTAAAACGACATTCCAGATGACGTTAAGTTTATTTGCATAGCCATGTCTCGGAGCGAGACGCAAAGCTCTTTTATATGTATGCTTAAATATTTACCTTGGTGTGCCACAAGGCAAATATTCTGGCCTTTACTACTCTATCGCATTACTGATGCTCTTATACTCTTTACTGTACTGATTTTTAGACATTGAATTTATCTAGTACACCAATTTTCAACTTTAAGAGTAAATATTTTTATTAAATTTTTTGGTTTACACGAACATTTGATATTATAATTAATTTTTTCGCGGTTTATTTTGTATTCATCCCTTTTTTAACGTCCC
Organism: Fabriciana adippe; assembly: GCA_905404265.1. Classification (NCBI taxonomy): domain Eukaryota; kingdom Metazoa; phylum Arthropoda; class Insecta; order Lepidoptera; family Nymphalidae; genus Fabriciana; species Fabriciana adippe. The sequence continues at coordinate 2,126,262 of FR989988.1, forward strand.
ACTGTTGGGCACTGGGATTCAATGCGAAGGGGATCAGGCCATAGTACACCGCTCTGGCCAAGTAAGGGTTGTCGGACTTCACATGTCGTTCGAAAACTTGCTTGGTTCTTTCAGACATGCAGACTTCCTCGCGATATTTTCCTTCTCCGTAAGACAAGTGGTAATCACGTTGGAAATGATTTGCACATGATAATATCAGAGGTACGAGACCCAGGACTTAACTCGGTTTCCCCAAGCAAACGCGGTACCGCTAGTCTACCACTGCCCTGTCGTTTTATTTTATTTTAAGAAACTAAAAGGCATAAAAACCATTTTATTACAATAAACAACTTTATTTGTGTGTTTATTTATATTGTGATGCTTTTAAATACTTTTCTTAATTCCTTTTTCATGTTGTCACTTGTCGTTACGAAGTGAGTAATAAAAATCTTAGAATATGCTCATGTATTTTTAGTTTTCTGTAAATTTTTAAGTCCCTACAACGTCGGTTATGGTCACTTACTGCCATTTAAACTTTAATTGTCAAGGATAAATAAACATTTGGTAGAAATTTTGGTGCCTATAAATTCTTGGACAACGCACCAATCTCCATCGTAGAGAATAATGTCAGTCGAATTAATACTTTTGTTTGTTAGCTAATTAACTTTTATTTCAATAAATATGAAGAAAAATGTAATTTATAATGGCAAATTGAAAAAAATATTTATATGAATATGAAACCCCTTTAAAAGGGGATAGAACAGCAACTTTGCGACATTGTGAAACACCCGTCATTTCAATTTTACTTCCTAAGCTTGTGGCACAGCAGAATTTGTAGTTATGACTAGAAAACACTTGTAAATATAATAAAAATCATTATTACAGTGTCTAGTATATGTTAGGCAGTGGTAGCCTAGTGGTAACGCGTTCGCTTGGAAAACCGAGTGAAGCGGGTTCAAATCCCGGATCTCGCACTTCTGATATTTTCATGTGCGAATAATTTCTGACATGATTACCACTTGCCTTACGGTGAAGGAAAACATCGTGAGGAAACCTGCATGTCTGAGAGAACCTAGCGAGTTTTCGAAAGACATGTGAAGTCCGCCAACCCGCACTTGGTCAGCGTGGTGGACTATGGCCTGATCCCCCTCGTATTGAAGGGAGGCCCGTGCCCAGCAGTGGGACGTTGAAAAGGGTTGAATACAATATATGTAAATAAAAAAAATATATATTCGGGCGCCCCTTGAATTAATGGATTGAAATTTAACAATCCAATGTAATTAATAATATTATTAACCATAAATATTTCGGTCTTTGTCTGATTTAGGAGAATAGAATGAGAAGTCGTTATTTTATAGTAGACAATAGCAGAAAAATGTTAGGCTAAGTGCAACAATTTGAAAACAATTTTAGTTCAGTTTGCCAATTCTATTCGTATACAGTCGAAGCAGATCAAGCACTCAAACAAAATTTATGTTCTGGCGTCGAGGATTAAAATATTAAAACTGCTGAGGTGTTTCGCAACAATTTTTATTTATGGTCCGAATAATTGCACGCCTTTTACCTTTTTTAGCTGCAAATGATTTGTAGCCTTACAAATTCAGGTTGTTAATTCCACACAAATTGTTTTAAAGACGGATAGAAATTTATTACTATTTACTTTTAAAATTTATAGTATGTTTACATTAAACTTAACTAAGAAATTTTATTGTTACAATATGTTGTAATTATTGATTATAGAGTAAGTCCGGGAGAGATGACAATAAGCGAGAGATGCCTACTAAATTTAAAAATTAAATTAATTAATTTTGCGTAATCCGGAACGCATCCATAATACGTCATTCGAAAGTTTATGTCAGTGTGGAAGTTTTTATACTAATTTATCTTTAATTAATATTTTGGTGTTAATATTACACGATAAGATACTTTATTAAATATCAAAAGTTGAAAATGTTAGTTGTAAGTTAATACATTGTTTTCTAGATGAATTTAGTTTAGGGAATTATAATTGTTTACAATCTAATTTGAAAATACCCTCAGAGAACTATGTTGGCTTGGTTTGTTACAAAAAATTAATAAATGAAATTGCTAAGAGATTCGAACTCAACTCTTCTTTTATTTCTTTACATTCAATATAGAATATTTATTACTATAGTCTGTTTTTAATCTCAGAGACTAAATTGACATATGCAAATGTCAAATTTACAAATAATGTTGGCAGCTCTTTTGTGCAGTGTTGCACCTATTGGTTTGTTGAATCGTAACTTTTTATCTTTGTTAGACGATTCGCTTCAAAGTTTTATATTCCAAAGTGTATCATTAAAATTCACATTATTAATTCTAAATCATTAAATATTATATTTACTCATTTTAAATCATTAAGTATCATTGAAATCGATATTATTAAATTTAAATTTGCTTTATTAATTTTGTATTATTACGTTTTAAATAAGTACCTACACATTATTTCAGGATAACTTTTTAAAAAAAACAAACTTATTGTAAAAAAACGATACTTGAATTTATTAACGTTATTTTTATATAGTGGCACATCACTATTGAAGAATTGCAAAAAACTGGCAACCCACGTAATGCCAGTTTTGTCTCTGAGATTAAAAAACAGACTATATCAGGTATTATAATATAATATATAAAACCTCTACTGATGACAAGAGAGCGGATTCCTTTTTCGTCCAAAGAATCAGCATTGCCATGCAGCGGGGGAATGTGGCTAGCGTTCCTGCCACAAATCCGCGCGGACATGAATTGTACAGTAATAATTAAGTGTACATTTGTTTTGTATATATAATTAAGTATATTCATATAACTTATAATATAAATAGACACCTATTATATAGGCATATTTACGTCAAGCAGACTAGAACCCGTAACAACGTCATTAGTTCATAATTACGCTTACTTACTAACCACTGCAATGCGATAAACGCCCATCTACTGTGGCATTCTATAATTATAAACAAATTTTCATAATAGCTTTATGTTAAATGGATGTCGGCCGAGCCACACTAATGTCATCTTATTATTAAGTTATCCAGAATAATCAACGCCTCGACAAGTGCCAAGAGCTTACGATAATGTAGTAATATTTGAGATGTTCAATAACACTAACATATCTAAATGTTTATATTATTAAGATATTCGATGCAATCGATTAAGTAATGATACTTAATTGACAATTGATGATAAAGTATGAACTGTGATAATGTGGTGATATTTGAGATATTCAATAACACTAACATAAATGTTTATATCATTAAGATATTCGATGCAATCGATTAAGTATCATACTTTGTTGATTTATGCGAATATTTGACATTTTAAATAAAACTGTATTTTCTAGATTTTTCGTGGATTCATTTTGATTTTTAATTGTCGATGATTCTCCAATTATGTATGAAATTCAGCAAACATGGTCTCTCCCGTGACCAATGATTGCTGTAAAGCATTTGAAACGTCGAGAACCAAAAATTAGTACTCTTTTTATTCTACGTGATATTTGCGAAGTAATCTGAGCCATATTGGCATATTTTGAAGCCATTTACAAGAAAATTGAATTGAATTGAATTTTTCAAGTAGGTACCTATCATTATTTGAATAAGAATTTAAAGCATAATTGCATACATTTATGTAATACTAGCGACTCACCCTCGCTTCGCTTCGGGTTCATCCCCAGACAAAAACAAATCTATCCCACGGAAACCGTACATTTTTCTGGGATGATATATTATAGCCTATAGCCTTCCTCAGTTAACGGGCTATCTAATGCAAAAAGAATTTGCTAAATCAGATTAGTAGTTTCTGAGATTAGCGCATTCAACCAAACAAACAAACTATTCAGCTTTATAATATAGGAGGATAGATTATTTAAATTTTAAACATTTCATGAAAAAACCTCTAACTCTAAATTTTCGAGCGAATTTCAAATGAAAATGATAATTAGTCTAATAGTCAAAGCAATGTAACATTTTCAAGCCCTATTTAACATTCAAATGTCACAATGTAACACGATTGTTGACATCCTTGTGTTAAATAGCTTTTAATTTAGTAAAATTACATTGATTAAATGGGATATAGGTTCAATTCTAGTACCATAATGGATGTATAAAATTTTATTGTTTATTCGTTATATTATATTTATTTATACTATTTAAGAGAAACGATAAAACTCCCTGCAGAAAGTAGGGAAGCGAATAAAAGAAAAAAGAATGAAATATAGTTACTTTTTTCAATGAAGAAATTTGTGTGTGTTTTTTTTTTAACTTTTTTAGGTTTACGCGGGTATTAGATATTTTAAATACAACCTTTTTTTCGTTGATTTATTTTGACTTTTGGTTCCAGACGTTTCGAATGAATCAATCATGGTCACCAGAGTTACAATGATTGCTGTAAAATAAAAATAAAAATAAATCGGCGAAATAATCCAAAATATACTTTTATTACTTATTTTTAATTAGGGCAATATTACGATAAAATTTATTCATTGTGTTTCATATCTATGATATTGTAAATTTTAACGTAAAAGCTTTAAATTTTTGTATTCGAATGTTTTGATTTATTTTATCAAATATATTTTATTAAAACGATTCCTCTTAAATAGTATTCCAAGAATCGTGAAAATTTTGTTTGTTTTACCTATAAAATAATAAAAATCGTTGAAATTTTAATTATATTGACTACCAGAGACTCACCCTCGCTTCGCTTTGGGTCCGTCTCTAGACAAAAACAACTCTATCCCACGGGAACCGTACATTTTTCCGAGGTGATATATATCCTAAAGCCTTCCTCGATAAATGGACTATCCAACACAAAAAGAATTTTTCAGTTCCTGAGATTAGCGCGTTCAACCAAACAAACAAACAAATAAACTCATCAGCTTTATAATATTAGTATAGATCTAATAATAATATTCAGTGCAAAATAATATTTAATAATAAAATGGGGTAGGTCAGTCTTTCATATAAAATACAAATAACACATTATTTAAATGTTTCTTGAACGTATTACAGTTACTACAACATAAAATATGATTTATTATGAACTAGTAACCCACCATCAAATCGCGTAGAATTATATGGGAGCAACACTCTACAGTCTACACGATGTTATTAAATAAATAAAAATAAATATATTGGGACGTTAATATACAGCACCATCTAGTTCCATGGTAAGTTACGAGGCTCGTGTTATGGATACCATATAGTTAGATACACTACACATACATATATAGCTTTAATACATACATATTATAAATATAAACATTTATGACTGGAGTACAAACATTCGTGCTCACACAAATGAATGACGCCAGCGGAATTCGAACGTGCAACCGCCGACATAGCAAATAGGGTCACTACAAACTGAACCAAACGTGTCGTAAAAGTACTTACAGCTTAAATACTACATGAAAAATGTATATATATCAAGAAATTTCAAATAGAATTAGTAAGAATATGCGTGAATATGATATTCAAGCATATTTTTATCAATTTTATTATATTTTACTTAATATAAGGCAATAATACCTTTTACTTTTATATATTAAATATTTTTTGGAAAATATTATTGAAATAGTCATTATTATCGATACAGAGGCCGAATATATAGTTTTTAGAAATTCTGTCTATCTGTCTGTCTGGGAAAGCATCACAAGAAAACCAATGGATGGATTTTGATGAAATTTGGTATGATGATAGCTGGTTATCTGGGTCAACATATAGGATATTTTTTGCTGCGTCAAAATATCTCATTTCTGAGAAATCTATACTAAACGTTAAAACGTAACTAAGAACGAACCCAAGCGAAGCGAGGGTAAGTCACTAGTTTAATAGACAATAATATCTAAGACCCATTTAAATCTTTATTAATACCCTTGCTAGACCCAACTTTATTTAAAAACAATATATTCCTCTCCCAAAATATCATATCCGATTCTAAATCAACGAAGCAGAAGGTAATAAATCTTAAAAAGAAAGTATAAACTGTAGAAAACCATTACTTTACCTTCACCCTAATCTTATATGCGCATTTTGTTCTCTGTTTTGTGCATAGTTTTTCTAAGATACACTGTATCCCTTACATCTCACCGCTTGTTTACTTCACGTAGTACAAGACCGTTGTTTTGAATTAATTTTAAGTTTGACACGAAATAAATCACGCTGCTCGCTTCTTGATTGGTTCAAAGCTATATAATAAATCGCCTTCTGTTTTTCGTATTTATGATTTGTATTATATTTAGCAATTTAGCGTTTTTGTATTTATTTAGTTTCCAGAATTTGTTTTTGGATAAATCAATATCTTCAGTTTTGTTAGAAAAATTCAAAGATGTCGCTGTCAGTGTATTTTTAACCGATTTCTAAAAAAAGAGGTTCTATGTTCGTTTGTATGTATGTTTTTAATACGTCTAGTTAGTTATTTTAAAATTGTAGGTTCCGTCATTATTGAACTACTTTTCTAAAGTTCGCATATGTGTAAATGTTTTTTATTCCTTAAACCTAGAACGGCTAAAACGTATTTAAATGAAATTTAGTACTCAGATCTAGAGTACACATGGCCAATATTATCTATACAGATAAATTAATTTGAAGTGTCTGTTTGTGTCAAAATAACATCTTTTTACTAAATGCATATAAAATTGTGTACGACACTTAAAAGAAAACAGTTTTTTTTTTTTAATTTCTCTCTGTTTATCAGTCTGTCTGTTTGTCCCGGCTAATATCCGAAACAACTGGACTGATTTTGTCGAGACTTTCACTGGCAGATAGCTGATATAATAAGAAGTAACTTAAAACTATTATTATTTTAGAAAAAGAATTAGGGTTCTGCTCAAAAAAATTTAAACGTACCTAGGGACGCACCCGAGGGAACGGGAGTATGTAGCTAATTAATAATAAGATTTGCCAAAAGAACCCCTGATTGTATTGTATTGTATTCAGCCCTTTTTAACGTCCCACTGCTGGGCACGGGCCTCCCTTAAGTACGAGGGGGATCAGGCCATAGTCCACCACGCTGGCCAAGTGCGGGTTGGCGGACTTCACACGTCTTTCGAAAACTTGCTAGGTTCTCTCAGACATGCAGGTTTCCTTACGATGTTTACCTCCACCGTAAGGCAAGTGGTAGTCATGTTAGAAATGATTCGCACATGAAAATATGTATATAATATCATAAATAAAGGTTAGCGAATTAGGCCACTTCTATTCTTTAGTACTAATGTAATGTAATTTTGTGATTTCTACTTACAATTTAGAACCACTCCTATTACTATGTAGTTAATTTCAACTTTAGACAGATATTTTAATCAGCACCTGACTTGTAATGCGAGTTAGAAGATTCCGTTCAAATTTCGCTTAAATTCCGCTCATGCGACTACTAATGAGGACAGTAGAGTAAGTTGCAATGTACGTTAGTTTGGAAAGTTTTGTTTATATATTTTGCTTTTTTGGACTAAAATTAATTTTTAATAGGCATTTCTATTATTATTTAATGTGATGAATGATTTGTATTTGTAGATGATGTATTTATTAAATTATACTTTATTCAAATAGACTTTTACAAGCACTTTTGAATCGTCAATTTTACATTTTAAATTTAAATTATATGCCAGTGTAGTCAGTCCGTGAGGATTCTACCACTGGCTTGGAAGGCAGTTCTGCTGAGAAGAGCCGGCGAGAAACTTAACAGTTGCTCTTTTAAAATAATAATTGTTTAAAATATTGTAATAGAATATTTATTTATCCTACGTGAGACCCAACCAGACAAAATCTGTGTGACTATTCCACCGCCACCATCGCATGAATAGTTGTCTACTGCGAGTGAATTCTTCCATAATAAATATAATAAAATTGTAACTAAGCCGAATTTGCACATTAAATATTTTTTGGAAAATCTTATTGATATAGACATTATTATCGATATAGGGGCCGAATTTATGGTTTTTAGAATTTTTGTCTGTCTATGTGTCTGTTTGTCTGTCTGTCCATCTGTATGTGTGTCTGTCTGCCTGTCTCTTTGTGATCGCATCATGGAAAGACCACTGGAAGTATTTCGATGAAATTTGGTATGATGATAGCTATCCAGGTCAACATATAGGGCACTTTTTCTTGCGAAAAAGTATTTCATCTCTGAGAAATCTATACTAAACGTTAAAACGTAAGAAGGGACGAATCCGAGCGGAGCGAGGGTAAGTCGCTAGTACCTAATAATATGCTAGATCATATCGGTATACACCAAAAGTAATTTAGCTTTAGTTTCCAATACACTTGCTCTCAACAACTTATTGCTAATGAGAAAATAAATGAAATATATTATAAAGGTATGCGCTAATATTTAGATAGGTACTTAGTTTCAGTAACAAGCTATAAACTTCTGCAATAACAACTGTAGCTAAATTCTAAATGGTTGATATACTAAGCAATGCATGCGTTCTATATATCTTCTCGTTCTATATATATATATATATATATATATATATATATATATATATATATATATATATATATATATGTATGTATGTATTTATATATACATATATTTATGATTGATATGTCGAATGGTAAACGAAAAATACATGGGAATGACATATTCTTTACTTGACATAATGCTATAGGTTGATTGGCGTATGGTTGGTTGGTGAACTTTTCCATATATTTTTAGAGTTTGATTAGTAAAAAAATTAGAAGAATCTACTACGTCATCTACCCTTGTATAAATTTGTTTACTGCAAACAAATAGCAAAAACACTTTTTTTGCTGACTCATATTTTATTTTAATATATAGAAAATATCTCACAGTTGCAAAGTATTAAAAATAAAGAAAAATTTATAAACTTGAATGTTGTAGTTAATCTCCGGAAGGACTGATCTAAATTAGCATATTCTTAACTAATACAAAATTTCAATATCACATACAGGTCTTCCATAAAACATTGTTCAATATATCACTAGGAGATTCTCAACCTTATAATATAAATATGATACTATTACCATAATATCAATTTCATTTTTAGGTATATTTTATTAGAAAGCTCAGCGAGCTTTTTAACAAGAGAGCTGAAGCTCTTATTCAGTGCGCACCGATCATATTATAGAAGCCTCACAAACTAACTAAACGAACAATTTTAATTTGAAGTGCTTACAAAAATTCATCTTTCGACTAATACACGAGATAGAATAATATACTAAGTTAAATAATGTTAGAAATTTTTTAAGAAGTATATTTTTTATGTTATATACATATAACTTACAAATCCAAAGGCAATTGAGAAACGGCTTTGCATCTACCGAGAAATGGAAAAATAGAATCCTTACAGAAAGCGTAGCCTTCGAAGTCTGTTTTCTTTCAAGTGTTACCTTTTATACTGGATTTTGTAACAGCAATTGTATTTCGTTTTCTTATTTTTTTACATGGAGCTGAGTAAGTTCATTTTTGATGTTTTTTTTTTTAAATATTGTTAACGTAAAAATTGCTATTTGATATGTGACAGAGTAAGAAATACTTGTAAGGTTTTACTATTGTAAAGGCATTTAAATTCATCCAAAGCGATTTTGTCAGTAATTTTAATAGCTTTTTTACACTATCTAGATTGTATGTATTCAGCCCTTTTTAACGTCCCACTGCTGGGCACGGGCCTCCCTTCAATACGATTCTTTCGAAAACTTGCTAGGTTCTCTCAGATATGCAGGTTTCCTCACGATGTTTTCCTTGTGTAATGTAAAATAAAATGGATACAAATATACTCTTTAATCTAATAACAATTATTGTGTACATGGGCAATGGACTGCTGAGACGCACGCACTAAGATACCGTGTATCACGTACGTTTAACCTTTCACAGGTCCTTCTTATCTAATTTAAGACTATAGCTTAAGGTGATAAGTAATTAAATTAGTAATCAAAGAAAAATATAATAATAATATTTAGATCATGATTATTAGGTTTAGTTAATTTTAGTTGTTCGTAAGATAAATAAATAAATATATTGGGACATTAACACACAGCACCATTTCGTTCCATGTTAAGCTACGAGGCTTGTGTTATGGATACCAGATAGTTGATACACATATGTAACTTTAAATACATACATATTATAAATATAAACACCCATGATTGGAGTACAAGCACTCATGCTCATCACACAAATGAATGCCCCCAGCGGGACTCGAATCCGCGACCGCTGACACAGCAAGTAGGATCACTACAAACTGAGCCAAACCTGTCGTCAATGGAAATGAACTTCACGCTTATATCAATTATGTGTATTATCAATTATGTGTGTTATTATCCTATTAAACGCCGAGGGTTTTAATATTATGTTTTATTATTGATATTATCCTCGGTCGGTATGTAGGTAAGTTTAAATAAAACAAAATTTGAATATTTTAATTAATTAATAATTAATTTGAATAATAATTTAGTTTGAATAATATTTCAATGGGTAAACATTTAATTATTTTATATTTACATGTGCCTATATTATAGAATAACGACTTATGAAGACGAAGTGCGTCTTTAGGTGGCAAACAGTAGCCTATATGTTATTCCAGGTCACAGTCTATCTGTATATTAAATTTCAAACAACATCCATACAAACAGACAAACTTTCCCATTTATAGTAATACTCAGATGGTCAAAATAAACAAAAAGCACAGAAAATTCTACTCTAAAATACAAAAATCAACACAAGTCTAATATTCTACATTTCAAACATTAATATCGTTATTTCTAAACTTCAGCCGCTAGCTGTACTCATATAGCATATGAATTTCAACGCCCGAGCCGGCAACAATAAATACATATTTCATGAAGTGCTATTGAATAACAATCGTGTACGCCGGCCGCGAACATTGACACATATTAAAATGGACTCAGCCTTTAAGTGTATTGGAATTTTACTTCTGTTATTTTGTCTCCTTTTTGGCTCATGAATGTACCTGAATTTATTTGAATAATAATGTTTATTTCTTAAAATTTTCTATATTTAATTGTAATATGACAATTAAGCTGTTACCTAAATACTGAAAGAGCTTTAAATAAATGAGTGTTTATGATTTTTTATCTAAATCTAATGAATTACTCGCTTTGTTAGAATGTGCCTGAATGTGTCTCAAATGTGTCCAAAAATAAATCTTTCCCTCAGAATTGGTGAAGCCAAAATTTCTTGTCTTCTTCTCAAATAATACATCGCTTCACAACAACACAAAGCTTCATCGACGTCCATCGCGTACAGTCGCCTGGCTTCGAGTGTCAAAAATTGGCTCCAGCTTCGATCGAGTCCGACATACGACAAGTGTGAACAGAAGAGCCGATATTAAATTAAAATACGGATCCGAAACCTGACAAATGGGAACCGGCTCTAACAGTATACACACTGTGTACTAAATTTCATCCAAGTCAATTCAATAAACATATGTATGTACATCCGTTCGTCCCTCTTACATAGTGGTCTGATGACAAAAAAAAAGAGTGCGTGTATGAATGTGTACACGCGCAAGAAGTAAAACTTCTGTAGGTTATCGGCACTCTTTATGAAATTCAATTTATGTTTTAAATAATTAAGATGGTGAGATACTAAAAATAACGCATATTAGGCATATTACAATCATATATTTATAGAATATCATTTAAGGAAAGAATATAATATTATATATCATTTGTCAGACAATAACAACGGTTACCATGGCAACAAACGTACGTACATTTTTTCGTAACGCATTCACCAGCTTACCACCCAAGTCAAGCGTGCGTAAAGAAGTTTTACTTCAAAAATGTTTTAAAAAATGTCAATTTTATTTATTTAAAAATAAGCTTCCTATATATTACAAAATATAACAGAAAAGATACAGAAACTATATCAATGTACCGAAATCCATTGTTCTCGCGGCCGTCCTTCACTTACACCGAAGCGAGCTTTAGCTAATGCTTATTTATGTTCCTGCTACAATGAACTCAATTCGTTTCGTAGTATCCATATGCTTTTGTGCCGATACAATGTGTTGCATTTCGCTTTTCTGATTTAAATAGACTGCCGATGGTTCATATAATGCGATTGGGCTTTAAGTCTCGACCACAGATGTAAAGGCGTCAGAACGTAACAATAATCGTATGAGATTATACTGGATGTACACTGTACAGTGTATATTGTCTGGCAAGAGGTTTTTGATATCAGGCAAATTTGTTTGTTTAAATATATTTTTTGTACATGAATTGAAGTGAAAAGTGTTGAGTGATGATTTGAAGATTTAAAAGTATTTGTAAAAAGGTAATTTTAAGTATATTATGAAGTTAGAATAAATTTAAATAATTGTTTAGTTCTTTGAATGTTTCTAATAAATTTTTCAATAATAATAATAATAACATTTTTACAAAGTTACATAATGTAAATGAATAACGTATAAAGTAGCTCCGATATTTAATTTGAAATATTATAATATATAAACATATTTTTTTAAGTTTCAAGTATAATAAAAAAGTAAAATTTCAATTTTTTTTAGTTGTAAAATAGTACTTATGAAAATTGGAAAATGAATTTTATTTCATTTATCTTAAGATATTCACAAAAATGATCATAATTAAAATTAAAACTTTATATACTCAAGAAACGAAAAATGTTTTAATGTAACTTAAAAACAATTTCGTGTAGTTAATATCTGTTCCTACAATAGAGGTACATACATACACTTAGATACTCGAAATTGCCAATAAGCCGCCAATTACACCGTACAGTACACGGTACAGTGAACACGGAGTTATGTTGCCGAGACGCCTTTCATCGAATGCATCTCCTGGAACAACGACCAATATTATCTACGCCTCTATTAATAGTGAACTGTTTTACTCTAAATCATACCATTTACACGATATAAAGATCATATTTATCATGAAAATTCATAGTTAATAAGATTTGAACCTAAATACCTAAATATTTTTACCTAAATATTCTTATAATGTACCTAATTAATAGTGTACCTAATTAATAGTGTACCTAATTAATAGTGTACTTAATTAATTTATAGTGTACCTAAATATTTTTGCTATTTTTTTTAATTCAATTCAATTCAATTGTCTTGTTAATGGCTTCAAAGCGTGGCAGTTAAGCACAGATAACAAAGTTAATATTTGTCATATCTTACTCTACATAATGTGTAAGCAAATTGTAAATTTGTTTCCATTAGCAAAATCTCGGACCGAAATGTCTTTTTTAGGGTCCCGTACCCTAAGGGTGTCTACGGAATTCTATTATGAAGACTCCCCTGTCCGTCCGTCACAGAGTGCTGTATCTCATGAACTATAATAGGTAGAGAGTTGAAATTTTCACAGAGTATGTATTTCTTTTGCTGCTATAACAACAAATAATTAAAAAAAAATACATTATTTTTAATGTCGATAATCGAAGTTAATATACTATACATATATATATAGATGGTCTTAAAGGCGGATACACCACGACCTTCACCGATCTACTAACCAGATGAAGCATATTTTCTATAAAGTTTCAATAGTAGATTAATACGCCTAAAATAGCTTGCCTATCGAAATCCTGACCAGGCTATTTCGATGAATGTCGTGATCGGTGAACTCCGGCTAAGAGTTAAAGTCATATAATACAAAGTACATTTACGATGGTACGGAACCCTTCTTGTCGAATTCAACTAGCACTTGTTATACAATATTTTTGTTGAACTAAGATCTTATCATTAAGTGATTAATTATAAAGTACATATATTGCGAATTTATTGATTACAACTTAACGTGCTATCGTATTTTAAATATTTTTTATACTCGTTAAAAAATTCTTTAATAACTTATTACGATTATATTTTCAGTTCTAAGCTGTAATAACGTATATCTATATATGTATCTAAAAATCAATTGTTGTCTATAATTTTTATATATATATATATATATATATATATATATATATATATATATATATATATAATTAAATTTGATTTTTATATATGTATATATAAATCAAATATTCGTTAGTCTCACTAAAACTCAAAAACGGCTGGACCGATTTGGATAATTCTTTTTTTGTTTTGTTGGGAGTGTATCAGGGGTGGCTTAAGTATAGTAAAATAGGGGGAAAATCAAAAAGACAGCTAAAAAATCGAAAAGTTCACAACTGTTTATTTTGTACCTATGTTTATTTAATGTATAGTTTATCTATTCCATACTAAGTATTAGAACGTTAAAACTAGGGATGAACTCGAGAGAAGCGAAGGTGAGTCGCTAGTGCATATAAATTAAAACAAACGTATTTTAAAAAATATACTAAGTGTTTTATGTAATATTTACTTATAAATAAGTGTTTCCATTAAAAAGTTGCGAGTTATAAATATATATTATATACATAGGTATACGTTCCAAGAATCGCAATACGGTGTAAAAGCCGCATCCATTAGTCGGAGAAGACACAATTTGCAGGCGGCCGGCACGCCTCAGGTGCCACCAATAGTCTAATTAAACGGGAAAGAACTCCAATTTCCTTTAAGTGAATTAAAATTGCTTTTCATTGCTTCCTGTGTAACTAGGATTTACGTTTTGGATGTAAAACCGCTTTAATTGTTTTCCTTGGCTACCGACTCATTTATGTTTCTTTTGCGGAGGTGTTTGGTTTAATTTGCTCTCCGGGACTTGTCATTTGTCTAAGCTTATTCTTTATACTGTTACATTAATTTATATTTCATTTTGTGCTATTAACTTTTACATAATAACTTTTTAGTTATTGTATAAAAATATTTATGAATTGCCTGCCTTATCGCAACTTTTTCAACTTATGTATCCCTATAAACCCTTTCAATCCAGATAAAGGCATTTCGTTATAGATTCTTTATATTTAAGTTAAAAATTTTAATTTTATTTATTTAAGCGCATATTAATTTATTTTGATTGGCATTATAATATATAGCAAAGTATACTAAATTAAAATAATGTACAATAAACATACATTGATTCAATAATCAGCCTCAAACGTCGATCTACTAAAGCTAGTGGGTGGAACACTGAAACACCCACGTAACAATAAAGAGTAACATAATTCACGCCCCCATTTTAACATCTACGCTAAGCGTCCATTTCGAACGTAAGAAGCGTAAAATAATAACCTACAAAAGCAATCCCTATTGTAAATAAACAAACCCACATAAGACGTACTTGAGAATATTAAATCCAGATTCTGAATAAAGTAAACCCATAAAGCCGAAAACAGTGCATTAATTCAAGAATTCATAATTTTCCCTCTGTTATAACAGATATAATTATTACGTTGAACATTTCAACGTTAAAATGTTGTGAAAACAACTGCGGTTCAGTGGTTTTAGCATAAATACTGTAGGCATAGTCACTTTGCCCCCACATTTATTGAGGTAGCCTTCAAAAATCAGTAAAGGTTATCCAACAACTCGTGAAGCCTTTTATAATAACAGTCTATTTTGATAACGGTCGATCCTAGTTTTTTGCATACTTAAGATGGAAAATAAAACTTGTTTTCAACTATTGTTTGCGATTTCTTTCTTGGATTCAGTTTATTTTTAGTCCCTATTTGAGAGTATTCGATATTTATCTGGTCTCGATAGTTTTTGAACTGCTCTAGATTTTAACTCAAATTGTCTCGTGCTAAATTTTATTATCTTATAAAGTTATACTTCCTGTAGTCTTGTCTGTGTGTACATTTGTGTTTTGTGCTTAGTTATAAAAAACAGAGTACTATGCTCTAAATAAAACTGTACTATCAGTTGATAAAATAAAAACATTCACAAAACTTCTAAATCAAAGTATTATATTTAATTGGAGATCATGTACTAAATGCTAAAAACTAATTTTATTTAGATATTACTCGTATTATGATATTTGGCCCACTGCTTCAAAAGAAAAGACAATACCCTAGGGCTTCAGTTAGACTAAAATAGATTGTGAGTTGTATTGAAAAATATAATTATATATATTTTTAGTTGGAGCTTTTATAAATATCTTCTCAACCAATTCTGTCTTCCACTATAAGGACAAGGCGTAGGCGATTTCCAATGCTAGCTGTTTCTTGTCCCGTTTACATAAATTTTCATATAATACTAGCATTTGCTATTAAAATATATACAAATCTTAGTTATTAAATTATTTATTACATAGTTGCTTTCGCGATTCCACTTGAAATCTTTTTTTTTATATGTGCCTTAGGTGGGGCATGTACTTCTTGCAAAGATTGCATACGTTTGCTGGGTCATCATATAATGTAGGCTGTCATAGATAAATAAAAGATGTTCTTTCTTATCCAAGGTTCCTTTAATAATCTCGTTACATCTATACTAATTACTAACATTATAAAGCTGAAGAGTTTGTTTGTTTGTTTGGTTGAACGCGCTAATCTCAGGAACTACTAATCTGATTTGAAAAATTCTTTTTGCATTGGATAGCCCGTTAATTGAGGAAGGCTATAGGCTATATATCATCCCGGAAAAATGTGCGATCCCCGTGGGATAATTTGTTTTTATCTAGGGACGAACCCGAAGCGAAGCGAGGGTGAGTCGCTAGTTACATACATATATAACTAGCAGTCCCGCTACGCGTTGCTGTGACCCACATATGAAAATCGTTAATTTTACAATGAAAAAAAGAAATAATAATTATTAAAAACTATCCTATCTCTTAAGTTGGAACACATCACACATTTTGAATAAAATTACGTTAAGATCGGATAAGTGGTTTTGGAGTTCAGCGCGGATCAACATCGTGACACGGGTATTTTATATATTAAAATATTGTTTAGAGGAGGCATACCTTCAAAATCTGTTAAAAAAATAATTTAAAATTTTATTTACTACTGACTTGATTCTTCAAGAAACTTGGACTAAATATTATTTCATTTTCTTATTCTTCTTGTATGCTATTATTTTCTTTTTGTATTATTTTGTTTTTGTGAGATATCTAACACCTTAGTCTCTCCCGTGACCATGATTGCTGTAAAGCATTCAAAACTTCGGGAAGCAAAAATCTAAATAAATCCGCGAAAAAATCCGAAAAGATAGTTTTATTTAAATGTCAAATATTCGCGTAAATCTACGAAAGTATTACGAAAGAAAGTATTCTTTTTGTATTATTTTATCGTCATTTTTACAACAGAGCATCGGATACAAAGTTTTGTTAAACCAAACACACTTGTACAAAGTAAATTAATTGTTTGCATTCAGTCTGGAAATTTATCTCAAGATTTACAAAACAAACAGCTTTGTAATTACAATATTATGAAGTAGTTTTGTCCTAAATAATCTGGCAAGGTAACTTTACATGATTTTGTTTACTTTTGCAGTGAAAAGCTAGAGTACTTTGTATCTATATCTTCTTTGTATGTATTGTATTCAGTCCTTTTTACCGTCCTACTGGGCACGGGCCTCCCTTCAATACGAGGGGGATCAGACCATAGTCCACCACGCTGGACAAGTACGGGTTGGCGGACGTTGGTTATCTTCTATACATATAATAAAATTGTAACCGGGTCGAATCTGTGCAACATTTTTTGTAAAATCTTATTGAAATAGTCATTACGAGTATTATCAAGAGGCCAAATCTATAGTTTTCAGAATTTTTGTCTGTCTGTCTGTCTTTCTATCTGGGAACGCACGCAGAAAACCACTTGATGAATTTTATGTATGGTGAGAGCTGGTTGTCCGGGTCAACATTTAAAATACTTTTTACTCTGGGAAAATATCTCATCTCCCATCAAATCTGTATCTATAATCTGTATATTATATAAAACAAAGTCGGGTTAGTTACACCATTTATAACTCAAGAACGGCTGGACCGATTTTTATAATCTTTGATTTGTTGGATTTGTCTCGACCTAGAATAGAAGTATAACTATTAAAACATCGGAAAACGAAAAATACGTTAAAAATTTACATAATTAATTCTGGCTAATAACTACATATTTATATCTACTCGTATTTAAAACGTACCCAGGGACGCACTTGAGCGAAGAGAGGGTAAGTCGCTAGTATTATAGCTCAAAGTAATTTCATTTGAAATTTCTTTTTTTTATCCAGGCATTTGGTATGTACTACTCACAATTGTATCTATAAGTATTATATTTACAATATTGTTATAAAGAGGAAAGATTTGTATTTTTGTATGTTTGTAACGAATAAACTCAAAAATTACTGGACCAATTTAAATGAAATTTGGTAAGAAGATAGTTTGAGAGCCTGGAAAGGACATATGAAAGATAGTTTTTATGGCGGAAATCATCCCTTAAGGGGATGAAAGTGGGAATAAAAGTTAGTATGGGGAATCAACTTACGGACGAAGCGAGGGTGAGTCGCTAGTAAGCCACTAAATGCCTATAGTAGCGTATCATATTGCACTAGAAAATTTTTTTGCTTTATTTTTATGAATGATATTTTATGAATAAATGTATACATATATTAGAAGGTGAAGAGAAAATTTTGAAAGAATTTTCAAGTTTATTGCCCATTTGGAGAAATATGAGCTTTGGCATAGTTCAAGTTTATATGACAGAGGACTGCAGGAAACTAAAATTTATTAACTTACTTCTGCCCTCAGTTCCGCTCGCGTCTTAATTCATGTATAATTACTAATATATAAAAAAATAAACAGATAGATACAAAAAATATATTAAAATAAACAAAAACCTTAGCTATTTTAAAAACATATAATACTATTATATATCTATGTAATTCTCACAAAAAAATCGAATTCATAAGCTTAACATGATTTTACTTATTAAAAAAGACACGAGAAACAAATTAAAATGCAAATTTGCGAGTAAATGACTGTTCTATGCACACAGTTTTAATAAAGGCCTATGAGTGATCACTGTGACGTTTATCCGTACATCAAAGAGATGCAGTCGGGCTCAGATGTCAATTAACTTCCATCAGTACTGCATCATCGCACCTTGATAGGGAACTTATGGCTGTTAGGTATTAGGAAAGAAACGTTTTAAACGATTCTACTCGTAGCTTTATTTATACTTGATACTAGTTAATGTCAGTGGGTTTGCCTGTGTTATTCTGTATATTAAAATTAAATTTAGGTGTACTGTTAATTCGATAATTAACTATACAGCAATAAAATCGGTAAATTAATTTAGAGATAATATAAAAATAAAAAATGTATAAGCTGCCGATTTAGCTTTACTTATAACGTTGTGGCGTAAAAAATGCGGTGGAAACTGCGTGAAGGGCTGGTTCTAAGAGTAAAATTAAGTGGACTGTATATAAGAAAGAAAAGGGTGCGGACAGCGGGAATAAAAAGCACGCCTACCTTGCTGGAGCTCTGCGTCAGGTCTCGGCTGCAGCGCCAAGGATGATAACGGCAGCGGTTAGATGGCGATGGCGGTGACGATACTCATGAGGGCACACATCACAAGCACTCGAATGTTCCATGCAATTATAGCAGGCGCGCGCGGGTTTACTTCTTGCGACTCAAACGGTGAATGCTAATTAACTGCGTATAATGACTCTTTAAATTGTAGGCGTGCATATAAAAAGGAAGCGGGTAGGAATAAAAATTATGTTAGTTTGCTATTGGCGGAAACAAACGTTCTAAATATCTTCGCAGCATGTAACTCTTCTGCAAGACTTAATAATAATTCAGTATATTTTTTCCTTTTTAATTTAATTCCCTTTTAACGTCCCAATATTTGGAATGAGCTTTAAGGAAGCTTTTGGGCCGTAGTTAGCGAAATGTCTTTAGAAAGCAAGAAAGGTTTCTTCGTGCTATTTTCCTTTATCAATAAGACTATTAAAATGAGATGCGAAAACAAAAATCTTGGAGATGCAAGATCCGATTTTGAAACCGCTTCGCTGTCTTTATAAAGCGAGCATGCTTCCATTGGACTGCCTTTACTGTATATACCTGATTAAATTCAGGAAAAAAACGAGGTTTGTAGCAAAAAGGAGCAAAATTATAAAAATAAACTGTCTTTTCAACATTTCAAAGTAAAAATGGCGCAAATATAAAAAATATATCATTTAATAATTATTATTCAATATAAATGGCTTAACTAAAACAAAATTTTATCCATTAAGTGACGCCACAATGAAGCTTTCGTTTTAAAAATTATAACCTCTAAATAATAATTGATGGTCAATCGACAGATAGAGTCGGATTGAAATTATTTGAATCCATTATACAAATTAAACGGTATGTCCCAAACCGACTCTATCAACCTTAATGAATGCGTTCGCGGTTTAGTTTATTGAAGTTGTGGTTACTTTTGGACAATTTTTAAAATTTACAACTTAAATTTTCATTCTGCTATTCAGAAAATTATTAAATTGTCGACAGTTATCTATATTTTATAAATAAATAAAAAAATGTTTTACTATAGGACAATTTGACTTGGATAGCAATGAAATATTAATAATGGTGTAGAACGTTCAGAAAGCTTTGATGTTTTTCTCTGTCATACCATACATCATAGACGACACGTTTGGCTCCGTTTGTAGTGACCCTACTTGCTGTGCCAGCGGTCGTGGGTTCGAGTCCCGCTGGGGGCATTCATTTGTATTATGAACAGGAATGTTTGTACTCCAGTCATGGGTGTTTATATATATAATATGTATGTATCAACTATCTGGTTTCTATAACACAGGCCTCGTAGCTTACCATGGTACTAGATGGTGTTATGTGTTAATGCCCCATATTTTTTTAATATTTATTTATCATCTTCTCGTATATAAATTGAAAATAATATTAATATTCCTAATTGTAACTCCAAAAAATGAATTCTGCATCTATAAATGCTATCTATAATAGCTAATTTCCTATTCTTGATATATAACTGAGATTGCTACTAACATAGTAATTAAGCAATTGTCATTCAATTACACTTAATCTTCTAGTTTAATTAATCATAACTTCGAATAGTTATGTCGCTACTTATTGATCTAACTTGCACGTGGTGGCAGTAAATAGGCAGTAACATCCGAGATTATTGGTTAGATATCCTATACCTTTCATAAGCAATTTACTTCATTAATTGAAAAATAAGAAAGTAAAAATAAACAATAAATAAATATGTTGGGACATTAACACACAGCACCATCTAGTTCCATGGTAAGCTACGAGGCTTGTGTTATGGATACCAGATAGTTGGAACACTACATAATATATAAAAATTTAAATACATACATATTATAAATATAAACACCCATGAAAGGAGTACGAACATTTGTGCTTACACAAATGAATACCTCCAGCGAGACTTGAGCCCATGACTGCTGGTACAGCAAGTAGGGTCAGTCACTACAAATTGAGCCAAAAAGTAAAACAGCTTCGTAAATCTTTCATTTGTTAAATCCCAATCCATTTTCAAGTTAAAGTTAAAATAGTTTGTACTATATATAATAACTAGCAACTCACCCGCGCTTCGCTTCGGGTACGTTCCTAGACAAAAATAAATCTACCCCACCGTACATTTTTCCAGGATAATATATAGCCTATAGCCTTCCTCAATAAAGGGACTATCTAATGCAAAAAGAATTTTTCAATTGAATTTGTAGTTTCTGAGATTAGCGCGTTCAAACAAACAAACAAATAAACTCTGCCCCTTTATAATATTAGTATCGATCAAAAGAAAAACAACTACAAAAAATCAATAAAACAATCCGCTTAAAACTTTAGTATAACATATGTATTTTCAAAAATTCAACGCGCCTTAATTTACCAAAATATCTCCGATGGACGGTATCGGATTCAAATTATTTGGATTCATTATTGAAATTAAACGGGGAAGTGTTGAAAAATTAAATTTGAGCAGAGCCTATCAGGGCTCACGCCGTGTAATTGGCTTATCCTTTGCGTAATGGAAGCTTTTCTGAATCCCGGTGCCACAGTCAATCACGGATTTAAAGTAGTTGAGTCGTACTGTTTCAATGTGACTGTAATTTTTTTTTCATAAGGGAAATACAGTATCTAATTATATATTTTATTTTATAATAATACTTTCTAAGATTTACGCGAATGTTTGACACTTTAAATAAAATAATTCTTTCGGATTTTTTCGCGGATTTATTTTGATTTTTGGTTCTCGACGTTTCGAATGCTTTACAGCAATCATGGTCACGGGAGAGACTAAGGTTTAAGTTGTCTCAAAAGCATTATATAATTGTTACAATCAATAATAACAGATAATAAGAAAAACCAAAATTAAATAAATAATATTCCATATACTATTATAAATCTTATTAAAATTATAAAAATGTTTAATATTAAAAATTACAATTAACAAAAAAATATTGTAAGATACTTTGATGCCATTTTTGAATTTTTTGAATTCATTTTCTTAATTTGTGGGTAGGCTGTCTGTAACAATTATATAATGCTTTTGAGACATCTTTAACCTTAGTCTCTGTGACCATGATTGCTGTAAAGCATTCGAAACGTCGGGAACCAAAAATCAAAATAAATCCGCGAAAAAATCCGAAAAGATAGTTTTATTTAAAATATTTTATTTTATTTAAAATATATTTTGTTCCGATTTGACTCCACATGGTCAAACACCATTTCTCTTCTTACTTTAGGTTGGTTGATAGAGAATATCTCAGGCATTTAATCTATCAATTGCATAACTTAGAGTATTTTAGTTTAAAAAATGTATTATTACAATATAACATAATTAATTTTGATTTTAAAATTAACTCAAAATAATACAACAACATCATTCCATAGCTGTATACTAGATCGATAGAACTTGGGACCTCCATTGACCTGCGAGATAATATAAAAGTTGAATGATACTACGCCCGTCCTATCGGAAAATAGGAGTGGATCTTTAGTTCTTCGAGTCCCCAGTAACAATGTTGCGTACTGTTGCCAACAAAAGTGTTAGTTTTCTTTTGTAATGCCGCTTTGTTTTTCTTCATTCCTTACATAATATAGTGTGAACATACAATGCTGGTGTCGCTGAAGTTAGGTCAGTGTTAGAAAGAGATATAAATAGTTGTTTTCATTAGAGCTTATTTAGCTTTAAGCTTTCTCATGTTAGAATTGGAGCTTAAAAAATCTATTGTAATAATTTAAAACGGAAAAATTTGTTTTGTTTTTGTTTGTTTGTTTGTATAGAATAGGTTCCAAAACTATTAAACCAATGTAGATGAAATTTGGTAAGAAGATAGTTTGAGACCCTAGAAAGGACACAGGATACTTTTTATCCCGGAAATCATCCCTTAAGGAGGTGAAAATCGAGGTGAAAATTTGTATGGGGAAGCAACCTAGACTACCTAGATCTCTAGTAAACTATAAAGTATAATATGCTGAATTTTATATCATTATACATAGTAAAGTAAATCGTTTTTGTGTAATCTAATACTTTTCATCGAGAATAATAGTTTTAGTTGTCTATAAAACATCAAAATAATTTATAGTTAAACAATATTTATTTGAAATATTTGTTGAAATTGTGAGAGCACGTGTACCGCTAAGGGTCCACGAAACTCGAACGAAGTAAATCGTAACTCGGTTGAATCCCCACAAGTATTCAATCGTCGAAACTGAGTGTTGTGCCTAAAGATGTCACGTAAAACTACTGTACTACACTTCAAATCATAAATTTGTTACGTTAATACAATTTTATTATATAAAATGAGTTTACTAACAAACATGTTTACAATAAAATCTTTTAAAAGTTTTATTAATAAAATAATAATACATACCTCTACCCTACACCGTTTGTGGAGAGAAAATAATAATAATAATAATATGTTGAGATATTAACACACAGCACCATCTAGTTCCATGGTAAGCTACGAGGCTTGTGTTATAGACACCAGAAAGTTGATACACTACACAACTTTAAATACATGCATATTAAAAATATAAACACCCATGACTGGAGTACAAACATTCGTGCTCATACACAAATGAACTGGGGGCACCCAGCGGGACTCGAATCCGCCACCGCTGGCACAGAAAGTAGGGTAAACAAACTGATGCAAACTTTTCGTCCATAATTTTATCTGTACCTACATATATATTAGTAACATCTATTTAGTACTTTGTGTTTTCATTCTATCTGTCAAGTTTTACCGATGTTAATATAGATTTGTGCCCAAGGAGGGGCAGCACATTACCTAACTTATCATTTTTAAATCAAACATTAACTGAATAACTTCATTCATTCACTTACGTTAATAATTTTGCATTATTTGTAAGTAAAATTTTTATTGGTTATTAAAATAACGGTAAAAATCTGACATTTCATTATGAAAAATTACTAACATTAACCCTCCATTAAAAATCTTATCACGACATTAATTAAATCTAACATAATACGGTCAAAATAAGCACTCATTCGATTAACGAAATCATTCGAACATACATTTGAATGTATGTATGTGTTTGTGTATTCATATACATACGTAATTAAATATTTATGTGTATTTATACCAATTTGAAGCAAATGCAAATATTACTACATAAACCTATTAGAATGGTTTTAAAATTATTATACCTCGACATCAATATTAATTTAAAAGAAGTTATTCCACAGAAGTAAAGTTTTTTCTTGAAATTTATATGGGGTTATCCTAGAGTTATAAACTGAAAAATGTAAATAGGATCATATTCGGCCAGGATATCCCATAACATACAAAAACTGAATAAAGTACTCCCTCCTGTAATAAAATTATTTATTAGTACTAAAATATGCTGCAAATTGTTCAGAAATATCTACGTATATAAACAAAAGGCAAAAACAAAACAGTTCTAAACTTTTTCTCCTCTATTTTAAAACCATATTTCTTTTTTTTTGTTTAGTAGCTATGGACGAGCTTTAGTGTCGTCAATAAAAAAAACCAGAACAGCTTTTTTATAGAGATAGGTAAGTTCTATTTATATATGTTTTCCTCAAATTTTCAATATTATGGTCTATAAAGTAGAATTTCGGCTACTAGTTACATCAATTAGATTATTACTTAAACAAATATCCTTGTTAATACATCTATACATATAATAAAATTCTAACCGAGTCGAATCTGTACATTAAATATTTTTTGGAAAATCTTATTGAAATAGACATTATTATCGAAACAAAGGCCGAATCTATAGTTTTTAGAATTTTTGTCTGTCTGTCTGTCTGGCTGTTACCGCATCACGGAAAAAGCACTGGAGGGATTTTAATGAAATTTGGTATGACAATAGCTGGTTATTCGGGTCAACATATACGAGTAGGATACTTTTTATCGTGAGAAAATATCTCATCTCTGAGAAATCTATACTAAATGTTAAAACGTAAATAGAGACGAACCCGAGCGGAGCAAGAGTGAGTCGCTAGTATACCTACTATAATAAATAAATATACATTGAAAGAAATCTATGTAATAAAACTAATATTACAAATAATATTAACTAATGTATTAGTAAAATAATATTTATAAGTACAGTTTTATACAGAAATCGTTGTTTCAATGTCGAAGTAAATCTTTATTGTTGCTCGTTCTCTCCCTCCTAGGATTATGTGTTTTATTTCGAATCTCTTACCGATGTCCTCGTGTAATTGTGGATTAGGTGCCGTGTTCTCATTCGTCCTGTACTTAGGTTGGATTTTTACAACTACGTTTTTATATCTCCATACTAATTGTTTAATATTATTTTATTTCTTATCCTTAGTAAGATTATCCCAAAATATAATAAAATTTTTTGGGAAATATTATTGAAATAGTCGTTATTATCGACACACAGGCCGAATCTGTAGTTATTAGAATTTTTGTCTGTCTATCCGTCGGGAAACGCGAAAACCACTGGACAGATTTTGATGAAATTTAGTATGATGATAGCTGGTTATCCGTGTTAACGTATAGGATACTTTTTACTGCGCGAAAATATCTTATCGCTGAGAAATATACCTATACTAACCGGGACGAATCCGAACGGAGCGAGAGTGAGTCACTAGTTAATATTATAAATTAATATATAATAAGTTATAAATAGTTTGGATGGATGGATGGATGTTTGTTACTCTATCACGCCAGAACGGCTGAACGGATCTGGATGGGCACAGAGATTGATTATAGTCTGGAATAGCATATGCTTACTTTTTATCCCGGAAAAATGGGCGGTACCCGTGGGATAGATTTGTTTTTGTTTTTCACTCGAGCAAAGCGAGGGTGAGTTGCTAGTATACTATATAACTTTTGTTGATGTAAACACAATAACTTTAAAATAACGAATTTCATAGTGTTATTTTATTTCATCTCCCTTAATCAACGTTTTTTTTTTAAATCTATGCTTCATTGTCATTATCATTATATTCAGCCTGCTTTCGTCCCCTGCTGGACATAGGCCTCTCCTGTGGCACGCCACTAAGCTCGAATTTCAGCTCTACGCATCCAACCGCTGCCAGCCAGTTTACGTATATCATACTAATATTATAGAGCTGAAGAGTTTGTTTGTTTGTTTGGTTGAATGCGCTAATCTCAGGAACTACTAATCCGATTTGAAAAAAAATTTTGCATTAGATAACCCGTTAACTGAGGAAAGCTATAGGCTATATATCATCCCGGAAAAATGTACGGTTCCCGTGGGATAGATTTGTTTTTGTCTCAGGACGAACCCGAAGTAAAGCGAGGGTGAGTCGCTAGTAGCAATATACGTAAATCTATACTTAGCGCTTACTTAATGATATTTAAGGAACTATGCAAATATTTGTGCTTTTAGAACTACTGATTTAGATTATATGTTGCCTGTGACAATTTTATGAAGTAGACAAGCGGCGAGATGGAAATGCAAAAACTGAAGAGAATCCTATAATATATGTATCATTTTTTTATTTCTACTTTAAAAATTGCACACTTCTGTTAATAATTTCATCTCATGAGTGAATCTTTTTAAAGGGTGAATTTACGAAAATTCCTTTGTTTTCAATTCTGTTATACAAGAACCTGTGTTCATACTTTTAGACCCAATGATTCAGACTTTTCAGGTGAGGAATTCTAAACTTAATATATCAAGTAACTTAACAAAACGACTATTATCTATTCTTATTGATATTAAAAAAAAATAATGCGATTAAACAAAACAAAATAACTTTGTCAATAATTCTTTTTTCGTTAACACGAGTATGAGCTTTATAAAGTTTGTTTCATTGATATACAATTGAGATTTAGTTTATAAATGCCAACAAAGCTTAACATAGCTTTTATTTCGTATACCATAAGAGTATAATAGTCTATATAACTTCAAAATTTATAATTTATCAGTTCAAATTTAACTCAAACCAGATGTTTTATAGCGCAGACGCGTTAGTTAATAATTCCCTTTATAGTCTGTTAACTTGGTTACTGGCTTAGCGACCTCCTCAGTCAAGGTGGTATCTTTTAAATATTTTAAATCTTACCTCTATAGAAATAAGGACTAAAATAAAGATATAGCACAAGTAGGTACCCTTCATTTAAGCTCTCTAAATATTTGTACATATGTTCGCATCCAATGGAGTTACTAAACATTCCGCTATGTGAATCGTTGGTGTTATTGCTTTGCTTTATTGAATTACATTTCAATTTTGTACAGTATTTATGTTTATGTTTCAATATTTGAATTGAAAATGATATGGAATTTACATGCTATTTATAGCATTTATTAAATTGTTCGCAATATTATTCTGTAACTATCATATTTCAATTGATTTTAGTTAAATTATAGTTTTTTATTTTATTATCTGTACTAGAGGCCCACCCTCGCTTCGCTCGAGTTCACCTCTAGACAAACAAAAACAAATCTATCTCACGGGAACCGTACATTTTTCCGGGACAAAAAGTAGCCTATTCGTTATTCTGATGTATGAAATATATTATTGTAAAGTTTCATTAAAATCCATTCAATAGATTTTGTGTACCAAGCTGTATAAGTTGCTATAGTTTTTTAACCATCCCATGGGAACTTTAATTTTCCGAGATGAAAAGTATCTAAGATGTTGACCGAGGATATAAGGTACCACTATGAAAAATTTCATTTGAATCGGTTTAATAGTTTCGGAGTTTAGCCCGTACAAACAGACAAACAGACAGAGAAACAAAAAAAATGAAAAAAATCTGGATTTGTTCTATTTCTCTTCTTAGATCCCCCTGACTCAATTTTTTGCATTTTTTTTCTATGTACAGACGTTTGACCTCTACAGTTTTATTATATGTATAGATTAGAGTTCTGAAAAATACAAACTTTACAATATTTAAGTCCATTACATAATATTATGTACATAATATATATGTATGTGGGGTTTCCCATTAGTCAAAATATGTATTTTTGAATGAATTATTTAATGTAGACAATATATTATTTTCGTTAAAAATGGGACAGTTCAAGGTTTGACTGAAATAACCAATATTGCATTACTGTGCCATCATACGAGGTAAAATCATTATAAATAAATAAATAAATATATAAATAAATATTGGGACATTAACACACAACACCATCTAGTTCCATGGTAAGCTACGAGGCCTGTGTTATAGATACCAGATAGTTGATACACTACATATATATAACTTTAAATACATACATATAAATATTGCACTAGTGGAATGAGGCAGTCGTCAAAGAAACGTATTGATAAAGAAACACCATTGGCATATCACTTTTAACAGTCTAAACTCTAGATATAGAGAGACAAAAGCAGAATAATCTATACATAAAATAAAATGATTGGTATTTTGGTACCATCTCTTACTTTTTTCAAAACTTGTACAATTTCGTAGGTCGACAACATCTGTAAGAACTACGACAAATGTGATGTCATACATCTAACACGAGTAACAGTGAACGTCTCTCTTGTGATCATGTTAGCTGTAAATAATATATGCATAAATAATATGTATGCATATTTTTGTTCATTTTTACAGATTTCGGTTTTTTAACTGTTCTAGCGTACCTCTCTATAGAGAAAAACGGGCTTAAATTTTAATATTTTTAGCTTAATTTCACGACAGTAGTTAGGTCTAGTGATACAACTTTCCCCATTTTATAAGTTGCTACATAAATCGAAAACAATCCAATCCTTTAAATATTACATAATATGTTAATATAACACAAAATTTGTTAAAGATTGAATGAAAGGATAAAAATATCAACTATCATATACCTACATAATGTATTTACATAATCACAACAAAACCAAATGACATATTGTATTCAGGGTAACATATTAAAGTAATATATTTTTCAGAATTTGATATGTATCGGTTATAAGAGAAATTGATTAATTCCGGGGTCGGGTCTTCCGGATCCCTCAAGACGTCCGTCAAAGTCGATAAAGTTGTATCCTTACATGAATGAATTTTACTCTGTTGTGTTACTAATATTCTTACTCATCGACTTATCTAAGCTAATGTTGTAAAATTGAGAAATATGTCTGTTTGTTTATTGTTTTTTTTATATATTTAATTACCTATTTATATTTAACATTATGCTAAAACCGCTGCTGCTTTAAAGAGAGAAAAAATTATACAAATAAATACGCGAGTGGAACCGCAGCCAAAGGTTAGTTTCTTCAAAAAAATATAATGTTCTTTTATAATTTTTTTTAATAACAAAGTTTAACTAGTTTACTAATCGTATAGCTTGTCTGATTGTGAGCAAAATCATTTCTTCGTCTTACGGTGAAGTAAAACATGGTGAGAAAAGTGCACGTCTGAGAGAATTTAGTAAGTTTTCGAAAGACATGTGAATTTGCACCCTGGCTTGGCCAGCGTGGTGGACTATGGCTTGATTTTCCTTGCAGTAAAGGGAGGCCTGTGCCCAGCGGTGGGACGTTAAAAACAATAAATAAATAAAAGCTTGTAATAAGAAACGCCAAAGCTTAGAAGAAAAGGAATTAGAGAAGATGAATTTCAATAGAATATTTACACGAAAAATTAGAAGTTTAGAAGTCACATTTGCTTGTTGTTCAGCTTCACATCTAAACCCAACTAGTTGATCTACAAAATAACACTTTAATACAGATACTATGTGTAAACGTATATTAAATCCTTATTCCATGAAGATCCCAAATTAATCAAAACAAATGCACTTACGCTTCATGTGTCACAAACCTAATATGGAAACTTTTTGATATACCAACCCATAAATGCACTGAGATAGATTATTGTGCCTTTCATTCAAGGAACGTATGACTGGTCAAAGAGTCCCTTTGATATCCCACGCTTTGTCGTCCACATTTATTACTGGACTACACTTATGTTTTACTCATTAATTATATCCTGTTCAACTTACTGAAAATAAATACATTTCAAAAGGATTTTATTAAAGCTCCCCCCGTGCTTGAGCGTTATATCTACTCTCGCATCATAATGGCATAACTCGAAGTGCTATAAGCATATTTTTGACGAGTGCATGATTTAATTAGCTTTTATTTGCCTATTATTGCAAAGCGCATACAAGAAACTATACATACTGACAGTCAGACGGACAAAAAAAGTGTGAGTGTATTTCTGTACGCACGTAAGAAGTTATATTTATTTGGTGTAACAGAACAAAAATAACTAAAGATTTCATCTTACATGTCACAACTCTCTGTTTGTAAAAGATATGATAAATTAATAAAAATAATTATAAAATAAAGCATATTACAATCATATATTTATAAAATATCATTTAAGGAAAGAATATAATATTTTATATCATTTATCAGACAATAACAACGGTTACCATGGCAACAAACCGTTATCAGATAAGATATAGATATTCATCATGTCGCTTATTGGCTGTCGGTGTGCGCGCGCATCGCAATTATTTTACTCTCATAATTTTTTCCAAACGTTCCAAAAGAAGTATAACTTCCAAAATGTCATTTAGAAACTAAACTTAAATTAACAGTTCTCAAAATTTCTTATCTGTGTGTTTGCGTACACATAGAGATTTAATATAACATTTCTATGAATAAATAGTTTAAAATAGAGAGTTATATAAGTTAATAATAATTATAGTACTCAAAAATTAAAAAACATACTCTTGCCTAACCTTAAAACCATAAACTCGTTAAAAGAGGTTCCAATTTAATATACAAAGCAGACAAAACCGTATACAGACACTAGTCATATTGTAGTACAAAATCAAAGGAGTTCAGTTATTAGATCTCAGAAGCTGTTATAAACAACTTTGTACAAAGTGAGTTACGGAAATGAATCTTGTATTGCTGATCCGTAAGCACTCGATTTCACCTATCAGTTGCACGGTTATTTGCGGTTTTTTTACGTAAGGAAGATTACCTCCCTTGAGTATCGCAAGTCCTTTGTAAATGTGTAAATAAAGGTTGGATGGCAATCCCTAGCAGGTGTCCTCGAAAACCATTTTCGGAAAAGGTTCTTGTTGATGAAGTTTTGACTTATATGGATTCACTAGTGTTAATGTATATATGTATACTAGCGACTCACCCTCGCTCTGCTCGGGTTCGTCCCTACTTACGTTTTAACGTTTAGTATAGATTTCTCAGAGTTGAAATATTTTCCCGCAGTAAAAACTATCCTATACGTTGACCCGGATAACCAGCTATCATTATACTAATTTTTATCAAAATCCCTCCAGTGGTTTCTCGGTGATGTGGTCACAGACAGACAGATAGACAGTTAGTTCTGTGCACATCTAAGGCACGATAACTTTTTAATCATACCCATATGTCTCATTCATAGTATAAAGCAAAGTCGCTGTTTTTTTTTCTATCTGTTTCCCCGCGATCTTCTTCTAAAACCCGCTACAGATTTTTCACTATTATTTAAATAATTTCTTCAGGAAGGTTTATATGTACAATATTAACGACTCACCCTCGGTTCACGCGGGTTCTTCCCTAGGTGATTTCTTAAATTGACATATTTTTTTTTATTTATAAACCGATTGAAGTAAGAAATACTAAATGTTAAGTGAAGCTTGCCACAATACATTAGAGAAAACCGGACGCAAATCGATTAAGCCGTTTCTCAGATAAACGCGCACAAACGCACAGACAGACAATTTTAGGTTCTAATAAAAACCCCCAAAATCATTTTTTTTTCAAATATCTTTTATGTACAGACAGCGATCAGTTACAATTTTATCATATGTATAGATATGCATATTATAGTGGAGAACAGTCAAGAAATATAATATATAGGCTATCGATTCCATACTAGTCATTAAGACATACCTGGGGACGAACCCGAGCAAAGCGAGAGCGAATCACTAGTTTATAATATATGCTAAAACTTAAGACAATGTCGTTTTCGTATTACGATATATGTAGATATGTAGATGTACAGTACAGTAGTAGTAAAATCATCTTAAGTTTATGAGTATTTCATTCGAACGACAAGTTTCTACATACATTTTCAGTACCCTACCTTCTACGAAGTTAATCGTCATATTGGAAATAATAACTCTATCAGAGGATGCAATATTCAGCGTAAACCGTCGCTTCCTGTTTGCGGAGAGAGGAAATTCAATTACGAGACGATAAAAGTGGACGCTACGTGCCTCCGGATTCGCGATTTCATACTGCTATTAAGTTTATTTCAAAATACTATCTTCTACTGTCTAAGGTTTTTAAAGTATTTCGAATGACGTCGATAGATGTGCAATTATTTGGTTTTAAATTTCCGACTTTTATGTTGGATATAAATTTTTTAGAGTTAATATATTTTTTATAGTAGATAAGAAATGCTTAAATACTCATGCCATTATTGTTAAAGTTTTATCATCTTAGGTTTGAGCTTTGATGAGTTAGTCATTACATGTACATATATATATATATATATATATATATATATATATATATATATATATATATGTGTAAATAAATATATATTACTACAGCACCATTCTTTGTAGATAATATATCTTTTGAGACACAAAGAACTTAATATCATACCACTTACTCAATTCACAAGCACCAATATTAGAGCTATACATGTAAGTTACTGCTCAAGTTGTCTCAAGGAAATTATAAAACACTGTATAAACACAATAATTTAACTGAATTTAAAAAGAAGGGTTATACGTTTGATCATTATTTTTTTTTAATAATTACTTAATTTGCAACACCATAGAAATTAGTAGGTAATTGTAAGTACAGCAGACATGATCACGTGAGAGACTCTCTCGAAAAAATCCATTAAAATGTCTTTATTGCTATGATAATGATATTTCTACTTATTTACATAAACCAGAACCAAACCCACTAAAACACAGTAAGATCTAACGATAATCCTCAAATTCATCACATTCAAAGCTCGTGTAATATTACTATATTAGATACCAATATACAATGACGCAATAAAAGCTATAACAAATGCTGATATGAAATATTTCATAAGAAGTAATACACGGTTTACGGTATGAATAAAGGCTCTCAGGCAAGTAAATAACTTGGTAAAACGTTGATGTAAACATTTCATTTATTTCCTCGTTTTGGTAATAAGTGTTCACTCGAACAATCAATTGGTGGAAATATATCAAAATGAAAACTTCCCGTTAAAACTCGGCTGTAATAAAATTGTTATTGTTTGGTTTTGTACGAAATAAAAAAAAATTGTTACCGTTTATGAGTCGTAAGTTTTATTGGGAATAGAGAATTTTGTTTTGCTAATAATGTTTTATGTCTTCTTTTAGAACACGAAGTACTGTCTTTGTGTGAAATATAATATAACTAGCGGTTCACCCTCGCTTTGCTCGGTTTCACCTCTAGAAAAACGAACTAATTTATCCCACGGGAACTGTACATTTTTCTGGGATAGAAAATAGCTTATTATCTATCTCTGTGCCAAATTTCATCCAAATCCATTTAGACGTTCTGGCGTGATTGAGTAACAAACATCCAAACATCCATCTAAGCTTTCAGATTTATAATATTAGTAAGGTTAAGATCGATGTGCTATAATTAAGAATATTATTACGGTACAAGAAGTGGTTATTCAGCAAAATAGTATAAGATTAAAAATTAAAAAATACACAATATTTCGCAATGAAAGTGGATTGCTTAATACTTCTATATATATTCTTCTATTTTATTGTTTAAATAGTTTAAGCTATTAATTATAAACGAGTTCATTCACCTTTCCACTCCTTTTTAACATCCCATTGCTAGGCACGGACATTCCTTTCAACTCAAGGAGGATCAGGCCATAGTCCACCACGCTGGCCAAGTGCGGGTTGGCGGAAGTCACATGTCTTTCGAAAACTTGCTAGTTTCTCTCAGACATGCAGGTTTCCTCACGATGTTTTATTTCATGGAAAGTCAAGTTAAAAATTATTGGTTTATATAGTGTCGCCCAAAATTGCTAAAGCTTTATTTTCTGTATTTTTTTTTATTTAACTAACAAGGCGTTAATAATAAACTTAATTAATAGTAAGTATAAGTAATAACCATTTGCTTTCTCCATACTTCGTACAAGTATTTAAGTTACAAAATTTAAAAATTCTTCATATTTTCCATGCAATAAAGTTTGTCACTCCCCATTGTTTTTATTAAAGCATTTGCGCACGTTCGGTCGATAAATTTCGTGGTACTTTGAACGTCATTCCCACCTCGGCTTTCAAGAGGCTCTCAACGAAATTGGCCGGACACACCTGTAAGTAAGGCTCGCGCGAAAACATCTGCAATTTGTGACAATTCAATTTTACAATTTAACCTGATATATTTATTTCTGTTTGGGACTTTTAAAACATTTGTAGGCTTATTTATTATTTTAAATATGAGTAATTGTTTGTATATCAATTTTCTTCTTCTTCTCGAATATTATTATTTAGTATGTAAAATATTCTTATCTAAGGCTACATTATTTATTTATTTTGTACATGTGCAAAAAACATATAAAATAGAAAACAGACACTATGTGTACAAAGGATGACTTATCTCTTTAAGAGATCTCTACCAGAAATCCTCAAGCGTGAGAAAAAAAACCGGCCAAGTGCGAGTCGGATTCGCGTACAAAAGGTTCCTTACCATTATCTAGAAAAACGGCAAAAAAATCATGTCTATTGTATAGAAGCCCCCCTTAAATATTTATTTTATTCCGTTTTTTAGTATTTGTTGTTATAGCGGCAACAGAAATACGTCATCTGTGAAAATTTCAACGGTCTAACTATCACAGTTCATGAGATACAGCCTGGTGACAGACAGACAGACAGACAGACAGACAGATGGACAGTGAAGTCTTAGTAGTAGTCTAAGTAGTAGTCTTTAGTCTAAGTAGTAGTCTAAGTAGTAGTCTTTAGGTACGGAACCCTAAAAAATGAGGTGCGGTGTACCTACAAACTACAAACATCAATTATTATATAAATATACACACATACAAACATACATACTTACATAGATACTTACATTAGTATGTAAAACATACATATCGAATTACTATTATACATGTGAAAGTTTTTTATTTCTTCATGATGGCTAAACAGGTTTGGATGAAATTTAGAACACTAATAAACTGTAACCTCTCGTGACCCTTTGGCCACTATCAGACTTAAAGAGATGCACGAGAAGCGAGTATAAGTTGATACTATACAAATAAGTTATCAAATGAAATGTATAGTTTTAATGGGAATGTGGATTAACCCTTAACCACCTGACGTGTTTTTCAGTAACACTACCACCTGACGTCGGTCTTGGAGACCGCTCGGGTATTTTCCAAGTTTAATAATCATATATTAAATAATTACAATAAATAAAAGTTCTATCTATATTTTCATTATTTGTTTATTCATGAAAAGGTTTTAAATTAAACAAAAGTATGTGTTAACGTATAAAAAAATCAACACTAATCATGAACATACTAATTTTAGGTAAAAATCTTACAACTTTGAAAATCTGATATCTGAGTACGAAATATCAGAACAACTTTACAGTTTTACTTATTAACGATAAGTTTGATATATAATCTAAGACATAAAATGTTTTTTAGCACGAATAAGGCACAATTATTACAAAATTACAACCCACGAACTTCTACAAGTTGTGGCGACAATCAAGGCACATTTTTTGACTGCATTCAATACAAATCGGATTCTTACATGCGAAATACGCTGCTTTACGTTTCTTTTTAGGATCACAAGTGGAACGTGTCTTACATGTGTCTAATTATTCAGAATTTTCATTTACTGTAATACTGGGTACTTGATCGACTTTTAGGAATCGATGATTTCTTCATTTGTATGCATTACTATCTGTACTAACATACCTCCAGTAAAAAATAAGTTCCACAAATTCAGGGGTTTCGTATTTCCATGAAGAATACATTTGAAGTTAGGTTTGAGACCGGATGGTTGCCTAACGATATTAAGCTGCGTAGTTCTTGATCTCGAAACTAGAGAATGCGTTGACCAACGAAACCTGCTCTTATCAAAGTAGTTTCGGTGCCTTGCAAGTGTAATATCATCGTCAGTAGGTGAATCTTCCATCGATGGCAAGGTGTTGTTTTCATTTTAAGAAAGTTGAGGCTTAGGCCCATCATCTTCTAATTCTGATTCGGATTGACACTCGCTTTCAATAATATGATCCTCTGGAATATATTCTACGTCACTGCAGTCTTCATTTGGAAGTTCTGGTACAGTCTGGTCATCCAGATCTGATTGGTCTTCCTCCAGCCATCGTAATATATCTGATTCAGCCATTATAAGCATACGAATGCAAAAAAAGTAACATAACTACCTGACGTCGGTCACAGGGACCGCACACAAAATATAATTACCTATAATTTTTAAACGCACGCATGTCTGGAGCTGCCGTACGCACGGTGAGTACTGGCGGGGGCGGGGAAAAAGTATATGGACTCATAGTTGTGTCGCGTACCTAGTAATGGAATAATTTGAAAAACAAAATTTGCCAGAGTCTCTGAGACCGACGTCAGGTGGTTAATGGTTAAAAAGAAATTTTGTTTATTGTTTCATATAATTTTGTACAGGTTTATTTACTCATAACTGCCTCGGTGGTGTAGTGGCTAGCACGTACGGCTGCACATCGAGAGGTCCTGGGTTCGAGTCCCGTGTGGGGCCAAGTTTAGTTATTAAGTCTTTCTTTTAGTAAGTCTCAGTTACAGCCCGGAGTTGGGAAGTTGGCGGTGTTTCACCCCCGTGCCTTGGAGAGCATGTAAAGCCGTCGGTCCCGTGCCTTAACTCTCACCGGTCGTGCCGAGTCTCGTCCCACCAGAGTATGAGAGTGACAGGAATAGAGAGTGCATTTGTGTCTGCGCGTACACGCGCTGCACTATAATATCTCCTGCGCATTTGGCTAGTCTCAATGAGACCGGCCGCCGTAGCCAAAGTCGGCCGAGAGGTCATTATTATTTAATTATATTCGTCATAATAACTTAAATTTTAGTTTAATACACTAGTTTGAGCTTTACTAGTAGTGAAATATTGAAAATAAAATATTTTTTATTGTTACAAAAATGAGGCCTCTGGCGTGGTTTCAACCACTAAAACGGCAGTATAAAAACAATTCTTCACACTTTGGCATACTAGAGTGATATTCTCTGATTTTTTGTCACTACCAAAAGTAGATTAATCGGGAAGTAGGAACCACTAATGCATTGCCTTTTACCCCTTATTTCATCCCTTTGTATGTAATGTTACTTTTTACAGAGTCACTAAAGGGTATGGCTTACTTGTAGATTGTGATCGACATTTCGAGTTGCCCGACTTTAGATCTAAATGGAAATAGTTAGTATTAAGTACTCGTTGAGAGATGAGAGCAATGCATGTGTACGTACTTGGTCTTTGTAAAACAAGAGTTCACTCAGCTCTACTATAGTACTTCAACGTTTTAGTGTTTTTTTGGAAGCTTAATCTTATGCATTGCATTATAATCTGAGACTTAAGTACATTTATCTTTATATACTATATTTTAATTTTAAATGTCGACAATAACTATTTTACCAATTTATGAGTTAAAATTTAACTGTATTCAATGAAATGTCAAATATTGCATTAAAATTGTCTCATCAAAACAGTTTAGAAAGTATGAAACAAAGGTGGATTGTAGTTTTGTACCTGCTTTACGTATGAAGCTGAGATAAGTGGCTTCTCAAAATTGTCTCTCAAACGGTAATAGGCGACAGACGAACAATTTTCCAAAGGTACTTAGCGAATAGTTTCGTGAACGAGTCAAAGGAACCGTTGCCGTCAACGCTTGCCTGAAATACGGCGGTGTATGCGATGGGCAGAGGCGAGTAAAGTGCTGAAAGTGTAGGAGAGTTGTATTGGAAATTGTATCGTCTTATAATTATTAATTTTAAACTGGTATATGAAGGTTTTAAATGGTACCTATGCAAAGTATACAAAACTTTATATTCCGTGAATTCAACGTGTTAGATTTCATAATTTTTTCGGCAACTTCAACAAACGAGTACCTCATTTCGATATAACTATTCGTCAATGTTTAGAGGATTTTTATTATCCTGTTTTAACGATTATACCTTTAGGGCAGTGGCGTAGCGTACGGGGGGCGGTGGGGGCCGTGGCCCCAGGCGGCATTTTTAAAGTGGCGGCAAAATTTCACAATAAATATTGTGCACCAACATAAAATAGAGAAAATTAACTATTTGTCACAAAAATCACTACCAACATTGTATCGGGTTATTGCTAAGTAATTTTCATTGCTGAATAGGAATTCTGATCATGCCGCCCCCTATATAAGCTACTAGACTAAGATTACGAAAGACTTTTTACTTTTGAAATACAGCGGTGTGAAAAAATTAAAAAAAAACTTGACAAAGAAGAACTACTTATTTTTATTATTCAATGAGGTTATAACAACATTGTTATTATTTACTAAATTATAAGATCTCGTAAATAAATGGCTCAAACGAAATCTTTAAAATTTTGACATCATCATCATCTTTCGTCCATTTAATTTTGCTCGGAAGTTCAGTCATTTTATTCGAAGACTAATAAATAAATAATTAAAAAAAAAAAACCTTTCCGCCCTCGGTGAATCTTCATACGCAAAAGGCGTGAAAAGTGGAAAACATGCAAAATTATAACACACAGTTATATTTATTTAGTTATTATAGTGTGATAAGAAGTAGATAGTTAAGGTTATTATTTCATCATATCCGCATGTAAATATACAATTAATTAAAACAAAAAGCAAATGTTTTGCATCATTTTTGCAATTACTGATCGGTTATTTTTCCACGATTAACTTTGGTTAGTATAAAATTGAAAATATATATTTTTGAGAATATTCTGTGTTCGAGTCACAGTTTAGACCAGAGATAATAATTCGTTTTTTCTGTGAAGAAATTGTCAGTAACATCCCGAAGTTGGGAAGTTGACAATGCTTCACCTTACCTCAAAGAACGTCTCAGAGAGAACGTTTTTTAAGGAGTATGCGAACACCACATACTCTTTTTCCGTGCCATTATTTGAGATTTTTTATTTTAATTCGGGCTAAATGAGCCCATCGTTGCAACTTTTAAGAGCTTTGAAAGCAGTTGTGCTATGAGTTGGTAACTTGGTACTGCGCTCTCAGGTCCTCTTTGTGTGGCATTTTTGGTGTATTATGCCAGAGGGAGATTTCCTCTATTTCTCATGGTGCTCTCAGGTGATGTTGGTGTGAGATCCTGACATTATTGGTGTAGGTTGCGAGCTTCCCGATTGGTTTCTTTGGCTTCTTATGCTGGCACATTTGGTTTAGGATGCTAGCGTTCTGATTAACTCTTCGTCTTACCATCTTTAGTCATTGTAGTATATTATAGCCCTATTTAAGGGGTTCGGTTCTTCCTTCTTCCAACTTTTCTAGTTGCACGAGACCGTGCTTCACATTATAGAGCGCCATGTGATTGGCGGCGTTGCTCCATGGTTTGTTGCCCCTAATGTATTCTGATGTTGTAATGCTTTCAGCAAACCCTCGTTTCCAAGTTCGAAAGGCTTGTCTGATATTTCACATGTTGTAAAGTGCGTTTTCCCAGTTTCTCTCACAACCGCTATGTATAGGCGTTTTGAATGTGGTATCTAGTTTCTTTGGTTGGTGAGAGGTTTGGTGTAATAACCTGCCCCGTGTCGGCTCCTGTCCTATTTGTCTTCCTTGTAGTTTTCACTTTTAGCTTCACCAGGCTTATCGGTGTTTGGGGCTGTTTGTGGCTTTGTTCACGTCCCGCTTCGTAAGCCTACTGTGGTCGCCATGGCAGGCATCTTCTGTTGCAGGCGTTCTGCGCTACTTTTCTCACGTCACTAGGATATGTGGTATAATGTTTCTGGGAATCTCCCCCGATCATATGCGTAGCAGACTGCCGATAGTATAAGCTGATGTAAATTACTTTCGTGTACGGCAGTTCGTTACGATGAATGAATTATATATTAATGGTGAATGTTCGACCTAATTCTTTAATTTCTATCACAAGTCACAACCTTTGCTAGATGCCGTTCCAAGGTCTAGTTTAACCTTTTCACCATTCCA
The DNA here is from genome assembly GCA_905404265.1 of Fabriciana adippe. Lineage (NCBI taxonomy): Eukaryota > Metazoa > Arthropoda > Insecta > Lepidoptera > Nymphalidae > Fabriciana > Fabriciana adippe. The sequence continues at coordinate 2,166,630 of FR989988.1, forward strand.
TCAGACTGTAGATAACATGGCATAATTCAAGCATATTGTAATCAGCATACTCTCATATTATAATCTTACAAACTTCTTGAAGCACATGTGATTTACAGTTTCTTCTTTGATCGCTGTCATTTAATTACCAAACAATTTGTGATCCCGAACCTGTAGCATTATAGATTTTAACCTATTTTGCGCAATTAAATGCTTCTTGATTTGGAATAGCAAACGCATTGGGCCTTATTGTTAAATAATTAATCCATAATAAACTGAATTCTCACTTGATCTGGTCGAATCGCTTGCCAAGTTATTAATCGGAAATGGTCCCGATTTATTGGCCTTAAATTAATTGCCCAAAGAAGATGGCGGCGAATTTGACTTCGGCCCCCGGCGGCATAAGTGCACGCTACGCCACTGCTTTAGGGTAGTCCCATATACATTTGAATTACTTTTAAATCGCGTTTTGTAGTTGATGGGCTTTTTTGGAAAAGGAAATTATAATATTGTATTAGAATAAATTATTTTTAAGAAGCATCTAGCTTACGACTAGCAATGCACAATTTTCAATAGAGGCACGCTTTAATCTATACTAATATTATAAAGAGGATTTTTTTGTTTGTTTGTTTATAACGATAACCTTCGAAACTGCTGAACCGATTTAGATGAAATTTGGTAAGGAGATAGTTTAAGACCCTGGGAAGGGCATAGGATAGTTATTATTCTGGAAATCATCCCTTAAGTAGTTTGTATGGGGAAGCAACCTAAGAACCAATCCGAGCGAGGCGAGGTTGAGTTGCTAGTATTTCATATATTATTATATAAACATCAATAAATATAATTATTCATAAACATGTCAATTTCAATTCGTTTTATCGCACGTTTTATTTGTCACTAACTTGAGCCGCATAAAGTTTGACAGCTAAACCGTCTCAAAACTGGCAAAACTCGACGTTTCGACATGCAACGACATTCTTGTACAATTTCACGACTGCAAGTTTTATTGGGGAGAAAGGAAATGACGCGGGTTATGGCAGAATAGAGGCTGCCTTTTATTCTCCGGTGCTATATTATAGCCTGACAGATGATTTTTTTTGAATATTTCTTATATTTTTCGACGACACGTTTGGCGCAGTTTGTAGTAACCCTACTTGCTGTGCCAGCGGTCACTGGTTCCAGTCCCACTAGGGGCATTCATTTGTGTGGTGAATACGAATGTTTGTACTCCAGTCATGGGTGTTTATATTTATAATACGTATGTATTTAAAGTTATAAATTTTAATTTTAAGAAACGGCATTCAAAGTAACAGATAAATGCAAGTAAAATATTAGTTCAGATTAACACTCGGTGTGTAAAGGTTATTAGCTATTTTAAATAGAGTACTGACTAAGGGCAAATTATGAATCCCAATGTTAAGAAAGCGCTGTGGGCGCGCAGCCTTACCCAATAGAATATTTATGAGAGAAAATTTACAGATGATAGAACTTGACTAGTTTGCCGGCGAACTGTCATTATAATAAGCAAATAATTTTAGTTTGACATATTTGAACGAGACCTGATTTTTCGCTTGAAGAAAGAAAGCACAAAGTTAAAGTTTAACCAAAATTAAACTTTTTTTCTTTATTTTTTTACTAAATAAGAAAATGTGGTGTATATTTTTAACCGACTTCCAAAAAGGAGGAGGTTCTCAATTCGTCGGAATCTTTTTTCTTCCTTTTTTTTTATGTATGTTCACGGATTACTCGAAGACGGCTGAACCGATTTGGAAAATTCTTTTTTTTGTTTCAAAGGGTATTCTTCCCCGGTGGTCCCATATAAATTTTATCGAAATCGGTCAAGCGGTTTTTAAATAAATGGCTAAATCAAATATGTTTTTATTAATAAAAATCTTTCTTCTTATAAATTACAAATTACCTGCTTATTACGTCTACACTAAAAATGGAAAAATAAAAACTTAAAAAAAAAAATTAAAACCGACTTCCATGCACTGAAAAGTAAAAAATAACTAAACAGGGGTTTTCATTTAGAATAGATACTTAATCAGATATTTTCGAAGTCGGTGCCAGCCAATACAAATCAAAGCACACCGACTTCGAAAATATCTGATTAAGTATCTATTCTAAATGAAAACCCCTGTTTAGTTATTTTTTACTTTTCAGTGCCTGGAAGTCGGTTTTTACTTTTTTTTAAAAAGTTTTTAATAATACTGTTCGTTATACTTTATCCCGTAGGTTATAAGTTCGATTCCCAATAGGACAAATTATATGTATATTTATACTAACCATTTAAGGGCCAATAAATTTAAACGTAGGCGGTGTATGAAAATATGTGAGGAAAACAAATTTATTAAATACAAGTCGGGTCCTTCAGAGTTATTAGACGATTTATAAAAGATATGTCAACGATAAAATATCCATGTTCATAAAAAGGTCTAAAATAAGTTTCGTAAGCATATGAGGGAAATAAGGAATGTAATAGTTTATCGTTTTTTGTAATAAGTGTCACCAAATTGTGGAATATGAAGCAAGATGAAAACCATTGCTTTTTTTATGGTGTTATTTCCACAATGGAACTGACGATTGTTTAAACGAATGTTTGAATGAAAGAATGGTTGAAATTAAACTTTATTCCATTAGACTTATTGTAAGCAATTTTGAGGTTATCAAGGTTATTTAAGTTTATATTCAGACTAGCGACTCACTCTCGCTTCGCTAGGGTTCGTCCCTAGGTTGATTCCCCATACAAATTTTCATCCCCATTTTCACTCCCTTAAGGGATGATTTCCAGGATAAAAACTATGCTATATCCTTCACAGGGTTTCAAAGTATCTTCTTACCAAATTTCATCTTAATTGGTTCAGCATTTTCGGAACCTATTCGATGCAAACAAACAAACAATCAAATCCTTCCTCTTTATAATATATGTATAGATGAATAGATGTTTTTGTTGCTTCATACTAGCTGGCCACTAGCTGGCCCGGTCACGCTTTGCTGTGACACACATATATCGTTAGTTTTTCTATAAAAAAGGGAATAATCGGGATAAAAACTATCCTATCTTTTAAATTGGAACAAATCACACGTTTTGAAAAAAATAAATTAAGATTGGATAAGTAGTTTCAGGGTTCATCCTGGACTAACATCGTGACACGGGAATTTTATATAGTAAGATTTGCGACAGTTTGTTTGTTTTGTTTAGGTACCTTATGTCACACCGTTAAGTTCTATTTCTTTGATGATAGAGTTAAAGAGTGATATAATATATTTATGTTACTACTTTGTTTAAAAAAAGTGATGAGAGACAATTTTATAAATACTGAAAAATAAACGAATCTTTGAGTACTAGGGAGATAAAATTTTTAACTTTAGATGAAATATTTTTTTTATCCATTTGCTCATTTGCTGCGTTATGAAAGAACAAACAGCTGCACTTACAAACAAACAAATTTCCGCATTTCACATAATAGTAGTATGAATCATATTATATTTCCAAAAATCATATTATACTTCCCAAACTCCATAGGAATTAGCATATTGAACTCAACGGACGTTAGAGGACTTATAACTAGATTTAATTACCAGTTGTCTTCAGGCATTACTAAATTTCATTAGATGCATGAAACGACAAGTTAAACTTGTGGCATCGCGTTTGAATAAGATTACGATGAAGCATTTTGATCTATATACAAGACTACGTTCATTTTAGAGAATAATGAAAAGCTATAAGTTAAGATTTTAACGAACAAAGATCAACTTGAAAGTTTAACGGTGTACTTAAATTATAACATAATATTTAAAAAAAAACTATCTTTTCGGATTATTTTGTGGATTTATTTTGATTTTTGGTTCCCGATGTTTCGAATGCTTTACAGCAATCATGGTCACGGGAGAGACTGAGGTGTTAGACATCTCAAAGGCGTTATATACTTGTTACAGACACTGTCTGTCAGAATAAATCCGCGAAATAATTTGAAAAGAAAGTTTTATTTAAATTGGTAAATATTCGCGTAGTTAATCTAAGAAAGTATTATAATATAATAATTTTTCTTTAAATATATCCACTCTCAAGGCATAGGTTTTCATTAAAATCGGATAGTAATTTTAGCGATGCTATTGTGTACCTATGTATGACACATACTAAATATATATATTTATAAATATATGTATTTACATATTTATATACCTACATATTTATATCAGACGAAAATACAGTAATTGTGAATCTCTTTTTTTTGAAATCGATTAAAAACTAAATTAATGGCTGTTTGGGACATTTTTTACTAAGCCCGATGTCATATGTTTGGTTTCCGCGTAAAGCGAAGCGTTAGGTCTAACGAAATATTCTGTCAGTCTAATTCATTTTTCATTTAAAATTCTCTTTCTTATAATAAAAATTCAGTTTCTTAAATATTTCATACAAAAAGACAACGCGTTTTAAATTGATACGTAAAAATTCGTCATGAAAGTCTAGTATTTGAAAATTATCAATCAATATAATATAAATATCTCGCGTCACGGTGTTTTTGGTCGCACTCCTCTGAAACGGCTCGACCGATTTTAATGATTTTTTTTTTGTATATTTGGTAGGTATGAGAATAGGTCGTAAAGTATTTTTCACCCTCCTACACCCCATTTTCTAACCGCGATTTTATTTTTGTATGCACATTATCCGAATAATTTAATATTACCTATAGAAATACATCGGGACGAACCCGAGCGAAATTAGGGTGAGTCGCTATATAACATAAAGCAAAAGATTTTTTCCCCACATTAGAAGCGGGTGAAACCGCGGGTTCTGCTAGTCAATCAATAATATTCACTTAACCCTTTATTGTCCTTACTATCCAGTTAATTTTATGTCATCGCCTTCAACGCTTTACCTCTCATTCCAGTAGGTTTGTGAGATCTCAGTGGTTTGGAAAGTGGACTATTTTCATGGCAATAATCATTTATCGGGCCTACGTTACGTTGGCACGTGACGCGCCTCCCTATAGCTTCAAATCATCGACTTTTTAGACCTTCCAAAACCTTTACTGTCCCACCGGTGTTTTACCGGTAATTTCATTCAATATTGCTTTATCCTTCTATGTTTTTTGCGAAGTAATATTTTTTTAGACCGGTTATCTCAGACACTAGTGACACTTACTTATAAAAGGTTATTTTTTTAATATTTCTATACCTTTTTAGCTAAGAAAAGTATGTCATTAAACACAATTAACTGAAACGCTTTTTAAACGATTCATTTTAGATACGGTCCAACAGAGAGTAATGATCGTTAACTTTAGTTTGTAATTTAATTTAGTAAGATTATGAAAATCTTAAGCTATAATTCAAGATGATAGCTTATTAAAATGAAACTATACTTGCAATATAGAGTTCTAACTTCATTATAAAAGTATTAAATGTTATCAATTCAGGTAATACAATGGCAGTTTGTATGAGTGTGTGTATGTTTAGTGCTACTTTGTGCTTAAACGACTGAACAGATTTTGATGAGACTTAACACACAGATTAACTATGATTTGGGATAACACATACGTTTATGTTAGTAGCGAAACAAAACAAAAGGAAGCGCCTAATATTAATAATAATAATAAATATGTTTGGACATTAACACACAGCACCATCTAGTTCCATTGTAAGCTACGAGGCTTGTATGATAGATACCAGATAGCTGATACACTACACATATATAAGTTTAAATACATACATATTATAAATATAAACACCTATGACTGAAGTACAAACATTCGTGCTCATCACACAAATGAATGCCCTCAGAGGGACTCGAACCCGCGACCGCTGGCACAGCAAGTAGGGTCACTACAAACTGAGCCAAACGTGTCGTCATATAACGAGTATAATACAAAAACCCTCTATGGATATATCAAAACGAAGATAAGTCGCCATAGTCCAAATATGACCAAATGAGAACTCTTCTTAAACTTTTGTAAGGCAGTAATTGGACTACAAGTTCAAATATAAAATCAATCATTAAATCCTAATATATTATAAAACAAATGACATCAAATACCTTGTCATTTTCCAAGCGTGTCAAGCGTCAAACGCTTTCGCATGCACGGAGCAAGTAACGCGATTATCCCCCTCTGTCCTCCCAGCCATGAAACCGCACTAATAACGAACTCGCCAATCGTAATTTCCTGTACACGTCTATTTGATTGTTCATATATAGCTGTAATGTATATACTTATATATTCTACTCTGTGGCTTATTGCATACAATATATTCTGTTATGATAACTTATATTAGAAATATGATGTGCTTTTTTTTATTTGTTACTTTCTGACATCATATTAACTTTTCCTATTAATCTAACCTAGCAAAGGTTTGTTTTGTTAAAATTCAGCAGAGAGCTCAAGAGCTTTTTTATAAAATTGTGTTCTAGTGAATCCTTCTTCTTTCTTTTTGTATATTAATTTAAATAATTTTATTTTTAAGAATGACGATGACACATTTTCCATCTATCTATACAATATACATATAATAAAATTCTAACTGAGTCGAATCTATACATTAAATATTTTTTTGAAAATCTTATTGAGATAGTCATTATTATCGATACAGAGGCCGAATCTATAGTTTTAGAATTTTTTCCGTCTGTTTGTCTGGGAGCGCATAATGAGAAAACGAATGGACAGATTTTATTTAGTATGATGATAGCTGGTTATACGGGTCAACATACATATAGGATACTATTTACTGTAGGAAAGTATTTCATTTCTGAGAAGTCTATACTAAACGTTGAAATACATTTTAACGTTTATTATAAACTTAGGGACGAACCCGAGCGGAGCGAGGCTGAGTCACTAGTTCTCTATAAAATTAAAAATACTGGCTTTGTGTATGTCCGTCAGCTTATTTAAGTATCTGCAGGATACCAAAGACTAAATAAATATATAAAGTTTAACTACCTGCCAGTCGTTATGATATCCACAATTATAACAGACGGTATAAATATCCATTTAATTAATTCAAACATTAATTTCATGTAGTGAGTGAATGGAATCCTTAACTATGAAAGTAGAAACATATGTTAGCACAACATAATGGTACAGTGTTTCAAACGTTTTATTACTTTTTAAGTTAAATTGTGAGTCTCCATTTTACAGCACATATTTTGACGTCGCATATTATATTATATACACGAGAGAACAACTTTACGTCCAGCGCAAAACTTTTGGAGGAAATTTGATCAAACCATGATCAAAGTACAGGATATTCTGTTAAATATTATAAATATTTTGCCTCACTTCGAGACAATTTCACGTTAAATAAGCTTTTTATTATCATACTACGTCATGTTTTAACAGATATGTAAATTTGAATTGGACTTCGTAAAATAAAGTCTCAATAAAAATTTTTAGATTTTTTTTTTGACTCAGATTATTATCATAATACTTTCTTATATTTACGCGAATATTTGACATTTTAAATAAAACTATCTTTTTGGATTTTTTCGTCTCTCCCGTGGCCATGATTGCTGTAAAGCATTTGAAACGTCGCGTCGGGAACCAAAAATCAAAATAAATCCGCAAAAAAATCCGAAAAGATAGTTTTATTTAAAATGACAGATTAATATTTTTCAGACAACTGCTACACTAAAATCAACGGTCATCGAGTTTAAATTCATTCCAATAACTCGTATACATTGGTATGTCGCTTTGGAAAATCGTTACCAATACTATACACACAAACGTATATTAAAGCAAGTTTATTTTTTCCAGCAAACATTTTTACTTTTAACGTTACATTCAAAAGTTGTAGAGTTAGTATAGTTAAAATAAAAATACATTTTACTAGCGATGTCGAACTAGAGTCATTAAAGCGAGTCGATAGCACACGTGCGGCCGACATTGACACCCGCAGTCGCACATCCCTACTAACATTGTTAAATTGAAAGCTGAGCTTCAAATAAATATTCCTGCTTGAGTCGAACGTTTTATTCTTATAATAATAGCATAATGTATTTTCATATAACGGAAACGTAGATAGATGACTTAGTTATACTATCGATTATTCGTAACTTTTAAATTATTTTTCCTTTTAATTCATACGTTACATTCATACTTGTTTCTACAATTTGTATTGGGATTTCAAGTTACTATATTTCTTTATTTTACAAATCTAGACTGATATTGATAAAGTTTTATCAAAATATAGTAATCGGTACTCAAAATATTAATGAGTTTAAAAATATTTATTCAATAAAACATCTACTCCTGGAAAATCATAACTGAACTGAACTATATCGCGATAAATTAAAAAACATCTTAAAACCACAAAAATCATTAAAATTACAAATTAAAATGACGTGAAAATTTGTATGCAATAACAAAAACAATGTACAAAACTATTACCTATAACGTAGCCAACAGTAACCATGTATAGTTTCACAAAATTCCAAACGCGTAAACCATGTCGCACGTTACTTAATTAAATTCTATTATACACTGGCAAAGATAAATAACTCACGTTAGACGCCCGCGACGGGTTAGAACCTGTGCCCTTACCACGTTGTATTTCTACACTCGATACTCGATAGCGAATGCGTTAAACTCCTATAACATATTTGTTTTGGTGCGCAGATCAATCTTTTTCGACGCTTATGGCTGTAGTAAGGTAATGTTTTATAAGATTTCATGGTAGAGATGCTGAAATTTAAGAAGAATGAAGCAATTCTTTTATAGAGCGTCGACTTCACAGCCTTTAGGGCTAGACGGAGATGGCGTAAACAGAATTTTCTTACACATTAGAGTAAAATAGCTCTTTGAGAAAGCTTTTTCTATGTTCTAGTTTTAATACATTCCTCATTTTCTAAATTTTCTAGGTACAAAAATTTGTTTGTAATAGTCAAAGTAGTCAGACACTATCTAATTTTTTTTTAAACTACCTTTTACTTCAAATTAGTTTTTCTTAAATGAAAAAATAAAACCAATTACAAGTAATGATAGATATAATAATTAACAATAGTACGGCTGAGTTTATTTCGCAATTCTAGGTTAATTTAAAAATATATGTATTAAATATATATATATATAGTACAGGCAATTTCCTCACGTTTTATTAATCATCAATTAATAAATGGTAATCATATTAATTATAATTTAGATATAAAAATCTAACATTTCCGAATTCCTTATTTTTTAGCCAGATTCAAAAATTTTCTTAAGCTAGCACATTACCAATGAATGACTATCCTCATATAACGGGTATACCAAATTTCATCAAAATCTGTCCAGCGGTTTTCTCTTGATCTGTTCCCAGACAGACAGATAGACAAAAAATCTAAAAACTATAGATTCGGCCTCTGTATTGATAATAATAACTATTTCAATAAGATTTTCCAAAAAATATCAAATGTACAGATTCGACACAGAATTTTATTATATGTATAGATGTGTATACACGTGAGAAGCTTTATATTTAAAAATCATGGCATAACATAGCGCAATTCCCACAAAGCCGTTACGTCCGGACGCTTAAGCGTACGAGTATTTATGCTTTTAAATAGTGCTAAGTGAGTTACGAATGCACGTCGCACTGTGGTTGAAACAAAATTATCACTAATTTTATGTCTATCTCCTTTCAGTCTGTCTGTATTATTAAACTACAGGTTTTTTGTAGTCCTTGTTACAGTAATAAATGAATTTGCCATATGAGTTATTTTTTATCTATACTTATATTATAGAGGAAAGATTTTTTTGTTTGTTTGTTTGTAACGATTAAGCTTCGAAACTAGTGAACCGATTTTGATGAAATTTGCTAAGAAAATAATTTGAAATCCTGGTAAAGATATAGAATATTTTTTATCCCGGAAATCATCCCTTACGGGGGTAACCTAGGGACGAACGGAGCAAAGCGATGGTGAGTCGCTAGTGTAGTATATTATTTTAATTATTTAATATATTTAATAAATATTTCTTAATAAAAAAGTACACTAACTTCAAATCAATTTATATTTAATCAACAAAGGTATTTATTTAGTTTAATTTTTGATTGATATTTGGGGCAACCCTTAAGATAAAACCTATTCATTAAACCTATTCAACATAATAAGATTCATAAAAATCGGACTACAATTATAAATACGAAAATTTATATGTGTGTACGCATATTTATTGCTCCTTCATGCTGGGCAAATTTTGATGAAATTTAGTATACACATACACTTGGAGTTACATGTAGGCCTGTTAGGCACCCGGGCAAAGCAAGGGTAAGTTACTAGTCAGTTCATAATTGGTTAAAATATCGCTTTACATACTCCAAACAAACACACACACGAATTAATTCTCCTCCTCCTTTTTTAAAGCCAAAATCGGTACATATATTTTTTATCATCGTTTAATATAATTTTAATAATGAACTTCATAATTAGAAAGTTAATTAGTATTCGACTGTCATTATTATTCAATGAATATTTTATTGGCAATTAGAATACTGATGTATTCCAAAATTTTGGTTTATTAAAAAGTAGCAAAATTAAAGTGTACAACATAGCTTTAACTTATATAAGCCCATGTAGGCACCATGTTTAAAGGCTAATAATGTAAGACTATTGATGTTATTGTTTTGATGAAACATTTGGCACAGTTTGTAGTGACCCTACTTGAAGTACCAGAAGTCGCGGGTTCGAGTCCCGCAGAGGACAAACATTTGTGTGATGAGCACAAATGTTTTTACTCCAGTCATGGGTATTTATATTTGTAAAATGTTTGTATTTAACGTTATATATGTGTAGTGTATCAACTATCTAGTATCCCATAACACAAACCTCGTAGCTTACCATGGAACCACCATACCATTTATATTTATTTTAGTGTTATGATATGCAACGGAGATGGAGATGTTTTTACAAACAACAACTATTTTAAAAAGTAATAGAAAAAAGTATTTTGCACAAAAACGTTAACTAGATTACAGCTAGAAAAAAAAATATTTCGGAAGGTTCTAAGTAGTTACATTTACATTTGCATTTTTCACGTAAGCCACTAACGTATGTATAAATTACTGTATTCCACATCAAATAAACCTAATTTACAAGAAGGCAGGATGAAAGTTAAAGTTGATAAAATGATTAAAAAAGGGAGCACGACAAGACGCTGTTAAATTCAGCGGAGTGGAACTTAAGTACTGTCGCACATTTTTGAAAATAAAGGAAGTTTTCAAACTGAGTGTTATCGCAAGGACATTACCGTCTGAGTCAGTGTTAAATGTTTGTGACGGAAAGAATGGACCGGTGCATGCTATTCCCGTTTTATTTTTAGCTGGACGATAAGAGTTTTCTCTGATAAAGCGCACTTTGTAGGGTCAAATTGTCTCGTGACTCGAGATTATATTGACGACAGAAGTTTCTAATTGGCTATCTAACTATTTTTATAGAACGGTTCAATCAGAGTTGCTTTTTTCAAAAGATAAAAGTTGTTTAATAAAAAGTATATCGATCGATATATAAAATTCTCCTTTTATAAAATCGGTGTATAAAGTAAATACATGAAAAAATTAGATTGGTTGATATGTTTTTTCTGATGATTGGAAAGTCGGCCATTTGGAGGTATACTTTGAAGTCATAATTATTTTATTTTTTTTTGATTTAGATAAGCTACAAAAAATAAACGAGTTTTAATTACTTATATACGAGGAGAAGTTCTTTAAAAATTTTAGTATAGAGATTTTTTTATTGGTTATAAAGACGTATGTCCAGTTTTTTAACGCAATATTCGTAACTAGTAAACATTCGCTTCATTATTTGTATGCCAAATTAAGCAATATAACCTTGAATATAACAAAAAATATAATGTTGTGTAACTTGACACGTGTTCTCTATACCAAGAAAGAGATCTGTCACGTACATGTCAAATCCTCGCCAAATTTATAGGATCAGCTTGCATTGGGTTATTCAAATATGAAATATTGTCGTCTAGAGACAAAAACTTTTGAAAAAACCATTAAAATACTAGGTCACTTTCATGGCACTGCTTTTTTCAACCAACCATTTTCCATGCCATTTCCCATAAATTGATTAGTCTGTATAAAGAGCGAATACACACAAAGCAGGTCTTTCAAGTAACAGTCACTCAGCATTTCTCGCTCAAATAATATCAGAATATGAACATGGAACTATCAGTAATTATTATCTATCATCAGCTTTAGGAATCATAAAATATAGAATTTGCCCGGTCTCAACAGAAATCGAGATCAGAAATGCTTTTATCGCTCAAGTATTTGAATTTCCTACGAGCTTACGTTCCTGGATAAATTCCTTTTAAGATGTTGAACGAAATCGTCCGTGAGCGTGGAGCCTAAGTATACTGACCCGTACATTTTATGCGCATTTTGCTTTACATAATCTATAAGGTAACAGTACATTAAAAATATACTTTACCAGTTCGCAGTAGGGTTGAAAATGAACGAGATATAACAGTATCAAGAAAAATTTATGACTACGACTAAATTTTTGATCCTTGAGTAATCTTCGGTAATAATGTTACGCATGACTGTGTTTATTGCTGGACCGCGATGGGAATATTATTTTAAACACTGTACTCCCTTACGATGGTATAGTTTATGTGTATGGCTTTAGCTTTATCCATCCAAATAAACATTAAGTTGAAATTTTATAGTTTTTGTCTAGAGACGGACACGTCATCAATCGTCTTTTTTCTCTTCGACAATTTAAGCAACGTGAATGAAAGCTTTACATTTTCTTTTTTTTAATTTACTTAACGTACACGAAGTGTTATATCAGTATAGGTACTTTTAATCATACTCGTAATATATACTTTTAAAAATAGATAATATTTAAAAAATATTTAAAAGTAACCATTTAAATAATAATATCTATTTACGCTTGCAATACTACACTTACTACAAGAGTAAATAATATGATCTAATAACATACTTCAATCAATGCTCATTTTATATAATAAATATATTTTTGTTTCAGGTAAGTTGACAGTCCGCATCTACAGCATGATACCAGCACAGTTTTGCTCGTATTGGAGGAAGACCCGTGACTGTGTTGGACACTAAAAGGACTGGGTTTTGTAATAGTTATATTTAACATAATAATTTAATCGTCTATGATTATTTTAACTTTCCGTTTAAATCTACTCTGCAATGCACAGATTTATTTTATTTGCCTGAACTAACCCAATCCGAAAATTATTTTTTAATAGACGTTGAGTTGATGGTGGAAAAGACAACTCATTATTAAGATATATTTAAATAACAAACTAGCGAATCACCCTCGCTTCGCTCGGGTTCATCCTGAGGTTGCTTCCCAAGACAAAGTTAATTAATTAATTAATTTGGTTTTAATTTTTTTCGTGGGAACCTATTTTTTTTAAATAAAAGTAGCCTGAGTTACTCCTTGTTACATCAACTATCTGACAGTGAAAGCCCCGTCAAAATCGGTCCAGCCATTTCAGAAATTAGCCGGAACAAACAGACAGACAGACCGACAGACAAAAATTGTAAAAAAATATTATTTTGGTATATGTTTGGTATATCCATATGCATTTAAGAAAAAGCGATTATTTTAATATTACAAACAGACACTCCAATGTTATTTATCTGTATAGATTACACATTAAATATTTCTACCATACTAATAACCGTATTGTTCCTTGAAGATATTTTTATGTAAAATTACTATACAATGAATATATAGCTTAACTAATCAAATTCTAAAATCTTTTGTCTGAACTAAATAATTATATAAACGGAGTCCGCCAAAATAAATGTTAAAGTCAAAAATAGTAGCGTGATTTGTTATTTATGCTACTACTGTAGATTTTGCCTTATAGATCGTTTATTTCTTTATAGAATAACGGACATTTTATATATGAAATAGTTTATTTTAAAGACAATTTTGGCGAATAAAATATGAATAATAAAAATAAATCTATACTAATATTATAAATGTGAAAGTTTAGATGTTTGGATGTTTGTTTGTTTTTGTTACTCAATAACGTCCGAAAGGCTGAACAAATCTGGATGAAATTTGACACAGAAATAGATTATAGTCTGGAATAGCACATAAGCTACTTTTTATCCCGGAAAATTGTACGGTTCCCGTGGGATAAATTTATTATTGTTTTTCCAAGCGAAGCGAGGGCGAGCCGCTAGTATATAATATCTCACTGAGATCTAACGTTCACAACCAAATATCTAATTAATCACTAATTATAAGTTCAGATGACTACTGAGGTGGTAAATGAAATGAGCAACGTAATAGCGAAGGAAATTGCTTACGTCTGTTTGTGCGAGTCACATGGGAGCAATACGCTTAATAAAGTTATCGCAAATTCATTTTGTTTGTTCTTTCAAACGAATAAAAATCAAAGAAACGAATTTTCTATATCACAAGTTTAAATTAAAATATAATTAGAAATGAGTGTTGACGTTATTGAGTGTATATTATTTATTTTTTGTGAGGAAATTGAAGTTTCATTTTGATTTTGACTTAACTTCTTTTGATGTGGATTTTAGCCCGCTATGCCACAACAGTTTTAGTTCTTGTTGGTGATATATTTAATAAAAATGTAATAATTATAATAAATATTTTTTAACTAAAAAAGATACGAAAAGAGACGGCTTCAAAATTACTTCAGAAGAAGTTTTTCCACTGATAGGGATAACTTTTCCCATGAAATTCACATGGAACCATCCTCAAAAGTCGATGAGTAGCCTTGAAAAACCAAAACGATTCACAATCGACAAATTGAATCATGTGAAATATACAGAAATCATACACAATAATTTAGTCCCTCCATCTTTTACGTAGTCTGTCCAAAAATAGGTGACCGTTCTCACTCATCCTCTAATTTCTTGGTTTATATGTATCTTTTTATATATTTATTTTATATATTTTTTTTTCTTTCTTTTTATATGATTTGGTGCATTTAAGCCGTATTGTTCGGCTGAAAGTAAAAGCTGGAACAGCGGTCCTTGAAAATACGCAAACCTTCACTATATTATATCAGAAGTACTAGTGATCTTCCATCAAGTGACAAGGTGGAATAAATTTGATGCTAATCCTTTAACGGTATGCTTTACCTTTATTGCACCTTAGATTAAAACTATTCTCATCCTGTATGTTAATTATTAATTTATTTGGGATAGTATATTAAGTTTTTGGCAATAGAGTAAGTGTTCTACTTGAATGATCTTTTGGCAGAGGTCATAGATTTTGTTCTCAGCACAATAAGTAGTCTTATTTCGGATATTAGCATATTGCCAAAAGTTACTAGATTCATACTTATTTAAATTTTAAATAAAGATATCATCCAATTAGTCAATATCTATTTTTTAATAAATATTTTATTATAAACAAATTCTTCAGGAAACGTCCATTGTATACGTGAGCTCAAAATTGGGAGGGCATAATTGAAACTTTAAACGAATATACTCGTATATTATACAGGTAATAAAAAAATATTAAATTTTTCTTTTGTTTCCTTTGTAAGAGTCCCATTTTGCCCGCTGAAAAAATCTCACAGTTATTATAAAAAACATTTATTTCGAGAATACTTGAACGTTGTATTATTTTTAACAACTGTAGCGTAAATCTCACGTGAGGGAAAGGGGGGATAAGGGGGGAGGGTCCCACCAAATTTCACTAAATCTCACCAAGGGAGAGGGGAGGTCCAGATTATGAGAAAAACAGCTCACGTAATTAATGGATGTCCCCTCAAGAAGTGATTATAATTTTCTCCTAAAATGAGGATATATTTGAATTTAATATCGCTTCTATATCCTCTAAGTAAGTAAACACGATCTGTCGATGTCTGTTACATGACGGGGACAGGTGTCCGGTGACCTCGCGCGGAACAGAACGTTACAATACTCGTATCGTCACTTGTTTTTATTGTTACGACCTTTTTAGTAGATTGGACCCATGATAACTTCTGCGAATTTGCCCTATTTGATGGTATTGAAGACTGAGTCCTTTCAAGGTTATGTTATGTACTTGGAAAGTTTTTTTAGTAAAATATGTTAAATGTTGCAAATGGGAAATGTCAGTTGGATTTTTGCTAAGGAAAAATTTTCATGCATTCTGTAATATTCGGCTTGGTCGAAATACGTTGTGAATTCTATGCAGCTATCTACAGCATATCGTATATGAAGTTTGAAGCTTTTTCATAACCCTTATCCAAGCTTTGCAAAAGTATAACACAGATAGTGGAAGCTCAATTCGTAATTAATTGAAGAAAAACTAAATAGAATAAAAAACAACGAAATAGATATGGTTATTTTCACAAAGCTTTCTCCTTTATAAAGGGTAAGTCGCTGGTCAAATCAAATCAAAAATGCTTTATTTAAATAGACTTTTACAAGTACTTCTGAATCGTCAATTTTACATTTTCATAATTTAAATTAAATGTCAATACGTTTGCCCTTGTAGAAGCTACCATCGGCTCGGAAGACAGTTCCGCTGAGAAGAGCCGACGAGAAACTTAACAGTTAATTCAATCATTATAAAAATCTTCTTAATTCTGTCCATTAATCCAGTCTATGTCATAGTTATCAGGTTTTGCGATGGTAAAAGATGATAATATCGAGTGATACGTCCTCGATGTATATTCGCGTCAAATCCACGGCATGGATCAATTAAAATCATAATTGAGTATTTGGAAGTATGGGTATGGTAAGGGGTGGGAAGCGTTCGTGTAATTAAATTAAACTCCATACCTCTATATTAAAACTACCGGGGTATTAAATGTTATTTCTTTTGTGCTTAAGTTACTAATTAATGTCAAAGATACTAATTTACTAATTAGTGTAGAAAATATTTCGTGATAAAATTATTTTTGTAGAAACATTTTCAGTTATATACAATACTGAAAATAGCAACTTTGTGGCATTGTTCACACACTCTCTCTTTTTTTAAACTTGTGACGCTCACTGAATTTGTAATATTAAAAATAGATAAAGCGACTTAAAAAATATTCGCAATAAACTGTCACAATTTTAAACATTTAAAGGTAAATATCACTTTTTGAAATAAAACAAACAACCTACCAAACTATCAAAAACAAACGAATTAGGCATTAATTGCATTTGTTATGTACTGAATATAATAGTTTCCATAGCTCTCATCGCATATAGCCATCGATCAATAAAGTACTAGATACGCAATCAGCGACAAAAAATGTCCTCACCGAATGAGCGCTCATTTGAACATTTGAGCGCGCTTTTTTTGTGAAAACAATTTTAAGCATTTAAGGTTCAATTTACATTGTTGTGTATTTATTTCAACTAGTATAATACCTAAACACAATTGATGGCAGGTTTAACAGGACTTTTGCATAGGATGGTGTATCTAGTGCTTTTTGATCGAAGCATATAGCCATTAACCCAAGATATTTTAGAAACGTGACACTTTAGTTTAAATGTTTTTTGCTTGTTTAAGTGCTCTATATCAATACGCATAATTTTCATAGTACGCTACTAAAAATTGGATAAGTGCGAGTGTGACTTGCACACCGAGGGTTCCGTAGCATGAAACATTAAATAAGTTTATTATAAAAATATTTGTGAACAAAGTACAAATTTATGATTTGGGATTTTTCCCCTTATACTTTTTCAACTTTCATGATTCTACTTCAACGGGAAGTACCCTATAGGTTTTGATTCCCTTAAAAGTGTCAAAATATGTGGCATAACCAGCCGTACCTTTTGATTGCGTTGACATAGAAGTTATTTTTTTAGCTCCAAGGGATTGCAGATTGAGTATTTGGTATCAATTTTAACTTGGTACGTCCAAAACTTCATAAGAAAAACGGTCTTGATAGACAGACAGTCAAACAGATGGACAGCGAAGTGATCCTATGGCAGTTCCCGTTTTCTTTTTGATGGACTAAACACTACAAATGAAAATGGCGGTGAATGGCTGATACCAGCTTTCATAGAAAGGGCTCGAACTCCTTTGGCAAAATCCATATAGGCTACGTCATTTATGTTTGGTGCTTAGTAATCGAATTTAGGCTCTTTTTTTTAAGCCCCATGCTATGTCAAACTTTTAGATGAGGTATAAAAATAATAAAATAAACATTTTTTCTAAAAATTTTACAGGATGTTTTCCCTTTGATTTACAAAAGGGAATTCGACCAACTTAGATGTATAACCCCATACAAAAAAAAGATCATCGAAATTAGAGATTTTTATAAAAAATACTACGTCATACGTATAAAACGATAAGCGTTAACTTGAAAACCTGCACATTTTTTCGTTATTTAAAAATAAAAGAGTTGTCTTTAAATTTTTGAGGGAATTGAGTTTACATTTTGTTTATTTTCAGTTATATTTCTCCTTATTTTAGATCTAATACTTTCTTAGATTTACTCGAATATTTAAACTATCTTTTCGGATTTTTTCGCGGATTTATTTTGATTTTGGGTTCCCGACGTTTTGAATGCTTTACAGCAATCATGGTCACGGGAGAGACTAAGGTGTTAGATGTCTCAAAGGTATTATATAGTTGTTACAGACAGCCTACCCACAAAATAGCAAAATGAATTCTGTTCATAGTTTTATTTAAAATATTTTAGATCTTACAGATGTTTATCTTATTTATATCTAAAAACACTCAAGTATTATATAATGGACTTCTTTCAGTCTAAAGAAGTACCATAAAAATATTTTAATAAGAATATTTTATTATATACAACCCGAGCTTTCTTTCACATGCAAATATTTTCATACAATATTTCTCTAACAGTAATGTATGCTTTTATTGGATAACTTTCTAAGTTTGCATTAGAGTTGGTTTAGTTGCGTAAATGCGTAATATAACGTGTTTAAATAGCTTTAGCTATCAGCTTTTGCTTGCGTTGTGGGAGGTTGAATTTATCTTCTCAGTTTAAGGCCTACCGCATATATACAACTTTTAATCGAACAACTGTTTAGTTGTATATCAAAAGTATATAGAAATGTATGGAGGTCCGCATACTATCAACTAGATAGTTGCTCGACAAAATAATCAAAAAACCAAATCGACTGCTTTTTGACTAATCAGTCGAACAACTATCGGCCGACAACTCAATGTGTATTGCAATGTATTGGAGCACGCATACACTCGACTAAACAGTCGATGCGTGACGGTCGTGCTGCCACGTTTGGCTCAGTTTGTAGTGACCCTAGTTGCTGTTCAAGCGGTCGCGGGTTCGAGTCCTACTGGGGGCATTTATTTGTGTGATGATAACGAATGTTTGTACTCCAGTCATGGGTGCTTATGTATATGTATTTAAAGTTATATATGTGTAGTGTATTAACTATGGAACCAGATGGCGACGAGTTTTATTGTCCCAACATATATTATAATTAGTAAAAATATATTTTTCTAAATAATTATTATTATAAAAATAAATATTTATTATAAGCAAAGCATAAGTGTGTACTTTTTTTATTTAGCATTACCCTTGTATTGGAGCATAATTGAGTTCTACAAAACAATCGCTTAAGAGACGAAACAAAAGAAAATTATAATAAATCTATTATGACAGAGTTGATTGTATGCGCACCCTCGTCGACTAAACTGTTTGGTCGTCATGAAATCGACACAAGCACATAACTCGACTAAACAGTTTAGTCGATGTAACAATTGTATATATGCGGTAGGCCTAAATAACATTAGTAACATGCTTATACGTTAATATTCCATTTGACTGGTATTTCATATTAAAAGTAATTATTTAAACTGAAAATGAAACTTGTAGTTAAAGATTCTAATAGTTTTCCAGTTGGAAATGTGGAATATTTTTGGAGTTATAAAATACTAAGATCCTATTATTTAAGAAAAATGAATAGTATAAGTATAGGTATTATATGTAGATGAATGGAATAAATGGCCTTTTATAGTTACTTTTTTGCACCACTTGTCTAGTTTTTCTTTTTTTTTTATGGTGTAACTTGAGTCACGATCTCTAAAGCCAAAAGTGATCCTGATATAGGTTTGAAGAGTAAGAAATAGTGCTTATCTATAGTAGCTCAGTATAAAACAAAGTCGTTGTCTGCGTCTGTCTGTTTCTCCGCTTAGTTTTTCTAAACCACGCAACGGATTTTGATACGGTTTTCACTAAGACTTTAACGGAACGCAGATTGATGTTTCGTATATGGAGTTTGAGTTGGATTTGAAGTTTTGTATATGGAGATAGAGAGCTGGAGAGTGACAAAAGCTATTTGTTACAACGGGAAAATATCTCATTTTCGTAAGATTAGAACTTGTTTTATAATATAGAACCGATTTAGTAATTATGGGAGCATAACATTAAAATTTTAGAGCTACTTATTGACGCATCCTAGCCAAGTGAGAGTAAGTCACTAGGATGAATACGATTAAAAAGAATAATTAAATTAGTCGGCCCATAATAATAAAAAATATCCTGTTTTCTTTTTGTTCATAATCATAAACCTTGTGCGCTATGACGTAAGATGCCACAGCATCCTTTAAATGAGACATTAAAATAAATATACAGCAGTAGGAACTTGACTTTTATTTGTATCATCTAGGTTTTTAAAATCATAATAAACGTTTATACGACGACACGTTTGGCTCAGTTTGTAGTTATCCTACTTGCTGTGCCAGCGGTCGCGGGTTCGAGTCCCGCTGGGGGCATTCATTTGTGTGATGAGATGAATGTTTGTACTCCAGTCATGGATGTTTATATTCATAATTTGTATGACGTATGTATTTAAAAATATGTACATATGTGTAGGGTATCAACTATCTGGTATCCATAACACAGACCTCGTAGCTTACCATGGTATTAGATAGTGCTATTTGTTAATGTTCTAACATATTTATTTATTTATTTATATAGCTTGTGCACCCATTTTTTTTAAATCTCTGTTACTGCTTCGAGGGGTTCCTTTTGGACACAGTTTACTTTATGAAACAAAGAAATGGTCTTTATAGTATATATCTATCGTCGCATAGTTTCGCCAATAATAAATGAAGAAGATATGATAGAGAAGAAGAAAATTAATAGAATTTCACAGTAGTAAAATATTTTATTTCAAATTATTGAACATAATCATAATCAAAATAACAGCAGAATAACACTCATGGGTGTGCAACTGTTTAGTTGTACCTGATCTTACTGATACTTGCTAAGCCATCTTACGGATTTATCGGAGATGTTAGATGTCAAGAATCTTTAACTAGCCTAAATCAATGAACCTAAAGCACACCACTACCGTATTTATAAAACAAATATTTATTTACCAAAATTTGGGAACTTGACTTAGTAAATAGCTCTATCCCAAACTACCGTTCTACAGTAGGTGTGATGGAACTATTGAGGCGAAAACAGCGATTAGCCACTATCTAGGTGTCATTTCGTACGCAAACAAGACGACCGTAAATATCTACTACAAATGTCGCGTCGCACCGGCAGCCTATGCAAATTTCATTTACGCGTAATCCACTCAACAGGATTGCACTTGATTGATAGACGCAAATTGAAAATAGGCTACGCATTCCAAGCGAGGACACGAGGACTCTCAGTCCTTGGATTTAATGTTTACTTTTTAATAATAGCAATAGTTGTTCATTGGTTATGTTTGAATTCGAACTTCTGAGAAATTGATATGAAGGAAAGGATGGAAATCCCATTGTTAATACCACGAAGGAGTATTGTAAGGAAACCTGTACTTCTCAGGGAACCTAACGTTTTCGAAAGATCTATGATGATTTTCAACCTAACCAGAACTTTTGAATTAAAGCTTGATTCTCTTCACATTGAGGAAAGACCCGTGCCCAGTAGTGGGATTTTAAAAGAACTGATTTTTAATAGTAATTAACTAGCGGATCCATCTCGCTTCGCTTGGGCTCGCGACTAAACAAAAACAAATCTATCCCATAGCAACCGTATATTTTGGTAGATATATATATTATATATATATAATAGATAAGTACAATAGTTAAATTATATAATAATAAATATTGTTTTATGTTTGACATAACATATTTTAATTTAATTTGAAATCCCTAAATATAATTAATGCAATTGATTAATTAATAAAATAAGTGTGTTAATTGAGTTTCATTAATCATAATTTTAACATTACATAGCATATAAACTTTTTTGACGCTATTATATAACAGTTAATTTTACACCAGACACAGACAGACAAGTTCATTTGTCACTTAAAATATATTAGAGAGAGAGAGAGAAAATTATTTTCTCAATTTCTTTCTCACTTTTACGACGTTATGTTAATGAAAATATATCTATATATACTCTACCTTCACCTAAAATATACGAATCGAAAAAAAAGAAAAGTCGAATAAAAATCCCATCTAAGAGAAAACTATCTTTTCGAATTTTTTCGCGAATTTATTTTGATTTTAGGTTCCCGAGGTTACAGACGCATAAAGCAATCATGGTCACGGGAGAGAGTAAGTTTTAGATGTCTCAAAAGTTGTCATACAGTTAATATAGTTGTTACAGACTGTATCTACCCACGTCTAACGCTGGAAACTAAAAATCATAATAAATCCCTTCAGTGGTTTTTCCGTGATACGGTAACAGACAGACAGCCAGGCAAACAGATAGACAGACAAAATTTCTAAAAACTATAGATTCGGTCTCTGTATCAATAATAATGTATATTTCAATAAGATTTTCCAAAAAATATTTAATGTACAGATTCGGCTTAGTTACAATTTTATTACGAGTATATGTATAGGTGTCAAATATTCGCGTTATTTAAAATCAAAAGGATGAAATTGACATTTTTAAGCCCTATGTAATAAGTAATTAGAGGATTAACTAAACCTAATCTACCTACTAGCTCGCACGCAAGTCATGTCATTTACTGAATTCCACTTGAAAGCCTTGTAGTTATTAGTTTTACGATGTTTTTATAGCGCTAATTGAAGTTGACACCATTTCGTGTTCATTTGCAGTTTTATATCGCTTTTTGTACAAGTAGCATTTACGTTCGTTTGACGTTGATGACAACTATTTCATTGAGATATGGTTTTTTTTATTTGACGAATAAATTAAAATATATAATAACTAGCGACTCACCCTCGCTTTGCTTGGGTTCGTCTCGAGGTACGTTTTAACGGTTAGTATGGAAGAGATAGATTATATTGTAGTGTATAATATTTATATATAATCAGTTTTATATCCCTTACTTGAGAAATAATTGATTCCCCATAAAAACTTTCATTCCTAAAGGGATGATTTCCGGGATAAAAATTATCCTTTCCACGATCTCAAGCTATCTTCATACCAAACATTTAAAACAATTCAGCGATTTTTAGTTTCTCTATCACAAACATACAAAAAAACATTTTTTTTTTCTCTTTGTTATATTAATATAGACATAGAATAGAAGCTAAACATCAGATTACGATTTTTTACAGATAGTAAAAAATATAATATTTGACGATTCAAAAGGACTTTTAAAAGTCTATTTAAATAAAAAATATACTTTAGTTTATTTTGATTTATATCTTCAGTTATTTTGATTTCTAATCAGAATATCTGTAATAACTATCTCTAATAGAAAATTGTAATTTTTATTATTGCAGTGACATTAATAATCGAAATTCTACTAACTATTTACATAGAACTTACAATTTCCCTAAAAAGTTATAATATATAAATACAAAGTCACACCTATTTTTCGATGTTGGTAAAATATATAAACATGGTAACGTGGTAAACATGGTAATTATTGTGCTAAAATGAAAACAGACACATAATTTCAGTACAATTACCCATTGAGTAGATTTAATGGCCCTCATTCTCACACCGGTTCAATTACTCTAACATATCAGACCTAAGAATGAATTTCTTGACCCTATAAGGCGATTCACACATGCGCTTTAGTGTAGCGCTTATTTAATTAAACTATAAGCGATAGATTAAACATAATATTGCTATATTATGTCTCGTTATATTGTATGTTTAAAGTGAACGTTATTGTGGCTAATTGGTAAAACGGTTCAAGGTAGAGAGTTTGACCTTATTAAACAACTAGGTTGCTTCTCCATACAAACTTTCATCCCCATTTTCATCCCTTTAAGGGATGATTTCCGGGATGAAAACTATCCTACGTCCTTCCCAGGGTCTCAAACTAACTGCTTACCAAATTTCATCTTTATCGGTTCAGTAGTTTCGGAGCTTATTCGGTACAAACAAACAAACAAACAAACTAGATTAGAAGTTTTCAACTTTTGACCGACTGTAAAAATGGAGAACTACTCAACTCGAGTACTCTATCTAGATGCATATTTTTTGTTTTATGTGACGCGATATATTTATATATTTCGAATTGGGCAGATAAAAAGTTTACATTCGAGTTGTTATTTTTGAATTGGTAATATATTTGAGAATCCGCCAACCCGCACTTGGCCAGCGTGGTGGACTATGGCCTGATCCCCCTCGTATTGAAGGGAGGCCCGTGCCCAGCAGTGGGACGTCAAAAATGGCTGAATACAATATATTTGACAATACTAGAAATTATATACAGTGACTTTATTTCTACCAGTAACTTAAATGTCAAAACCATGAAAAGTAAATTTTCATACTAAACACCGTTATCTTATATAATCTATATAATATGTATATAAGTAAAACGATTTTTTTCCTTTCCAATAAACGCGGGATCGTCTGTAGATGGTTTTAGTTTACTTATTTTTTGAATTTCATACTCTCTTCACCATTTCTTCTGATTTTTTTCATAAGTAGTTCTTCCTGCCAATAAAAATAGAAGACATTACACTTTTTTTGTTTAACTTAAATATTTAATTTATAAGTGGAATAACTAAATATACATTATGGTTTCTGAAGAGCAAAAGAAACATTCACGTACGTCCAGCAAAGCGGGCAGGTTACGGGTAGTATAATAAATATATCTATAATATATAACTCTTTGTAAAATGTTATAATTATAATCTACACTTAATATTATAAAAGTTTGCTTGTTTTTTTGTTTAAATGCACTAATCTCAGGAACTATTTATTCGATTTGAAAAATTCTTTTTGCATTAGAGAGACCGTTTATTGAAGTAGGCTATAGGTTATATGTCATCATGCTACTACCCAAGGAAGCGGAGCAGTAATATAATATATAGTCTATCTATTCTACACTAACCGTTTAAACGTACTTAGTGACGGATCCGAGCGAAGCGAGGGTGAGCTGCTAGTTACAACTACACTACACCTCAATGAAATTAAATATCATAAGTAAGAAAAATTTAAGCTCGAATATATATTTTTTTAAATTAAAAATCAAGTTCTTGACTTAGCCCAGACAAAATCACGAACTTTTTAAAAATAATAATAATAGGTTATAGGTAATTTTTTATAATAATACTAGCAGAACCCGCGGCTTCGCCCGCGATCAAACGACGAAAAAAATAAACTTTTTCGCAATACATACTTTATTACTTGCAAAAATAAGTTCGTGTAAGTTTTATTATTTGTTAAAGTATATATGGAAACAAATTTAATTTTAGCGATCGTAACTCAAAATATCCAGTATTTTAAAAGATGTTAAGCGTATATTTTGTAATTAATTTTACACTTTTGGTATTTAGCAAGCTGCACTACCTGTATTTTTTGTACATTTTTCTACTCCATCTTTCCAAAGTTAGAGGAAGAGAGTACAATGATACAATCGCATACAATGTTTACGACTTCAGAATCATGTAACATGGCTAATATGGGTTTTTTAACTAACATACTAACAGGCTAACATATACGTTACTTCTAAAGGCCCAATACTATGTACACCTGAAGCTTACAGTCTCCCTCCTTCTTTTTTAAATTACGTATATAAAGTGCCATTCTTATTGTGTTGTAGCTTTTTGCCCGCGGCTACGCTCGCGTGAACTAAAAAATATGCTCAGTTTTAATTTCCATTGAATTTATATGTTGTCATATTGAATTTTTAATATTATGTCTAGAGTAAAACTCCAGATTCACTTAAGTTAATCTACACTAAAAAAACCAACCACAAATATAGGTAAGGCTCTCTCTCTCTCGCGCTCTAGGTCTGTTATAGTTGTCGCTGCTGTGGCCAGCCGAAAAGTTATACATAATTTTCCTTTGGATTCGGAATAATTTCCGTTCTCTGCTTTATATCTCACACAGATAGTGTGCACTTACAGAGAACTTGAGCCATGTTACTCGATTTAAATATATTCAACAACTCAAACTTCACCGGCCAGTTTTACCCACTTAGGGGCTGAATTAAAAAAAATCTACAATACATGTTTATTTAATTGTATTGAAGAGCATTAATACCAAGTTTCAAGTAATTCTGATCACAAACATTTTTTTCCTTATATAAACAGCACAACCCCCTTTTAACCTTTTAAGGAATAAATTTCGAAAAAAAATGATATCTGTATTGTTTTAGTTTTCATTTTAAAGGTAAATACTATTTTCCGTGCATAAATTACAGAGTTTCATACAAACTTTCATCCCCTATTTGACAGCTTTATGGGATGAATTTCAAAAAATGTTAAAATACATATTTATTTAATTGTATTGAAGAGTATTAATACCAAGTCTCAAGTAATTCTGATCATAAATAATTGTTTGCCCATATAAACTTCATCACCCCTTTTCACCCTTTTAAGGGATGAATTTTGAAAAAAATCTAATACATATATTTCTTATTTTTCATCTTAAAGCTGAATACCACTTACCGTGTATTTCGCGTTAAGAATAACAGAGTTTCATACTATCTTTTATCCCCTATTTTACCCCCTTAGGGGATGAATTTAGAAAAATCCTTTCTTAGCGGATGCCTACATTGTATAAGGAATATGTTCTCCAAATTTCACGTTTCTACGACCAGCGGTTTAGGCTGTGCGTTGATCGATCAGTCAGTCAGGACAAAGCATTTTATGTATATATAGATATCGCTTATACTTAGAAAAACACACGTTCGTTGCTCTAAAATATTGTTTTAAACAATATATTTTCAAGAAATTCTAACCGCTTCAGCTCAAACATTTTAACCTTCATATAGATGCACTTTCATCTTTAGCGTTGCATGGTAGCAATGGGGCCAATGACTCGCTTTCAAGAGAAATGGTTGGATAGTTTCTTTAAAGGTACATGTTCGGTGCATTTTACAACTTTCTTATATTAGTTATAAAGTAAGGTTTAAATTTAATTTTACGACGTGATTTTTTAAAAGTACAAAAGTTTCTAATGACATTAATTTTATAAAGCACTAGCGACTCACCCTCGCTCCGCTCGGGTTCGTCCCTACTTACTCGTACGTTTTAACGTTTAGTATAGATTTCTCAGAGATGAGATATTTTGCCATAGTAAAATGTATCCTATACGTTGACGCGGATAATCAGCTATCATTATACTAAATTTTATCAAAATCTCTCCAGTGGTTTTTCCGTGATGCGGTAACAGACAGACAGACAGACAGACAGACAAAAATTCTGAAAACTATAGATTCGGCCTTGGCATCGATAATAATGTCTATTTCAATAAGATTTTCCAAAAAATATTTAATGTACAGATTCGGCTTAATCAGAATTTTATAATACGTATATATAGAGATAGATGTAATATAACACATATATACTAACTGTTTTTGGATCTATGAACATAAGAGTATTTGTTACGTTCTGTGAGTTCGGGACTCGCAAATAGGCACGTCTTTTACCCTACTGATGTTTTATTGTTCTTGGTTAACAAGAGTGACTTGTGGTGGTTCAATAACACACGCAGTATATACGAGTAAATAGTTCTGGCTTAATTCAGTCCTTGAACACTAATTTTAACCACTAGTTTCTTCCACTCTTTCTTCACTCCGTTTTTCTTCACTTTTTCACTTTTTCGTACTTCTTCTCAGTCTTCACTTAGTTCCGAAATTCAACTAAACCCTCGAAACACTGCCGGCTTATTTATATGCATAAACAAAGAACATTCTAGTATTCGAAATTTCGAATGTTTTGTTCCTATCTTTGTCTTACACACGGTAATTTAAAATTAACTTTTTTTGTCTGTTAATTTCGAAACTGATAGTAATTTGGATGCCTTTCTTGAAAATGTTTTGTTTCTCTCTTACACACGGCAATTTACGATCTACTGTCCTTGTTTGTTAGTTATCATGTGTTGACAACTGTCTTAGGATTTATAAAATACGCTTAAGGCCTACCGCATATATACAACTGTTACATCGACTAAACTGTTTAGTCGAGTTGTGTGCTTGTGTCGATTTCATGACGACCAAACAGTTTAGTCGACGAGGGTGCGCATACAATCAACTCTGTTGTAACATATTTATTTTAGTTTTCTTTTGTTTCGTCTCTTAAGCGGTTGTTTTGTAGAACTCAACTATGCTCGAATACACGGGCAATGCTAAATAAAAAAAAAGTACACATGCTTTGCGTATAATAAATATTTATTTTTATAAGTAATAATTATTATAAAATATATTTATTAATATATTTATATTTTTATAATAATAATTATTTAGAAAAATATATTTTTACTAATTATAATATATGTTGGGACAATAAAACTCGTCGCCATCTGGTTCCATAGTTAATACACTACACATATATAACTTTAAATATATATACATAAGCACCCATGACTGGAGTACAAACATTCGTTATCATCACACAAATAAATGCCCCTAGCGGGACTCGAACCCGCGACCAATTGTACAGCAACTAGGGTCACTACAAACTGAGCCAAACGTGGCAGCACGACCGTCACGCATCGACTGTTTAGTCGAGTGTATGCGTGCTCCAATACATTGCAATACATATTGAGTTGTCGGTCGATAGTTGTTCAACTGATTAGTCAAAAAGCAGTCGATGTGGTTTTTTGATTATTTTGTCGAGCAACTATCTAGTTGATAGTATGCGGTCCTTCATACATTTCCATATACTTTTGACATACAACTAAACAGTTGTTCGATTAAAAGTTGTATATATGCGGTAGGCCTTAGACGTGCCGTTTTAATTATTATTTTAGGTGTAATGATTTTACACCCTCTTCACTACATGACAGGATGTACCTATACATCCCGATTTTCCATAAAAAAAAAACAATTAAAAATATTTTGACTAGAGATAAGTAATAAATTTTGTTGCTAAAAAACTCAAAGTTCAATTCACAAAACACCTCAGTAATTAGATTTCATAAAAAAAAAATACTAAATATGACTCAACCTTAAAATTTTTGTTAAAAACTACGAAATGCTTTTAAAATAATAGCCAATATGCTGGAGTAACTTACATTACCAACATATTTTCGTTGTCCCTCTGGGGCTAGCTGAGTGGACGGAGTATCTACATCGAAGATTCAAAGCGTACCTATTTCGCTTCTTTAATTTTATCATTGTCTTTAGTCTCCAAGGAGTGACTGACGTTTTTGAATAGATGTGTTTTAATCAGTGAAAAACGCGTTTGATTGGAAAACGTAGTGAAACTTGTTTGAACCAGGATCTAGATCTTTGTTTTGCTATTACCGTGATTCGAAACCAGACACCTGTAATTGTCAACCTTGCTCCTTGGCAGCTTGACCACGATGCTTATGCCAAAACGTGCGAAATTATCCACCATATTTTACATGATATAATGCAAAAGAAAATCGCATGAAAACTCAAAAATACGCGTTTTCCTAGACATAAGACTAATAAAGATCGATTTTTCGCCCCCGAACCAAACCAAACACGTACCAAATTTCGGCGAAATCGTTAGAGCCATTTCCGACATCGCCGGTATAAATAAATAAATAAATATACAAAAATTGCTCGTTTAAAGGTATTAAATAGATATATTGATTTCCTTCATAAAAGAAAAAAAAATCAATACAACAATTTTGTTTTATATTTAAGCAATTAAGTAGATAGCAATTATTTGAGCATTGATATTTGACACAAAAATTGACTGAATCTTCAAACTCTCGTCATCCCCATAAATACTCGTAAATACTTATTCGTCTTAGTCGTCATTTAGTTAGAAAGTATATAAAACAGTTTCAAGAAGCAAATGAACGTTTTTGTATCTATTAGGCAGATTCAATATCGATTAGCAGTTAATCTCAATTTGTGCCCGAAGGCGCAACTAAATTGTTTGGATTGGTGGAATAAAAGTCTGTGTAAAGACCATCAGTCTAGATGTTGATATAACCTGACTGTCGTATAAGATTAATTACCCCGTGATATATGGTATGCTTGATGAGTTTTATGTTGTCTATGATAAATAAATTGACGTTTTTTCAATCAATTTTAATGAATTAGTATTTTGTCAATAATAAATGATTATGGCAGGCAGTGGTAACCTAGTGGAAGCGCGTTCAAATCCCGGGTCTCGCACCTCCGATGTTTTCATGTGCGAATCATTTGTAACATAATTACCACTTGCCTTACGGTGAAGGAAAACATCGTGAGGAAATCTGCATATCTGAGAAAACCTAGCAAGTTTTCGAAAGACATGTGAAGTCCGCCAATCCGCATTTGGCCAGCGTGGTGGACTATGGCCTGATTCCCCTCGTATTGAAGGGAGGCCCGTGCCCAGCAGTGGGACGTTAAAAAGGGCTGAATACTAAAAGATTATTTATTGCTATTTTTAACTAAACTAGTCCCGGCTTTTGTGTATCGTTATGAGTTTTTACGTAAGTGTGTAATACGAAGATTAACAATTAAGTTATCTAAGAGACTTCTTTAACATTGTGAAACGAAAGTGTAATTCTGTAACATATGGTTTTTAAACAAAACTGACAAATACACCAAAGATATCCGTTTTGTTCCAAAGCTTTAGAATAAAAATAGTGTTATTTTTATTATAGTAAGATTTACAAATGGTTCTAATAACTATCTACCAGGTTTATATAATCAAAACTGGTTTTTTGTTTCAAATGATAATCGAAGTCCCTACCATTCAAACATCAAGTCCATTGCACCAAAGGTACATTAATAAAGAATTCCTTAAATTGCTATTCCGTATGCAAACATTCGCCAGACTTAAAGATGTGGTTATCAGCCTCGTAGGCTGTTAGCGGTCTAAATCACACACAATTTACTCGACAAGTTAGTCTACATATAATGTACACAGGCTTATGTAATATCGCGCCTCGGGTTTAATTGAACAGGGAGAATTATACAAACTTTCACGCCAACATTAATGTTCTCGGACATTTTGTTAGCCAAGCCTATTCTCAGTACAGTCAATATTTACTGAGGATCAGTCAATTATCGATGTTTAGTCATGCTTAAAATTGGAGTCCATCGCTTAAGATGTAAGCTATATTGATAAATCGATAGGTAAATATTAGTTGGTATCGAGCCAATAGGATGAGAGCTCATTGGTAAAGCTCTCGCTTGACAAGAACCGGGTCTTGTACATCTGATATTAATAACCAAAATTTTCTAACTGCCTATATACATATCTAAGAAAACTTAACTGGATTTCTAAAGACATAATTTGAAATGAGCCAACACGCATTTGGGGTATGACACATATTATAGTGAACAATGGGCTGTTCTTTCACGTATTGGAGGTAACCATGATATGTTAAAAAAGGCAGAATTATTATAAAACCTTATATTATACTTTCTTAGATTTACGCGAATATTTGAAAAACCTTAAGTCTAAAACCTTAGTATCTCCCGTGACCATGATTGCTGTAAAGCATTCGAAATGTCATGAACTGAAAATTAAAATAAATCCGCGAAATAATCCGAAAAGACAGTTTTATTTAAAACCTTATTATTGGTTATAAAATCAGTAATTCTTCATGTTTATTTCAGTTTGGCCCTCAAAATGTATAATAATTGTATTGCATAATAAGGCTAGATTATGATTATGAATTTTTAAAGTAAAGTGCAATTCATTTCATATAACATAATATTGTGGACTACCACGACCGAGAGCAGATAATCATACATATTTCGCATGAAACTGTATTCCACAAAAAATACTTGTATTGAATAAATATAACATATAATTTATATCAGTTATTATTGAAACAGAATTTTCTTGGTAATTTCAAGAGCGTTTCGAAAATCAAAGCAATCGATCTACTGAATCCTGGAAAATGAACTATTATTACCTACAACGCAGTAAGCCTTCCTTTTATAAATTTCCAACGAAATAAACATATTACATGTAGTTTATACATTATTATTATTAAATAAGTATTTATTTATATATTACATACTACAATGATACGGCAGTGGTAGCCCAGTGGTAACGTGCTCGCTTGGGAAACCGAGTGAAGCGGGTTCAAATCCCGGGTCTCGCACCTTTGATATTTTCATGTGCGAGTCATTTTTAACATTATTACCACTTGACTTACGCTGAAGAAAAACATCGTGAGGAAACCTGCATGTCTAAGAGAACCTAGCAAGTTTTCGAAAGACATGTGAAGTCCGCCAACCCGCACTTGGCCAGCGTGGTGGACTATGGCCTGATCCCTCTCTTATTAAACGGAGGCCCGTGCCCAGCAGTGGGATGTAAAAAAAGGGCTGAATACAATACATACGTACATTACATATTACATAAGTAATTATTTTCCTAAACAATTATTTGCTACAAAAGTACTGAAAATATTTTTTATATTGAAGATACGACACGACTCGGATACATATGCCGAGATTACGAAATATCGGGCACAAATCTGTGTCCACATACAGTCTACAAAACGTGACATTTAAAGAAACATAGCCTTTATCTTATACGTATTAAAGACTACAAATGGATGTGCAAACTTGTTGCGAAGATCGTACTGTACAGAGAACATTGTTTACATTTATCTACGAAACGTTCGAACGTAAACATTTAATATCGGCTGCAGGCGAGAGGATCTTTATATATGTATCAACATATATGTCCGTCCGTCATGTCATAGCTTGTGTGCTAAAAAAGATTGTATTTCACAAAAGCTGTGGATGTCTGGTGAAATATATTTACCGATATAAAAAATATATCTATGTTTGTTTGATTATGTTTTGATATTATCAATTTTTTTAAGTAAAAGTTTTTAAGTGCCCGACGTTTCGAATGCCTTACAGCAATCATGGTCACGGGAGAGACTAAGCGTTATATACTTGTTACAGACAGTGCTTACCCACAATTTTACAAAAATTTCGCCAGTCCTTTATAAATTTCTCATAAAACCCTTACAAGCGAAGCATTCTAAACTCAGCAGAGCTCATGTTGAATAAAGTCTAGAATTATGATTTGAGACTTAGCCTAGCAATTTCATATTGCCCGATACTTTATCCGCTAGATATAATTCCGATGCGATTCTTTTGATCCCACCAACCGCGTTGGGTTAAGATTTTCCTTCGAAGTTATTCCACAGCACACTGCAAGGTTTTCTAGTAAATATATTTTGAACGTATTTATTTTACGATGCTCCTATCTATTTTAAGATTCAGTTTGCGTAAGTATTTTTTTGTTTTGGTAATATTAAGTTATAGTAAATGGTATTTCAATATGGTTAGTGTGGTATTGAAGTATAATAAAATATTGTCAGGTTTGATTATTGCGTTATTAAGGCCAAGTACTAGAATTATTACTTTAAATATATAGGCAAAAACAATACAATTCAATAGCTTTTCCTCCTCTGTTTATCAAACGATTTTCTCTTTTTTTTTTTTGGTTAATAGCTATTGACGAGCTTTCGTGTTATCAATAAAAAAATAGTTTTTTTTTTATATTATGTATAATAGATAATAAAATTCTATTCATATATTACGTTTTTCTTACGACTCGGTTTTACATTATAACTCAAAACTTTTGGCGGTTGAAGAAATGCGTTGCGAGACTTGGATTTTTTTTACATGTAATGTTTTTGGTGGGATTAGGTTTTTCTCAAATTTTCAATAATGATTGCTAGCATTATGAAATACGTGAATTTTTACTCCATAATATTGTATTTGAAATATTCTATTAGTAATTTACTTACATAATACATTACATATCATCGTGGGCAGAGTCGACTTACAATCATGTTCTACAATTGACATATCAATACATATAATAAAATTGTAACTTATCGCTGTCTGTACATGGAAGATATTTGAGAAAAAACTATCATTGGGGTCTTTAATAATGCAATAGAATCCAAAATAATGGTTTTATAATTTTTATTTGTGTGCCTGTGCGTTTGTACGCGCTAATCTCAGAAAAAGATTAACCGATTTGGGTGCGGTTTTCATTAATGTATTATGGTAAACTTTACTTAACATTTAGTATATTGTTTTATTGCAATTGGTTCATAAATAAAAAAGGTTATGTCAATTTAAAGAATCACCAAGGGACGAAACCGAGCGAAGCGAAGGTACTAATGTACAGTGTATACCTTGTAAGTTTATAATAATATTTCTATATCTCAAACTTATTGTGTAAATATAGCTAGTATTTTGAGTATTGTCACCAAAAAAAAAATTAGGTCTAAAATGGAAATCTTGTCATAAAAACCATTTCGACATATTACTTGCTTCGTTTGCACTGAACTTTGTTTAGACGGTTGAAATCCGTACGGCGTATGCGAGGACACGCGCTACGCATATTGCAAAGTGGCTACAGATATTTTAGAGGGTAACGTTTGTTGTCGCAATTTTTAAGATGTTTACGTTTTCTAAATTATTTTTGTAAACGTTTCTCTTTGCTTGAAATATGTAATCTATATATTATACAGAGATAAACTTTGTGGGATTGGATGTAGAAACTTAACTCCTAAATTATATTAATTTTAAAAATGTTTCCACGAAAAGACAGTTAAATAATACCCTGAGTGATATCAAATACACATCTAATATCTATATATAATATTTTTTATCTAATAATATATTTAAACGAGCAATTCTTGTATATCTATTTATTATCGGCTATGTCAGAAACTGCTCTAACGATTTCGCTGAAATTTGGTATGTGGGAGTTTTCGGAGGCGAAAAATCGATCTAGGTTAGTCTTATATCTGGCAAAACCCGTGTTTTCGAGTTTTCATGCGGTTTTCTTTCGCATTATTCCACGCAAAATATAATCGATAATTTCTTACGCTCGATCATAAGCATCGTGGTCAAGCAGCCAAAGTGCAAGATTGACAATCATAGGTGTTCGGGTTCGAATCCCGGTCAGATACTAAGTTTTTACTTTTTTTTTTGTATTTATTCAAGTTTTCCTTTTTTTATCTAAAAAATACGATATGACAAAAAAGAACTCCGAGAGAAGTTTAGTCCCCGAGGTACTAATATTATAATCTTCATAGATAAAAAACAAATTGTGACAGTTATCTTCTTCTATACATGTAATAAAATCTTATTGAAACAATTATTATTATTGATACAGAGGCCGAATCTATAGTTTTTAGAATTCTTGCCTGTCAGTTTATCTGTCTGTCCATCTGTCTGTCTGTTTGTCTGAGAATGCATCACGAGAAAACCACTGAACAGATTTTGATGAAATTCGGTGTGATGATAGCTGGTTTACCGGATTATCTTACAGGATATTTCTTACTGCGGGAAAATATCTAATCTCTGAAAAAATCTATACTAAACGTTAAAACGTAATTAGGGACGAACCCAAGCGAAGCGAGGGTGAGCCGCTAGTATACTATATATACATTTTAATCCGCTATTCAATATTTTCTCAAAACTTTGGCCCAATTAATTATGAAATTGAAATTCTTTCTTGACTTTTTTGAGTAATGCACTGGCTTAGTGAGGTTCAGCCTTAACCCCTGTTAGGGGAGACCGTTTGTTTTATAACTTTCAAAGTAAAATACCTTGTAGCCTATTAATGTCCCGAAGGCAGAATTCTTGGATCTTTTTTTAGCGTAGTAAGCTTTTTATAGAATAAAATGGCCTGTTGATCCTTATAGAAACATTCTTACGTCGCTCACTTGTTATAAAAAGTCTTTCAAACTTCAGCTAAGAAACGTTAAATTTACTTAACGCAGAAAATATTTTAGTTTTTTATACTCTAAATATTTTTTCAAGAAATCTAAGTATTTCCACTACTACTATAACTATTATATAGTTTTTCATTTTCTTAAAATATATTATTACTAATGGAATATAACTATAAAAACACAGACGATTTTCTTTGAAACGTCTGATTAGGATGATTTTTCTGAATTTTATGAATTTAAAGATCGGCAACTGTTTTAAAAATTCAGTGTTTTTTCGCTACCAAACCTTATTGTTATTTAATCATGTTCATCCCTTAAAAGTAACTAAACATCGAAGTACGTCGCCCAATTTAACTTAACTAAACTCTTTTATAACAAAACATTAAGAGGTGAATTAATGAAGATTTGTAAATAAGTTGTTAACTTTATTTCAAGCTTTGTAAAAGATAATAACATATACTTTGCACAAAACGTTCATTAGGCCCTAGTGTTTGTAAAACGTTTCAATCTGACAACGTTTGTTTTAGCTCGCGTGTTTAGAGAGGCTTTTAAAAGCGCGTAAAGTGAAAGTGCTTATATTTTGCTATGTTCCTCTTGTATATATTATTTTAATTGTACATTTCTAATTATTGATAGTTTGACGATACGTTTGGATCAGTTTGTAGTGACCCTACTTGCTATGACAACGGTCGCGGGTTCGAGTCCCGCTGGAGGCATTCATTTGTGTGATGAGTACGAATGTTTGTATACCAGTCATGGGTATATATATATATATATATATATATATATATATATATATATATATGTATGTATGTATTTAAAGTTATATACATATTATGTGTAGTGTATCAACTATCTGGTATCCATAACACAAGCCTCATAGCTTACCATGGAACTAGATGGTGCTGTGTTAATGTCCCAACATATTTTATTTATTTATTATCAATTGTAATGGGATAACTCTCTTTTCTAATGAAAAAGTAGCCTTTGTTACTATCGAAAAAAGAAAAATATTTTTTGTATGGCATATTCGTTCTTAGAAGGCGATTTTAATCTATTTTTCTTACATTTACTTATTTGAATTTTATACCTTCGTTCAATTTGAATTTCAATACAATGATTAATACCTTAAAGCTGATTAGATGATGGAACCAGAAACCTTCATAATTAAAACAACCTAAAGAGTGCAGCAATCCTCCTTTGGTCAGCATGGTGGATTATGGTTAAGTCTCCCTCGTATTGATACCAAGCCTGTGCCCCGAACTAGAAGGGTTGAATGAATTATATTATATATTATTACTATTTTAAGTTAAAGCCGGCTAAAAATATATTAAGTAAAATTACGTAGTCCAATTATTAATTTTGGACGAAAGTTAATCGGAGTAGATATTTTGAATATTACAAACAAACATTACAAAATTCACATATACATATATTTTCATTTATAAATATTTTAGTATATTACCTAAGGCAACCTATTTTTAAGTACTAACTCTTGATGAGAAGCTGACAAGCTATTTAATTACGTTAACTTTAAATACCTTAGTAATAACATGCACTACGTTGTAGTGTATCAGGAAATAAAGTTAGTTCTAAAATGTTATAAACTGTCAATAACAGGTCATTAAATAAGGAGTATATTACATTGTTCCTTCACTGTTCGTTAGTAATCACACTATTGTTATAATTGCGAAAGGTTTTATGTACGTTTATGTACAGAATAAATAAGATTAATTTTGTTACTGTTTCATATTGAAGTGGCTAGACGTTTTTGAATATAATTGTTAGTAATAACTTACTAAAAAGTGTCGTTACCTGTATCATCATCATCAACAGCTCTTTTCAGTCCACTATTGGACTATGTCCAGTTGGCCTCTCTCAGTGGGTGCCATTGAGTGCGATCTCGAGCTTTACGCATCTAGTCTATACCCGTACGGCGCAGACCGTCCCACCATCTAGCAGGAGGGCGTCTCACACTTCGTTTCCCTAGCCGTGCTCTCCACTCGGGAACCTGCAGATTCAATGATGGAACCAGAAACCTTCCTTCGTTACCTATATATATTATCTATACTAATATTATAAAGCTGAAGAGTTTGTTTGGTTGAACGCGCTAATCTCAGGAACTACTAATCCGATTTAAAAAATTCTTTCTGTATTAGATAGCCCGTTAACTGATGAAAGCTATAGGCTATAAATCATCTCGGAAAAATGTACGGTTTCCGTGGGATAGATTTATTTTTGTCTAGGGACGAACCTGAAGCGAAGCGAGGGTGAGTCGCGAGTTAGAAATATAAAAGGCAATCGAGCTAGAGAAGTATAAGTCGCTAGTTTCATTATAAATGACATTATGACAATGACAACATTTTGTTTATTAAATACTCAAATTAGCAAGGTTCAATACATTTTTTTTACATAGAGATATGCTTGATAGAAAATTCTTAGTAATATAGTTTCTTAATACTACTAATTCTAATCTTTATTTAGAACTTAGCTTCAAATCCACTTTCTGGTAAATTATAGTTTAAAAAACTAAAAGAACTAGCTTTAATGATAAATCGGTCTAAAAAGTAAAAAATATTTTTTACTATAAGAAATATATTTTCATACTAAATCTACTTTTAGAAATCGTAACAATGGAATATTTACAACAGCTGATATCGAGTACCCTGATTTGCTATAAGCAGATATATTTTTTTTCGATTTTTTTTTTAAATAAATTATTGTATTGTCATAGGCCCTAGTTAAATGTGCAAAGTTTCAGACCACTCAAGTTACAATAAGTTTCTAGATGTTTTTTTCTTACTTTCTTTATAAAAATAGAAGTTATAAGTTTTGATTTGTTTCTATCAATCGCATATTCCCTGGCTCCAACAAACTCCACAGTTCAGTGAGAAGCCTGTATTTATCTAATATTTTCGCAAAAGGGCACACTCAAGTATCTTCATACATATTGGATTAAAAGTCATAAGCGCTCCGCCTTGGCCACTTCTAATTTTGCTTATCTTTTACAGTTTATTTTTGATATTCATTTTTCATTTTCTAACTGACTTCAAAAGAGGAGAACGTTCCGAGTTCATGGGTATTGGATACATTCTATGTATGTATGTATGTATATCACGCGAAATCTCCGCCTTAGTGAACCTGTATGAATAATTATTTTATTAACAAATAAAGTATAACACCTTATTAGTGATTTTAATAATATATTTTTAGTGCAAAATATTCTAAATACTGTTTTTTTTAATTATTCACTAGTAGTTACTATTTTTTAAATAACATTTTTTTTTTACACCAAAAAAAAAAATTTAATAGAAGCTATACCAAAAAATCAGTTTAATTTTTGAGTTTAAAACCAGATAAAATTACGAAGTCATCCCTACGACATTAAAAAAACTAATTTAAAAGTGTACTTAAAACACTTTGATCTTACAAACTCATGTCCTTTCTAATGACATAACAATTTTATAAAGCTATCATCGTTAAGATTTATCTGTAAAATTTCTCAGAGGCGGTGTAACTCGATTAAAAATTCATTTAACCGTCCACGCCGACCCAGGGGAATAATTTAGTGCGATTCACACTCTGCCAGGCCCTTTTTTCGCACGTACAATGTACATACGTACCTATCATGTTTTAAAAACATTTGAAAAATTAAAAAGTTTTTACTTACCCTTAATTTTTGCCATAGTAAATAATATTAATGAAATATTTTGGATTTAAGTTTTGCTTATTATTGGGGATTATTGTAAATGTATTTTTTTTATTTTGTTATTTCTATAGGGTTAGCAGGCAGAATAATGATTATTCAGTGACTAAACTTCTTTAAAAATAAAAACAATTTTTACAGATTTATTTTGATTTTTCTTTTTGATTTTGATTTTTTTTGTCTGTTGAGTTGAGGTAAATTAAAGTTAAAATTCACTAAAATTTGCTCAATTAACTACTAGTAACCGCCGCTTGGTTGAAAATCAACCATAATTCATTAAGTTATATAATATTTATTGTTTTGCGTATATTACAATATTAATCTATTCTCAATTTGACACATGCGTGTGTGCGTCAAAGACATGGTAGTGTGTAATGTTTTTTTATTGATTTAATGTATTTTTTGTGCATAATTAAAAACAAAAAATATTAGCATTCTGCACTCTTTCTCTATATAAACTATAAGTATGGGAAATTTCATACACATTTCGTACAAAGTTTTTGCTTCACGTATAGATATATATAGATATAATATATAGATATCGTACGCCAAAATACTGTAGAGTCAAACAAAATATACTTCTCACTAGTCTTCAGTCATCAATATGTTTTTACGGAAACTCATCATTTTTCAAAATTTGTTTAAAATAAAGTTATTAACAATAAAGGTATCTCTCGCGACAAATAACAATAACTCTTGTGAATACTTTTTTTATAAATGATTAATTATTTTTTGAATAAACAAGGTCGTTTCGGGATATTGACTAATAAATCAAAAACTGAAATTGTATGAGACGCTGACATTCTACCAATCATAATATTTGACAAGCGACGAATGAACCAAAAGCGATTATAAATGTTTCATAGTGGATATGCAAATTGACACAAAAATTTCATATAAAACGTCTAGATCTGACTGAATAGTTTGGAGATAGTGAGTTTTTTTTTTAATTTTCAAGGCTTGATATTATTTGACATTCTAATTTCAGTAATATAGCTAAATCGAGAAAAATAACCTGACAATTATGAGGCAATTTCAACTTATTATGTGTATATTAAAACATTTCAAAAGCAGAATGTATGAACTAACATAACTGTCAATATTTAATATACCTGTAATTAATTTCTTTTCAATGAACATCAATGACATTAGACGGTACATAATTCCATAGTTTTATATACGAGTATATACTAGCGACTCACCCTCGCGTTTCACCCTTACGTTTTAACGTTTAGTATAGATAAATAAATAATAAAAAAATGTCGACCCGGATAACCAGCTATCATCATACAAAAATTCATCAAACTCTGTACAGTGGTTTTCTCGTGATGCAGTCACAGACAGACAGACAATAATTATAAAAACTATAGATTCGGCCTCTGTATCGATAATAATGTCTATTTCAATTAGATTTCCCAAAAAAATATTTGATGTACAGATTCGACTCAGAATTTTATTATATGTATAGATTTCAAAAAATGTGTACTACGTCACGTTCAAAAAAAACAAATAAAAACTTTATATATTACTAACCGTATTACTCATACATTGAAATCCATTAATACAGTTCGACGAAATCAATATTAATATTACACAAATAATAAAATATAATTATAATACACGAACAATCCAATATCTTTATAAACACCTATTGTAGCAAACAAAAGTGCTATATTCAATAGTGAAAATATTTCGAACGTCAAACAAAGGTCGCATCCAGGGAGGTCCGATATCGGCACGCTGCACTCGCCACAACCCAATCATCAAATATTTGCATTCCGTTGAAAAAGTAATGCGATTATTAATTTACTCCCGATTCATCCACCTCGATGCCATCCAATAAACCCGCTCTGGTGATTTACGATATTTACTGTATGCAAAACTGTAAAATTTAGTTTTGTCGACGATTCAAATGTTATATTTTTGTATTAGTTATTTCTTCGGATGATAAATTAATATATAGAATTTTGCCATTGCTTAAAACGAGCCATGATTCTGCTTGTACTTTCAACGGGTGTCACTTGATATACCGAGACATATATTTTAACTGAAAACGGTACGCTGTACCTATAGGATGTTTTTTTTTTTTATTTATAACCATTGAAACTGTACCTATAGGATGTTTCTTTACTTATAACCATTGAAAATTAATGTAATTATGTTTATAGTTGACAAAATTATCTCATAACATACACAAAAAAAATCATACAGCCAAATCATGTACGTCGTACTTTTTAAAGTGACGTACAGACGCAGGTATTATTATATTTTTGTTATATATATTCCAAGTATGTACATACAAAGTACAAATCTCATAAATATAATGAGAATTTAAATGGAACAGCAACAGCCTAAAAGTAAACAGTAAATATAATAAGTAGATAAGGTGGCAAACATTTTGAAAATTACTAAGTTTTACAAGTGATAAAACAAACTAAAATAATGCGAAGCTTTTGATGATTTGTTGTCTTGTAATTTTGGTAATAAAATGTAAACACAAATTACAGACATGTAATATAAATTACGTGGATATACATACGTATGTACATATTTTGTGTACATTTGTGATAATTATGAATGAATAAGATTTTAAAAGAAAAGATCTAGATTAAAGTCATTGAGATTCTCAACCCGCCATTGGCTTTGACGACACGTTTGGCTCAGTTTGTATGTAGTACTTGCTGTGACAGTGGTCGCGGGTTCGAGTCCCTCTGTGGGTATTTATTTGTGTGCTGAGCACGAACATTTGTACTCCAGTTATGGGTGTTTATATATATAATACGTATGTATTTAAAGTTATATATATGTAGTGTATCAACTATCTGGTATCCATAACACAAGCCTCGTGCTTACCGTGGAACTAAATGGTGATGTGTGTTTATGTCCCAACAAATTTATATTTATTTATTTATGTTGGTGTTCTTGTTTGGCCCTAAAACTCCAGAACATACGTCTAGATCTAAGCGTTAGACGTAAAATGAGGCAGCTACTGGAAATTACAACACAAATTGATGACGAATAAAAAAAGTTCTTAGACTTTTTCGAAGCATCTGGTCTCACAGACATATACGGCACGTAATGGCGGGTTAAGTTTTTAAAATACGATTATGAAAAAAGTGTTAAAATAGTTTAGAAATAGTATTATACTGTTTTGTTAATTTCGAAAATAATGAATCATGTTGATTAACTTACGATGTTGATCTTTAGATGCATAAATCTCGAATAAAAAAAATCGAATGTGAAATTCGTAAAAAGTGAAAAGGTAGTACACCAAACTACGATTAGCAAAACTTTATTTATGAAAAACAGCCAAAACACACTAAAATCTATATAAATAATAATGAATGTTGGTAAGCGCATAACTGAAGAATGGCTGGACCAATTCGGCTTATTTATTTTTTTATATGTTCCTTAAGGTCCACGGAAGGTTTTAATACTTAAAAAAACTATATCCATGTTACTATATCCAAGCTAGGGACGAACCCGAGCGAAGCGACGGTGAGTCGCTAGTTAATAAATATATTATTTATAATGTTCAGACTGAAAACGTTCCTTGGAAAAATTTGGATTTAATTAACAAACGGCGTCGAAGCGATTATGTAAATTACATCTCATTTTACAAAAACTGAATTTAATGAGAAACGAAATTATCTCTGCTATAGTAATTATGTGAGTAATTACATTGAAATGACTCATTGGATTTAATTTTGTCAACGCAAGTACTAGAAGGAAGCTA
Organism: Fabriciana adippe; assembly: GCA_905404265.1. Classification (NCBI taxonomy): domain Eukaryota; kingdom Metazoa; phylum Arthropoda; class Insecta; order Lepidoptera; family Nymphalidae; genus Fabriciana; species Fabriciana adippe. The sequence goes on from FR989988.1 coordinate 2,209,942, forward strand.
GACTTAAAATAAAATCGCATTTAAACTAACGACTTATCCTCGTTTTGCTCGGATACAATTTTTTATTATCTTGATGCCTAACAATAATAACGTGTGCGTTACTCCACGTTATAGTCTACCTGAACACTAAACTTCATCTAATTCCTTCAAGAAAAGTAGTAACAAACATACACTTACATATATATAATTTCAATATAAATTTTACAGAGTAATGAACCCTAAAACATAAAGAATATTAGATAACTAATGACTTAAGATTGCTCCATTGGCAAACTTCGCTTCTTAGTGCGTCTCTAGGTACATTTTTTTTATATAAAATTAATTATTTTTCGTGCACCTTAGGAGATACACACACAATATCGCGAACTTTTTCGTGAAATCGTAAATTCGAATTTGGCGTAATATTTAATGATACTCGATGTTCGCGCTAGAACCCTAAATATTTATACAATAAAACATACCCTATATGTAGCCCTAAAAACTCTTCTGTCTTTCTGCAAAAGTCCCATTACAATCAGTTAGGCCATTCTAAATATTATCTCGGACAAACAAAAAGACAAACAGATAGACAATATTTTTATAAAGAGTCGTTTGGGTACCTGTATCATATAACTCTATGCTCTTGAGAAAACATAGTTATTTTGAAATTAAAGGCAGACGTTTTAATTTTATTTATAAACACGCTATACGATCCCGAAACGATTGTTTTATTACTTTGGACAATATAAATGCTGAAAGGCATTAGAATGAATTTTTAACTATACTATAAAAACCAATTAGCATAATACTAACCAACAGACAGATAACTGCGGCCCTAACGGGGCACGGACCTTACAACAAACATCTATTTAATATATGTAGGTATAACCGACAGCCCACTTTGCAGGGTCTGCATGAGGGCAGATGAAACGGCTGCACATGTTATTTTGTACTGTCCAGGTGTAGCGGCATACCGGCCACAACATCTTGGGACCCCCAGTACAATCTCGGAAGTATTTGGCAAGACGAAGAAAGTGCTGAACTTCTTGGAGGAACTGGGATGGCAAGAATATAACAAAATCTAATTTCCCCCCACACGCAAAATAGGCGCATAGTCGTCGAGTTGCGGAGACCAGCCCGAACTTACCAGCCCATACCATACCATACTAACCAACGAAAAACCAACGAGAAAAGTCCAACCGACTTTAAATTCACGTTAAAAGTAATTATTCATTTCCATCCTAATATTAGTGGAAATATCTCCGCTCCTATTTTTTTTAACGTTGGGAAATGCATTTAGGCGCTAGGTGTGGGACTCACCGGCAAAGCCAGTACTACTCACTAAAACCCAACGGAACCTTCCCCGTCTTATTGGGGTGTCGCAAGATCGCTTATCCACTCCCACCACGACAAGGTGAACGTACGTTGGAGGAGAAATTTCTCCGCTCCTAGGTTTAAAGCTGTGTTAAAGAGCAAAAACACGCATTTGTTAAATCTGACGCATAATTGCAATTTAAACGTGTTAAAACAAATGATCTCTTCAAATTTGAAAAACAAATGGATTTTTTTCTGTATTTCTGTTTAAAATAAAACCAATCCAACGAACACACTTTTGCAATAATTACATATATTATTAAGGATGTAATGATTTCCCCACATACATAAAGCATGGAGTCTAAACTAGTGCATAATATTCAGATCAAAGCTCAACTAGATCGTACCATTCAATCTAATTGACTGAAAACAAAGAACGTAATATGTAAATAGGTTGGTCCACATCTATATACTGTAGCTAGACGTTGTAGCTCGGTCTTCCAGTTTGATTACCGTAAGTCCGCTCGCTTCGATAAACTTTCTAAGCATTTGATCCTGTACAGACACCATGATGTATGAAATTAAATATACATGTCCTGAAACTATTGTTATTAACTGTATATTTATTTCGGGAGTAGGTAATCTATCTACACTAACTAAAGAGGAAAGATTTGTATTTTTGTATGTTTGTAACGAATAAACTCAAAAACTACTGGACCGATTTAGATAAAATTTAGTAAGAAGATAGTTTGAAACACTAGGAAGGACATAGAATATTTTTTATTTCGAAAATCATCCCTTAAACCTTAAACCCGAGCGAAGCGAAGGTGAGACGCTAGTATATGTATAAATAGGCAAAGATAAAATAGTTCAGTTTTGTCTCCATTTATCAACCTTCTTTCTTCTAATTACTGTCGATTTTAAAATTATTACAACAGTAAAACTCTTTAATACGACTAGGGAAAATTTCAAGTTTGGGCTTTTTTAATTTAAACCAAATCCAGTATTTGAACAGTTCTTAATAAATGTACTTTAAAATACATATTAATTGAAAATTAATGTACATTTTTCATAATAGATGTATATAATGCATAACATACCTCAATCCCACAAATTTTCCTTTAAAGTCACATGAACTTTAAGCACAGGCGTAGCTGAATATAATACCTAGTATATAAATGGTCCAATTACTTATATCAGATCTACGTTTCAGATTGATTACCTAGACACTCGCTCTGGTGAGTTATCTGGGTATTTGACATTGTATACTGCAGCATTTGTAAAATCATGTACAATTGATTCTAAATTACCGAACAGAAGGCTCTACTTATAAACCTAGGTTGTCTATTTGTATGAATGTTTCTTCTCGCTTTTAAGGGATAATTGAGAATCAAACGAACTTACCTTACGATGTTGTTCTTATCCAATCGCTTTCTTTTTCCCATATTGATTTTACAAAGTAAAATTGTTGTGACAACACAAAAACGCGTAATGGCATATGAAACAAAATGGTGTGGTAGGATGTCGCTTAAGAACTAATTCAAAAGAGGAATAGTTTAAACTTTTTCTTTTTAAGAGAAAAACCTTTTATTAAAAAAATAACTTTAAAAGTGTGACTAGGACAGCATCAATCTGGCGTACTGCTGCTTGAAAACCTAATCATCTTCGAGGGAGATACGAAGTATAATTATTTCAATAATAAAATGTATTCAGTGATAAGTTTTACAACATTTACTAGCCTAGCGATATCGCTTTCGTTTGGATGCGCCCTTGGATGCACAATGGAAGCCTTTAACCTATCTATTACTCCATATCATAGTCATACAACCTTTCGCAATTTTTGTAACAGTTCGATTGTTTTGATATGAAAATATAGATAATTTAATAACAATTAAAGGGACTAGTCTCCCCCAAATCATGGATACAGGAAGTCAGAGCAAACGTTTGCTCAAGTTAGTGCAAGAGCGCTTCTCTCCTCGCGGTCTAACAACACTGCCCTATTATGATGCTCCTGCAATCTATATTAGAATTTCGTTACACGCCTACGAATTTTGGTAGTAGTAACTATTATATTCATATTTAAAACTGATGTAATACATCTGTTTCTATATAAAACGTAAAATTGATATTACGAGATTGATATTGATTAAATTTAGTTAAAAAGCTAGCGGCTCAACCTCGCTTCGCTCGCGTTCGCCTCTAGGAAAACAAAAACAAACCTATCCCATGGGAAACGTACATTTTTCCGGGATAAAAAGTCGCTTATGTATTATTCCAGATTATTATCTATCTCTGTGCCAAATTTGATCCAGATCCGTTCAGCCGTTCTGGCGTGAAAGAGTAACAAACATCCATACATCCATACTCACAAACTTTTACATTTACTAGCGGCTCATGCTCGCTTCGCTCGAGATCGCCTCTTGGAAAACAAAAACAAACCTATCTCACGGGAACCATACATTTTTCCAGGATAAAAAGTCGCCTATATGTTATTCCAGACTATTATCTATCTCTATGCCAAAATTTATCTAGATCCGTTAGCCGTTCTGGCGTGAAACAGTAACAAACATCCATACTCACAAACTTTCACATTTATAATATTGGTATAGATTGGACAAATATGTATACACGAGGCTCGTTCGTGCTTCAAAGATTCCATATGGAAAAAATATTTAATAATGTTGTTTTAGATTACATAACATGTCAGGTTAAATATAACATAGTTTTTTTAGTTTTTTTAGTTTTTTGATAGTAAAATACATACATAATGTTTGTATTTCATCCTATTTTCTAATTATACTTTTAAAATACGAAGATGATTTTGCAATAGCTATACTACCAAGCATGTAATTGAAAATTGCGCATCATATTATATTCTTCTTTAAAATAATTTTCAATAACAATATTTTTAAAGTTCAATTTTTACCTAACAAGAGACGTTATATGCAAATTTATACTAATATATTAATATTATAAAGCTGAAGAGTTTTCTTGTTTCTTTGCTTGTTTGTTTGGTTGAACGCGCTAATGTCAGGAACTACTAATCCGATTTGAAAAATTCTTTTTGCATTGGATAGCCTGTTAATTGAGGAAGGCTGTAGGATATGTATCATCCCGGAAAAATGTGTGGTTCCCGTGGGATACATTTGTTTTTGTCTAGGGACGAACCCGAAGCGAAGCGAGGGCGAAGCTAGTATTATTATATAAGAATACTACGAATTATTATATAAGAATAGCTTAAATACTCCACCATTATTTCGCTCCTTACAGACGTTTATTAAAGAGAAAAATAATTAAAAATCAAAAGTACCGCTCGAATTTTGATTAATTATCTGCTTACGCTTCATAAAATATTGAAGAGTAACATTTGCATAATATAAATTACAACTGTATTAATTGAATTCTATCGTAATGAAATCCCGTGGAGTGGCAATCGACACAGTGGAATTCCTACGCTCATGATCCATGGTCCAAACATACGTAACGATATACGTATTATTATTAGGTATACAGACGAGTACCTATACATAATATTTTTATTTATTTTTTATTTTTATTTATTATAGGGAAACAAACAGTATTACAGAACATACAATTTATAATAATAAATACACACATTTACCAGTTAAGTTTCCACAAATAAGAAACACATAATTAGAAGAAAGAGTAGAAAGCATTAGGTTAAATTAAGCAAAAAGTTGACACATACGTAAACACATATAAGTACACTATAAACACAATTAAGTTCATGAAAATATAAAAATTATTGGACTATGTTATTAATACTTGAAATTTAAAACAGAAAATAATATGTTGGTATTGCAATGATACGTCATATAGGCGTAAATTAGAGATTTTTATTTTTAATGGTTAGTATAGAATAGATAGACTATACATATATGATATATATGTATGTACATTTCGAGTTCCTCAATCCAAAGTGCCCGCGTCTTATAGGCGGTATGAGTATAAATGGAAATACACAAAAAATAAATCAAACAAATTAGGTAAATTAGTGGTCTTGTTTGTCAATTGTGAAGCGAAGATTTAAAAACAGCCAAGAATGACTGAGAAACCGTTGAAGTCGAACTATATATCGTAGAAAGAGAAAGGGACAAATCTACAAATGCATTCAAATATTTAATTATATTATTTTAAATAAAACTATCTTTAAGGATTTTATCGCAGATTTATTTTCATTTTTGGTTCCCGACGTTTCTAATGCATTACAGCAATCATAGAGAGACTAAGGTTTTAGACGTCTCAAAGGTTCATTATATAATTGTTACAGACAGTGCCTAACCTCAATTTTATTCAAAAATGGCACCAAAGTACCTTACAGTATTTGTTGATTGAATCATTTCGTTGAATCACAAACGCACTCGCGAATGATACTGTGTATACAATCGTTATTATTATAATACTTATGCTATATTTCATTTCGAAGAAAATATATTTCACCAAATAATAGTTAGGTATTGAATTATTCAATATATTATATTTTTTATTTCCTTTGAAACAACAAGCAGTTTAAAATTACAAAATTATTAAAATATATATATTATGCCTTGAAAATACAATACTTCATACAAATCGTAAATTAAATTTGTAGAGGCTATTGTATCTGTTTACATATATTGTACAGCTTTTCGATATTATTTGTTCCCCTGTCGATAATTTTGAATGGAGCTCTCAACTATAATGGCGTGTCGGCTAAAGTAAAATAACAATGAATACATGATGTTTTTAATACAACTCGATATTCTGGCATCAATTTGGAAATATATATTTTAATAACCGTATAAACTGCGTCAAACTCAGATAGCATTTCTGATGTTTCGCATGATTTTTATATCCCACTAGCGACTCACCCTCGCTCTGCTCGAGTTCGTCAATATTTACGTGTTAACGTTTAGTATAGATTTCTCAGAGATGAGATATTTTGCCGCAGTAAAAAGTATCCTATATGTTGACCCGGATGATCAGCTATCATCATACCAAATTTCATCAAAATCCCTCTTGTGGTTTTTCCGTGATGCGGTAACTGACAGACAGACAGACAGACAGACAGACAAACAGACAGACAGACAAAAATTCTATAAACTAGATTTGGCCTCTGTATCGATAATAATGTCTATTTCAATAAGATTTTCCAAAAAATATTCAATGTACAGATTCGGCTTAGTTACAATTTTATTATATGTATAGATTCCTAGATAAATTCGCTTGTACACTTTAACGTTTTATTTTGATGTTATGATTTTTTTCGATATAAGCTTTCATTAAAAAAAATGCAACGCGATGTCATTCTAAATTCAATTTTTGAACGCGCTAATGCCATTTATAGTTATTCATGCATAGTTGTTGAATAAAATGCGGACTTTTTGAATACTTCATTGTTTTGGTATTTAGTTCGCTGAAATATCGCCGCATAATCGCTACTCTGGAGATTTAAAAATTTTCACACATATTTTATTTGACAATAATAAATATTGAATTTATTAGATTATATAAACATTTTATATAATGTTATCTGGTTAAAATGGTAAATTATAATTTATACTCTATACAGATAAATAATATTGAAGTGTCTGTTTGTAATGTAAAATAACAGCTTTTTACTCAATGCATAATATGAAATTATAAACGGTACTTATAAGAAAAACACAATTTTTAACATTTTATCTGTCTGTCTGTTTGTTTCGGCTAATCACCGAAACGGTTCGAACGATTTAGACGGGAATTTTACAGGCAGATAGGTGATGTTATAAGGAGTATAAGGAGTAACTTTGGCTACTTTTATTTTAGAAAAGGAATTAGAGTTCCGCTAAAAAACGTACCTAAGGACGCATCCGAGCGAAGCGAGGGTAAATCGCTAGTATAATCTAAAACCTTAATTTATTAGAAAGTACATCTAAAAATATACAAAATGCGATCTAGATCTCTCTTTCCACATTACGTAAAAATAAGTATGTAAAGAGTATAAAGTTGTAACACAACCAAAAATTTTTCTACCCCTAATAGTGCCATTGTGCGATAGAAACGTCACATGGCTCCAGATTAGCCACAAAACGTCTCGCAACCTAGAATAAGGAAGCTGGATATAAACCAGTATAGTATTGCATTCGATGCATTTTTATAACCTAAGCTATAAACGAAACTACAATAGGGTTGTTAAGTCACTCATAAACGATATAATGTTGAAAACAATGTTATTTATACACGGTCTTGCCAACTTGGCACATTTTAAAGTGATAATCGTAAGAAAGATTATCGTCTTATAGCGTGACTTTTATGCATATTTTAGTGTAAAATGTAGAATAGGTAGTGGTAGCCCAGCCCAGCTTCGAAATATGAGTGAGGCGGGTTCAAATCCCGGGTCTAGCAACTCAGATGTTTTCATGTGCGAATCATTTCCAACGTGATTATTACTTATCTTACAGTGAAGGAAAGTCTGAGAGAACCTAAGTAGTTTTCGTAAGACATGTGAAGTCTGCCAACTCGGCACTTGGCCATTGTGGACTATGGCCTGAACCTTCTTACACTGAAGGGCCCGTGCCCAGCAGAGGGACATTAAAAACGCTGAGTACATACATAGAATGACTCTATTTTCAATAAAATATTATTGTGCGGGTATAATTTGATGTAGCATAATAAAACGACGGATAAATCGACGACATGTTTGGCAGCATGTAATGACCCTACTAGCTGTGCCAGAGATCTCGGGTTCGAGTCTCACTGGGGGAATTCATTTGTGTGATGAGCACGAATGTTTGTACTCCAGTCATGAGTGTTTATATTTATAATATGTATATATTTAAAATTATATAATATGTATAGTGTACCAACTACCTGGTATCCATAACACAAGCCTCGTAGCTTACCATGGAGCTAGATGGTGCTGTGTGTTAATGTACTAACACATTAATTTTTTTATTATTATTTAAAAAAAAGACATACTTTATAAAACTTCCTAATCAAGATATTTTCGTTAAAGGAAAATCATATTTTTCTAATGATCTGTTGCTAAAGGATTAATAAAATAAACGTATAATATAATACTTAAGGTAGAATAATAATTTAAAATATATAGATATTATATTTCAGTATATATTTTATATTTTTAAGATGAAAAAATATACTCAAATAACGCCTTAAAAATATACCTAGATCTATTAATTTACAAACTTATTTTAAATCAGGCTTTCACATCGAAGGAAGACAATAATTTATGTTGAAAAAAAAAAACAAATTCAGCAACAGGACGAAAAAATTTAATATTAAAAAATCCTTAATAATAAAAAACGTGCTCATATTTGAGATCATGATAACATTTAACTGCGAAAATGCAAAATTATTAACTGCAAGGTGTAAAAGTACCTTTCTAAATCATCTTAAGGATTTCATTTGCAGAAATTTGATTTAAATTTTAATTTGTGATAAATGTCCAATTTTACCAAACGTCTTTTGTGTTTTACGTTCAACAAAATATTTCTTAGAAGTTTTGATTATAAAATTAAATTATAATTGCGAAAACTCTATCTATCTGTTTGTTGGTAAGTTACGTTTTCATATCTATACCGCTAAATCAATTTTGATGAACCTTAATCTATATAAATAAAAATGAATGTTGGTAAGCGCATAACTCAAGAATGGCTGGACAAATTCGGCTAATTTATTTTTTTGTATGTTCCTTAAGATCCATGGACGGTTTTAATACTTAAAAAACAACTATATCCATATTACTATAGCTAGGGATGAACCCGAGCAAAGCTAGGGTGAGTCGCTAGTATAGTTATAGATTTGATATTGGAGAAGAGTATATGCTACCTTAATATGAAAAAAAAATCGATTTAAACAAAGTAAGAAAATTTTTACCCATTTTATTATCTTATTACTGTAATATTGTTTTGTAAAAAATATCAGGAAAACATTATGTTTTAGAACTTTTTTTTCTCTTTGTATGTAATCCATTGTTCATTAGTTATTATTTACTACTAGTTATCTTCTAACTGCTCTATATCTTATATAATTGTCCCAATCCTAGAAGTTGAAGCGTGATATTTGATAGCTTATAATATGCTTCATAAGTAATCCATACGAATATTATAAATGTGAAAGTTTGTGAGTATGGATGTATGGATGTTTGTTACTCTCTCACGCCAAAACGGCTAAACGCATTTGGATGAAATTTAGCACAGAGATAGATTATAATCTAAAATAACACAAAGGCTACTTTTTAACTGGAAAAAATGTACGGTTCCCGTGGGATAGGTTTGATTTTGTTTTCCTGCAAGCTATAAAATGCAAAAAAAATTAAACTTATAGTTAGTTCCATTCATTAAAGCATTTAAACAAACAAAAAAATCAATTTATTCATCTGTAGAATATTATATGCACTATATTAATACTAAATGTAAACACACAGACATAACTATTTAATAATTTTTTTTCAAATTTACAGAAAGCCATTCGTAATTTTGAATAGTAACATAAGAAATTGTGTAAAAGCGTCACTGGAAGTAAGAAAAGTGAGCTGGTTGCCGCCTGCATACAAATAGTTTATAAATTGTTAGTGTCGCGACGGATTCTGAAAGGAAAACGATTTCATAAAATCATTTTTAAAACCTTAAACATTTATCCAAATGTACTGTTTTATGTAGGCAATGAAACACTTCATAATCAATATTGTTTATTCAATCTTCTTCTTCTTTATTTTCACACTAGCGACTCACCCTCGCTTCGCTTCGGGTTCGTTCCTAGACAAAAACAAATTATCCCACGGGAACCGTACATTTTTTCTGGGATGATATAAATTCAGCCTCCGCCTTCCTCAGTTAACGGGCTATCTAGTACAAAAATAATTTGTCTAATCGGATAAGTAGTTCCTGAGATTAGCGCATTCAACCAAACAAACAAACAAACAAACAAAAAAACTCTTCAGCTTAATAATATTAAGTATAGATTCTTACTCTTGTACTTTAATACCATTCTTTTTTGCACTTACATGAAATACAGAAATTAAAACATACAATAAAATTAGTTAGCAAATATGGACTTATCTCTAGAAAAGGTCTACTCCAGTTAACCTAAGTGAGATGAATAAATAAATAAATATGTTGGGACATTAACACACAGCATCATCTAGTTCCATGGTAAGCTACGATACATGTATTATGGATACCAGATAGTTGATACATTACACATATATAACTTTAAATACATACATATGTATATAAACATCCATAACTGGAGTACAAGCGTTCGTACTCATCACATAAATGAATGCCCCCAGCGGGACTCGAAGCCGCGATCGCTAGCACAGCAAGTAGAGTCATTACAAACTGAACCAAACGTGTCGTGTAGAGAGATAGTGTAAAAAAACAGGCTAAAGTGCAGAATAACAAAATAATTAATATGCTCATACTCAAGTATAATTACTTAAATAAATATACTTTCGGACAACATATATTAGAATAAACTGTTTCAATTAAGCATCGAACTCACGACTTTTGTGATCTTTTATCAGTGACGATTAAACTATTAGTCACGCTGTATCCATTATTCTAAGCAGAGTTTACATAAACTCACATTCAACTCAATTTTTATTTAATTATAAACTTTTGCAAGTATTATCGAGTCGTCAATTTAGTTTAAAGAGATGTGATCTGTCCGAGAGGAAGTTACGACTAAGTGGCTGCATTCCACTATCTGCTGTCTGCTGACACGAAAAGGCAGTAATTGCTCTTATAATTGTTGAGTTTTAGTATTTTACCACTTCATATATAAAGTATAATAACTATTCGGCAAAAAACGTCAAATTGCTTAATTCTACACATGGTTTGTTATAAGAAATTTTAAATAGAATAATATGCTCTTCATCGCGTTAATTTTATTTTTAAACTAACGACTCACCATTCCTCCGCTCGGGTTCATCCCTACTTACGTTTTAACGTTTAGTATAGATTTCTCAGAGATGAGATATTTTCGCATAGTAAAAAGTATTCTATATTTTGACCCGGATAATCAGCTATCATCATGCCAAATTACATCAAAATCCCTCCAGTGGTTTTTCCGTGATGCGGTCACAGACAGACAGGCAAAAATTCTAAAAAGCATAGATTCGGCTTCTGTATCAATAATAATAACTATTTCAATAAGATGTTGTGATTTAACTCAGAATTTTAATGTATAGATATAGATATTGATATCGCAAATTCAAGACAGTTTGTGCATTTATTTTCTGTACACAAAATTTGGGCATTACTAGCTTATCTAAAGTATTCACTCTCAATGTGTATGATACATTTATTTGAATTTAGATGATATATTATTATAAAATATACATTTTAATTAATGACTCATCCAAAAATTGATGACTTTTTAATATAGGATATAAAATGAAATCCTCTTTCAGGACAGTTCTTCCAAACAACAATAATTCATTAGACGGTCTATGAATGGTCGGCATTAAAGTACTGAATGAACACCATTAGGATTTTAATCCCGCCTCGATAAATCAGAATCAACAGTGATTGCTGCGATTTGGCTAAAATATTAGAATTTAGATAGTTTATAAACAGGCTTTATAACCTGTGCGCTCTAATGATGTGATATTACCTAGTTTTCCACGAAGCCAATGTTAAGGGAAAGGGAATTTTCCTAACATTGTAGGTATGGCCAAGTATAATATTTTTATTGAAAAATAAAAACTCTGGCTTATATAATATAACTGATTGACGTTTAGTGTACATTTCTCAGAGATGAGATATTTTCCTGCAGTAAAAAGTATCTTATTTTTTGACCGGGATAACCAGCTATCATCATACCCAATTTCATCAAAGTCTGTCCAGTGGTTTTCTCGATATGCGTTCCCAGACAGATAGACAAAAATTCTAAAAACTATAGATTCGGCCAGTGTCGATAATAATGACTATTCCAATAAGATTTTCCAAAAAATATTTAATGTACAGATTCGATTCATTTAGAATTTTATTATAATATATGTACATATAGACTAACTAAAATATGTGTAGTAAAATGAATATGGGGTTACTTTGAATTTAAATAGTTAAAAAAAATTAAAACTATATTTGCTTTACTCGATTTAGCAAAACAAAATGTTATCAGCCATCAGATCTTAGGATGAAAGGGAAAACCGAACATAACTCTTTTGCAAATGTCTTTGTGGTACAGTTCATGTAAAACGTTTATTTATCATCACAATATTACACGAAATGAAAGGTTCAAAGGCTTTCTAAAAATGAATTATAAGGCAATCCAAAGTACTTTGATGGTATCCTTCTGAATCTATTTACTTTTCCCAGCGATTTCTCGGAGTAAACAAAAACGAAACATCTTAATCTTTATAAAAGAAGCTCTCGCAATGGGTTAAACACTCGAACGTTACGACAAACATCGTTCCAAGGACTTCAAAAGCCCGACTGAGTTCGAGGTGAATAGGGCGATGTAGTAAGAAAAAAAAATGATTTTAATCTTGTTTAGTAAGTAAGTCGAGGCGTCGGCGAGACCAGAAGTCAGGTGGCGTTGGAAAAGAAAACTCATTACTCCTTATTCACCGACGGCATGGCGATAGAGACGTAAAGCACAGTGTCGATAAGAAACTTACTTGATAGCACTCGATGTTTTATTTGAACTAACAGTAAATTAATACAAAATAGCATTCAGTAAATTAAAATAATATGTATTAACACTATATATAAAAAATATTCTTATAATTTATATATAGCCAAAAAAAGTGAAATTTAATTAGTTATCTAGATTAAATACTTTCTTAGTCTATAGAATATTTAACATTTTAAATAAAACTATAAAACTATTTTTCGGATTTTTCCATGAGTTTCCTTTGATTTTTGATTCCCAACAGTTTCCAGTGACCAAAATAATACAGTTAAAAATCTAAAAAAGTTTAAGTTTAAATTCTTTAATACAATGAAATTCTACAAAATAGTATTTAGAATGAATATCGATAAATGCATCGACACGTCCACGCCGAAGGCCCGGTAATAAATTTTAAAAGTAACACATCAGTATGCCGTTGTCGTCCTCCGTCTCCACATACAGCAGGACAAAGCAAGATATATTATGTCTGTATGAGCAACATGCTATTATCTCGCTCAATTTCAAGCTTTTACTTTAAACTTATCCTCATATCGTATATTTTTAATACGCTTTTATAAGCTTCACTGTAACTAATTAACTAAGTATCTTACTATATAATTAAATCTTGGTAGTTAATTTTAACTTACTTCTAATATGATCCTTACACAGTTCTTATGTCATCCAGATTTCACATATATACTAACTAGCAACTCACCCTCGCTCCGCTCGGGTTTATCCCTACTTACTTTTTAACGTTTAGTATAGATTTCTCAGAGATGAGATATTTTTGCAGTAAAAAGTATCCTATATGTTGACCCGGATAACCAGCTATCACCATACCAAATTTCATCAAAATCCCTCCAGTGGTTTTTCTGCGATGCGGTAACAGACAGACAGACAGACAGACAGACAGACAAACAAACAAACAAAAATTCTAAAAACTATAGATTAACTATTGATAACAATGTCTATATAAATAAGATTTTCTAAAAAATATTTAATGTACAGATTCGGCTTAGTTACAATTTTATTATATGTATAGACTAATATATACATGAGGACTGCACAATCATTATTACATTTATTTTTTAAACTCTATTTAGAATTGTTACTAGAAAAATTGTCGTTCGGGCTCATTTCATTCTTTCTGTCATAAGTATTATATAAATAAAATAAATCATTAGAAATTTTGAAAATACATTGAAGATAATAATTTTAGTGAATTGTGAAAATCAGATTCTAAAGGAATACTTTTACCTACAACTGTACGTTGTGAACTATACGGTTAGTCATTCAAGCAGTCATGGGGCTACTTTATATAGCTAATACTTTTTACTCGCATCTATACTTGGTGAACGTAGTGATTTCACTTCAATCTGGTTCTAAGCAGCATCAAGATATTTTAAGGGTTTTTTTAATAACATACCTACTGCGGGTCTAGTTCCGATCAAAATTGTACATGTATTGAATGAAAATCAATTCAACCCACAAAGTTCTTCAAAAAAGACATGATTACTAGCATACATACAAACATAATACTTTCTTAGATTTACACTAATATTTGACATTTTAAATAAAACTATCTTTTCGGATTTTTTCGCAGATTTATTTTGTTTTTTGATTTCCGACGTTTCGAATATCTTACAACAATCATGATCACGAGAGAGACTAAGGTTTTAGATGCCTCAAATGTCATTATATAATATGTAGTTGTTACAGAGAGCACCTACCCACAAAATTATTTTTTCAAAAATACAAAAATAAATCCGCGTACAAATCCGACAACATAATTTCATTAAAAATATATACAATCTATAATATTTGAATCTATAATATAATAATCATCGAAGTTAGAATCGTATGATTAAATCAACACGTATTAATCATAATTAAAATCATGTACTAATTTAATAACAAGGCGAGCCTGTTACCCTAATACCATACATAGTATAATCTTATCTGGTCACAATAGTAGCTCTAATTGCCAATTAATTACCACCCCATATATCGATTATAATCTGACTGCATGTGGGGTGTAAAGTTGCGTAGCTTAAGTACAAGTATAAAATACTATTTATTAAATTCGGCTTTGCGTGTATCTTATTTTTATATGCTTTTTGATTCAATAATATGTATTTGCAGAAAAAATCATAGAAATAAAGTTTGACATAATACTTTCTTAAATTTACGCGAATATTTGACATCTATACATATAATAAAAGTGTAACTAAGCCGAATCTGTACGTTAATTTTTTTTTGGAAAATCTTATTAAAGTAGACTTTATTATCGATACAGAAGTCGAATCTATAGTTTTTAGGATTTTTGTCTGTCTGTTACCGCATCACGGGAAAACCACTCAAAATCTGTCCAGTGGTTTTCTCGTGATGGCTTTTCAGACAAACAGACAGAGAGACAGACAGACAGAAAAACATTAAGACAAATAGAAAGACATTAAAGAGTATACATTATTAGAGCTAAAGAGATTTTTTTGTTTGTTTAAATGTGCTACTCTCTGGAACTAAGTACTTTCTTTGAAAAATATTTGTTGCATTATAATGATATAGGTAGTGTATATATAAAATTACACTACGATCTTTTTTGCAGAGCAATTATAAATAAACGAAGCAAGCTGAGTCATACGGAAAATGCAGTTATAAATGCTTTAACCGGAAGATAATCTAACACAA
Source organism: Fabriciana adippe (assembly GCA_905404265.1). Taxonomy (NCBI): domain Eukaryota; kingdom Metazoa; phylum Arthropoda; class Insecta; order Lepidoptera; family Nymphalidae; genus Fabriciana; species Fabriciana adippe. Next base: position 2,225,545 of record FR989988.1, read on the forward strand.
ATATTAAGAAGAAAAAAACTGACTTTTTCAAACAAATAACATTACTAGTAGATACATATTCGATACATAACGTCACAAACACATTCCCAGATCTGTTCAACCGGTAGCCCTTTAATACTGTCTCCGTCGTAATTATAGGCCCGTAATTGATTTGCTTTGTATACGGATTACCAATTAATTAGCGTGTAATGTTAGATCGAAAATGAGATATACCTACTCTATATCATAGTGATAATATTCTTTAATGAATGATCTATTTATTTTAACTTAATCTTAGAATTCTGATTCATTCTGGTTGATGGAAAACAATGACGAAATTCAATACAAATTTTTAGCCCCTATTTATATTCTTTAAGGGGTGATTTTTTAAGTTATACTTTTTTTGGCACGTTTGGAAAAATATATGAGAGTTAAATTTTTACGATGCTCGCGCACACCGACAGCCAATAAGCGACATGATAAAGTTAGCTGAAAACGACATGATGAAGTTAGCTGCATTCCTTTTACAAACAGAGAGTTGTGACATACGGGATGAAATCTTTAGCTATTTTTGTTCTATTACGCTAAAGAAGTTTAACTTCTTACGTACATAGATACATAAGTACACACACATACGTTTTTTTTTCTCTCAACTAATGCTACAGTTTTTCTATGTTGATATTTTTAATGTCCAAAATTTATACAAAAGATAACTAAATATTTCATAAAGCTTTACCATTAAAAATATTTTATATATTAGATGAAAAACAAAGCAAACACATCCTATTGTATGCAAGGTAATAGTATTAAGAAATAAAAGGTACAGAAACCTCGACAAAGTTCATAAAACAATAATGCGAACGAAGAACACGCTAATGTAAGGCGTATTATCGTGAATAATAAAAAAATGTACGTGTATGTAATGTAGATGAGTATCATAAAGTGATGTTATAGAAAGTAAATAAGGGAAAAGTGTCCCAACGGAGAAGAGGAGGCTTGCATATTATAACGTTGTCTCTTGAAGCAACATACATATATTTGAACTTATATCCTATATTAATGTTTCCCCGTGGCTCCGCTCAGGTAGTTTATTTTTGTATAATTTTCCCATCATACCATGGAAAAAATGGCAGTGGTAGCCCAGTGGTGACACGCTCGCTTGTGATACCGAGTGAAGCGGGTTCAAATCCCGGGTCTCGCACGTCTGATATTTTCATGAGCGAATCATTTCTAATTTAATAATTTCTAATAATTACCACTTGCCTTACGGTGAAGGAAAAGATCGTGAGGAAACCTGCATGTCTGAGAAAACCTAGCAAGTTTTCGAAAGACGTGTGAAGTCCGCCAACCCGCACTTGGCCAGCGTGGTGGACTATGGGCTGATCCCCCTCGTATTGAAAGGAGGCCCGTGCTCAGCAGTGGGACGTTAAAAAGGGCTGAATACAATATAATACCATGAAAACTAGTTTCGTTCTAGTTTTAGAATAGTTATCACGTTTTTATCAGAAGACTTTAAAAATAACCATGGTTCATGTAAGCTTCCAACTCCTCCCAGAAATCCTTTATAAATGGATATCTACCTCACATAACTGCTCAAATTTTTTGCTTAAATATTTCAATTCATTTGCTAAAATAAATAATCATGTTATTTCTAGTATGATGCAATTTTAACATTTTCTTTTTCAATTTAAAATATTTGCTTTTAGACAATGGTTGACGATTCCTAAAAAAATTAACTATATATAGTGTATATAATTAAATAAAAAAAATGTTTATAGTTTAACATAGATATTCTATGTTAAATTATAAACATTCATATTCAACAGAAACCCTACACGTAAAAGTAGCGTATATTCTTCGGCCAATACACTTCATGAAGATTTAATAATTATAATATTAATTACACTCGAATGAGATAAAACGAACAAACCATGTGTTTATTACATAACTACGTTATATAGCTTTATAGTGGAGTTAACAGGATGTGTACAAGGTTCAGTCCAGAGTTCCGTTTAATCCTTACCATTGCCTTATGTGAGAGCACGTACTGATAGATCAATATCAACTATATACTATCAATGTACAACCAATTTTAACTATGTGTAATTTAAACCTACTTTAATTTATATAGATACTAGTAGAATCCATGACTCCGTCCCTGTTCAATCTACAAAAAAATTCTTTGGCTTTATGTTATATAGCGTTACTTACCCTCGATTCACTCGGGTTTGTCGCTATGTATTTATATAATATTATTCATACAAAAATACTAAAATCGCGATTAAAAAATTGAAGGTGGGGGTAGGAGAGTGAAAAATACTTTACGACCAATTCTCATACCTACCAATTATACAAAAAATATATTTGATTAGATATCTATAGTACATGAAAACTACCAATCAGTTATTTTTTACTTTTAAGTGTCTTTTGAAGTCGGTTTTAATAAATGATGGAGTTCTAACGTAACAAACATAAAAAAACATCCAGCCGAATTGAGAACCTCCTCTTCTTTGAAGAAGAGTGTTGAAAATCATTAAAATCGGTCGAGCCTTTTCGGAGTGCGACCACAAACACCGTGACACGAGATTTTTATATATTAGATTATATCATAAACAATTATCATATTAATATTTTTAAATATAAATTCACCGTTTAGTTTTATTCATTACGAAAGCTAATAATAGTGAGAAAATTAATGTATAGTGAAGATATTTTAGAAAAATAATCAAACTCGAAAGTCACTGATCCAATTTACGTTCAGTACTTATACTTATTCTAATATCTTTATAGTAATCTAGATTATTAGTTAATTTCATGTATTCAGCCCTTTTTAACGTCCCACTGCTGGGCACGGGCCTCCCTTCAATACGAGGGGGATCAGGCCAAAGTCCACCACGCTGGCCAAGTGCGGATTGGCGGACTTCACATGTCTTTCGAAAACTTGCTAGGTTCTCTCAGACATGCAGGTATTCTCACGATGTTTTCCTTCACCGTAAGGCAAGTGGTAATTATGTTAGAAATGATTCGCACATGAAAATATCAGAGGTGCGAGACCTGGGATTTGAACCCGCTTCACTCGGTTTCCCAAGCGAGTGCGTTACCACTGGGCTACCACTGCCTTAGTTAAATTCATATTGAAAGAAAATTCTAAACGAATATCTGTAAGGCCTAAGCTAAACTAAGACAGGTTGCTACTGAATACAGTACTAAATTATTTCAAATTGCACAACGAAATACGAGTTGTAGTGCTATTTACATATATCTTACTGTACTCCATTTTCTGGGGCGTATTGTCGCTATTATTATCAAATTCAACGAAATTTCTGCTAGGTGGGTACACTTGTATCATAATTCTTGATGCTCGCTCTTACTCACTGGAGACTTTGAACATATATACAAAGTACATTCAATTTGTTAATGCACTTCCAAATATTTGAAGGTATATGAGGAGCAATAAATTTAACTTATGCTCACATATTTTCAACTTAACGAACTTCTTATTTATTGTATTGTCACGATTTGAATAGCCGGAAAAATGCACGATTCCATTACATGATTATTGTTTTATAAATAAATATGTTGGGACATTAACACATATCATCATCTAGTTCCGTGGTAAGCTACGAGGCTTGTGTTATGTGTGTGATACCAGGTAGTTGATACTCAATACATATATAACTTTAAATACTTACATACATGAATATAAACACCCGTGACTGGAGTACAAATATTCGTGCTCGTCACACAAATGAATGCCTCCAGCGGAACTCGAACCCGCGACCTCTAGCACAGCAAGTAGGGTCACTACAAACTGAGCTATACGTGTCGTCGAATTTCGATCATACATACGCAGGGCCTACTACCAACAAGTTTTTATAACATTGAGAAACGAAAACGTATTTTCGTTTTCAAATATTATCAAAACTAGTAAAAAGGACGCAGATGCGATACGACTTTGGGTCCGACCTCACATTTAGTATTTTAATAATGATACAACACAACGTTATCAAAATATTGATATGTTATTTGAATTATGCAATACATTAATAAAAAATGTTTTTGATGTTAAACTATTTTTATAGTATAATCTACGTGTATTTTTCTTTAGACACATGCTATTTTTCAAGCAGAGTAAAAAAAAATGCCACCTCAATCGGCAAAAGGCAAAATTTCCGCTGACGTCGGAACAAAATGACATTGACGTGTGGAAATTTCAAACTACAGATGAAGGAGAATAGATATTTCCTATTTCATCAATTTATAGAGTGCCTATTAAAAATGAGGTTGACAAATAAAATTCTGTGTAACATATGATTTAACTAGCGTCTCGACCTCGCTCTGCTCGGGTTCGTCCCTAATTATGTTTTAAGTATAGATTTCTAAGAGATGAGATATTTTCCCGCAGTAAAAATATCCTATATGTTGATGCGGATAACCAGGTGTCATCATACCAAGTTTCATTAAAATCTGTCCAGTGGTTTTCTCGTGATGCGTTCGCAGACAGATAGATAGAAGGACAAAAATTCTAAAAAGTATAGATTCGGCCTCTGTTTCGATAATAATAACTATTTCAACAAGATTTTCCAAAAAATATTTAATGTACAGATTCGAATGAGTTAGAATTTTATTATATAATTTCAATGAAGATTATATTATGTCTACAGTCTACAAGTGTCTGCGTAAAATGTATAAATCCCAACGCTTTTACATTTTAAATCATACTAAAAAATATTATTTTTTTAAACGAGATTTCTAATGAGTAAACTAACAATATAAAATTATTATATTAAAATATCAGAAAAAATGGGTTAAAAGATGGAAGATAAACACCCTTTTTTAAAAAGTTGATCCAAAAAAATACCAACAGTATAAAATTTAAATTTTAGGTTGAAAGTTTTAATGTAGTCGATACGTCATTTTCATATTATGTTTCAAGTTGGTTTTCTAAAAAATGTACATTTAAGCGCATAATATTAATAAATTTAATAGAATATCCATTCTTACGCGTCCTTGACCACAATATATCTGTCTCTCTGGGGCCAAGCAAATTCAATCTGTAGCCCGCACTCCCCAATCACCTGAACATTTTTCGAAGCAGCATTAAGTTAGGGCAAATCAGATTTGGATACATTTACCATTTCGAGTTTCCTTTTCTAATGTTTTTTTTGTTTAAGCCTTACACTATTGTAAAGAGGGAAATATATGTTTGAAACTAGCGATGTCTAATATTTTTTTATAGATAGAAACTGTCTTTCAGTGGCATTGTATCTTTCAATCATTAGTCAAGAGATCAAGAAAACAAGAATACATTGTGTATATTGTATGTATTTAAGAAAAATCTGTTATAAAAATTGATATATTATGTACAAAAACGCAATACATACATATATACAGTACGTACGCAAAATTTTAAGACATTTCTAATCCGAATTTAGTAAAATATTACTAAAATGAATAATGTATTATAGTTAATGTTAAGTTATAATGTTAAAACATTGTAATATCATTAGGCAAATTAAAAACCAAACATGTTTTACTAAAATCCTCACAAGCGAAAAACAAAAATCTCTCAAAGCTCCCTAGTTCATTAGAAAAAGGCGAATCCCGTACCGAAATGAGAGATATTTAAAATGACCAATTGGTTATTTTCCAGTGATTCGTGTCAAACGGGCGCAGGTAAGCCCTGCAGCCTGCGGCGGTGAATCCTATCGCGCTCAGAACGAATACGCCGCGCCAAACATTAAAAAACGGCGAAAATAACATTTCCAATTTTCTACTGTTGCCCCCGGCTGTACTCATTTTATTTTCTGGGCCCGGATTCGGCTGACACGTGCGAATCCGCCTACGATATTTCATCCGTCATAGAATAGGTCACTTTATTAATAAATAATTCGCATATTTGCCCCGTCATTTAGGAATTTGTAAGTTTTTAAGAGTTATTGAACATTTTTATCTTAAGCTCGGGAATGTTAACGTTTGAATAACTTAAAGGGTCCATTTTTAGTAAAATTAATAGGATTTTTCGAATTTTTATTGGAATTATTTGAATTTGATAAAATTTTGGTGGATTTTTGCGAATAAGTAGATAGATGTATATATATATATTGTTTTCCGTTCCTGTAATTCTTTCCATTATAATTTATTAGTAATTGTATTGTAATATGATACCAAAAATTATTACAAAAAAATATAAATATTACTTACACAAACATTATATTTTTCATCAACCATTATAAACTAAAATGTAGCTATTTGTCTATATAATATAGATTCTTGTAATTTAAAATATATATAAAACTCAAATTTACACGTGTATCTGCAAATGGCCGCCATAACAACCTCAGTAGCAGAAATGAATGAAGAGATGTCACAATTTCATGTAAAATTCATGGGAATATTTCGCGTTCTGCATTCGCGGTGGCAAATTTGTGATAAAATCACTCCCGTTTAATCATGTTACAGCACAAAATTGACTGAAATCTATTTCAGTGACCATGTTGTACTGTGTATAATGACTTGTAAGCGTTGATAATTTAGTTATTTATAGCTTTGGTTTATTTTAACGTTTTATTACGTTATTTTGATAAATTTTGCTAAATAGTTTAAAATATTCTACTTCCAGTAGTAATTTATCCCTTTTTAGCATTTTGAAATAAGTTCTTTTTTTGGACCAAGCCCAGTGGTAGCCCAGTGAGTTTCGAAAGACTCCGCACTTTGCTAGCGTGGTGCACTATGGTTTGATTCCCTTCGTATTGAAGGTCGTGCCCAGTAGTAGGACGTTAAAAAGGGCTGAATACCCTACATAGGCCCACCCTTAAGGTGTATGCTAATAAATTATTAATAAAAAAAAAATGATATAATATAATAGATTTACTATTCAAAGATTTCACGCAAACCAAAAACATTTGAATTGAGTACCCTTCGTTTTTAAAGTCAGTGAAAAAAATAGAGTAAAACGTAACGTCCCTTCAACCTATATATCATGTCATAGCAGAATGAATTTCAGGTAAACATATTTAGATTTACAATGATAACAGGGCCATCGATTCAAACAGTTGACCCCTCGGGCTTTCTATGACCTAAATACTAATTTCCTTGGAAAATCGGAATTATTAGTTATTAGTTACCTCTTCTTGTTTGAGGGTCTTATTACACCCCACGTGAGTACTTTAGTAACATTTTTGTAATAAACTCCCCCTATAATTCCACAATAACAATTCGATGTATTGTAATAATAAACATTGACGACACGTTCGGCTCAGTTTGTACCACCCTATTTATTGTAACAGCGGTTGCGGATTCGAGTCTCGCTGGAGGCATTCATTTGTGTGATGAGCACGAATGTTTGTAAGTACCCCAGTCATGGGTGTTTATATTTATAATATGTATGTATTTAAACTTATGTGTGTGTAATGTATCAACTATCTAGTATCCATAACTTAGGCCTAGTAGCTTACCATGGAACTAGATGGTGCTGTGTATAATATGTACGTTTTAAAACTGATAATTGATGTGGTCGAATTTCAAACACTAGGCGAACACTAGTTATGTAATAAATACAGGTAGTGAAGTTTTTCTTATCACAGAATTTTTCATTTGAATTTATATATTTTATATATAATTGTCTCGAGACAAATAATTCATTATTTTATGCTCAAGTAACATACTCATAGTCTTTCTCTGAAAACGTCGAACAAAGCTAATGATTATACGTCACGACACACGACACCTGATTGTTGTGTAAATTGACAAATATTCTCAAATTCATAAAATAAATAGAATTTACACTTTTTATTATATAACTCATACTTGTGTGTTTTCAAAATATAAATCTTCCTTCATTTCATATTCTGCCAGTTATGTGTAGAGAAAAAACTGTAAAAAATGGCGTTTTTTATAATAACTCTCTCTTTCTCTATGTAAATATGACCATATCATTTTGAATAATATACTTTATTTACTGCTCTGTAAGTATACTATATAAATATTTACTGAATTATCTCTACTAATATTATAGAGGTTTGTTTGTTTTTTTTTTCTGTTTGTTTGAACGCGCTAATCTCAGGAACTACTAAACCGATTTGAAAAATTATTTTTGCATTAGATAGCACGTTTATTGAGGAAGGCTGTAGGCTATATATCATCCCGGAAAAATTTATGGTTACGTGGGATAGATTTGTTTTTCTCTATGGAGTAACTTGAAGCAAAGCGAGGGTTAATCGCTAATTATTAAATAAAAATATAAAAAAAAGGTTTTATTTGAACTTTTTTAACTCAATAAATCTATAAGCTCATGATAAGAGTAATTTTAGATATTTATATAAAACATTATTTATTTATATATAAATTAAACATATAATAGAAATTCCCTGTTAAAGAAGACTGAAATAATCTTAGTCGGTATATTACTAAAGTTAACACGTTCTCGGTCCGTTGGACCGTGAGGTTTTCTTTGGACGGTATTCACTTCTATTTGTAATTGGGTAGGATCGATTGTTTGTGGAACACAAAAAACACGAGCGTGGGAAATGACCACTCCGCGTCCACTACGTCTTATTAGGGCCGTTTGACATAAACAGTTCATAGTGCTATGTATGCTAGTTGTTTCCATCTAAATACCTATCATTACCTTAAAAGTACAGATACACTAGCAATCATATTTATTCCTCACTACTTATATACTCATATTTATTTGAAAAATGTTTAATTGAAATATTTAATTGAAAAAACTGACGATTCCAAAGTGCTTGTAAAAGTACTATTTGAATGAAGTATATTTTGATATAATTTGAATTTAGTGTTCCTAGTGCCTTTTATATTTATAATTTTATATACAGAAAACATCACTTTTTGGCACATTTTATTGCTAATAGTGGCCTACTCTTTATATATATATATATATATATATATATTATATCAATAATCTGCCACTGGAAGTCCCCTAAAAATCGGTCTTACCCTTTTCGGATATGAGTCGGAACAAACAGACAGACAGGATTTCTTTTAATTGTTTTTTCCTTATATGTAAGTACCCAATTTTTTTCTATAGAGCAATAGACGATCTCATTCATATCTATATACAAATTTCTTTATTTTAATGAAAGTTTAGTTTAGCATTTATTAATATTTTCTGTACATATCACAGTATAGCATAGCACTGTCTGATGGACAGATAATCTTACGCGACACACAAATATATCGTACATCTGTTCGCTGCCTATTTAATACGGATGATAGGATTATTTATGATCCGACGTTTCAAAGCGTTTGTGTTTGAATTCGAAATGGTATCTTTAGCTATTATGTGGGGGACTTAAATAGTAATAGAAACTATACCTAGATTTTAAGAATAGCCATTAAAATGAAAAAATCTAGTTTTTTCTCATTGAACTTTAGGTCGCAGGTTCAATTCTTCTATGAGACAATTACTATTTAACTTCTTTAGTCAACTTACTATTCAAGATTCATATCATATCACATAAATAATCTAATGAAATTTCGCTCTTGAAAATATACGAGCAAAAATTGTAAGTCTTTCCACTTGCATACAATGTGAAAGTTCAATCAAGGTCTTTTTTACTATCCTGTACTTAAAAATCCGAAAATCTTTCGTGACTTTTTAAGGGTTAACTTTTATCTTCATATGAAGTTTCTTGGTTTAAGCATTGCTTAATATATCGCACATTCAAAAACACTTTGCATAAAGAATAGAAAATTTGATAACATTTTCATACATGTTAAGTTAAAAAAATTAACGCTTGTTCAAATAATATTACTTTTAATAATATATTTTCAGTAAATAAACAGAATATGACCTTAAACAGTGTCCACTAAACCTGCTTACCGGCAGGATTTTGTTCGTAACATAATTAAACTTTGTATTGGCGTGACGGACGTGCAGGCTTTACATCAACAATGGGACCCCGTGCTATTGTAATAGTATTTTGAAAATTGCATTTTCATTCAATGCAAGGATCGCTACATAGTTTGCAATGGCGCTTGGGATGGGATTATTTGATGGAATATATTTTGTTTTTTGTTTTCATCCTTTTTTCACTATGTAACTTGTATATGAGCGTATTTTGTACTTATAGCAATAAAAATATTTTTGCTTATTAATATATGGAAATGATGAATAATATGTTTTTAACATTTGATTGAGATTATATAAAATACTATATTATTTTCAACTACGCATTAAGAAAGTATTTGAAAAAAAAACTATGTGGCATAATTATTTTAATTGAAATCGTTATGTTTTTTGAGATTCATAAAATCACATCACACTACTATTAAAAACACAGAAGTTTATGTTTATATGTTGGTATGTTTGTTATTCCTTCAAGCACAGATGAATTATGACCTGAGTAACACATAGGTTTCTGTTAGATACCTAGGGCTGCAGCCGAGGTTCTCTAGGTTATAAATATTTAAAAAATATTTACCAACCAGCTTCAGTACAGTGTGCAAGATGTAATCGACAGAGTGAAAAGTTAGTAAGAACTAAATAAACTATAATTTAAAGTAAATTTCAGACGATTCCGAACACAAAATAACTTCTATCCGAACTGAAACTGTGCGCTCAGCCTTTTAACTTTTTGTTACTTGGTCCACTATAATGTATTAAGTTATTGCTATTAGCAAACTTGCTTTACTCAGTTTGGCACAGTATAGGTAAGCCACATGAGAGTTTATTCATTCTATTATAAACTCTAACTGAAAGGCATACGGTTCTATATCTGATAGGGTATTTCTATTCCGAACTGTAGTCGTTTATTGGATTATCGACTAAGAAATTGACGGGTTAAGGTTCTTTCTTCTATATGTTTATGCTAGGCTAAGAGTCAACTGCACAAATTGCAAGCAACCCCGTTTCCGCCGCTATGCACTTCCTACGTTTGAGCTTCCGAGATAGGTATATCTGTCCCATTCCAACGTATCGCGCTAATCAGGATATTGACATGTTATTAGGTAGATTCGGTTGATGATTGATGTATTGTATTTAACCTGTGTTTGGTCATCTGTTGAAATAGCAGTGTAGGTTTGAATTCCATTTAGAGCAAAATTTACATTATTTTTAAATAACATGCTGGCCGCGCTGACTGCTTTATATTAAAATTAAGAGGTGTTTTTAAAGTTTTATTACATAAACTTTGACTTGATTTGATATATTTTATATATTTAAGAACAGTTGTTTTAATATTTTAAATAAAACTATCTTTTCGGATTTTTTTCGCGGATTTATTTTGATTTTTGGTTCCCAGAATTAAATAATTATTATTTTTTTCAGGTAAGTAAAAGTATCGCTGATAACACAACTTATAAGGTAAAAGGGAAACTATCAATAGTCTTTAGTCATATTTAAGTACAGTAATAAGTTTTTAGACTAAATATATTTTAACTTTACAACAACAAAGTTCATAACATATTAGAGAAAATATTAAGAAAATTTTCGTCCGCCGCCGTCGTGCGTAACTTATGTTGTAGACCGTATATTATGTACATTGTACAGTCTATAACTACTACTATAGGAGTACGTGCCAGTAGCTTTATTATTAACTAGCAGAACCCGCGGCTTCGCCCGCGATCAAACTACGAAAAAAGTAAACTTTTTCGCAATACATACTTTATTACTTGGAAAAATAAGTTTGTATAAGTTTTATTATTTGTTAAAGTATATATGGAAACAAATTTAATTTTAGCGATCGTAACTCAAAATATCCAGTATCTTAAAAGATGTTAAGCGTATATTTTGTAATTAAATTTACACTTTAGGTATTTAGCAAGCTGCACTACATGTATTTTTTGTACATTTTTCTACTCTATCTTTCCAAAGCCAGAGGAAGAGAGTACAATGATACAATCGCATTCAATGTTTACGACTATAGAATCGTATAACATGGCTAATATGTTTTTTTTTAACTAATATACTAACTGGCTAACATCTACGTTACTTTTAAAGACCCAATGCTATGTACACCTGAAGCATACAGTCTCCCTCTTTCGCCTTCTTTTTTAAGTTACGTACCTATATAAAGTGCCATTCTTATTTTGTTGTAGCTTTTTGCTCGCGGCTACGCTCGCGTGGACTAAACAATTTACTCAGTTTTAATTTCCATTGAATTTATATGTTGTCATATCGAATTTTTAATATTCTCTCTCTCATAATGTTCTCTCTCTCGCGCTCTAGGTCTGTTATAGTTGTCGCTGCTGTGGCCAGCCGAAAAGTTATACATAATTTTCCTTTGGATTCGGAATAATTCTCTTTTTATATCCCACACAGTAAGTGTGCATTTACAGAGAACTTAAGCCATGTTACTCTATTTAAATATTTTCAACAACTCAAACTTCACCGCCCAGTTTTAGCCACTTAGGGGCTGAATTAAAAAAAAATCTACAATACATGTTTATTTAATTGTATTGAAGAGTATTAATACCAAGTTTTAAGTAATTCCGATCATAAAAAATTTATTCCTCATATAAACAGCACAACCCCCTTTTACCCTTTTAAGGGATGAATTTAGAAAAAAAAATGCTATTTGTATTGTTTTAGTTTCCATTTTAAAGGTAAAGACTATTTTCCGTGCATCAATTTTCATACGAACTTTCATCCCCTATTTGACAGCCTTATGGGATGAATTTCAAAAAATGCTAAAATATGTATTTATTTAATTGTATTGAAGAGCATTAATACCAAGTTTCAAGTAATTCGGATCATAAATAATTGTTTGCCCATATAAACTTTATTACCCCGTTTTACTCTTTTAAGGGATGAATTTTGAAAAAAATCTAATACATATATTTCTTATTTTTTATCTTAAAGTTAAATACTACTTTCTGTGCATTTTGCGTTAAGAATGACAGAGTTTCATACAATCTTTTATCCCCTATTTTACCCCCTTAGAGGATGAATTTCGAAAAATCCTTTCTTAGCGGATGCCTACATCGTATAAGGAATATGTCCTCCAAATTTCACGTTTCTACGACCAGCGGTTTAGGCTGTGCGTTGATCGATCAGTCAGTCAGGACAAAGCATTTTATGTATATATAGATTAATGTCGGTTGTGTCGTCATAGGTTTTTTAAATTTTTAATTAATATTTTATTTGTAGCTTTCTTTAATTTTATTTAAATTTTAATAGTAAATGCAATACATTTATTTAAATAAAATAACCGTTTTGGAGAAATATGTGTAGCGCCCCCTGGCGGTCTGTAATATTATAAAACTTAATTCTCATCTTATACAAAGCAAAAAAACGTTTCAAAATCGGCCTAGCCGTTTCCGAGAAAAATGATACCAGACACACACAAATACTTATACTACCTCTTATCCCAAACGCATATACCGTCTCCGTGGCCGTCGCGGGTAAAAATAGAAGATTAAACAAGTGACATAGGTTTCATAAGAAGCAAATAATTCTATTACAACATTTCCTATTGTTTTTTTTTTATTACAATGACGTTTTTATTTCAGAAACCCTTTTTCAATTTTTAATTTACATAAAAGCCATAAGTTGCTATTTTTATTCTGTGAATGAGCATTTTGAACAATGATCTCCCAACGTCAGTGATTTTTCCAGTAACTTATTTATGATAAAAAATATTGTACTTGTTAACAAGAAAAAAAAAACAATGAAGCTAAAAATATAGATATAAATGACGGAGTTCTGAGATAATAAACATAAGAATAATTAAAAAAAAAACAAGGGAATTGAGAACCTACTCCTTTTTTTGAATTCGGTTGATTAAAATAATAAACTAATTAGAAATTAGCTTATTATTTTTATTTCTATTATTAAAAAAACTGGTTCTCGACAACAGCGCCACTTGTCGGGTGCAATTGTATCTAAAAACCACATATTTTTGTTCTCGCGCTCGAGGGTTTCTGATAAAGATCTCATAAAGAGATAAATCCCTTGTACACAAGGTACTCGTATCTGTGCTCATTTTGAATACGTATTTTTTATGATACACAAACACATAAATAAAAATAAAAAAGAAATAGATTGCCCCATAAGTACACAAAACACGACATCAAAATTGGTCAAGCTCAACAAGAATTACGAATACACGCACAGTGGAATTTTATGTATAAAGATTAACTGTATCACAATTAGATTTATTTAACTTTTTCCCTATTTGACTGTAATATAGCAAAATGACGTAAGCCGAATCGGCAACATGTGGTCTCGAACACTCACGATTGTTTTCTTTGTTCAAATATAATAAAAGAATGACTTGTAATATTTCCTTAGTCAAGACTGAGATGTATGGTAGACGTACAATCTCATTCCGCATAGTGACACTATCAGAACACCATGGTATGTAATCGGTAAAAAAATATTTCTTTTTATTAGTTTTGACGGCACGTTTGGCTCAGTTTGCAGTGATTCTACTTACTGTGTCAACGATTGCAGGTTCGAGTCCCGCTGGGGGCATTCATTTGTGTGATGACCACGAATGTTTGTACTCCAGTCATGGGTTTTTATATTTATAATATGTATGTACTTAAAGTTAGGTATATGTAGTGTATCAACTATCTGGTATCCCTAATATAAGCCTCGTAGCTTAGCATGGAACTAGATGGTACTGTGTGGTAATGCCCCAACATATTTATTTATTAGTATTTTTGTTTTAAAATATGTAGTAAAGTTGTTCAAACTCCATAGAGTTCACTCTAATGTAGTTCTTGAAGTGACCAAAGCTTATAAACTTTCATCTTATCTTACTTACACTAAATGATGTTTGTTTGTTCGAAAAAGATAATCTCTGAAACTATCATACATTTTTAGAATTTCTTACATTATTGTAAAGCTACCTTATTTCTGGGTAATACAAGCTGTTTTTATCGATATACTCTAGTGCTGGGAAAATATATTATAAGGTAAATGATAAAATAAGCGATTTTCATTATTGTTTTATTTTTTTACACATCCACCACTGCAGCAGTTTTAACTATAAAATTTTTATCCCAAACTGGATTTAAGTGTACTTCCACATATATAATATTTTGTTCTTATATTTCACAAATATTTTTAGCGATACACTTACATCACAGCCTTACTCCAGCTTTAATAACAACCAAAGGCTGTGGTAGCCCAGTAGCAATGCGCTCGCTTGGAAAACTGAGTAAAGCGAGTTCAAATCCCGGGTCTCTCACTTCTGATATTTTCATGTGCGAATCATTTCCAACATGATTACCACTTGCCTTACGGTGAAGGAAAACATCGTGAGGAAACCTGCATATCTGAGAGAACCTAGCAAGTTTTCGAAAGACATGTAAAGTCCGCCAACCCGCACTTGGCCAGGGTGGTGGACTGAGGCCTGATCCCCCTCATATTGAAGGGAGGCCCGTGCCCAGAAGTGAGACGTTAAAAAGGGCTGAATACGCACATACATACATACAATAACGACCACTGTGCCAAACAGACATCAATATATTTAAAATTCATTAATAAAATCGACCATTACTTCCAATTATTCTAACATAAATGTTAATCAGACCAATTCAAATTCCCACCTCTGAGACACATTATTCATTTCGCTGCAACAAATCAATTTATCGAACTTAACGTTTTAATTAAAATCCAAAATGTAACAAAGAACGTATAAAATCCTTATATCATTCGCCAACATGAGACGTCATAAATAACGAGGGGACGATTTTGAAATATCGACAGGGGTCAGGTACAATCGATATAAGTTGTGCGACAACACTAGACTCCCTCGAATGATACATTGTGGGGATAAAAATTTCTGCACATAAGTAACCTGTTGCGCTAAGATATGAAAGAGCTTAGGCCGTATTTTCACGTCCAAATGAACTATCTGTTACTATATCAACGTTTTTGGATGTAAATATCCGTATTTTATAAATGTATACTACACTTTTCTAGTTTTCAATTTATTGAGTTATATCTAGAAACATTTAAGAGAATTTTACTTGACTACTTGAGTAGTGTAGCACGAAATAACAATGGTTATAATTATATTGTTGCAAAAGAAATCGAGTACATAATCATGTAAATAAAGATTTTTAGCATAATTTAATCGATGTTTTCCATATGTTATGTAATTTTTTAACTAAATATTCTCTACAAGTCTTAAAGATTTTATTCAAAAACTTACTTTCTACTGTGGAAGTCAATAAGCCTTCCGATTAAAAGTAAAAGCTGGAACGGTTCGCAAACACTGAAATACCATTAAGTCATTCGACGCCCCCAGTTAGGTTAAATTTGATAGGCTAAAGTAAAATTAAACTGGACTCCTGTGAGCTTTAATAAGATTATCTGAATTAGAATTATATTGCTCTCCCGTGAATCAATGTTGATATATGATTTTTAAATAAATATATACAGCAAGAGCTACTTATTGTAATATTACCTATATTGAGAATATAAATTAAAATCTAGAGAGATTATACAACAGATTCTTAAAAAGATTATATATATAATATTCTGAGTTTAATAAATATGGAAAAATACTAATATTATAAAGGGAGCAGAGTTTGTTTGTTTGAACGCGCTAATCTCAGGAACTACTAATCCGATTAAAAAAAAAAACTTTTTGCATTAGATAGTTCGTTTATTGAAAAAGGTTACAGGCTATATATCATATAACTTATAGTATATTTATTGCATACTAACCGTCAAAACGTACGTAGAGACGAATTCAAACGAAGCGAGAGAGAGTCGCCAGTTAGAGTATAATTCATTTCAAATATAGAAAAAATATTGCACCTTACTTCGTACGACTAGGATATCAGCTGTACTTACTGCACTACTGCTTCAAATATTGAAAATGACAAAATATTACATGTTTTTTACTACATTACGCAGAAATAGCGTAGTTTTCTATTAGTAAAAATAATTCGAATCCATACAATAGTTCAACGGAATCCGTATAAATAAAAACAAATAAATTTTCTTCATCAATTCTTGGAAATAAATACTTGGAATAAATTTTATGCACTCTCACTCAACAACTGCAACCTAAACAGTATGAAGTTCCTTGAAATGAATAATTTTACAGCTAACAAGGAAAGATCTTAATAAAATATAGAAGAAACTGGAAATTTCCGCAGCCAGCTCGAGAAGATCAAGGAAATCAAATAAAAAGAAAGTTGCAGTGACGTGACTAATGGGAGCACATTATTTTGATATACAGAAAGAGCTAGTGGAGTTCAAGTGGATGGTGTGTTAGGTTAGGTACAAATTTTTGATGGTGTTTCAATCACATAATAGAATATTATATCTATAATATACTTTATTAGGTTATCTTGGAAGTGTAAAACGAAATTTTGGAAATCAATTTTACATATATCTGATTGTAGAAGTATGTGAAACAGATGACAATACAATTATTTGATACTATCAAGCTGATCTGATGATGACCTTAGGTTTGGGTTCATTTGATTAATTTTAACTATTATACATTACAGTTAGTCAAAGGGTGTGCTTTTAGTATTTAAACACTGTTTGTTAACTTAGATATCTATGTGTTTAAACTTAATATTTGTCATGATAAGGTTATTTTTCATAATTTACAATGTATCAAGGAGCAAAATATAGAGCTTTGAAATTTTTAAGATATGACGTATATAACTTTTATAATCTTAAAGATATAAAGATATTTTACGAACAAAAAGATGGCGATTGCTTTAGCTCTGAAACGTTTATGAAAGTCATTTTTGAAGAAATTTCTTTAAAACTTAGACCTTATGGTTAAATTCGTTTTATCTTAAAAGAACTTTGCAAAGTTTCTGCAACTGGTGATTAAGAAAAAATTAAAACAAGTTACAGTACTTAACCGTTAACTACGACAGCGGGCTTTATAGTAAATTAATATTACCATGGATCCTTACGGACCTAAAACTGTAAGTGCCTTCTATATAAATTATATCAAAAGTATCCACCGGTAAATTAATGCTAAGTTATATTATAATTATTATTACCTAATTCTTGTCATTAAATAACGCAAACGTTTATTATTTTTTTTCACGTTCACTTTTTTTTGTGAATAATTTCTTAAATATACGATATTTGCAATTTTTTTATGAATGCAATATTAGGTTTCATAAAAAATCGTACCTTTGTATGTTTTTAATAGAAATAAAGAGCGTTTTTTAAGATTTTATCAACTGTCGTATCGAATCTCACATATTTTACGCTTATGAATAACTAGCGACTCACCGTCGCTTCGCTTCGAGTTCGTCCCTAGACAAAACCAAATCTATCCCACGGGAACCGCACATTTTTCCGGGATGATATAATATAATCTATAGCCTTCCTCAGCTAACGGGCTATCCAATGCAAAAAGAATTTTTTAAATCGGATTAGTAGTTTCTGAGATTAGCGCGTTCAACCAAACAAACAAACAAACTCTTCAGCTTTATAATATTAGTATAGATTGAACTTATTAATTATTACAATAAATACGATAAATTGTGAATTAGAGTCATTTGTTTGTCACCAGATTCAAGGATTTGAATGAAACTGAGATAGTGAGAGCTTAGATGGATTAATAAAATAGGCTAAATTTTATCAACAAATCTGCCGCGAGAGCGAGTCCCAGAGTAAAACTACTAAATATATATAATACAATATACTTAAAAAAATATTTTTATTTTAAAACATTTAATATTCATTCAAACATTTAAAAGAAATAAGTTGACGTGAAAATAAAAAAAAAGTCTCTTGGGCTAGAAATATTGCATAATAACATTTTAAAGGGTTAATTAACTACAATAATACAGGTTGAGTTCATCTACATTATTTATCTTCAATAGACACTTTTACCCACTTTAATTTTTTTTTAATTATTGATCTGTAGTAGAAAAATATTATATGTTATTAAAACGTCTTATATTTACTAAGAACGTAAATACATTCATCTATTCAAAGGGACAAGAACTTTCTTTTACTTCTCTTATCACTCCAAGATTGCGAACCCAAATTAATTAATGAACGTGTTAATTGTTAAATTAGATTAGTATTTTAATTACTCTGTTCACGGTTTTCGATACAATTTCTATTGCGTCTTTATCTGACCTGGGGAAAAATCTATACCTGACATCCTAATAGGATCTGAACTTATAATCTCATGCAATAATTATCAATACAGGTCTTTGCAATATATGTAGTAATCGATTTATAACAAAAAAAAACGCCATTGTAACTTCTTCAAATAAATTTATGAAAACGTCAAGATTAACTACAGGTATTTTTAGAAAATAAAATTCTGCCCATAAAGGTTTTTGAAATAGACAAGTAAATGTAATAAAAGTGGACAGGCGCGGAAAACCTTTTAAAATATTTGTTAATTTTTTTATGAAAAATATTTTGTCGGTACTTTGTTTTCCTTATCTATCAACAAAACGTATATCGCAATAGTTAAGATTAAAAGCGAACGTTTGTTTTTAGGTTTCTATACCCTAGAGCACTTCACAACACATATCATAGATTATATATATATATATATATATATATATATATATATATATATATATATATATTTGTAAGTATTGACTAAACTTTTTTAGCTCACTCGACGTACAAAAGCTGAAAACGCAACCCACAGTGCTTATACATTGGAGTCACTCTCCTCATATTATGATCTGTTTTCAACCCTCCAAAATTCTTATCGTTGTTTTTGATCAATTTGGGAAAAATACAATCATCCCACGGGAACATCTTGACGAAGAAAAACCGGGATAGGAGTAGCCTTTGTCAGTCTCTAGGTTATTATTATGCAAATATTACGTCATTCTGATTATCTAATGCTACATTTATTCTAAACCAACAAGCAAATACTCCAATATTCGTAAAGATATCCTTGCACAAGTAAGATAAGAAAAAGGTATAAAAGCAAAAACCTCAAATATTATTATACTGTAAATACAGTAGATTTTTTAAATTATTTCTCAGTAATTTTAGTCTGTTAACTGTAGTCTGTCACCAGCCAATTATGCCTTGTAATTGTACTAATTTGAATTATTCCCACTGTTACGTTTAGGATTCCGCTGCACCAAGAACTGCCGGTATTTTGCATAGCTCTATAATGCAAATTTTGAGTGGAATTTCTTCTCAAATCTCAGCATAAATATTAACTTCTTTTTGACTTTTTTAACTCTTGTTATTGTGCGCTGAAAAAACTATAAGACAATAAATATTGAGCACTTTTATGTGTCTTTGCGTTGTTTGTTACTCTGTTTTCAACCGACTTCCAAAAATGAGGAAGTTCTCAATTCGACCGTATATATGTTTTTTTTTTGTTAATAGTGGTTGATGGATTTTTATGAAATTTAGTCCACAGTTAGAATATGACTTGTAGTTATACATAGACTACTGTAAGACACCCACTGAACTGAACCCGAGTGAAGCGAGGATAAGTCGTTACTAAAATATAAAAATATGTTTAAAGCACGAATTTTTTTCTTCTCCTTTTCTATTGGTTATCAAGAAAGGAGCCAGACTATTAGATCCCTTACGTTAACACGTAACTCTTTTATCCATTAATTTTTATTTCATTTTTCAGCTTTAACTATCTGGATTACAAAAACATTGCACACGCTTCGTTAATATCTAACTAAAACATGTTCAGAAATCAGGAAAATCATACGTTAACAATCTACTTTAATCTCAAGCTAACTATTAAGTACACACATATTACGTAAGTTATAAAAGCTTCGCAAACATTCATGTGCAGCAAGAAATTTAGCAAGTTTTCGCACCCCAAAATTCTGCGAAAATTACGAAGTGCATGGTAAACTATACAACATGTAGGTACGGTGTCAGGGCGTCGCTGGAAGATGCAATTGTTCCACCCGATGGCCCAACTAACCGGGTTCGACTTCATTACAGCGTGTCTTGCACCTATGTGACGTTTATTGACATCCTGCGTTTAGTATGAACTCTGTGGACACGATGCTTGATTATGTTTGTATTTTAGTATTTTAGAATTTTCACATTCTTTCTCCATACATGCTTAAAATATTGATATTCCATTATCTTTGGATACGATATTATATCCGAATCTAATATTGTAATTCATTTTACCCCTTCTCACTTACACTTAGCCTATACCATGAGGTTATCTGGAAGAAATGGATGTTTTAGCGATAAAGTTGCCTCTTGTGCATTAAGTTTTTAGTCCGTTATTCGTTCTACTAATTTTATTTGTGGATGTACAATAAGGAGTATTAACTATTATTATCTTTTTTAATTATGAATTGTCATATTATATGAAACTACTCATATAATACCATACTTATATTATATATAAAACTAGTATAGGACCAATAAGGTATAATAAGCGCTTTCTTGGCTTTCTTGCTTTATTGAATACTAACGATTTACCCTTGCTTCGCTCGGATGCGTCCCTAGGTACGTTTTATTTTTTGAGCGAAACCATAATTCTTTTTCTAAAATAAAAGTAGCTTAAGTTACTCCGTATAATATCAGTTACCTGCCAGTGAAAGTCCCGTTAAAATTGGTCCAGCCGTTTCGGAGATTAGCCGGAACAAACAGACAGACAAAAATTTTAAAAATTGTGTTTTTCTTATAAGTACCGTATATAATTCCATATGCGTTTAGTATAAAGCTGTTATTTTGACATTACGAACAGACACTTCAATTTTATTTATCTGTATAGATTCATCTTTCTCTCGAGGTTATACTTAATTCTATAAGTCCCTATAAATAACTATAGATATGGTAGCTTTTAGCCATTATTGGAAACTTTCAATTGCTTTCTAGTAGACGTTTAACATATCTATATCATGCGATGGTATTCAGATGCCAATGCACATGGACAATAATTATGCACTTACAGTTACTATATTGTATAGCGCCGACGTCCAGTCCATATTGGTTAAAAGCGGTTCCAACCAGACATATATTTTATTATTTGCTAATGGAATTATATACTTAAGAGTTTCAAAATTCTTTTCGATAAAATACAGTATTTTGCATAGCTCGGCTGAGACTGTATGTAATAGACTCTTTTTATTCAATTTTCATCTACTAATGTTATGATTACTTAAAAATATATGAGCTGAATCAAATAATACAAAATTAATTTATTTATACTAGACAATTTTATTATTCTTTATAGTTGACCTTGTTACGAATGGTGGAAACAATATACATCATTCCAGTTCCTACACTTTTGGTATAAACAATAGGCGGGGTTTAATGTCGCGCTTTGTCTTTAAGTTCAAACGAGAACAATTATTAGTTAGATGCAGCCGAGTCTGCTGTCCACTAATCAAAACCAATAGAAGCTTCGTTCGCTTATAATAATAATTATTATTTAGTCAAACAAAACGTTTACAGTTTCACCAGTAGTTTAAGATGCATTTGCAGCTAAACTAGGATTAGACTTGTATCTCAGCTAAGATCCCAAATATCCTATTACAGACATTACTTGATAAGCTAAAGTTAGACTAGATTAAAAAAGCAAAAAAAAATGTTTATTAAATCTAAAAATATATAAACATTAAAAAAATCTGATCTATGAGTTTGATTATTATCGATAATAATTTCCAAATAAGTATTTTAAACAATTGGTGTATAAAACCGAATTTCTAACAGACGCCACTAATCTTATCCCACTATGTTGCCATTCAGAAAGCAAGGAGCAGTATTACGTCCCGCAGCTGCTACGAATACATTCTATACCGTACCGTCCAGTCTAAACCGGTTAAGAGCGGTTCCGACCGGAAATGTTCTTTACTACTTGCTAATGTAATTGTGTAAGAGGCTACGTTTTCACCAATATATACGTCTACAGCTCTTTAAAAAAATATATTACCTACACTTGCCGTAGTTTCAGCGTCCGGCTCTTTTCACATTGTGTAAAATTATTATAATATATTGTAATTAACACTCATGTAGATACTGGTGTATCCGGTAGTTTTATAACGTATATTCGTATAGATATTTTATTTGACATTAATAAATAGTAACAAAGAGACAATCTTACAATATTTCTATTTATATTCTATGAAAATTACTAGAATTATTGATAAATATACTCTATACTAGGTGTATAGAGTAGGTATATTTTTCGATAGTATTTCTATAAAAAATCGTCAAAAAGCCAGGTTTAGAAAAACCTACTTCGTTACACTGCAAAACAAAGACACTAGAAGACTTATTTACACAGCATGCGCACGTTTCAGCATTTAAAATGTTAGTAGATAACCAAGTGTTACTTTAAATACTAATCTCAGTACCAGAAAAAATATTAAAAAAAAAGAAAAAAAAACAAAGGCAACTTGTAAGGATTATTTAATTTCTTTATATATATATATATATATATATATATATATATATATATATATATATATATATATATATATATATATATTATATGTTAAAGCAAAATAGTTATGTTTAATCTAAATAAAGCTTTCTTCTCCAATATTCAAAATGTACGGAGTAACGGCGTTACAGATGCAAAGCCTTGGTACAGCTCTTTTATTTATAGGAGCATGTGATATTTATCTGTGCTGCACTACAAATCCTACAAGATATAGATACAAGCTTGTATTTTCTATACTAATATTATAAATGTGATAGTTTGTGAGTATGGGTGTATGGATGTATGTTTGTTACTCTTTCACGCCAAACCGGCTGAACGGATCTGGATGAAATTTGGCACAGAGATAGATTATAATCTGGAATAACACATAGGCTACTTTTTATCCCGAAAAAATGCACGGTTTCCGTGGGACAGGTTTGTTTTTGTTTTCCCGAGAGGCGAACCCGAGCGAAGCGAGGGTAAGCCGCTAGTTAATAATATAGATAAAAAGTATTCTACGTAACTTAGGTAGGTACTAGCTAAGTTACTCTCCACACTTTCATTAAACTTTTAAATTTTGTTAGTATGCAAAATTGCTATTCAAAGTTGTATTTTTATCGCCCAATATTAGAAAATGACGTGGATATGTAATAAACTTGTGGTATAAAATTATATATCATACATATATCTGTGGTTTTTTTATTTAAAACTTGAAAGCTTAATTTGAAGCTTATTTAATTATAATTTTAAGCTGTATTTGATGATGTTCAGCTTATTAAAAGTTGGCTCTTGAAATCAACGTTTATAGTAAACATATTATATATTATTATTTTTACTATATAGGCTTTTTATAAGTAAATATGCAGGTTGTAAGGGTGATCCCATAAAAATTAACAAATTTTACATAAAATATTATTCAGTATTATTTTTCACTTCCTGTGTAATGTATTCTATCTCATTGTCTCGCCGGCTTAATCCTATATATTAATGTATTTATCTCATTCTCGTGTCGCATTTTCGTTTCATTAAATTTCAAATCACAACGGTTTTAAAGAAGTTTCACTTCAAAATATGATCTATGTTCAACATGTATGTTTTAAATAAATAAATAATAATAAATAAATATGTTGGGACATTAACACATAGCACCATCTAGTTCCATGGTAAGCTACGATGCTTGTGTTATGGATACCAGATAGTTGATACATTACTCATATATAACTTTAAATACATACATATTATAAATATAAACACCCATGACTGGAGTACAAATAGTCGTGCTCATCACACAAATGAATGCCCCAGCACATGCACCCAGAATGGCACAGCAAGTAGGCTCACTACAAACCGAGCCAAACGTGTCGTCAAATAATAGCATGTTTTTTTACTTTCTTCATAATACATTTATAGATATCGATTACATCTAACTTCGTTGTTTATTAAATTAGATAGCAAATGTTATTTCATTCCTTCACATCCATTATATAGAACCAAGCAGACACTTGACACTGTATCCTAAAACAGTAATTATCATCATATATAATTATACACATGATTACTAATTATTGAAAGACGAAAGTTCCACAAGACGCGAACTTTAATCATAATTTCGTAATTAACGCCGTATTGAAGCCATTCATTTCACTTGTTGTACCTTACATTAATTAAGATGTACTGCTTGCTCGTAGGCACATTTTGCTTCATAAATTTCATTAAAGCCGAGTAATAATATATGTTTAAACAAGGTCTTGAAACGTTGCAAGTTTTTTGGGTGTGCTGTCGGAATTTGATAGCTTAGTAGTTTTTAAGGGGTTTTACTTAAAAATACATGGTTTGTTATGCTATTACTTTATGTAATTTCCTCCCAGAAAAAATACATTCACTTTCTTTACAATAACTTAACAATTCAAAAGTTATGCATACTGGTATTTTTTACTAAAGACTAGCGAATCACCCTCGCTTCGCTCGGGTTCGTCTATAGACAAACAAAAACAAATCTATTTCACGGGAACCGTATATTTTTTCGGGATAAAAGTTAGCCTATTTGTTATAATGATGTATTAACTATATTATTGTAAAATTTCTTAAAAATCCAATCAGTAGTTTTTGTGTATTATGCTGTATAAGTTACTATAGTTTTTTAGATATCCCACGGGAACTCTTTAATTTTCTGGGATGAAAAGTATCTAAAATATTGACCGGATATATAAGATACCACCATGCAATATTTCATTTATATCGGTCTAACAGTTTCGGAGATTAGCCCGTACAAACAGACAAACAAACAAACAAACAGACAGAGAAACAAAAAATTAAAAAAAAACTGGATTTGTTCTATTTCTCTTGTTACATCCCTGACTCGGTTTTTAGCTTTTTTTTTCTATGTACAGACATTCGACCTTTACAGTTTTATTATATGTATATATAGATACGTAATTATTGATTCAGTCTCAAATCAAAAAAAAACGTCACTTGGTTTGTTAATAAAGTAAAAGGTTTTTCATTCGCTCCGTGCCGCGGCATTGAAAGATTTAATTGTTTCCAGTGAACGTGACGTGATGGCCCGCTTCATTCAATACTCAATCTGTGTGACATCCAATGTTTATACTTTGCACTATGGATGTTGTTACATGTGGGTTATTCTATCGATAATAATTTGCACGTATATTATACTATATCACTATATAATACACTAGCGACTCACCCTCGCTTCGCTTGGGTTCGTCCCTAGGTTGATTCCCCATACAAACATTTATCCCCATTTTCACTCCCTTAATCATTGATTTCCGTAATAAAAACTATCCTTTATCCTTCCCAGGGTCTCAAACTATTTTCTTACCAAATTTCATCTTAATCGGTTCAGTAGTTTCGTAGCCAATTCGATGCAAACAAACAAACAAATCCTTCCTTTTTATATTATTAGTAGGTATAGATAATATACCTGTACTACTACTATATATATAGCTACTAATGATTTACCCTTACTTCGTTCGGGTGACTCTAGGTACGTTTTAAATAGATATAAATAGTTATTACCAGTGTACCTTAAGAGAAAGACATATGCTTCTGCAGACTTTTCTTTAGGTATTTTTATGACCTACAATTTTCTAGTACATTGTTGTATCCCTTAAGGTTTAGCTAGCGTTAGCCATATAAATATGTAAAGACGACTCGATAAAACCAGTTATTGTGTTTTTCCATAGGAATGAAAGATTTTTCTCTAAAAAGTATTCTAAATGTTATCCCATAATAAGTTATCACTACACAAAATATAGCTGTAATCGGTTTATTAGTTTTTGCATGAAACAGACAAACGGACATACAGACAAACAGGCAAAATTTTTAACACTTTTGTTTTGGTGTCAATAGTCTGTACACAATACGTTACAGTCATTGTTTTTGAAAAATATTTCATATACAGATTTCGAATTTACAATTTCATTATACGTTTAGCTATATGGAATAAGCTAGGAGTTTGAGTGAGAGGTAAAGTAGCTTTATCTCCTGGTAAAGTTAATATTTATTTCAATAGAAATTATATATACGAATGTATGTTTGTTACTAATTCAAGTTAATAAAGCTGGATTGATTTTGATGAAATTTAGTATACATTATAGTAACATCTTATCAAGCAAGCGAAGTGTGGGCAAGTAATTAGTCTCTCCCACTTCATAGATATTTGAATATGTTTTTGAAAGGTTTTCATGTTATATGAAAAAAAAGGGATTAAAATTCCATTTATTTCCAGCATTTTATAATATAATACTATTTATTTGGTTTCGTCAGTGCGTGCCGCGGCATTGAGAGATTTAATTGTTTGTTAGCGCACATGACCCGCTGACGCAGCGACGTGCTTTATCCAATATGCAAAATTAAGTGCAGTGGCTTGAATCGCCTCTGTTGTTTTTTGTAAGTAAAATTAACGCTTAATGATCAAAGGCTCTTTTATTTAAAATGTAAAATTTAAATTGAAAATATATAATTTTAATATAATGTCAGTCAGCAATGTGTATTCGTCTGTTTGAAGTTATGTGTGAAGTCTGTACGTGGCGAACGTGTTATTATATAGTGTAACTTCGTCTCTAGTTAAGTTTTATCTATATTTTTCTGTAGTAAAAAGTATCCTGTATGTTGACCTGGATAACCAGCTAACATCATACCAAATTTCATTAAAATCTGTCCAGTGGTTTTCTTGTGATGCGGTAACATACAGACAGACAAAATTTCTAAAAACTATAGAGTCAGCCTTTGTATCAATAATAATGACTATTTTAATAAGATTTTCCAAAAAAATTGTAATGTACAGGTTCGACTCAGTTAAATTTTATTATAGGTATGTATAAATATTTTCTCACAATCATTTTTCACAAATTATAAATCGTGTATTATAACAGATACTGCGATGGTTAAAATATGAATCTCTGTAGTATTATGTAGTTTTTTTTCCGATAAACTAATTCAAATAGAAATCCTATGTTCCAGCCCATTATATGACTGTAATCTATGTCCACGTTAAAAATCACTTTATTATTAGTAGTTTTTATTATAAGTTAATTTGTGAGGATGTATGGCTGTCTGGATGTATAGATGTGTGGATGTTTGTTACTCTTTAACGCAAAAACTACTGAATTGATTTTAATGAAACTTTACAATAATATAGCTCATACATCAGAATAACACATAGGCTACTTTTTATTTTTGTTTTATGTCTAGAAGCGAACCGGAGCGAAACGAGGGTGAGCCGCTAGTAATTAATAGTATCTTTATTTTTACACATGAATTTGACTTAATTTTTAATGAATTATTTAGATAATAATTATGGTGAAAAATAATCATTTAACTATAACTAAGAACTATGATCAAGAAATTTAATTTCATTTATTTTTAACATTAAGCTGGCTAGTTAGATTACTTTTCAATTAAAAATGTGACCTAGTATAGTGAAAATTACAAATAAATATAAATTTTCTGTGCAAATGACGATGAATTTCCAATATTCTGATACGAATGATTTTACGATTCAGTTATCGAAATGTTTTTACAAACGTCACTCATTTCAAATACAGTTGTTTTTGAAACTCCGTACGGTTTGGTTGGTGGTCGGTTGTTGTTTGGCCATGGTTTATGATGTGTAAGTAAACACGATTTACCATTTAATGTTACTGTCCATGAGTTCAAGCTATTTTGATAATGTTGACGTTGCATTTTTGTTTTGGTAAAGAACTATCTAAAATATTAAAATTAAAACTATTATTTCGGACTTTTTTGATTTTTCGTTACCGACATTTTCCGTGACCATGATTGCTGTAAAACATTCGAAACGTCGGGACAAAAAATCAAAATAAATCCACGAAAAAATCCGAAAAGATAGTTTTAGTTAAAAATGTCAATTTTTTTCGCAAATCTTAGAAAGCATTAAATATCTAAGATTTTTTAATAAGTTTAGATATTATTAGCTATACTATGCCTTAATAAAAATATTTCATTCAATTTTGCCACCGCTACTTATAAGTAATATTTTATTTTACCGAATACTTAGGAGTTTTGGTTTCAAACAATATATTATGTCTATTTTAATAATTGAGAAAGACAAGTTAAGTGCATATTATTATATATTAACTTACTTTTGTTCGACAATTTCTACTTTCTTAATAAATTCAAGTCTTACAAGTAGCTAAAGCAAAAAGTCAAGGCTAGTGTATTGTCTTAAATCACGTGACCTATATAAAGTCCTTAAAATACCTTTAAATGTAATAGAAAACAAAATTAAACCTAATTTACATGGGCACAAAATGGTTATTTCATTAACCTAGTACACTATAAAGAGAACCCACAAAAATATTCTAGCGAGGTACTTTTGAAGTTCTCAGGGTAAAGGGAAACCTAAAAATTCACAAAGAACTTTCAGTCGTGCAGATTTGAGATTTTATTTTGTGTACTTATGTAATTACTAATTTTATATATTACTTTCTTCTAGTTTTATTTGCATTGCCTTATAAAAAAATCTATACCTATAATAAAGTCCTAACAATACAATAAATATTTTTTTGTAAAATCTTATTGAAATAGTCATTATTATCGATACAGAGGCCGAATCTATAGTTTTTAGGAGTTTTGCCTATTGTATGTTTGTCTGTGACCATATATGGCGATAGCTGGTTACCCGGGTTAACATATAGGATACTTTTTACTGCAGGAAAATATCTTATCTCTGAGAAATCTGTACTAAACTTTAAAACGTAAGTAGGGACGGACCCGAGTGGAGCGAGGGTGAGTCGCTAGTATATTACATTACAATAAACTTACACTTGTTTATTACTTCATCACGCTGTAACTGTTTAACGAATTCGTTAAATTCGCTATAGAAATAGCTTATTTGTTAGATGACCACGCCATTACATCACTTTCAGTCAATGTACCTATGCACCACATGGGCGAGATCTATTAACATTAGGTATATATTTAGTATTATATTATTTCAATTATTATAAAAGTTTAAAGATATTTATAATATCGTAAAAACATATACAGACAGTAAAAAACAATAGTCTTGCTATTAAGTCTATCAAGATCATATTTTAGAAACTCGTACATTTACTTAGTTTGAGGTAGTTTCTATGTAAATATCTGCCTGTTAATCATATTATATTAACCTGTACTAAATACGAATGAGTTCCTGAAATCGCTAAAGTTTTGGGTCAAAACTAAGTTAATCTTAAGAATTATAACGGTTAGGGTATTAATGTATCACGTCTGTGAAGTTATGTGGTATGTTTATTTTATTTATCCCAAAAGTCACGCAAAATACGTGTAAGTCAGTCATACGTTTTAAATTTTGCATATCCAAGAACTTTATCTAGTCCATATGTCTGTTTGTTTTACGTTTCTAGTTTGTTGAAATTTTGGCAGAATAATAATTATTATTACTAGAGTTACTGTTACATGTGTAGCAGCCCGTCCGTCTTTCCAGCCATCAAGCGTGAAGTAACACACATACGTACACACACATTTATTGTAGTACAATGGTTGCAAGTTTTTAGACAATTAAGAGTTTTTTTTTAAGATATTTATTTGATTAACGAGAAACATTTCATAAGGATTGTATTTATGCTAGCTTTATTACAATCAAATGGCGTACTTAGGGTGACTGTACCGCATTAGTCTATATTATAATATATTTGACGTCAAATATATTTGCCGACATGTTTGGCTCAGTTTGTAGTGACCCTACTTATTGTGTCAGCGGTCGCGGGTTCGAGTCCCGCTGGGGGCATTAATTTGTGTAATGAGCACGAATGTTTGTACTCGAGTCATGGGTGTTTATATTTATAATGTGTATGTATTTAAAGTTATATATGTGTAGTGTATCAACTATCTGGTATCCATAACACAGGCCTCGTAGCTTACCATGGAACTATATGGTGCTGTGTGTTAATGTCCCAACATATTTATTTATTTATAATGCTATGTTAATTCAAATTCAATAACAAAACAATATTAAGTAAGGTACTACGTCGTAATTGTATGTATTCAGCGAACGTAAAGTTTGGCGAAAGGTGGCGTGATTGCTTCATAAAGGCTCAACCTTTACGCCGGTAGAAATGGCAAGCAGTTATCGGTCTTCTACGTTTTGTTGCGGTTTGTTAATTTCTTTACGACCATACTTAAATGATGTTGAGAATTTTGAAATGGGTCTCTTTATTTTCAACTTGTTTCGTGTCTAAAACTTTATTTCAACAAATAAGGGCGCAACGACAACCCTTTTTCGTATTTAAATAAAAATATAACATTATACGTGACTTGCTACACATTAACTAACTATATGCAAATATTATTATATTCCATGAAATATACAATATTCTGTTACTGCGCAAAGAAAGATGATCTAACAGACGTTTGCATGTATCATACAAATAACCGCGACTTTGTTTGCGTGGACCAAAAATAGCAAATACATAATACCTAAAGGAAAAATCACATACAGTATAATTATACATACATGTACAGTTAAATCTGCCCCCCCCCCCCTCACCCCCACCTTTTCTCCATAAAACACAAATTTTTAAAAAAATATTTTATTACCGTGTTACCTAAATTATTTTAGCTAATATTTAGTTTTAGTCTTTAAAATTTTGAAGGTAATGATACAGTGAATAAGTGAGTTATATTTAGCTTTTATGAATACTCTTTTTATGTATAGAAATAGCTTAATTGTCACGTCAAAGGAACGTGGTATGAAATATTTTACGTCTTCAAAAGTATAACAGCTCCGGATAAACGGAAATAAAAAAGTCGTCTGCGTAAAGCCCGGATGTTTCCTAATAAAGGAAGTGAATTGAGACGCGAAACGTACAGTGATATTAGACTTTTATTATTACGACGCTAATGTCATCCCTTAATAGAAAACATTCTCGGTATATTATGTATATATATGTTATAACATGTTTTTTACGCATTTACTTAAGCGTGCTTATTACAAATGTAATATGTTGATAAAGTAAAATTATGGTTCTGTCAATAGCTGTAATGTACCACATAAATTGACATAAGATACGTCTCATACCATCTTGCATTCTGTTGATATCTTTAGTTTGGAGGAAGGAAAAAATATATTTACTATATGACTGCGTTCGGAAACTTTATCTAATATATAAATATCTCGTGTCATGGTGTTTGTGGTCGCACTCTTTAGAAACAGCTCGACCGATTTTAATGATTTTTTTTTGTATAATTGATAGCTATGAGAATAGGTCGTAAAATATTTTTCACCCTCCTACCCCCACCACTCATTTCTTAATCGCGATTTTCGTATTTTTGTATAAACAATATCCAAACGATTTGATATTATATAAACAAATAGGGACGAACCCGAGTGAAGCGACGGTGAGGCGCTACATAACATAAAGCAAAAGAGTTTTTTTTTTGTAGATTGAACGCGGTCGGATTCTGCTAGTAATAATCTAAAACTTAGCATAGTATAACACTGTACCTACTATATATAAAATCTAATTCATTAGGAGATAATCAAAATATTTGGTCTTTATAAGTACATGTGCTATATACCTTATAGGGACAGAAAATACTCCATTTCATCCTGCATTTTCAACCGAATTCGCTACTTTATAAAAGAACTATACGAACAAACTTTAAAAATAATAAATAACATTTTTAATATATGGAATTATTCACTTATCATACTTTTATTATAAACAAACGTATATGAATTCTAATAACGTTAAGTTCCAACAGACAGGTAAAACTTAACAATGAGTGAATTTAACGAGTCAAATTCGACTTCCAACTCCGTGTTTCGACACTTGAACTTTACACTGCAGTTACTACAAAGCTATTTAAACATAATTTAAATATGATTTTGAACTCTAACGCTTCGTACTAAGATGTTAGTAAAACTGACAAAACGATTTAAGTTATAATAAGTTGTGACTCGGGTATAGAAACTAAGCGGCACAGGTGGTCTGATGCCTATTAAATAGATATGAAGAAAATTTGTAACTATTTAGTAACGCATTCTCACTCCATTTAGGTTACACATACCACACATTTTAAATGAAACTATGTTTTCGGATTTTTTTGCCCATTTGATTTGATTTTTGTTCCCAACGTTTCGAATGCTTTACAGCAATCATGGTCACGGGAGATGTTAATGATTGCAGTAAAGCATTCGAAATTTCAGGAAACAAAAATCAAAATATATATATATTATATGTAAAAAAAGAAAAGAAAATTTTATTTAAAATATTAAATATTCGCCTAAATCTAAGAAAGTATTGCCATGCATTCTTAATGCGAAATTTAATGATTCATAGGAAAAACTATAAATAAATGCAGTCTCATAAACTATCTTTAAACAGTAAATCATGAGAACACATTGTCCCGTTCCTGCTTGTTAGAACTAACCACGAACATAGTATCAATTTTATATTTTTATATAATACTTTATTAGATTTATGCAAATATTTGACATCTATACATATAATAAAATTCTAACTGAGTCGAATCTGCATGTTAAATGTTTTTTGGAAAATCTTATTGAAATAGACATTAATATCATCGACACAGAGGTCGAATCCATAATTTTTGAAATTTTTATCTGTCTATCTGTGACCACATCAAGAAAAAACCACTGAACAGATTTTGATGAAATTTGGTATGATGATAGCTCATCTCTGAGAAATCTCTACTAAGCGTTAAAACATAAGTAGGGACGATCCCGAGCAAAACGAGGGTAAGTCGCTAGTTTTAAATAAAACTATCTTTTCGGATTTTTTCGCAGATTTATTTCGATCTTTGGTTCCCGACCTTTCGAATGCTTCATGATAAGATAATTTTATTTGTATTTTTTAGTTACTATTTATGTACTTAATATAACAAAATATGACATGAGTTACTGTCTAATTGATCGTATAAATACAAATACATTCATTCATCGCCTAGAAGTCGACTAGCAAGTTTTAAAGTCAGTTCCACTATACCACACAAAGCGTCTAGGTAATAAATTTCTTCTTACACCGTATGTTATATACGAAGTAATAAGGTGTAAGAGCTCAATATAAATTAGCAGCGTCCGTTGTAGAAAATAAAAGATAGAACGCTTACTGTCAACACGCCGCCTGCTGGGCTATAAATGTACTGGGCGTCTTCCAGAACTCCATAGAAACTCTTTGGACTGAGATGGAACGTGACACGGTTTTATGGGGGCCATTAGTTTATATAGCTATCTATTTGTGTATATAGTAAATATTGTAACCTTTTACGTTTATAGTTCACGCACACTGCAAACTTTCTATTGATCAATAATCATCCATATGCAAGTAAACAAACCATGACGAATTTGTTGAGATACATCTTCTGATGGCAAAAGTCTGGGGACTTTTAAATATAAAGCTTTCGTAAGTAAAACCGCAGTATAAAAGAAGTCTCATGAAAAGTAATTCATCGAAATATTACACAAAGAACAAGGAAAACTGCTATAAAAGATCCGTATTCCACAATTACAAGCCAGAGATGGTCAGCCGATAAAATATGATCGTTGGATTACAGATTTTTTTTTTCTGAACCGACTCGCTCTTCTCGGAACTAATACAATCATACCGGTGTTGTATTTTTTACTTTTACGGATGAAAAATTGCTGAGTTAAGTTCTTATTTATTCCTTTGTTTATTAAATCTGACAATACAGTAGATTATGAAATATGGCAGTGCTACAAATTGTATACAATATTAAATATATTAAAAATAATTGTACTAACTCATTTAAAATATGCTTTGTAACTTATTTCTACTGTTTTATACTACAGGATTCTTTTATTATTTAAC
This sequence comes from Fabriciana adippe, assembly GCA_905404265.1. Classification (NCBI taxonomy): domain Eukaryota; kingdom Metazoa; phylum Arthropoda; class Insecta; order Lepidoptera; family Nymphalidae; genus Fabriciana; species Fabriciana adippe. The sequence continues at coordinate 2,260,163 of FR989988.1, forward strand.
AACATTTGCGAGATTCTGTCTGCGTGTGTAGTTATATATTATAATTACTCAGCTTCAAAGTCGTAGCGCTATATTAGAATCTCATCAGAAATCAGATTCTTCCTCAACAAATGAGCTATAAAAATGCAAAAGAATTGCTAAAATTTGACTGGTACTGAGACAACCGCGTTCAAACCGATTAAAAATAAATAAATAAACTAACTACTCATATGAAAAACTTAATGGGAGTACTATTATAGCTGAGAAATCTTATACGAGTATATGTGTTTATATATTTGTTAGTACTTCAAGCTTAAATGGCTGGACGAAATATATATAAAATTTTGTAGACAGATAGACTAACTAAATAGACTATTGTTAGACATCTCATTTTCAACATGATTACCACATATCTTACGGCGAAGGAAAACATCGTGAGGAAACCAGCATGTCTGAGAGAATCTAGCACATCTTCGAAAGACATGTGAAGTTCGCCAATCCGCACTCGGCCAGCGTGGTATAGTACGACCTGATCCTCCTCGTATTGAAAAGAGGTCCGTGCCCAGCAGTGGGACGATAAAAAAAGGGCTGAATAGAGGCACCTAGGGATCCTATATCCAAGTGAAGCGAGAAATCGCTATTTCAATATAAGTATTTTAAGATTGGTTGGTTATATATACTACAGAAAATAAATTTTTCGCTTTCAAAAAAGGTCCACTGGCTATAAATTAAGAAAACCAATCTTGTTCTCTACACTCATGTAAGTGAAATACAAATTATTGTAGGGCACATGGTGACCACAATGATCGGTGACAGGGGAAATTTATACGCTAGGGCAGTGTTCATATTGGCTTACTTTTGTTTTTTACTGGACATTATGCCAAAATATAACTGTGGTATGCTATATTTGGACCATAAATATGGCTTCATTTTCGGAGATCTGAAGCTTTTTTTGTACATGTTTACATTGTTTATACCGATTTAATAAACATAAAAAGTCTTGTAAAGAAATATCTTACCTTAAAGCGTATATATTCAATCAATTGTTCATTATTTCGTAATCTTTGTGTAAAGTATTCTATACTAATATTATAAAGAGACAGAGTTTGTTTGTTTGACCGCGGTAATCTTAAGAACTACTTATCCGATTTGAAAAAGTCTTTTTGCATTAGATATCCCATTTACTGAGGGAGGCTATAAGCTATATATCATATAGTATAGTGTTTATTTATTCTATACTAACCGTTAAAACGTACCTAGGGACGAATTCAAGCGGAACGAGGGTGAGTCGTTTGTATATAATATAAAGAAAAAATAAATCAATTTAAAGAAGTCATTTTAAAAATCCATTTATTTAAAGAACTTCATAAGTTCTTAACACTTATACATTTTTAGAGGAATAATTCAAACATTTCGTAGTCCCTTTCAATGTGGGGCGGTATAAAAACAGGGGCTTTCCAATTTGTTCTGCCAAAAGAAAACATTTAGCTGTCGACCACTGAAAGAGTGTTTTTATTTTCATTTTTGCTATATCCCTCAAAGAACGTTTATGGATTTGTTTAAACGTCGAAAGAAGCAAGTCTTGGATGTGTAATGTAAAAGTAAATAAACAGTAAAGTAAATAAAGTATAATTGAATACGATATATATATATATATATATATATATATATATATATATAAACATACAAACTTTCACACTTATAATACTATAGCAAGTGTTTTTTTTTTTGATGGAATTAGCAGACACTGAAGTTTTGTCGGTCTGTTTACATTTTTCCATGGGATATATATATCGTAAAAATGTATAATATAACATATTTGTTTTTTATTTCTTCAGACTCCAGACTCTTGTGGTATTCAGAAAAAAATCAAGACCACTATAAAACTAGACAACAAGAAAAAATATGTTACAAATAGAGTTTAATAGTTTTTTTTTTTATATTTATGTAATATTTTTTCTTTAAAAAAAAAACCACAATACGTTTGGCTCAGTTTGTAGTGAGCATACTTGCTTTGCCAGCGGTCGCGTGTTCGAGTCCCGCTGGGGGCATTTTATTAACAAGTTTGTATTTATAATATTTATATATTTAAAGTTATAATTATGTTTAATATATCAACTATCTGGTATCCATAACACAAGCCTCATAGCTTACAATGGAACTAGATAGTGATGTGTGTTAATGTCCCAAGATATTTATTTATTATATTCTTAAATTATACTTTAACTTTCCAGCTCAAACTATAACTTTCCAGAAATTTTTTTTACCGTTCCTTTTTCGTAACCCAATTCCCACTTCTGCCCTACACAGACGTAAAAGATTATATCGAAAAGATTAGATTATCTTGCAACTTTTTAAAAATGTACACAAGATTTGCCATGTTTTCTGTAAGTACCATAAAATGACTGTTCTTTAATATAAAAAATAAGACAAAAATAATCTTTTTAACTCTATTTCATTTCTAATAATATATTCAATCTGTAAATCAAAACTGAAAAGATTTCTTTTTAATATATTTTCAAAGGAAAACATTTCTCTTTCTGTTTGTTAATTCGTCGCCTTTGATGGACACTTCAAACAGACTATATTTAACATACCTTTTCATAAGCTAAGATATGGAATAATAAAAACTAATAGGTTGGTTTCCATAACTCATTTATAAAAACTTTATTTTGTTTTAAATAAAACTAATTTTTCGGATTATTTCGCGGATTTATTTAGATTTTTGGATTCCGACGTTTCGATTGCTTTACAACAATCATGGTCACGAGAGAGACTGAGATTTTAGATGTCTCAAAGATGTTATATACTTGTTACAGACGTGTATATACATACTTACTAATACTTATGAAGTCTGTTTATGGAACGAAAATTGATATAAACAATGAACAAAGTGATGTAAAATATTGCTATCAAGTACCTAATCTATATTATTAATTTAATATTATAAAGCTGAAGAGTTTGTTTGTTTGTTTGGATGAACGCGCTAATCTCAGGAACTACTAATCCGATTTGAAAAATTCTTTTTGCATTAGGTAGTCTGTTAACTGAGGAAGGCTATAGGCTATATATCATCCCGGAAAAATGTACGGTTCCAGTGGGATAGATTTGTTTTTGTCTAGGGACGAACCCGAAACGAAGCGAGGATGAGTCGCTAGTGGTAGTATATATGTACGTGTTTAATTTAAAATATAATCATACAACTGAATACATCCATACACCTTTAATATATAAGAAAATTCAAAAGCGCACACTCATTAAAATATCCACCTTACCCACAGCATCCCTTTAAAAGAAACATATAAATATTTAACAAAGTCATCCCTTTTCTACAAAATAGATACTAATCTGTATCAATCTGAGGAAAAAGGAATTCTGGGCACGTAAAACAATTACAATATCATTCACGTAACGGATACATTGTCAAAACTCATTCTAAGGAAAGGGCTTTATGTGAGGAAGTGGTAAAATAAAATCATGCAGGAAGGCAGAAGACCTGAGGGAGCGATTAGGAGAGCAGCCAGGTTAATGCATAAATAACGATTGCGTGCCCCAAAAGCTCCTTATGGACAGCCTTTTAAGAAAATTCCACCGAAAGTAGGCCTGGACGTAGCAATTGAATTACCTGAGTGTCGGCTCTCCGAAAGTGGATGAGGGGCTCGGGGTTTCTCCATCACTTAGAAACTATTGATCTTTGGACGTTTTTTTTAAGATATGTTTTTTGAAGTTATACTTCTTTTGGCACGTTTGGAGAAAAATATGAGAGTTAAATTTTTACGCGCGCGCACACCGACAGCCAAAAAGCGACATGATGAAGTTAGCTGAAAGCGACATGATAAAGTAAATTGCTTTCTTTTTACAAACAGAGAGTTGTGACATACGAGATGAAATCTTTAGCTATTTTTGTTCTATCCAAAGAAGTCTAACTTCTTACGTGCGTACATAAGTACACACACATTTTTTTTTATGATAATGCTTACGAAAATAACAATATTTTTCTATTTATTGAAAGAAAAAATCCTAACATGGTCCTCTCCGTTATACGATCTATCGTCTAAAATATTTTTGTAGCACATAAAATATACAAATACTAACCAAATCCATGATCCCCAAACAAAATTCCCTGTTAAATAGGGATATTTACTAACACGCATATTTTAAAATCCGGTAACAATATATTATTTTTAACAATAATATTAACATTATATTTAATCCAACTGATATTTATGAAGAATAAACGAAATTATTGGAATTGCAAATGATAGCCCGAAGCGTTTTTGTATTTAAATTGTATCATGTGAATGCAATATCATGATTGAACGCTAATACACAGACCAATTACTCCCTTTGAGCTGATTAGGGCGGCTCGACGCTTTCACTGGCTGATTGTCATTTCGACTCCGATTGTTGTTCTAAATGTCATCTATACAAATAAAAATGAATGTTGGTAAGCGCATAACTCAAGAATGGCTGGACCAATTCGGCTAATTTATTTTTTTGTATGTTCCTTGAGGTCCACGGAAGGTTTTAATACTTAAAATAAAAAGAAAAAAGAAACATATCCATGTTACTATATCTAAGCTAGGGACGAACCCGTGCGAAGTGAGGGCGAGTCGCTACTTTATATAAAATATATGTTGTATTTTTTTATTTATAATATTTTTTAACATTAATACGTGAAGAGAAAACTTTGAACTCCTTTTTAATCATATTGCATGTACGGAGGAGTATAAGCTTTGGCATAGTTAAAGTTTATATAGAGAAGGACTACAGAAAGTAAAATTTAATGACTTTCTTTTACCTGCGAATACGCTCGCGTATTTTACTTGTATATATTTCACTGCTAAAAGATGTAGTATGATGTTAGATAACCTTCATCAATATTATACGGGTACTTACATAATATATAGATGAAAAGTTTATTTGTCTATACGTGCAAATCTCTGAACCTATGGGCCCGTTTGAAAATTGTTTTGGACTTTATAGGTTATCTATATAAATTTGAAAAAAGAACCTCAATAAATCAAACTTAATGAATTATGGTAGATTTTCAACCACGCGGCGATCACTAGTATTTTTTAATTTATATCAATCGATAGACTTATCACAGAAAGGTTGTAATATTATCTGACTTTATAATTAAAAAAAAAAAAACACTTAACTTGACCCATATGCATTACATTAATCTTAGCTCTGAATTATAAATAAAATTCAAGTTTTTGTAAGTGTTGAAAGAAGCTATCATATCAGTAAATATAATAAAATAAAGTCTCGAGCCGCGTCGGTCTGTCTATCTATCTGAACGCGATAAGCTCAAAAACTAGCGAACGGACATTTCATACGGTTTTCACCAATGGACGGCATATTTCATTAGGATGGTTTTGTGTAAATTGGCTGAAATATGAAGATGATTGTTGACGATACCGAAAAAATCATACTGACTGAGAGCTTTATTGGTGTGCGCGTAAAACATTAGAATTATATGAACTCAATGTATTACTGAATAATTCCGCTTAAAAGATCCCATAAACTGTAGCAACGCTATGTGTACGTACTAATAGCAACATGGATATATACATATATTTTTTTTTAAGTTTTAAAACCTTCTGTGGTGGATCTTAAGGAACATACAAAAAAATAAATTAGCCGAATTGGTCCATTCTTAAGTTATGCGCTTACCAACATTCATTTTTATATTTATGTTTTAATATAGTTATTTTTACGAATGAACATGCAAAAAACTTTAAAAATAATCCAATTCTGTTAAACTGTCACTATGTTGCCATACAAAGCTATATGTACTATTAAACGGACGATCATATTTTGCAAAGTTTCATTAGATAGAGACTATTCATGTAGTTTGTAGTTTGCAGTCAGGTCTAGAAATACGAAAACTTCAAATATATCACTATTGTCTATGCATTTCGTACGCTAACGCTGTGTCTATGCGGGAGTTCATTTCCTTTGGCTGATGGATGGCAGGGTATCTTCGTTATGAGATTTATAATGGTGTGTCACATTCTCACTGAAGATTGATGTATACATGGATTGGTGGCTTGCACCTTTGAATATTATTTTTTTGTTTTTTTGACGACACGTTTGGCTCAGTTTGTAGTGACGTACTTCGTCGCTGACGTCGCTGGTTCGAGTCCCGCTGGGCATTCATTTGTGAGATAAGCGCGAATGTTTATTCTCGAGTCATGGGTGTTTATATTTATAATATGTATATATTTAAAGTTATATAATATGTGTAGTGTATCAACTATCTGGTATCCATAACACAAGCCTCGTAGCATACCGTGGAAACAAGATGGTGCTGTGTGTTAATATCCCAACATATTTATATATTTTTTATTTCTTTAATATTTTAGTCTGATCTTTATCTATGATTTCCTCTTTGTTTATGATATACTAGCAGTATATATATATATATATATATATATATATACACATATATATATATAGACGTATAGCCTTATGTTTATGTAAAAACGGTTTGAAGCCTTAAAAGTGATTTCGTTATTAAAAGGAAAGAGATTGGTGTAATTTCTCACTGTTATATAACACTAAATAACATAACTAGAAGCACTTTGCCTATATAGTAATACATATTTTAATTAATTTTAATCGATTTTATTACTTTACACGCAAAATAGGCTTCGCTTAACTTATATGGCTTTATTAATAGTTTATTAACATATTTCAAACATTTGCTACCCAATATATGTTACATAATAGAAAATACCAACATATTTAGATAAACAATCAAAACAAATTTAATAAAACATCAGATACACTAACAATTGTGTATTTGTGTAATATTATTTACACAATAATATTACACAAATACACAAACCAAAAAGCAAAACACAAGAATATTTTATATTCATTTAAAACATTAGAAAATATCCACCCACAATGAAAAACGACCGTCTGCATACAACTGCGAGCGATCTCACCCGCATCACAATTCTGTCCTCGCAATACGTCTTCACCCACGCTGTCACCTTGGTCGGCTTGGAGTAATTCAAAACATTAATTTTCCTAATGGACTAAACCTCTATATAGCTAGGTGTCTGTGCGTAAACACGGACGGTTGCACTTGTTAATTAATTAAAATGCACGCTGACTGTGCAATCCAACGATTGTATATCATTATATACGTATTTAAAACTTCTTTACGGAAAGCGGTATGTTGTTTGGCAAATCTATACATATAATGAAATTGTAACTTAGCTGAATTTGTACATTAAATATTTTTTGGAAAATCTTCTTGAAATAGACATTGTTATCGATACAGAGGTAGAATCTATAGTTCTTAGAATTTTTACCTGTCTGTCTGTTACCACATCGGAATAACCACTGGAGGGATTTTGATGAAATTTGGTATGATGATAGCTGGTTATCTGAGTCAACATATAGGATACGTTTTACTGGGGGAAAATATCTCATCTCTGGGAAATCTATAATAAACTTTAAAACGTAAAAAAGGGCGAACCCGAGCGGAGCGAGGGTGAGTTGCTAGTGCTTTATAAAATCTTTGTAGCGTAGCTTTTGAGATATAATTGTAAGGTTTTACTCAATTAGTAAGCTTATACTACCTCGTCTTCATTTATTTAGTGCATAAGCTCTAAAGTGAATTAAGGTTTGTATGGGGAGCGCGTCGAACGGGAATTGTAAGCTGTAGTATGCTATTTTTAATTCTACATCATTATTATATTTTAAAGAACACTTAATACTTTCAGTGGCTTAGGAAAATATTTGACATTGAAATAAAACTGTTTTCTATTATAGCAACACTAGTTAAAACTTTTTGTTTTTTTTTTTCAATTGTAAGGAATTTCGGTGTCATCAAATCAAGAGACTGTTTTTCAAATTACTGTATCGTTTTGTGGGTGAATACCGTTTGTAATAACTACGTCTAATACTTTAGTTTCTACACGGCCCATGCTTGCTATAAAACATGCAAAACGTCAGTCTAAAAATGTAAATAAATCGCAAAAACACCCTCAAAAATACCTATTTTTATTAAAATTTTAAACAATGCTTTAAAAACTTTTAAGAACGTAAAAAACAAAGAAAGAATTATATTTGAAAGTAATTCCAACTACGAAGGCGTCACTATCATTAAACTCTTTTGGGGAAAACTCGCGTACATTGTAATTTTCCTTACAAACGTTCGTGAGCGCCCAAAATCTTTCCCAGAAACACTTGCTTTGAAATCCTTTGACACTATTATTCTTTGTGTATGACCTGCTTCAAGACTGGAATCTACACTCACACCTGAATGCTATGGCGCTATTTTCACGTACTGCATTTACATAAGAAATGTGCAGTTCCCCGAGACTGAAAAAAAGGTCTCAATACGAATTGGATTTATGTATTAGTGGTTCCGTAGAATATTTTGCTTCGTTTGATACAAATAGCCTCATTATACCGCTTTTAGTAAAGACTGTGTGTATGTATATTTCTCCCAGCATAATATATATAAAACTTATCATCAGCAAATAAGTAGTTAAGTATCCCAATATATAAGGGAATAGATTGAAATCGAAATCTACAGGCACTTTTTATATAAAAATGACTTTGGCAAAGATCTTAGGCTACCATCAAACTTTTGCCCCTACTCGTATAAAAACAATGACTCTTTTACATCTGAACCGACGTTATGGCTGCGCACATTGAAATAAAATTTCTTTAAAGCTCATCTGGTTTTTAGTTCTGTGAGTTTTAAAAAGCAAAGTCTAATGTCATTTTTCTAGTTCCACGACGCTTTTCTCGTACATACTGAATTATATGAAGGGTTTTAAGAAACAGCCATTTCCTTTTATTTTCCGTCTAGTTGATATTCCTTCGTTATAAAACGTGATATAGCCACTAAAAGTTATAGTATTTTAGTTATTTGAACTAATGGTTTGAGTTCTCTTTAGATTGAATAATTTTGTCGAAATATTAACAATGCATCCTAATATCATATACTGAGTATTATATATATATATATATATATATATATATATATATATATATATATATATATATATATATATATCGAGTATAATTCTATAACGTAGATTATGTTAGCTCATAAGAGTATTATTAAAAAACTAGCGGCTCACCTTCGCTTCGCTCGGGTTCGCCTCTAGACAAACAAAAATATCCTACGGGAACCGTACATTTCTCCGGAATAAAAAGTAGCCTATTTAATATTCTGATGAATGAACTATATTATTGTAAAGATTCATTAAAATCCAATCAGTAGTTTTTGTGTACTAAGCTGTATAAGTTACTATAGTTTTTAGACCATCCCCCGGGAACTCTTTAATTTTCCGGGATGATATTAACATCTCACCGAGACAGGGGGATCTTACATCCCCCTGACTCGGTTTTTAGCATTTTTTTTCTATGTACAGACATTTGACCTTTACAGTTTTATTATATGTATAGACTAGCGACATACTCTCGCTTGCCTCGGGTGCGTTCCAAGATAAGTTTTAAATAGATAAAAATAGTTGTTGTGAGTGTACTTTAGGTGATCGGCATACGCTATCACGGACTTTTTGTAAGATTTTTAAGGTTTTCCAGTACAGTGTTAGGCGTAAGATATTCATGTTAATGATATGCTGTAAAGCACAATTTTCATCTACATTAAATATATCATATGTCACAACATATCTATTCAATTGGATAATGATTGATACTGTATTGTTTAAAATAGCTTCGTAAAATCCATTTAATTTTTAGTAATTTGTAAAAGATAAAAATGTGGGTTACCCTTAGGAAAAATATATATACCATCGCGGACTTTTCTATAGATTTTTTTTTAAGATTTACAATTCCGTAGTATATTATTTTGATCTAAGTAAGCGCTCAAAAATATGTTTTTTGCAATATCATTACGAATATTTAAAAATCTCGGGTTTTCTCTACTATAATATGCATTTAAAATACATATAAACTTTTCTAAAAAAATATTCTAAATAATAATGAAAATTTTATCAAAATATGTTACGTAGCTTAGAAAGAATTTGCGGACAGACAGACAGACAAAAACAGCGACTTTTTTTATCGTACGTTAAAAAAATACACATTTCTTAAATCATCGTCAATCATCATCACTAAAATATGCTTATTAAATATATTTGATGCCCAAATATTAAAAAAAAGCTGTAACATGTAAAAAGTTCTATCTTTATCTCTCCTATTACTTCAGTCTTGCGCTCTCTCAAGAAGATTTGTTACATCAAATGCGTTTAATAGATAAAAAGGCTCGCTTATTTTCCTTATATTTTATTCAGTCGCCGTGAGTACTCGGGAACGTTTTCTAATGAATTCTGCGAAGATGCGGCGAGTAACACACTCTTTGTCAGTTCCACTTATAAGTCGTGTAATGAGCGTTTATAAATGCAAAGTGATTTTAAATAATAAAGTGTCAAAAGGTAGATGTTCATATATTATTTAGATAATTTTACTCATACTTTCTATATAATGTGACTTGAATAAGTATTATCTGTAGACATCAAACAGGATGAATAATAGGATGATGAGTATCATCCTGTTATTCATCCATAAATTCATATTATTCATCCATAACTTTATATTATAATGAGGAAGATTGCATGTATGTGTGTATGTTACTGCTTTAAACTTAAACGGTTGGGCGGATTTAGGTGAGAAGTAAACAGCCTATGACCTGGATGACACATAGGCTATTGTTAGTAACAAAAATTGCTAAAAGATAGCGCTACCTACTATTATTAAACACGGATTCTATGAACGACCCCGAGCAAACCTAGGGTAAGCCGCTGGTTTCGAATACTTCTATGAAACTCTTTTCTATACTAATATTATAACGAGAACAGATTTTTTTGTTTGTTTGTACCGAACAGGCTCCAAAACTACTAAACCGATTTAGATGAGATAAGAAGATAAGTTTCAGACCCTGGGAAGGACATGGGATAGCTTTTATCCCAAAAATCATCCCTTAAAGGGGTATAAAAGTTTGTATGGAGAAGCAACCTAGAGACGAACCCGAGCGAAGCTAGGGTAAGTCGCTAGTATGAAATACTAAAATATATTTAGTGGTAACTGAAAATAGCATTTGCAATTACGCCGTCACTCCCCCCTTTCAATTGTATGCCTAGCTGCTTTGTTATTTCGCGTTGTTAGCGATCGCCAGTACGACAGTCGATACCTTTTTATTTGTACTCGTTATCCTAACGAAAACAATGCCAAATTGACGTCGCCCTTAGACGCGCTGATACCAATCGAAAGGTTTTATTATCAATAGTTCTACAAAGTATTGCATATTTGTTAACCGGTTTGCTTATCGACTTTTATTTTAAATCGGGTTTGGCTTTTTGTAAAAAAATTGCTAAGATATACATACATACGGTGAAGAAAACCATCGTGAGGAAACCTGTATGTCTGAGTGAACCTAGCAAGTTCTCGAAAGTCATGTGAAGTCCGCCTACCCGTACTTGGCCAGCGTGGTGGACTATAGCCTGATCCCCCTCTTATTAAACGGAGGCCCGTGCCCAGCAGTGGGACGATAAAAAAAAGGGCTGAATACAAGATATACATATATTATGTTTTAATGATCCGCTCAAATGTTTGATGCTAATTTCTTAAAAAAGGAGTCTATTCTCTTTATTTTTTATTATTTTTTTATTTATCTTTATTATAACAGTAAGTAATCTATACTAATATTTTAAACAGGAAAGATTTTTTTTCGTTTGTTTGTTTGTACCAAATAAGCTCCGCAACTACTGAACCGTTTAGATGTTTGGTAAGAAGATATTTTGAGACCCTGGAACATAGGATAGTTTTTATCCCGAAAACCATCCCTTAAATGGGCGAAAATGGGGATGGAAATTTTTATGGGGAAGCAACATAGGGACGAACCCGAACGAAGTGAAAGTCAGTCGCTAGTAATAATAATAATAATATTTATTCATATAGTTTTTACTAATTTACATTACATAAATGATAAATATATAAAGTAGCTCCAATATTTAATTTAGAACCTACCTGAACTAGGTTAAAAACCTGTGTCTCAGGTTACAGTTTTACAATGCATTTCTTACTGGAACAAAATGAAACTTAAAACTTATACATAAGAGGACAAGTATGAAACTTTCATCCATAACTAGACTTAAACATATAATAACTAGACGTACATATAGAAATTTCGATATTATATAGTAAAACAAAATATTGTAAATAAAAATCGATTCATGATCTCTAATCTTAGTAATAAGAGAAGTGTAATTATTATTTCAATGCCAACCCGCACTTGGCCAGCGTGGTGGACTATGGCCTGATCCCCCTCGTATTGAAGGGAGGCCCGTGCCCAGCAGTGGGACGTCAAAAAGGGCTGAATACAATTATTATTTCAATATATTATATAAAATTTAACACAAATGATATTTTATAGAAAACTTTAACCAAAACTTACTAAAAGTGTCTAATAAAAACGATCAAACTCCACCAAACTATTTTCAAGCGACTTTGATTGCGAAAACTCAATATCTCGACTCCATCTCAGATTATAAATTGTTGGTAGGCTTAGCGCTTGACTTTCAAAGGTATTTTAACATAATATAATATACTATATACATAGATCAACCAAAATGGCGAGAGCGTAGAATTTATTAATCTATACATATAATACAATTGTAACTGATCGCTGTCTGTACATGAAAGATAATTGAGAAAAACTATTATTGGGGATCTTTATTAACGCAATAGAACCCAAAACAATGATTTTTAGTTTTTTTTTGTCTGTTTGTCGGTTTGTCTGTGTGTAATCTTAGAAACAGTTTAACCGATTTCGGTGCGGTTTTCACTAATGTATCGTGGTTAGCTTCACTTAACATTTAATATTTGTTTTATTTCAATCGGTTCCTAAATAAGAAAGTTATGTCAATTTAAAAAATCATCGAGGGTGAGCCGCTAGTTATTCTTATATTTTCCTATAGTTCCATTTGTTTATAGTCTTCATGTCTTCTTTGTCCCGTTAGTTTATTAGTTTCACAACACTATTGGCTCAGTTTTTAGTGAAGTAGTTTACAAGTAGGGACTTGTTATGTCAGCGGTCGCGGGTTCGGATCCCGCTGGGGTCATTCATTTGTGTGATAAGCACAAATGTTTGTACTCGTCGTGGATGTTTATATTTATAATATGTATGTATTTAAAGTTATATATGTGTAGTGTATCAACTATCTGGTATCCATAACACAAGCCTCGTACTTACCATGGAACTAGATGGTGCTGTGTTAATGTCGTAACATATTTATTTATTTATCTAACCTATGCCCCTATCCGAGAAATAAACTAAGTGTATTACAAAAATATCACTAATCGTTGAGTCATTACAGCTTCAAAAGTAAAACACAAACGTCAGTGTGACGCAATTTTTCTCAAACAAGTTTGGAATTTATAGTTAAGAATTATAGATAACTAAACAAAATACATACAAAAATAAACGTATGTTATACATTTAATTGTTTTATCGCAAAGAAGCAAGATATAGCCATAATATTTACTACAAGCAAAAATTGAACCCACAACCGACTTACTACTTACGAATGCTACGAGTACATTATCTGGAGAGACTTATAGAAAAAACCACTCAAAATGTTATATTTGATAGTCGGAAAATGGGAGCTCAATAGATTATAAACAGTTGATAGGCTTATCGCACATCTTTCAAAGAAGGCGTTGTTTACTCCGTGTAGGCTCGTCTTAGTTGAAACTTAACGGAATCCGTAGTACGTGACGTAATTAAAGATCGACTCCAGGCGTTCTACGGCTTATTGTACTTTGCTTTTACTCTAAGAACTGTATTTATTATTAGAATTTTGCACTGGATGCTGATACCCGGCTTAAGAGATATAAGGTTTCTCCGCTACTTTTGCTCAAAAATAAGATTTAAAGCTATGGCTATACGTAAATAATTGGCTTTGTTGCTCGGAAATAATTTTTAAAAACATAATTTCCATCACTTCGTTCGAAGCCAAAACTAAAATTTAAAAAATTCAATAACTTTCTTCTACTTTTCGTCTTTACCTACTTATTCTTAGTAGAATTTCTACCCCGTTATAGAACTCTCTATAGTTTAAAAACGTAATATATACATATGTATGTACATATATATTTATATACACATATCTATCTATCCTTTCTCTCTTCACATACGTTGTTTGAAAATATTGTTTACTCAGCGACACATGTTGTACTAATTGTTTCTTTTTATAGTCTAAAGCAGTGGTAACCCAGTGGTAACGCGCTCGCTTGGAAAATCGTGTGAAGCCGGTTCAAATCTCGGTTCTCGCACCTCTGATATTTTTATGTGCGAATCATTTCCAACACGCTTACCACTTGTCTTACGGTGAAGGAAAACATCGTGAAGAAACTTGCATGTTTGAAAAAACTTTACAATTTTTCGAAAGTCATGCTTAGGCCGCCAACCCGCACTTGGCCATTGTGGTGGACTACGGCCTGATCCCCTTCGTATTTAAGGGAGGCCCGTGCCCAGCTGTGGGACGTTAAAAAGGGCTCAATACATGTTTATAGATGTTTAGTTTACAATTTTATATTGATTTCATAATTTGTGAACATATTTTAAAATATAGTATAAATATACATATAAGGTATATTATGACATTTTTTTACTATATCAGATGGTCGGCAGTCGTTGGCTGGTCAGTCAGTCGCTGGTTTTTTTTAGGAATATATCTTTATATGAGACCTATGTTTTGTGTCTTAGTTTAAGACATGTACTGATAACATCTCGGTCACCGGTCATTCATTCCCAAGGCGAAGTTGAAGTAACTCGAAAAGGCCACATAAAAATTCTTTGGAGATTTGTTATATGAAAAGTTTTAAGTTAAGATATGTTTTTTCTTTTTTTTAAAATCATATTTTTTCTTTTTTTTTTTTTGAAAGCAATCATTATACCAAAATGTCGACCCATTTTATATTCAATGAAAGATTTTTAAATAATTAAAAATATAAAATTGAATTGAAATAAATTAATTTTATTACATTTCATTTAGAATAGTTTATATTATTGTATACTAGGTCAGTTTTAAAGTTTAGTATATATTTCTTAGAGATGAGATATTTTCCCGCAATACAAAGTATCCTATACGTTTACCCGAATAACTAGCTATCACCATCCCGAATTTCATCAAAACCTGTCCAGTAGTTATCTCGTGATGCCTTCCCAGATAGACAGGCAGACAGACAAAAAATCAAAAAATATAGAATCGGCCTCTGTATCGATAATAAAAACTATTTCAATAAGATTTTCCAAAAAATATTTAATGTACAGATTCGGCTCAGTTACAATTTTATTATATGTATAGATTACGTCAACATCCTCAAGAATTACTTTGAGTAATTTCAACAGGATGAGAGCATCTCAAACAATAAGCAGTTTTATTTCATAAAGCTTCTTTTTAGTTTTCTTTCCATAAACAATGTAAACAATATTTAACGAGAAAGCGCAACATTTTAATTTCTTTACTCCTTCATTTTGCATGCCACGACTCTCATCCCGAAACGGCTTCAAAGCAAAATTGAAATGAGACAAGTCAAATGCAAAAACATTAATAGAAAGTCTCCAAGTAAACAGATCTGGGGCCTTACCATGAACTCTTATAGCATGAATACTATAATCTTACTTTGAGTTTTCGTACCATGACGTCTTAAAAGCAAGGTTATTATAAGCTTGAAACATTCTTACTTTCTTAGCAGTTTTGTGACGTCACGACACCAAAATTACTAAGAAAATGTTATTATCATTCATTCAATTCGTACCATGAGGTGAATTTTGACAAATAGCATTCTTACTTTTCTGTCATAATTAGCAATCTTGTAAAAGTTGTTGATACGCGACGGATGTATTATTATTTTCAAAATTTATAATATAAAAGGTAATTGATTGTGCCAGATAAATGGAATAAAACCTATTATTTTCGTAAATCTCTCGATTGAGACACGTATCGTGTAATTTTAGTATGTCGGTAATTAATGTATACTTTGATTCTAGAAGTGTAATAATTTCGAAATACTTATGATTTTAAAAGTTTATAAAGCAGAAGCTTGTAGTACACTAAATCTCGTTTTCAGCTATGTTTCGAATGTGACCTTTGTGACATCAATTGAGAAGCATTTACTAAGCATTATCTATTATAAAAATATGTAAAACAAACTCTGTAACGAGACTCTGTGATGAGAATTTACATATGCGAAGGAAATATAGTAAATAAAAATACATATAGAAACTTTATTTCTAGTTTAGTAATTCCTTTAGTACTATTACTTTTAGTCTTTCCTTTTCAATTTTTCGACCCCCTACTCGTTTCACTTGATGCCGTCATTACAAAATATCAAGGTTTAGGTGTGAATACGTAAGATATAATAGAATAATAAACAGACAGATAGATTTACTTTCGCGTTTATAATATTACTATGATTTTTTTTATTATATCCAAAAATTACATAAGAAGTTGGATGGAAAGATTTCTATATGATTATATAGGCCCTTTAGGTATGGAACCCTAAAAAAACTTACAAAAATTATAACAACTGTGTATGTATAATAATATATTTATTTTTATAAAGTAACAAAATATGTAATAAAGGAAACTCAATTACAGCACCATAGTAGTAATCAACAACATAGTACTTCCTTGATCAGCAGCAGAGTTAGGCTACGTGGAGGTATTTTCTCCATTGATTCAGGGAAAAGCAGCACTTAAAATCCTAAAAAAACAATTTTATAAATGAAACGTTTTTAAAGTGCTTATTTTATTTTTGTTTATGCCTAGCTGAAAAATTATAGCTTTATAATCAAAAAAAGTGTAGGTGAAGATAATATATGTTATATTAAGCATTAAATTGAAATAAAAAATCCCAAAAACATTAAGCTTTTTTTTGCCTCTCCAAATGGTTCCTTTGCGAAGTACTCGTGAAACTATGTAGGCTAGTATTATTTTGATTTAAAAATTTATTTAATGAATAAAACGTTTCAGTACACCTTACCTTGTTTCTAACTGTTAATTCATATAGTATAAATTACTAATAAAATAAGT
This sequence comes from Fabriciana adippe, assembly GCA_905404265.1. Lineage (NCBI taxonomy): Eukaryota > Metazoa > Arthropoda > Insecta > Lepidoptera > Nymphalidae > Fabriciana > Fabriciana adippe. The sequence continues at coordinate 2,277,241 of FR989988.1, forward strand.
TCAACTTGTTTTTTTCTACTCTAAAAGCTCACATAAACAAACTATCATCTTATTGACATTTAATTTTCACTCGTCGTCAAGTAAACAAACAGTCAGGCGGTTGTCAAGTAAATAATTTGTTCCGAATTTTGTATCACAGTTTAGCCATAATTTATTTTATTTTCTTTTCTAATAGTTTTCCTAATTTTTAAAACTAAACTAAAATTATTTGTATAAATAGTATAAAAAAGACATAGATTGCGTATATTTTGTGGAAAACATGTACATTTGAAATTAAATAATATAATATTTTTCTTTAATTTTATCCTAGGTAAGTACTAATCATATTTACGAACGACTCTCGGAGTGACAGGGATAACGCTATACAACTTATATAGCACTATTTCTTTTCTTTTATAGGAGGAAATAGACAAATCATTCGTTCTGTCGCATCACTAAACAATTTTAAAACAAGCTTGCTTTTTAAAGGTCATGGTACGAATAAAAGTAAGATTATTGTAATCTTGAAACAAAACAGTCTTGAAGTATGAATGTTTTAAAATAGGTGATGGTAAGGCCCCAGAGGCCGTAAATGAAAATTTCTTCCTAAAGTAAAGCAGAAGGAGAACAATTAAAAGTTAATAACTGACGCCAATAAATAAATATGACAAAACAGTTGTACTTATATATAATACTAGCGATTCACCCTCGCTTCGCTTCGGGTTCGTTCCTAGACAAAAACAAATTTATCCCACGGAAATCGTATATTTTTCCGGGATGATATATAGCCTTCCTCAGCTAACACATAAAAGCTAAATACGAACAAACGCACAAACTTAAACTTTAAGGGTACACTTTTCATAAGAAATTGGTATCCGCTAAGAAAGAATTTTTGGACATTCAACCCCTAAAGGGATAAAAAAGGCGTTAGGTGTTTCTATATATGTATATACATATAAAAGTAAAATACGAACTAACGTACAAACTTGAAATTTAGGAGTACACTTCTCATAAGAAATTGGTATCCGCTAAGAATTTTTGGAAATTAAATCCTAAAGGGATAAAAAAAGGAGTTGGGTGTTTCTTTGAGTGTCCGTTATTTTGAAACTACGCAGATAGATGCACGGGCAAATGTTAGTATCTGATGAAAAGAAATATGTAAGATCAATCAAGATAATCATCTCCATCATGTTTTAAAGGAGCTGATATAATAAACTATATAATGTACTTTGTTTTATTATATTTACAAAGAGCTTCGAACTCTTGAAAAATTGTTCTTTACAATTCATTGAATACAGAATCATAATCGGTTTCTAGAACCGCGCTCTAGTTTTAACCTAACTTCAGTTTCATATGATATATTTTTAATCAAATTATTCATTTTAGATAAAATAAAACTTATCTTTTCGGATTTTTTTTTGCAGATAATCGTATATTTTGATTTTTGGTTCCTGACGTTTCGAATGCTTTACAGCAATCATGGTTACGGGAGATGCTGTATTTTTGAATTCATTTTGTAAGTTTGTGGGTAAGCTGTTTTTAACAACTATATAGTATACTCGTGACTTACCCACTCGTGTTCGTCCCTAGTTACGTACGTTTTAACGTTTAGTATAGATTTCTCAGAAATGAGATATTTTCCCGCAATAAAAAGTATCATATATGTTGACCCGTATAACCAGCTACCATCATACCAAATTTCATCAAAATCTGTCTAGTGGTTTTCTCGTGATGCGGTCACAGACAGACAGACAGACAGAAATTCTAAAAACTATAGATTCGGCTTTTGTATCGATAATATGTCTATTTCAATAAGATTTAAGATTTTTCAAAAAATATTTAATGTACAGATTCGGCTTAGTTACAATTTTATTATATGTATAGATGTCAAATATTCGCGTAAATCTAAGTAAGTATTAAAATATTCATATTTTATCTTATAAGTTGTCATTCAATATGAAATATGAAAAGCTTTAGTAATCCATACATCAACATATAAATAAAATTGAATTATCTGTCTGTGATTTTAAAATAACTATGTTTTCTCAAGTGCATAGAGTCATTTATGTGACTAGTACCAAAATAAATATTTTTAAATTTCTATCTCTCTATATTTCTGTTTGTCCGGGGTAACCTTCATACGGCTTAACCGATTGTAATGGATCTATCTATATAGTGAAAGCTTTCACTGAAAGATAGAGTTTGTAGGGCTTTATATAGGACTAGCGACTCACCCTCGCTTCGCTTCAGGTTTGTCCCTAGACAAAATCAAATCTATCCCACGGGAACCGTATATTTTTCCTAGATAATATATAGCCTATAGCCTTCCTTAGTCAACGGGCTATCTAATGCAAAAATATTTTTTCCTGAGATTAGCGCGTTCAACCAAACAAATAAACAAACAAACAAACAAAAAAACTCTTCAGCTTTATAATATTAATATAGATATGTTTTATTCCGGAAATATTTAAGGTCCTAACGCGAAAATCGAAAACCTTTAAAGATTAAATTCGAATTTACGTTTCTACACATAAAAAATATTATATTACTTGCTGTTTATATACAGTGTTGACACAAAATATTAACTTGTTTCTAAATGAATTCAATTTAATAACCTCATCTCAGAAGACTTGTCTCATTTTAATACTAAACCAAGATATCATAGTGGAATAGCATTGATTACCGTTGGGAGGGTTATCGGCGATTTAAACTAAACAGAGGTTAACCTCGTCCCTCTGGCGCGAGGGTAGGCCTAATGACTGCCCACTCTTGGGAATCAATTTCTAATGTCACTTTACTTTGAAACCTAAACAAAACATTAGACTTTTTAAATACAAGATATCTTAAGTAAGAACATATTTATAAGTCAGTTTGAACAAACCAAGTAATTATATTATTAGTATTGATATTAAATTATATACCTGCCATATAATACCTGCTATACCCAAAAAACATAGGATTTTTGAGAATACACTACTTTGTGATATAAGAAAATATGATTTATTTCTTCAATAGAAAAAAATGTAACCCTACTAAGCTCACTTTAAACTAATAACATAATAACATTTCTTGATAGATCAGAAGAAATATAAATTGTAATATCTGTCTGTGAAAGAAGATTACGTTTTGAACGAGCAATATCCTGGCTCTTAAGACACCAATAGCAGCAGTTGTAAGAGACATGTTCTCAGTACAGTATCAAAGGCCCATCTTTAAAATAGAATGCAGTAGCGGAAATTAACTTGCATCATGTTTATTCCATAGTTTGATGGGAGGAAACTCTGCGGAGATTTGAATTCTCATTTAGTAGTATCGATCTTTTATCAGAATTGTGAACATTTAATGCTTAAATTATTTGAAATAATATGTCGTGTATTCAAATAATTAATTGGTTCGTCTTATATATATATATATACACTACATAATGTAGTGTTCTGTGATAGAAGCAAACTCATGTCATATATTTTAACAATGATATTTTTGCAGCTCCTCGTATGCGATTTTCATTTGCTATATGTGCTATTCACATTGAGAAATATTAATAAATAATAATGATTTGTCTCTTATTGGCAGTAGTAACCCAGTATTTATGCGCTCCGTGGTAATCCGAATGAAGCGGGTTCAAATCTCGGGTTTCGCACCTGTGGTATTTTCATGTGCGAAGCATTTCTAACATGATTACCATTTATCTTACGATGAAGGAAAACATCGTGAGGAAACATGCATGTCTAAGAGAAGCTAGCAAGTTTTCGAAAGACATGTGAAATCCGTCAACCCGCACTTGGACAGCACGGTGGATTATGGCCTGATCCCCTCGTATTGAAGGTAGACAGGGAACATTAAAAAGGGCTGAATACACACATACTTGTCCCATTAGAATAAATCAAACAATTTTTATTTTTCAAATATTAAAAAAGCAGCTTATTTTGAGAATCATATTACAGATATAGGTTTATAACGCATCAAATATCAAAAGCGCAATATAAATAAACGCCATCTAAAACGCAATAAACGCAATCTATATAGTACTAGTAATAAACTTCGTTGATATCATCGTATCACATAGGCAGTTTCAGTCAGACACTCACATCTGTAATAATAACAACATGCCAAAGGTACGGTATGTCACTAGTAGTCTGTATAAATATAATAAATGTGAAAGTTTGTGAATATGGATGTTTGTTACTCTTTCACGTCATAACGGCTGAACGGATCTGGATGAAATTTTGCACAGAGATAGATTATAGTCTGGATTAGCACATAGGCTTTATTCTAGAAAAATATACGGTTCCCAAGAAATAGATTTGTTTTTGTTTTTCTAGAGGCGAACCTGAGTGAAGCGAGGGTGAGCCGCTTGTTGCATATAAAAAATAAAAGCGATGACACTGCGTGATTTAGGCTTTCATGATTTGGCTAATACAAAGGCTTTTTTCATATTTGAGTTGTATGTAACCCGAGTAAATAATATTACTACTTGTAAATAAATTCGAAGAAATACTTCATATTAAATATTTTTTATCTGATGAAGCTGCAATTTAAATAAATATATTGGGACATTAACACACAGCACCATCTACATAGTTCCATTGTAAGCTACGAGACTTGTATCATGGATATCAGATAGTTGATACATTACACATATATAGCTTTAAATATATATTATTTTTATCATTAATAATATTGTATATAGCTATATTTATAGCTCTATTTGCATAAATAGAACTAAAAGCTGCCAGTTAAAAATGAGTATAATTTAACATATTCACTGGATAGATACCTTTCCATCATATTTCATCTAAACCTAAACTTGATCAAAGCGTCAACCGAAATCTCATATCGAATTCCCAATCAGAGTGTACATAGGATATTAATCAAATCGAATATGCTATTTTGAATAGTCGCCTCACCGCAGGCTCGATCAAAAAAGGGTTGCAAAGGGTTACGCACTTTACGCGTCGTTTAATTGCTACAAGCATTTAGGGCTTGTGAAAGTCGAAACAGTAAATTGGATTTGAGTGTCCACAGGACCCTTTGACCGCTTTTGGAGTCACCATTTCACATTACTGTTTCCGCCCCCCTTCTAACTTGATTACCAAAATTCATAGGCTGGAGTCATTCTAGCGTTTTTAAAAGGAAATTGATTACCCGTTGACGGTTCATCGCTTTTATCTATTCCTTTTAGTGTAACTAGAGACGTGTGTCAGTTTTGTGACGAATTGTTATATTGTTCAGATCTTTTACAATATTGAGCTCTGGCCGCTTTAAATACGAGACGCTACGAACGCTTTGAGTACGAAACTGTGAAATGATTTTCATGAATTTTTTGTAATGATCCCATATATGTAAGTACATTTCAAGATAAATCCTACTTTTAGGCAGGAATAATTACATTCAAGGTGAAATCGAAGATCTTTTTAGTTAAAAGTTATTAATTGTTATAAGTTATTAAAGATTAGCGACTCACCCTCGCTTCGCTCGGGTAGGAAAGCTAGAGGGGGCCCTAGCTTTCATCCCCTCGTTTCGGCCATCGTTTCACCCTCTTAAGGGATGATTTCCGGGATAAAAACTATTTCACTCACTCACTTTTCATATCATGAAACTTAAAAAAAATTTACTTTAGTATTTTTTTTCTTTTAATTTTCTTTTAGACAAAGCTTGTCCTGACAATAACAAACACAAAAAAAAGAATTATCCAATTTGGTGCAGTCGATCGGAAGTTACGATTCATTTTTATTTATACAGATAATTGATAATATTGATTGTGTAATAAAATATATTATAGTAAGGTTACTATCAAATCGGATAGAAATCGGTGAAATATTTTTCTACGTTAATATATTTTGTATGTACCTTCGTATATTTGTTTGTTGGTTGTCACATCTAGCAAGACAGAATTATAAATGTGATTTTTCCTTTAAAACAAAGCTAGATGTAGAATACCATCGCCAATCGCAGTGTCTGGATATTGTCGGGGCACAAATAATATAATGAACTTCACGATCTCTATCTGCATTTCAATCGAAAGTGCGTCAGTATGAATACCAAGTAATCTATATTAATATTATAAAGAGGTAAAGTTTGTGAGTTTGTGAGGTTGTAGGTGGTAATCTCTGGATCTACTGAACCGATTTAGATAAAATTTGGTAAAAAGATAGTATTGAGACCCTGGAAAGGATATAGGATAATTATTATCCCGGAAGTCATCCCTTAACGGGGTGAAAATGGGGATGAAGTTTTGTATGGGGAAGCAAGCTAGGGACGAACGAATTATACAATACGTTAGTTCTATCTTACTTGAAAGTAAGCAAAACTGAATGCTAAAGATAGTTAAAGTAAATGTTACGCTTTAAATAGAATTATTTTTTCAGTTTTTCTTTTTTTTGCGGATCTCTTTTGGTTTATGGTTTTGGGAAGAATGTTTATTGTTTTGACTGTTTACTTACATTTGAAGGTATTTGACGTCTTAAAAGACCACGACTGCTGTAGAGCATTGGTAATGTCGGGAACCAAAACATCAAAACAAATCCGCAAAAAAACGTAAAAAATAGTTTTACTTAAAATGTCAAATGTTCGCGTAAATCTAAAAAAGTATTAAACCTTACGTGGCGTTATTTTTCACTTAACGTTTATGATTATTTTCTTTTACGATAAAACCTTTAAATATCGTAAACGTATGAACGATATCATAAAACTGAGTGCGTAAAAATGTTTTTTGCGCGTTTTGTAACCGAATCAGGGTGGGTATAAAACAAAATTGCTTTGTAAAAACATATTTTTCCCTTTAGTAATTATGTACATTGGCTGTTCCATGTAAATTTTACGAGGTATAGCAAAATATCTGACTATTTGATTCGGCCTCGAGCTCATACCTCTTGTATTTTATTTATTACGTAGAAGAAATTACATTTCTTCTAGACAAAAAGTTAATTATAAATGAACAATATAAATATGTTGGGACATTAACACACAGCACCATCTAGTTCCATGGTAGGTAAGTTACGAGGCTTGTGTTATGGATCAGATGATTGGAGTACGAACATTCGTGCTTATCACACAAATAAATGCCCCCAGCGGGATTCGAATCCGCGACCGCTGAGACAGCAAGTAGGGTCACTACAAACTGAGCCAAACGTGTCGTCGTTGGGCTCGTTTGAAATAAAATTTTGAAAATTAAGCTTTACAATACAAAAATGTTTTATAATGCATCTTATAATTTTGAAAATTAAGAAATCAATGAATTAACAGGTAATAGTTTCGAGTTTTAAATTATTTGTTAACATAATACAGAACACCTTATACTAAAAATGCTCCTGTAGAAAAGCGACTTCGTGAAATCATATTTTAATATTGTTCCCTTTTCTTGAAGAGCATCGTATAGTCCAATATACCGTTCTTTCAACCCATTTTTGTAAGATAATACTTTGATTTCTCTCAATTTTTCCCTATTCTAAATATTTTTTAATATATAGCCATAAAATTAAAAAGTGTCTGATTCAAAATTCCTAAATACATTTTTAAAAAGATACTTGCCAGCATCCCATTGAGCTCTTTACTATATCTTTTGATAAAGAAAGAACGTGATAACTATTATTTATTAATATACTCGTACAGTTAAATTTTATAATAGAGCTTATTATTTTTAAACTGAATATTTTGAGTAAATAGTAAAAATTCAACATAATATTTTCTTTGAACTAAAGTTATTCCATATACATATAGTTCCATACTTTCTCTAGATGTTAGAAGTTTATATATTAGTAACTTTTTTAGTTGTTGTTACATGTTTTTTATTATCTTTATCCCTATACCCACTAAATCAATCGACGGTGATAATTTTCTATTTCTTGTCTTGTCTTACTAATATTATAAATGTGAAAGTTTAGATTGATATTTGGAGGTTGGCTACTCAATCACACCAGAACGGCTAAACGGATCTGGATGAAATTCGACACAGCTATAGATTATAATTTGGAGTAGCACATAGGCTACTTTTTATCCCGGAAAAATGTACGGTTCCCGTGGGATAGATTTGTTTTCTTTTCCTAGAGGTGAACCGCTAATATGTAATCTAATATATAAAATTCTCGTGTCACAGTTTTCGTTGCCATACTCCTCCGAAACGGCTTGACCGATTTTGATGAAATTTTTTGTGCTTATCCGGTATCTGTGAGAATCGGCCAATATCTATTTTTCATCCCCCTAAATGTTAGGGGTAGTTCAACCCCTAAATTTTTATTTTTTATTTTTTAGACAAAATTTTTAATTTCTATTTTTTTATGATACAACATACAAAAATACATACAATCCTCAATTTTCACCCTTCTACGATCAACCCTTATTTTTTAATAGCCATTTTAGTAATTTAATAATTTTTCCTCTCCGGTCGAAAACTGATCAATCGTGATTTAATGTAAGCTAGGGACGAACCCGAGCGAAGCGAGGGTGAGTCGCTAGTATGTTTCTATTCTTCACGTTTACTATTCAATCGATTTTAAAATCTATTCTAGTTTACCTACCTTCATGCTGTAAATAAACAATTTATAATTAGTTGATACTAGTAGAAATAAACCATACAGTTAAAATAATATTCTATTTTAGAACTGTAATAATCAAAACTAAGTATTGTCAGAATCGACAAAAACATATTTTTTGCTAACGACATTCCTGTAAAAGCAATACCCAGTACACAATATAGAAATATTAAACAGTTTTATTTTATTTGAAAGTCCTATGGAAATATTCTATTCAAGGACTGAGCTTACATGTTTTGTAAAATATATTTAAACGAGCAATTTTTATATATACATTTATTTATTTATACCGGCGATCTCGGAAATGGATCTAACGATTTCGCTGAAATTTGGTATGTGGGATGTTCGGGGGCGAAAAATCGATCTAGATGACTCTTATGTCTGGGAAAATGTGTTTTCGAGTTTTCATGTGATTTTCTTTCGCATTATTCAACACAGAATATGGTCGACAATTTCTTACACTTTGATATAAGCATCGTGGTCAAGCGACCAAGGTTCAAGATTAACAATCACAGGTGTCCAAGTTCGAATCACGATCGAATATAAAGTTTCCACTTTTGTTTATTTTTTTTGTTTTTGTATTTATTCAAATTTTTATTTTTTTTTTATCTAAAAAATACGATATAACAAAAAAAACTCCGAGCGAAGTTCAGTCGCCCAGTTACTGTTTTGTAAAAATATTTAACTCAATAGTGACTTGTATACACAGTATTTTACAGTAGTACTGTAGAAAGTAAAATTTTTGCAATTAAATGTATGATAAAATAATAAATATTATATACTTAATGAAACATTAGCTCTTAGGGACTTTTTCCTATAGGAATATTTGATGCATTCGAATAAATACCTCCCATTACCTAGGACATATGCATAATTGAATGTAAAAGGAGATACCTATAGTTTTAAATGCCTTCCATATACTCGTATTTCAGTTCGGTACCGTCTCCTCTGTTTGTCAACAGATTTTCATTCTTTTTTTGTTTAGTAGCTATTGACGTGCTTAAGTGTTATCAATAAAAAAATTGCAAGCCGTCAATTTTTTAATATAGATAGGTACATTCTATTTATATTTGATTTTTTTTTCTTTCATAAAGATTATGGTCGAATTTAACCACTGGGCTAACACTGGTGTATTTAAAAAAAAGTTTAAAGTAGAAGGCAGTGGTAGGCGAAGACAGTGGTAGCCCAATAGTAACGTGCTCGCTTGGGACACCGAGTGAAGTGGCTTCAAATCCCGGGTCTCACACCTCTGATATTTTCATGTCGAATCATTTCTAACATGATTACCACTTGCCTTACGGTGAAGGAAAACATCGTGAGGAAACCTGCATGTCTGAGAGAACCTCGCACGTTTTCAAAAGACATATCAAGTTCGCCAACCCGTACTTGTCCAGCGTGGTGGATTATTGCCTAATCCCCCTTGTGTCGAAGGGAGGCCCGTGACCAGCAGTGTGACATTAAAAAGTGCTGAATATAATACAATACAAAAACTTTAAAGAAAATATTATAGTGGGTTATTAGCCAGTTAATTTTAACGTTTTAATGCTATTAAATAAAAATTACTTGAACGGGAAGTCGCAAGCGAAAGCTAATATCCCCTACACAACGTCATTATTACGATGCGGGAGGAGTACTAAAACAATTATTGTGTGTTAAGAGGTGCCCAGGGATAGAAAGAAAAATTCCTTTCAACATTTACTAGCTGTAATTTTGTTTTATTTTGTTGACACTTCACTTTGAGCGAAGCCTTTGCAGGTAGTTCGAAATAAAAAAAAAAAATAACTCCTTGTTTTTACCATTAAAAATGTTAGCCATTTTTAATTTGATGGATGAAATTTGAAAATACGTTTTTAATTTTAAAGGTAAAATTTAATAGAAATAAGATCAGCAGTATAGAAAAGTTTACATCCCAAATTTATTTTTTTGATTTTGCGTCGATAAATGTTTGAAGTTAATACAATTTCCCTCTAAGTTAAAATGTAATACTGCACTGTATATTAAAAGCTAGGTAAATGGCAACATAAATATTTCACTAAAATCTGTATTTTGGACGTGACTGCTCTTGACAGTGTCATTACGGGAGAACGCGGAGGCTTTATGCATGAGACGTTTATGATTAAAAATAAGTTTGTGATCTGCTAGTTTTACAGCCAAAGGTTATAAAGGGCGAACGCGGCCTAATAATTTCCTTTTCGTCCTGTGGTCTATGTGACGATTGAGAGCGAAATCTCAAACAGATGTATTGGTCATATTGCGAAAATATGCACATCTTAGTATGCGATAACATCATATTTATCGATTTCTAAAAAGAGCTACTTTTGACGCGTATCTAAAAATATAAACACAGAAAAAAGATTCTAAAATACGCGCAAGATGTAGTTAGATACTAAATTAGTAAAGCCATATATTTGATAATAGATTCATTAAAATGATCATCATTACTCTGTTAGTTTCAGAATTGCTCATGCTGATAAGCAAATATAAATGGATTCGATTTTGTTATGAGACAAATATTTCTTAGTACCACAATTAGACGAATGAGGACAAAATCAGAACCCTCAAAACACTTATGTACATACATACATATGTACGTAATATACATTCTATTTTCAGAAAATAGATGTAAGAATCTTACTGTTTCAAGGTAAAGTTTTTGCGTAAAGATAAATAATTCTTCAAAATGTCTGCTTCAACTTGCTCTTGTACCACACGAAACTCCGGGACGACGTTCTGACAGCAGACCCTAATCCGGACCGCTCCGCGGGGCGTCACACTGCGCTTGACATTTTCCAATTATAACCATTCACTATGTAACACTTTTGCGCAAAACTACGCTATTATTCGCGATTAAATTGTCGTTCCAAACAACTTTTATTGAATTATCGCGATACGAAAACGATTGTTTCACTTTGTTTCCTTTTATTCGGAATAAGCGAATTTGGAGTTGGTTGGTTGGGAATGTGTGAAATATTTTTTTTGAGACTTTAGGTCAAGTCGGCTGAAACAGAAGTGTGGTATAATGGAAACACTTTTAATGAAAGTGAAAAAATACGAAATAACATGATATGTTAACATTAAAGTGATACAATTAACTTAAAAAGGTTGCTGTCGTTTTGTATACAATAATCGTATTTACTACCCAAGATTACTCACATTACTCACCACAATGGAAAAATCGATTTTCTCTATATTTAAACACATGGTATCAATTTTCATGGCAATCGGTTAGGCTGAGTTGTTATTCATGTAAAAATTTCGTCGAAGATTTGCGGTTTCACCTACGAATATTTCCATTTCTGTTTTTATACATATTTACTATACTTCTATGTCTATCACATGTATTGAATAATTATGCCAAAATTGTGTGGTTTATTGCAAGATTAAAACAACTCTCGATTTAGTAGATCAATTTTCAAAGTAACTTTCTTCGGCTTTTCATTTTAAGCAAAAATATAAAATTTCTTATCTTCCAGTTAATTGATAGTGGAGTTATATTTTGTCCGAGTATTATGATGCACCATCCTGTTAAAGTTAAGATATTAGACTAAAGAGTATATGTCTAGTTGGTTTTATTTTTGGCTTTTTTATTAAAAAAATTTCATTAGTAACGAAGTTGACGGTGTTATACCTTTGTGCCACTACTAAAAAATTATATATGCTAACCATATAGAAAATTTTCATATCCTATAATATATAATCTAAACTAATATTATAAAGCTGAAGAGTTTGTTTGTTTGTTTGTTTGTTTGTCCGATCCGATTTGAAAAATTCTTTTTGCATTGGATAGCCCGTTAATTGAGGAAGGCTATACGCTATATATCATCCCGGAAAAATGTACGGTTCCCGTGGGATAGATTTGTTTTTGTCTACGGACGAACCCGAAGCGAAGCGAGAGTGAGTCGCTAGTATAATATAAAAATAAATTCTTGTAAATACATTTAAATAATAATTCAACATACAAGTCTGTCCACTCGATATCAGTCCTGTTTGCTGAACGCTCGTGCCGGGACGTGCGAAACTTACTAGTCCACCGCTACAAAATACAATGTGATTTTTACACTTCATTTGCTATATTTTCTGAAAATATTCTGAATTTCTTACATTCTTCATTTCATACATTAATATTTTAGATAGAGTACGATACGTTATGGATTCCATAAAGGCACAGTCGCGAAAAATTATAGAAAATAACCTTTGACTGTTTTTTTCTCCGTTTAATAGAGAATTCAAAAAGAAATGTACATCGTCTGGTGCATTATTTATCACTCACTCATCTTGACCTCTTTGATGAGTGAAAAACTCAATTACTGCAGATTTTGCCAAACCATTATAATAAAATTTTAATGTAAACCGCATTGGTTATAGCCTCCCTAATCTCACTAAACCCAAAGAAAGTAAAAAAGATAATCTTAGGTCTATCTGATTAAAAAATTAAAAATTACTCCACTCAATATCAATAAAGCCCTAAAACTTATTTTACTTTTTCCCGCTCCAGTAATCAATTCTGGTCTTATACTGCAGATAATTTCATAGATACTTTGCAAAGCAGTAAACAGCTCTTTTATGGCAAGTCGCGAAGCGTAGCGCAGTCGCTCGAACGTAATCCCCTCTAATTACTGAAAGACTACTCGACGTGAAGTTTCCTAATAAAGTGGATGGTTAAGTTCCTCACAGGCTGAGGTCTTGCGTGTAAGGTCATGTTTCCATTGGAAAGTTATAAAGGGTTTTATTTCTAATATTATAATCGTCGGAAGACGGCTCAGATAGTCTTTTCCCATTTTTTCTAAACTTTTTTTGATTTTATCTTTTTGTAATTAGGGATAATTACACATTTTAATGAATTTTTTGATAGTCAGAATAAAATATAGCCTAAGTCACTATCCTGTAAATATCACACCTATTATTTACTCCAATGATATGTAAAAGAAGAAACAATCATACAAACCCACTTTCGCATTAATAGTATTTTTAGGATAACAATTAGTAAAAATATAAAAAAATACTATAGTAATCGTAATTACTAATGATCTTAACTAATAATTTGTATATGGTTTTAGGTCTTAATTTGTTTTATTGGGAAAGAACTATGAGCTAAATATAAAGAAATATAAATATGTTGGGACATTACCACACAGCACCATCTAATTCCATGGTAAGCTACGAGGCTCGTGTGATGGATACCAGATAGTTGATACACTACACATATATATAAATACATTCATATTATAAATAAGTGAACTGAAACATGATATCATATTATAAATAAAAGTGTGTACCATCACCGAACCAATGTTCAATGCCTATTGATTAAGTTATCGGCAACATTATTTCTCAACGGAAATTCGGTTTGGAGAGCCTCTTGTGGACCCTGTGTACGTAGGTATCGAATTCGTTGAATATTTCGGCCAACTTTGCTCCTTCAACTCTCGTGCAAGTTTTATTGGGATACTTGTAAAATTTCCGCCCATTTCCCTTCAAGTGTTCGCGCTTGATTAAATAAGATAAATTGACTTAAACGCGCCCGAAATAAACGAAGAATTTAGATTTTTCAATTAGGAGAGCTCCTGTAAACTGTGGAATCGGTTTCTTGTTTTGCCACCGATAAATTAAGTTTTGGACAAGCAATCGAGAAATAATTAAACGACGCTTGGTTTTTAATGTATTGGTTTTGTTGAATTTGAAACTGTTTATTTCATCATCTTCAGTGATTAATTTTCTTTCCTTCGAAATATATTTGAAACAATTTTTTAATAAGATATTAATCAAATTGTGGGCATACTTTAAAGCCGTTTAGAAGATAATCAATAGAAACAATACTAACAAGTAAATTGTATAATCTTATTATGCAAGTTTATAAGCATACTAAATTTTATCACTATTTTATCATCATATAACTGACATTTTGCAGTAAAAATGAACCTGAACCTGAGTCTAAAACGAAATTTAACTTTTCATCTATATTTTTTCAATTAGTCAGAGAAGAAAAGTTTAACTACACCTAAATTTCAATTTACATGATAAAGTTCTCTGAAAATATCTTTCGCACTCCAAATTTTCTTTAAGCGCGTGTAACAAGCGAGCACCGCTGACAGGGCTCTTCACGTCTAAAATAAAATTCAGGAACATCTGAGCGAACCAGCTGTACCGTTGCCAAAACTAGGTAAGAGAACAACTGGCTGGATTAAACGAATTTAAGCCTTGTATTTCACACTTCCTTTAGCATGGCTTGTATATTCCAGGATAAATGTCAGCGATACATTGATTTGTGATTTTGTGTATTACATATAAAAAGGTTGATTGATGTCTGTCTATCTGTGCATTTAAAATGTTGATGTTTACTAAATAGCTAATGCAATATGTCCTCTTCAGCTTTTTTTCTATATGCTTTTGTTATCTTGTGAAACTAGCTGGATCATTTTCGTGGCTTTTGCTGTTGTGAGCAACTGTGGAACGAATACGCTTAAGCGCATCATATAGCTTATTCTCTACGTTTTATTGTTAAAAAATCTTCAATACTAATTCTTTTTCATATTTTAGATGGTCACAGATAATAATCACAGAATGGAAAACAACTCATGTCAATACAATTACTGTATGATGTACTAAACAATAGCTGTTACATCATACCAATCCGACATCCTTAAGAGGTACAGGTACAATGCCTATTTCCTAATTATTGTAAAGAACACGTATCTACGAACGTTGAAATGGCCTCTCTATGTCTTATACCATGCAAATCTTCTTACTAAATGGTCTTATAATGGTACTGAGAATTCATTAATTTTGTATTGTTTGTAATATAACTGTTTGTGTGCAAATGTATTGTTCTATCTGTACATTTTATAATACTGACTGTGATAACACTGTATATTAATTTCGTTGGTTGTATTGGTCACAGGTTCTATTTTCTGAAAGGACTATTGTTTGATATTCAACTAACATTTCATCATTAATTAGCTCCTATGTAATAATTCACGTAATATTGGCAAATAACTACTTCTTCGTGCTATTGGCATGAACGCCCATTCACAAGAATATTGAATTCAACTACACGGGGATTTCTATGGAAGATTATTTACAAAAATGGTCGGGAAGATGTATGGTGGGAGAGTGAGAAAGACTTGTGTTTGTTTGAAAAGTCCTTCTCACTCTTCTATCGTACATCTTCTTTAACCACTACAAAGTATTCGAAGACGTGAACGAATTATGAATTTAGAAGAAGAAAAAAAGAAGTTCGAAAATTGTAGCGCTTGGCTCACTCTCTACGCCACAATTATTATTATACAAATATCAATTTTCAATGTTAAGAAGAAAAAGAACATATTTTTGTTATTTTAAGTTAATACTATCATTTTAATACAATAGGTTACAACCTTTCTGAATGTGTACCGTAATTGTTCAAGTGGTCTCCTAATTTTCATGCAATTAGAAAGATTTTAATAAGTTTCACAGCGATTCTTTGTCCGTAAAAAAATCTTAATCATCTAACTTGGACGTAAAATCGCCCCTAACTTTCTGTATCTTTTTTTGTTCTTTCTTTGATGAAAGGTAACAAATTGTGTATTTAGGTATTCGACGGTACATTTTTTACGACTTCTTTAGTAACTGATTTGCATTTAACTTAGTAATTACGAAAGGGGTTGGCTTAAGGTGAACTAAACTTGTGGAGCGTCAATTTCTTCGGCTAAAATTTCATTAGCATATTTTCATAAACTTCAAGTTTGTAACTTCGTTCTTCTTAACTGCAACACAAGAGACGAAATAAGTTCATTTTACATTTGTCACTTTATATAAAACAGCATGCCGTAAAAAAACAGAAAACGCTTAATAATATTTATTTTTTGATGGAATTTAGAAAGGTAGTTTAGATTATAACTCCTAATTCCAAGGTTTTCAATGCCAATATATAAATATAATAATAATAATTATTATATTTATATATTATGTACGTATTGTCGATAACGATGTTTGTTGTGCACTATTTATTGTGAGATGTAATCCATTGTAATCGTACTAACAACTTCTTATATCACAATTTTCGCTTATGTTTATTACTTAAAAATATACTTCTTTTCAATGTACTATATTGATTGTATTTCATATATTGTTATATTTAACAAAGACTAAAAAACTTGTTACAGAAGTTTTATTTACAACCACGATGACATATAATAACGCCACATAATATAAGGTAATCTGAAAATATCTACTGAACTAGCGATTCACCCTCGCTTCGCTCGAGTTTGTCCCTACCTTGGTTCCCGACACAAACTTTCATCCAGATTTTCACCCCTTTTAGGGATGATTTTCGGGACAAAAAGTATCCTATGTCCTTTCCAAGGTCATAAAGTATCTTCTTACCAAATTTCATCTAAATCGGTTCAGTAGATCCATATATTACCCCCTACAACCTCACAAACTCACAAACTTTACCTCTTTATAATATTAGTATAGAGGTCTACCAACTGCACTACAATACCAGTTCAGTCAGTTTTAATTTAAAGTCAGTGCGACATTATGACACATACACTTCTTTATCAAACAAGTTTTATACTACACTTTACAACTAAATAAAATATAAATCGCTGCGAAGAATTTTATTTATATCTTTGTGATGTTATTACTTTCTTTATTAAATATTGTTGTTTCTTAGATAAGCTCAATTTTATAGTAACTTAATAAACATAAAGCTCTTTAGGAGAGCTTTAGTAATACTTATGAAGTAAAAATATACTACAAGATTACAATCAATGTTGTAATAAAAAAATTAAATTAAAAAACGACTTAATGCTGCTGTGATTAAATGTTAATAGAGTCAGTAAAAAAATAATTTGTCTAATAATGCTTGCTATAAAAGATTTTATTATTAATTTTGTTTCTGGCCAAAACAATGATTTGTTACCAACAATATTTTAAGTGCGAAAATGTACTAGTATTACTTGGCTTATGCTTCATAGTGATTTTTACATATATTTAATTTTTAATATGTTGGGACATTAACACACAGCACGATCCAGTTCCATGGTAAGCTACGAAGCTTGTGTTACGGATACCAGATAGTTGATACACTACACATATATAACTTTATATACGTACATATTATAAATATAAACACCCATGACTGGAGTACACATATTCGTGCTCATCACACAAATTAATGCCCCAGCGGGACTCGAACCCGCGACCGCTGGCAGAGCAAGTAGAGTCATTACAAACTGAGCCAAACATGTCATCAATATAGTTTATAGGTTAGAAATTTTTATAAGTTTTATGCTGGGTATAACAAGCTAGTACCATGAGATATAAGCTTATAACTTTACCTACGTCTTGTTTCGTTTACACCGAAAGAGGTAAAATTATAAAGAAAATTTTCATACAAAGTTCCAACAATCCAGTCCTTTCCCTCTTCTAATTATATAAATTTCCAAAATCAACCCCTACATTACACAAACTATCATCTGCTAACTTATTTTAATTTTTCTAAGCCGTTAGCTTTAGATTAGTGAATACGTGAGTGGTATTTTTTGTTATATTATAATTATATCGCAAAAAGTTACTTCAGTGCTTCTACTTCTTCCTTCCTTAATTATTAGTTTTTCAACCAATGATAATACTATGCATGCACTAAAGGGGGATATAAGTTTTATTCCAGTCTATATTTTTAGGACAACATTGTCTTAGATTCGCGCGATTATTTGACGTTTTGAATAAACCTATCTTTTTGAATTTTGTCGCGGATATATTTTGATTTTTGCTAACAGTGATTGCTGTAAATCACTCGAAACATTGGAAACAATCACAAAAATCAAAATAAACTTGCGAAAATATCCGAAAACATAGTTTTTAGGATGCTCATTGTTGACTTATTACAAATATGAGGAAAGCGAGGAAAAATCCACAGTTTTTCTTAACAGCGTTAAATAAATTACAATAATGTGCTGGATTAGAAATTCCTTAAATAATTTATACGGTCAAAAGATAATAAAAAATTGGCTCACATTTAACGATGATTCACGAAATTTTCATACAAATTAAAAGCTTTTTTTGACTTGGCAGGTTTCATCAAGTTAAAATAAATGGAAAACTGTGTTGCCAGCGCAGACATTCTTATTCGGGCGCGGTTGTGCGAAGTAATGAAATTAATGTCTTAATCAGGGAAATTTATTCATTGCAAGCCGCAGACGGGTAGTGCAATGTTCTGACATACGTTATACTTTAAGTTTAGTTATTTGAAAAATTGATTAAAATAACCTCACTAAATTTGTACGCTACTGTATTAAAATACTGTATACAACCCACAAACAGAAAATAATATATGCATTTTAAATATTAAGATATTGTTAGTAAGAAAATGTGTTATATCTAATATTAAAAATGTCACATTTAAGTTCGTCATACTTACTTTTCGAATATACACGAAAGTAGCATGTATTGGAGTATTCGTTTAATTTCAGAGGGTATATAACTAAACTGTTTTAATCAAATGGGCTTTTTTGTTGAATCTTATAAGAATCTTAGCGTATATCTTCATATTTTTATATGTTAATTTTCTTAAAATTAAAGAAATGTTAGTTATTAAAACAAAAATTATACAAAAATAGATTAATTATTAATGCATATTTTATATAATAATAAGTTTTATCACTCCAATAAAAAGGAGTCAAATATTTTGCTAGTATTATTAGATTTTAATAGTTCTCACAATCTATATAAATAAAAATGAATCACCGAAATATATGTACGCGCATAACTTCCGATCGACTGCACCAAATTTGATAATTCTTTTTTTTGTGTTTGTAATTGTCAGGACAAGCTTTTTATAGAAGAAAATAAAAGATTTTTTTTTTACTACAATAAGATTTTTTTAAATCTCATGATATGAAAAGTGAGTGAGTGAAATAGTTTTTATTCCGGAAATCATTCCTTAAGGGGGTGAGAATGGGGATGAAAGTTTAAGAGGGGAAACAAGCTAGGGACGAACCCGAGCAAAACGAGGGTGAGTCGCTAGTATCTCATAAAATTTTTATTAAAAGTAGTTTCGAAATAATTGCATTATCATATATACTGTCATATCGTAATACACAGTTTAACTACTGACCTCAAGCTTTATTACGAATCAAATGTATCATACATTTGATTCGTAATACGTATATACATATACATATGATGTACTCGTATAAATATGTATGTAAATGTATTATCTAAACGCTAAATCATCACATTAATGATTTTCTTTATTGTATAATGATATCTAACAACGTACGTTGATTTTAATTAGATCGAGCGAGGGAAAGCACTTTTTCATGTAAAACTATAATACATGCAAATATTTTCCCCTTGCCGTCCTCAAGTTCTGATAAGCTTCGACTGTATAAAATCTGGATCTTCATTACAGCGCCATCTACCGGGCTTAACTATAGCTAAGAAACATCCAGGTAAACCTTTATAGGTTGGACAAATGCAAAAAGTTCATCAAAATCGGTCAAGCCGTATTAGAGAAGAATTGCGAGCACATGCACACCGGAATTTATCTTCTGTCTATCTATACATATGATAAAAGTGTAACTGACCGCTGTCTGTACATGGAAGATATTTGAGAAAACAATTATTGGGGGTCTTTATTAACGCAATAAAACCCAAAACAATGATTTTTAGAATCTGTCGGTACGTTTGTACGCGCTAATCTCAGAAATCGCTAAACCGATTTGGCTGCGGTTTTCATTAATGTACCTACTAATTATATTGTGGTAAGCTTCACTTAACATTTATTATTTATTCGGTTCATAAAAAAATTATGTCAATTTAAAGAATCACCTATCTCAGTGAAGCGAGGGTGAGTCGCTAGTTTAATATAATACAAATAAGAATAGTAAAAAACTTATAATTTCGAAATCTGCATATTATTGCTGTATTATTATTTATCATTGTTGTTTTCAATTATTTATTATTCCATATAAATCTCAACTCTGAATACTAAGAAAACGGAAAAAATAACAAAAAAATACTAACAAAAACGCCATCTCTCATACAAAGTCCGTTTATCGGCAAGGCGGGGCTGCAATCAATTAGGCACTCCCTGTCATACTATATGTTTACTCCCTCATTACTTACTGACCATGGGTTTATGTTCGTTCTATTGACACGATGAAAAATATTACTTGACTTTTGTCATCTTGAGACCGCCCTATGACTAGTGCATGGGACGTATTATGGTAAGTGAGGTAATATTATAGGTCAAGTAGGCAGTTTTTAGTTTATCCCAAAACAAACAATATAAATATAGATTAATATTCGTATATTAATTTAAGGTTAGTTTTAGTGATTATTATCGCTTTATAGGATTATTATAAATATTTTTAATCACTAGTAATTAATACTTTCTTAGATTTACGCGAATATTTGATATCTATACTAATGTTATTAATGTGAAATTTTGTGAGTATGGATGGTTGTTATTCTTTCACGCTAGAACGCCTGAACGGATCTGGATGAAATTTAGCACATGAGATAGATTATAGTCTGGTTATAACACATAGGCTACTTTTTATTCCGGAATAATGTACAGTTCCCGTGGGATAGGTTTGTTTTTATTTTCCTGTACTTTTTAAAAATTATTAGTGATTTTTTTAAATAAAACTATCTTTTTGGATTATTTCGCAGATTTATTTTCATTAAACCTTAATATCTCCTGTGACCATGATTGCTGTAAAGCATTCAAAACGTCGGGAACCAAAAATCAAAATAAATCCGCGAAATAATCGGAAAAGATAGTTTTAGTAAAAAAACCACTAATAATTTTTAAAAAGTACAATTAGTCACTATAACCGTTACATTTATACATCACGTATTATATTTGTAACTCAAATATATTAAACTATATTGTAAACTAGTTTTTCTGTGGCCGAATTTCAGGAACATATGTTTTTCAAATAAATATGAATGCGGTCAAAATACTTATATTGAATTGGTTAATATTTTTTGTATGGGGAAATATTGTGTGGAACACATAATATTTTTCTATATAAAACGCTTTTTTTTTTCAACCACAACCATAAAATATATATAACCAATATATTTATTTTACAACAACCATAATATATTTATTTTCATCTTCTTAGAAAAAATACTAATATAATTAACAGGAATATCGATATTCATTTGATTTACCGGGACATTACTTATATGTGCACGACATATTACATATACATATCTTTTCGACTACAGTGGATATGATCTTTGACTAGAGAATTATTTTTTCAAAAACCTTCTTCAGTCTTCACCTTTTATCACTATATATTATAAAATAAAGTCTCCCGCCGCGTCTGTCAGTTTGTCTGTCTGAACGCGATAAATTCAAAAGCTACCGAACGAATTTTCATAGGTTTTTTACCAATAGATGGAGTTATTTATGAGGAAGGTTTAAGAGTATAATTCATTAAGGTTTTATGTAAATTGGCTGAAATATGACAAAGATTGTTGAAGATGTCGGAAAAAATCATGCCGACTGGAGAGCTTTATTGGCGTGCGTAAACTAATAAAATTATATAAAAACAATGTATTACAGAATTATTCCCTTTAGAACGATCTTCCTATGAAACTGTATCAACACTATATGCATGTTAGAGACGCACCCGAGCAAAACGAGGGTAAGTCACTAGTACTAACGAAAAATTAATCTAGACCTAAACAGTCTTTCTTACTGAAATACATAAATAAAAGTTTTAGTTAGATATATAACCCAAACGC
The DNA here is from genome assembly GCA_905404265.1 of Fabriciana adippe. Taxonomy (NCBI): domain Eukaryota; kingdom Metazoa; phylum Arthropoda; class Insecta; order Lepidoptera; family Nymphalidae; genus Fabriciana; species Fabriciana adippe. Next base: position 2,299,497 of record FR989988.1, read on the forward strand.
ACTAAGAACAATTGTAGAATACGCGTGTACGTGACTGTGGGTAGTGTGTGCGGATTACGTCACCTCCATCACGATGCCTAATGCCTGTGTACACCGATCTAATGGAAACTGTTTGAACGTTCAATGTTAGGAATTATATTCGTTTGAAGAGGAAAAAACAGAATCGTTACAACCCTTTATGTTTTCATGCACTTTTGTGTTACACTAGCATCTGTCTACGGTTTAGTATGCGTGTATGTATTCATATATTGAAATTATATGAAGTTATTGTTAGTACTCAGTAATTATTAAGCTTTCTAGGAATAGTCCATAAAGAGAATAATTTTAACAATCATTACTAGTGGTCGATGACGATGACCTTTTATATTTTAACTATAAAATATATTTTTTATCTATATTTATTATTATCTGATTTTGAAAATTACCCATTAACATTTTATTATCGTCCAGCAATACAGCCAGGCCAAGAGACACACTAGGAGGCGGCTCACCTCAGTGGGCGGTGTGCCATGCGGGTTGCTCCTGGTACTTCTCTGATAGCAGAGTGAAACGTTAGATCAACATCATGGTTGTTGTAGTCTGCTTCGGCAGACCTGCCGCCGGGGCGTCGTGGTTGAGTGCATAAGCGATCCTGCGATGCGCTATTTAGATGGAAGTACTAGCTTTTCTAGTATATTCATATATTGCATAATATGAGCCAGTCTCTAATTATAGCCACAATATCAATTATGACAGACAAACATTTAAATAAATTATTGAAATTTAAAGTGACACTAACTACTCTATTATACCATTTAAATTTTAAAACGACTACAAAGCACTATACAAAAAAGCAATAATAATCTACATTTAGCAAATTCTACATAAAATTTTTACGGAAAACAAGTTCTAAATAAAAATAAAACTATTGCAAAGCAAAATTTCTCTAGTATTAAATAACTCAATGTGTAAACTCAACAGAAAAAACGAAAGCTCATCCGTAGTCCTCTTAAGAGTTTGTAGCACTCGTAGCTCGCTTCTACAAGTACTACGAAACTGTGTGGTTACGATTTTAATTTCATTATACAACTTTTGATAGTGTTTTAATTCATTTATATGACTTTACAAAGTTCTAATTCTAGTTTGAACTAGATATTTTTTTTTTATTATTTAATACTGGGTTTATTTGTCTTCATATAGTCGACTTTGTAGTTAGAAAGGTTGTGGTGGAAACTTCTGTGACTAAAGCAGAAGTATTTATTCATATTTACTGCATTTTTATTAATGTTATTACTACTTTCTTCTTACGGCTTTGATCGTATTTTTTTTCTATTCTGACAATATTCTTGGACTCGTTATCTATTAAATCTTAAGTTTAAAATTAAACTGTATCAGGAAAAAAAATATACTATAGTTATCGGTTGAAGAGTGAGAAAATTTTTGAAGATATTTTTGACTTTTTTAGTTTTTTAGAAACTTTTTGACAGAACATAACAAATTTTCACGTATACCAATTATAAATATGTATTGCCACACATGTGGTAAGTACGCCTACAAGAAACGTACGTTTCAAACACTTAAATTCAATTTTATTACTTAAATTCAATTAAATTCAAATTGCAATTCAACACAAAGTATACAACAGCTAGTATACTACGGATATTGTCAATGATAATATATGTATTTTAAACACAGCGGTACAAAATTATATTAAACTAAATATATAGAAAACGATTTAAATTTCAAAATTCAGTAGTAAATGCTTTAAATCAATTGAACATTTTTAAATATGGTATGAAATAACCAGTCACGAGTAGCTTATTTGTAAGAAAAAACAGGTTTTATAACCCCTACACCAAAGTGTTGTGAATAGAAAATGCTTATAATAAAATTTCAACAAAAACTAAAATAACGCTAAGAGATTTGCAAATGAGTGGAAATTAAAACAAATTTAGCAGTGTTTTGTGCGGCCACCGCGAACAATATGACTGAACACGTAGCTTGGAACAATAACGTCTATTTACAGTAGAGACAAAATGTTCCATTCATTCTATCTCTAATTTAATAGGATCCCGACGAACCCCCATGTGACGAATGCATTGTTTCCTACTAACTTCTTTTACGAATGCAAAATGTGCGCTTTTCCATGAAAATTCGATTGCGTTGAAAAGTTAAATAGACGAGTGGGTTTTTATGCTTTGAGTTAAATTTAATATTTAATTTTATAAAGTAGCTTAACTTTATGTTAGCAAAAATAAGACTACGATGTAAGTAGGGTAGGTCATGAGGAGGCAGGTAGATCATGACATGACCAGAAAAGTGCTTGACCACATATTGGGATCAAAATAGTGCGGAAGCCCTCGACTTACATGGATGTCTGTAGTTAAGAAAGACAGAAAATAACAATGTTGACCCAACGATGATCCAGAAAATAATGATTAAAAGTATCGATCAAAAAAGTATTAGACACAATCAGCGATAAAAAAATATCCTCACCGATTGAGCGCTCATTTGAATATTTGTGTGCGCTTTTAATTTTTTTTCTTTGTGAAAACAACCTTAAGCATTGCACTTAAGGTTCAATTTACATTGATGTATTTTTATTTTAACTGAAATAATTATCTAAACAAAATTTGTGACAGTTTTAAGGGAACTTTTGAATGGAATTATTTATCTAGTACATTTTTGATCAATGATTAAGAGAGATGAAAAGCCTAACTTATTTAGATAACATTGACTACAAAGATGACTGTATGTGTATTTTTAGTAGTGTGCTTTATATATAATTAGCGCCCATCGCTTCGCTCAGATTCGTCCCCATCCCTTGCTCTTTGAAAAACAACAACTAAAATATAAAAATGATGCAACTAGGTATATAATATCTAAAAAAATATTTTGAATTTCTATAAAAGATTGTGAGGTACTACCGTAAATAAATGTGAACCTTGATATTTTGTCTCCTTTATGAAATGGAGGAATGGTAAATTGCAAACAATCATTAAAATATTGAAGATATCAGTAGAATCGAGGTGCAATTCAAGTGAATACGAAATATTGAAATACTTAAGTAATTGGTTTATACTGTAGTATCGTGATAAAAATATAAATAATCATATTGTCATAGAGGACCGTTTCTGCTACTAGCCTTTTACGCTAGAGGTCTTAGGTACACTTACTATATGAAGTGTTTTTTTGTATATATGAATAATGTATATATACCTATTTTTAACCCCCGATGCAGAAACTGGGGTGTTATGTTTGACGTATGTGTCTGTCTGTGGCTTAATTTAATTTGTTTTGTTTAAAAGGTGACTTGATCGAGAGTGTTCTTAGCTATAAATCAAGAAAATCCGTTCAGCCTAAAAGGTCATCAGAATCTTCAATCTGTACTAATAAATCATAAGAATTAATTCATGTTTTAATTAGTATACCGATCCGGAATAAGTGTTTTTGGGACGTTGATATTTTTCAAATAAGCATACACTTCAATATTACTCAGATGTATGTATATACATATGTAGTTAGTGAGGATGTATAGACGTATGGATGTTTGTTGCTCTTTCACGTAAAAACGACTAAATGGATTTTTATGGAACTTAACTATAATGTAGCTCATACATCAAAATAATACATAGGTTACTTTTTATCCCGGAAAAATGTACGGTTCCCGTGAGATAGTTTTTTAGAGGCTAACCCGAGCGAAGCGAAGGTGAGCCACTAGTAATATTATATAACAATTAAAATGAAAAGATTTGATTTAGAAAATATATTACGAGTGGAAAAATCGTAAAACTTTCTTACTGCACTATATTCTGATAACATTTCTAAATGTTCAGAACAAAAGTTTACGTTTGCAAGAAAATTTTACATTAGCTTTATTGGAATTTTATTTTTACAATATCGACGCGCTTTGAAATTTAGTCTAAAATTAGAAGTCATTCTATCGGTATCTTGTCACTTACACCAGATCCCTAATTGGTTTCATTTTCAAGTGAACAGGTCCGGTCCGACGCACTGGACGTTTTCCTAATATACCAAAAGATGCTATTATAGACTCTATTCTATTGTAATAAGAGCTAAAACAAGAACGAGATATATATAAAGATTTAATGACATAACATTTTTTTTTTTTAGAAAATGCAGCGAAATTTTTAGTTTGGGAATGATAATTTTGACTTGTTATATTTTTATATACGATTTTTGAAAAACAGTTGTGATACATAAAATAATATAAGTAACAATTATTTTATTGATTGACTGCCATTTATATTTGTACCTCATTCGACATAAATAATTTCTATTCGATACAATGAATGACATTTTAACATTACTTGTTTGTATATGTTACAGTCAAAACTATTTTTTAGTCAAAACTGCATTTGAATAAAGAGGTCAAAAGTAGTTTTGACTGTCAAATCGGTTAAAACACTTAAAAAGTTAAGAAGCTCTGGTCGTTTATGGTACTCGCCGGCCACTACCGCTAAGTAGTTTTGATTAAAAAATATTTTTGACTGTAATATATATATATATGTATGCTTGACATAATCTCTGGAAATGCTTAAGTCGAGTTTTTTTTTTATTGATAATGATGATTGATAACACGCTTACGGTTTAGTTAACAACAAAATATCTAACATTATTAAAATATCTATATTTTTATGCAACAACCAGAGGGGAATGAAAATCCAATCAAACACTAAGCTATAACAAGTGCATTATGAAATCGGTTTTAATACGCCAAAGGTCGGCATAGCAACGCTTACGCGCTGAAGCAGAATTAATCCGCTAGTAGGAGCATAAAGACAAATTTAATTAGTATCTGTAGTCGGATTTGGTAACGGAATATCCTGATATCACTATTGACTTCAGTTAATTCTATAAATGGCTCCAGCATCGTATTTGCGTTGTGTCGTACGGTATGGGGTGAAACGTTGTTGTTGTAAATTAGTGTCTTATAAGTGATTACATGGTACGAATGCTTACTGATCCTCATGAATTCATCCTACTACTAATAAATCATTTGTTTGTTTGTCTGCTCATCTGTTTCATTATCTTAAATTTAGTTCTATACTATATGCTAATTACATCCATACTAATATTATAAATGACAAAATAAGTGTCTGTCTGTCTTTCTGTCTGCCTGTTACCTTTTAACGCTTAATCCGCTAAGCCGATTTTGATGTGGTATGGAGTTTGAGGCCCTGGAAATGACATAGGATAGACTTTATCCCGGAAATCATCCCTTAAGGGATTTCCCCTAATAGTACTATTTAAGTGAATGTTTAAAAAAAATATCAGACGTTACCGAGCTACGACTTCATTGTGATAGAATACTAGCGACTCGCCCTGACGCTCATGTCTTCAATGTGACCTATATTTCTATGAACCGCTTGTACCACAATTTTATTCCAACATACATTAAGTCGCTACTGTGTTAATTATAATGTACTAGGAGACCCGGCCACGCGTTGCTGCAGCACACATATGAAAATCGTTAATTTTACAATAAAAAAAGAAAATAATCTAGATAAAAACTATCTTTTAGTTTTTAAGTTAGAACAAATCACACATTTAAAAAAAATTACATTAACATCGGATAAGTAGTTTTAGAATTCATCGTAAACCAATATCGTGCCACGGGAAATTCATATATTAAGATATAATACAAGCCCTGACTAGATAACATTTTTCTTTTATAGGTTTTCAATGTTTTTTGTTGATAACGGTAAAGCTCATGAATAGCAACTGAACAAAAAAAGAAAATCGGTTAAAAGCAGAGGAGAAAAAGGTACTGCACTACTTTATTTCTGCCTATTTATATATAGATATAAATCTGATAGGCGTTATAATAAAAATATTTTGTCAAATTTGCCATTTAAATAATTCTTAAAGTTTATACAAAAATGTTAAAAAAGCAAGTTTTTTTCAATTATCCAATTTTCTGGGCAACTTTTATAATTTCGCCCTAAGATCTTTATTATTCGAACTATTACGACTACAAAAAAATAGCCAAATCGATTTGTCCGTTCTCAAGTGAGGGGCTTACTAACTAATAGCATTTCATTTCTATATATTACTACTAGCGGCTCAACCTCGCTTCGCTCGGGTTCGTCTCTAGAAAAACAAAAGCAAATCTATTCCACGGGAACCGTATATTTTTCCGGGATAAAAAGTAGCCTATGTGTTATTCTAATGTATGAGCTATATTATTGTAAGGTTTCATTAAAATCAATTCAGTAGTTTTTGCGTGAAAGAGTAACAAAAATCCATACATCCATATATCCATACATCCATACATCCTCACAAACTTTCGCATTTATAATATTAGTAGGATTATATTATCATTATTATATAACATTCATATAATAAAAATATTATTATATATTATTAATATTTTTATAACATATAAAACGTACTCGTTATAGAATACCGAGAAGTTGGATTGCAAGACGTCTGCAATTTGACCTCGACCCGTTATCCTTGTTCTTTATATAGACTATATTATAGGGAATGTGTAGGTTTATTTCAAATCTTAGGAAATGGAAAATATAGCTCAATATAAATAACTATAATAACACGTTTATTTATGTTTTTAACCAATAAAACGAAAATTTTAAATATATTATGTAAACGGGCTTAAATAAAGACAGTAGTAAAATATGTCCCCTACGGCTTCAACTACACGAGTCATGAGATAAAAGTTATTTCTATCATAGAGTACCAAATAAACTTCTTAAAAATTACATTTTTATGAATCAATAAATAAACAGTAAAAAATATTTTTAAAATAAGCATTTTATTATTTTCTTCCTTTTAGCATTATTCTTTTTTTTAGTATTAGCATTAAAATAAAGGCTTGTTTTAAAAATGATTTATTTAATATTAATTTATTTATCTATTTTTTTACGTTCGTAAGTTATGGTGTGGGTGCAACACTATTTTAGTCGACTGTGATATTAAGTATCTGTGCGTTTGAATGCTGAGGAGATCTATTATAATGCATTTGGACGATACGCTTGGCTCAGTTTGTAGTACTTGCTGTGCCAGCGGTCGCGGGTTCGAGTCCCGCTGGGAGCATTGTGTGATGAGCACGAATGTTTGTACTCCAGTCATGTGTGTTTATATTTATAATATGTATGTATTTAAAGTTATATATGTGTAGTGTATATCGACTATATGGTATCCATAACACAAGCCTCGTAACTTACCATGGAACTAGATGGTGCTGTGTGTTAATATCCCAACATATAAAAAAAATCCATATCATGATCTAGGTGCAGCAGCCAAGCCACATTGGGCTTAAAACAGTCTATTATAATTGAATATGTGTAGAAAATTTCATACGTACACTGATGTCTCTTGTGTAACCAACCCTAGACGCAGTAGTCAAGTCATGATAGATTTTAGAATGAGCTATAATAATTAATAAAATGTAAATAAATAAATATGTTGGGACATTAACACACAGCACCATCTAGTTCCATGGTAAGCTACGAGGCTTTTATTATGGGTACCAGATAGTTGATACACTGCACATATATAACTTTAAATACATACATATTATAAACACCCATGACTGGAGTACAAACATTTGTGCTCATCACACAAATGAATGCCCCCAGCGAGACTCGAACTCGCAACCGCTGGCATAGCAAGTAGGGTCACTACAATCTGAGCCAAACGTGTCGTCGAATTGAATGCATGTACAAAATTTCTTGTCTGTACTGTTGACCATTGAAAAGTTACTTCGTTTGGAGCTAATCCTAGATACAGAATCAGGTCATATTAAGTAGTTATCAGAAATGTCATTGTCAGCTAGCAAGAATTTACCTATACATACATACCAACTAACAAACGTTGCAAGTAAAATAAAAGCTTGTAAAACAATCAAATTATTCCACTTTGATATTCGGCCAGATCATAATTTACTTGATAGATAACTTTCATCCCATTGAATAATTTCTTTTTAACTAAAAAGCACACCGCTTGCAAAATCATTTTAATAGTAATTAGTCCATCCTTAGAAGGTGATTTTTTTCTTGAAATTTATGTGGAATTACCTTTTTTGAACCCATTCATTAAAAAATAATTATGGAAATCGTTAAATAATTGGCAAAAAACGGAACCAACATAAAAAATGAACCCGAATTAAGTGTCTTCTCTTTTTTGAAGTGTATCAATTATTGGCACTGTTGAGTTTCGTGACAAGGATCTTCTGAGTTCTAATGAATTAAAGAAAACATTTCAGTGAATATTGTGGTTCATAATTCATTTTAAATTCCATTTGATACCTATAGTTTCAAACTAATTTTTTCGTCTTATGCAGTTACACCCCACAGTTCCTTTGTAAGTTGGAACTAATTTAAAAACATAATGATTGCTGTATTCTAAAAATCTGAGAGATGTTTGATTTTGAATCTTATTACTAGGAAATAGAATATAATATCGTATGTATACATATTCAAAATTTAACGAGACGCCGCAAAAATTCCAAGTAAAAACAGAGCTGAACATTCGTAAACGTCCCAGTAATAAGTTGGTCGATTCTTCAAAAGCAACTAGACACCGGGTCCCGGGTATGCAGACGCTATTTTTAAGAGGAAAAGGTGAATGTCAGGGTAAAAATTTGACAGGTGCATAACTTGTTACCTCCTTGCTTTGTTTATTCACTGAGAAATATTATAAGTAATTTATAATTCATAGCTTTACTTTTATAAAAAAAAAAACTTTATTTTTCTATTTTTGTACCTAAATTTTGTGAGTGAAATGATTTTTTAATGTAAGGCCCAATTTGAGGCGTCCTCAATTTCTAAAACCAATTTAAATTAAATTAATTTAAAATTTTATATTTACGCTTTACAGCGTAAAGAAAGTAGAATGTCACAATATTTTACGAGGCAGGCAATTTCATGAAACGCCCGGTTTGCACACGTGTAGGCCAGACACGCCTGTCTTATTAAAATGAACGTGTTCGTCTCATGCGGAATAACTTTTGATATGGCCAGAAGAGTATAACTTTAAATTTGATATCTCTTAAGTATGTGGAAATTATTACTACGTGACTGTAACACGCGAGAGATGTTAGACTAGTACGATATTTTATTCGAAGTCACTATTCTTGATCGTATGATAACAATAAAATGTCGTTCAAAACTAGAACCTGGAGATGTTTTATAGATACGACACGTTTGGCTCAATATGTAGTGACCCTACTTGCTGTGCCAGCGGTCGCGGGTTCGAGTCCCGCTGGGGGCATTCATTTGTGTGATAAGCACGAATGTTTGTACTCCAGTCATGGGTGTTGGTATTTATAATATGTATGCATTTAGAGTTATATATGTGTAGTGTATCAACTATCTGGTATCCATAACACAAGCCTCGTAGCTTACCATGGAACTAGATGGTGCTGTGTGTTAATGTCCCAACATATAAAAAAAATGTATTACTTTTTGAAATATTTGAATAAGCAAAGTAACATTTGCTATACTATATTATAAACAATTTGTATGGCAAACCTAAAACCAATTAATTGGGAAACACGACGCAAGACAATAGTCGAAAAATCTAAAACAAACAAATTTTCATTCCCCACTCATTTTCAAATTAATTTCATACCTTTTAGAATTTTGGCTTGCAAATATTAGGGTTCACTTCCTAATATTATTTTAATGGGATTAAGCAAATATTTTTCAAAGTTACCCGAAAATTCGTGAACCTAATTAACCTATGCGAAAACTTTATGAATCGATGGTTCTACTTGTATAAAACAAACTAATTTAAACTTCACCGTCATCGGTGAAGTTCGACCGATGTAATAATTACACTAGATTCTATCGCCTATAAGAGGATTTTTTTCTAAATTATGATCGGATAAAGTAACCAAAAAGGTTCATAATTTCATTGTTTTTTAATGACCGACCTTTCTGGAATAACGTGTACGTTGAAAGTGGTTGGCGACAGTTCTAAAAACTGGTTTAATTTTGATTTTGTCATATCTAACAGCCTCAATTACAATTTTTTCTAAAAATATTTTTATATTTGAACATTATCTATATTGTATATGTAAATAGGCAAAAACAAAACATTTCAGCACCTTTTCTCCTCTGTTTGTCAACCGATTTTCTTTTTTTTTCATTGTTTTTGAAAACAGTTTTAATAATAATTATGATTTATGGTCGAATTTCGGACACTAGGCAGATACAGTTACAAGAAAGTATCAATAATATAACCATTGTTCAAAAAATCATTTATATTTTTTGATTTGTTATATACGCGAATATTTGACATTTTAAATGTAAACTATTATTTTTTATTTTTATATTTTATATATTTTTATATATTTTTATATTATTACGTTTCACTGCTGAACTGAGCTAAACGTTGATAAGTCAGCCTGTGATTCGCGAGTAGTGAATAAAAATAGTAATTGCGAGTGTACCTTAGGTGATAGACGTATAATATTGCGAACTTCCCCGTATAACTTTTTAAGACCTACAATTTTCTAGTACATTGTTTTGATTTATCTCTTAAGGTTCAGCCAGCGTTAGCCATATAAACTTCTAAGGACGACTCGATAGAACCAGTCATTGCGTTTTCCCGCGGGAACGAAAAATGTGCCTGTAGTAAAAGGTATACTAAATGTTGACTCGAGTGATAAGCTATCACTATACAAAATTTAATTGAAATCGGTTCAGTACTTTTTGCGTGAAACGCGCACATCGATTTAACTAAGTTAGTTTTGCTATAGGTATAGATAAGAATAGGTATTGCGAGTGTACCTTGAGAGATAGACATATACTGTTGTAGATATTTCTATTGGCCTTTTCAAGATCTACAATTTTTTAGTACATTGTTTTGATGTATGTCTTTAGGTTTAGCCAGCGGAGGGTTCCTAAGGAGGACTCGATAAAACCAGTTATTGCGATTTCCCGCGGGAAAAAAAGATTTTCCAAAAGTAAAAGTTATCCTAAATGTTGACCCGAGTAATAAGTTATCAGTTCACAAAATTTCATTGAAATCGGTTCATTACTTTTTGCGTGAAACGCGTACAGACAAACAGACAAACAGACAAAAAGACAAACAGACAAACAGACAAACAGACAAATAGACAAACAGACAAAAAAAATAATAACTATTGTTTTGGGGTCTATATCGTATACATAATACGTTACTGTAGGATTTTAAGTAAAAGAATAATATAAGAATATTTAGTTTTATTATTACAATGATCTTATTCCAAGGGCGATACACGTACAAGAAAGCACAGATAAGAAGAAAGAAAAAATATTACACAGATCGAGGCGCCACCAAGTGACAAAAAATATTACTACTTAGATTGCGTTCCATTTCTATCACCCGCCCCTGAACGCAATCCCATTTTCAATACACAGTATAAATGCTTATCCACAGTAGTACCTTTGGTTAATATATCAGAAACATTTTCTTTACCCTTTACATAACAAAACTTTAATTTTAAATTGTTAACATGTTCCTTTAGAAAATGAAATCTTATGTCTATGTGTTTAGACCTAGGTAAATAACAATCATTAGCAGTGAGTTTGATTGCACTTTGATTGTCGCTATAGATGACTAGAGTGTAATCGCTTCGTCCGCCAAGCTCTCCTTGCAGCTGTTGCAGCCACAGCGCCTCCTGTGCCGCCGCCGACATGGCCATATACTCCGCCTCCGCTGTGGAGAGAGCCACGGTTTGTTGTTTGCGCGAGCCCCATGACACTGCACCTCCCTGCAAAATAAAAATGTAACCCGTGCACGATTTACGGTCACGGATGTCACTCGCCCAATCTGCGTCACAATAGCCTGTGATTACATTTTGACTGTTCTTGGTATAAATCAGTTTATAGTGTTTAGTGCCTTGCAAGTATCTCAGTACCCTTTTCACAGCAGCCCAATGTTCTGGCTTAGGTTCCTTATTATATCTACTAAGAGCGTTTACAGCGAATGAAATGTCGGGTCTTGTTCCTTGAGCTACATATAATAAACAGCCTATGGCATGCTGATAAGGGCAATCATATGCATTTCCATTGTTGTCTTCAAATTTCAGTCCAACTTCTATAGGTGTTTTTACTGGTTTGCAATTTTTCATATTGAATCTTGATAATATTTCATTTATGTACTTCTCCTGGTCCAACATAACTGTATCTTCATCTCTATTTATATTAAAGCCTACACATTGTTTTGCTTGACCAAGATCCTTCATATTTAATTTTTGACATAATTCTTTCTTTAGTTCTTTAGTAATTGCTGGCAGCGAGCTAAATATTATTATGTCATCAACCCATACTGCTATGTAAATTCCTCTATTGATATCATAATAAATACAGGGATCTGTCTTTGATTGCTCAATTCCTATCTCCTTCAGGACCTTGCTTAGCTTTGTATTCCACAGCCTGCTTGCCTGTTTGAGTCCATAGATAGACTTAAGTAAGTGACATACCTGATTTCCTTTATTATACATTTCTGGTTGTAACATGTATATTTCAGTATCTATATTTCCCTGTAAAAAGGCTGATACAGCATCCATTTGGTCAATCTGTAGATTGTACTGTGCTGTTAAAGCAAACAAATAACGAATGGAAGTATATCTTACTACTGGAGAGTAAACTTCTTGGTAATCTATGCCTCTCTTTTGGGCATAACCTTTTATAACAAGTCTTGCCTTGTAGCGAATAATATTTCCCTGTTGATCAGTTTTGGTTTTAAATACCCATTTGCTTGGTAATGCCTTTTTATCTGTGGGTAGGTCAACCAACTGCCATGTTTTATTTTCCAACAAAGAATTATATTCCTCATCCATTGCTTTCTTCCACTCACGAGAATGTGGGGACGAAAGAGCTTGCTCTACACTTTGTGGATCTGAAAGGCTTGTATAAAAACAGAGTAGTCCCGTTTTATCTTCGTAAATTCTATTATGTGACCTCAGTGTAATATTACTCATTTGTTGGTCCTGCTGTGAAAGCTGTCTCGTAGGCCGGTAACTCTCATCAAGGTCATCCATATCAGTTTCATACTCACTAGAATCATCATCTTCGGCTCCTTTCAAGATAGGCTTATTAACTGATCCACTTGACTGAGGAGTGCTGACAGACTCTTTCGGTTCATTAATTTGTTCTGTGCAGGTATGACCTCCCAACTTGACTGGCTCATTTTCAACAGGATTGACTGAAATTGAACATTCATTAGACTGGTTAACATGTTCAAAAAAGATAACATCTCTGCTCTTTATAACCTGATGAGTCAATGGGTTCATAATACGATATCCTTTTGTATTCTCACAGTAACCAACAAAAATCATCTCTGTAGATTTTCTATCCCATTTTAAACGCCTTTGCTTTGGTATATGAACCATCACCTTTGAACCAAATATCCTCATATGATTTAGTCTGGGTTCTTTTCCTGTCCACATTTTATATGGTGTAGTATCTCCTAGTGCTTTAGTTGGTGATCTATTGACAATGTAGGCTGCTGTGGCTACAGCTTCAGCCCAAATAGGTTTCTCTAAGTTTGCATAGAACATCATGCACCTAGCCTTTTCTACTATGGTTCTGTTCATTCGCTCAGCAAGGCCATTTTGCTGAGGGGTGTATGGGGTGGAGGTCTGATGTGTAATTCCACAACTTGTTAGATATCTCTCAAAAATGGAGTTACAATACTCTTTACCATTATCAGTTCTTAAGGTTTTAATTTTATGATTTAATTGATTCTCTACATTTTTCTTATAGTCCTTGAAAACTTCTAATATATTTTGTTTATCTTTGAGGAAATAGATATGAACCATTCTAGTGTAATCATCAATGAAAGAAATAAAATATTTCATACCTCCATAAGATGCTTTCTCCATTGGCCCGCATATGTCGGAGTGTATAATTTCCAATGGCCCTGTCGCCCTCGAACCTGCATGTTTAAAAGGCAACCTCGTTTGTTTCCCTTCGTAACAGCTAGAACACTGAATATATTTCTGTGGATCTAGCGACAGCATGACCCCCTCAGCACAATCGGGTAATTTCTTTAAAGCTGAAACATTTAAATGAGCCATCCGAAGATGCCATAGATTAATATCACTCTCATTGATTTTATTAGACACTAAGTGAGCAGTTTCATTATCAATTGTAAAGGTGTCCAATACATATAGTTTATTTATTAAAGTGGCTGAGCACAGTAAGTTACCATGAACATTTTTTATCTCACAACCTTTCTCATTAAATGACACCTTATACCCATTTTTTGTAATTGTGCTCACTGACAATAAGTTAGCTGCCAATCCTGGTACATAGAGAACATTTTTTACTTGGATTTTTTCCTGTTGTGAAATATGGATACTGATATCTCCAACACACTCCACAGATAATGGTTCTCTGTTTGCCACTGTTATAGTTTTTATAGGTGGCTCACGAACATTGCACATCCATTCTTTGTTGCTGCACATATGCATGGAGGCACCTGAGTCAATGTACCATTTTTGATTACTCTTACCTGAAAAAACTGAAAAAGCTGCAATAAAACTTTCTTGCTTTTTACTTTCTTTGTTTACCATTTTCTTCGAATGTTTACAAAACTTTGCTAAGTGTCCATAACCATTGCAATTATAACATCGGGGACCCTTATTCTTAATTGTGTTATTCTTAATTGTGTTCTTGTGTTGATAATGATTTTTCTTGGAATTAGAATAGAATGCACTGCTTGAATCTTCAATTTTCACTTCTTGAAGTAATTTAGTTTTTATAAAGTCTGCAGTGATTCTTGCACCTGAGTTCTCCAACCCCATTATCATAGGTTTATATTGTTCCGACAATCCAGCCAACATTAATGTGCCAAGCCACTCATCGTTTACTTCAAAGCCAATATTTCTAAGTTTGTGAGCGGCACTCATTAACCTGCTAACATAGTCTTCTATACCGGCGCTTGATTCAAGTGAAGTGTTAATCAATTCCTTCAACAAGCCCACTTTTCTTGTTAGCCCATTGTCATCGAAGGCTTTATGTAAATTGTCCCACACTTCCTTGGCAGTTTTACACTCCTGAACATGTACATAGTTTTGAGTGTTTATTAACAAAATAAGCTTGGACTTGGCCTTCACGTCCTTCACTGGGTCGACTGGTTTTCTTGAATTATATTCTATGCAATCCCATAAATCCTCGTGCTCCAGATATGTTTTAATACAGAATTTCCACGTTGTGAAATTATCTCGGCCGTTCAACTTCTCGATATTGAACATATAATTTGAGCTCGCCATAATATTTTTCTTAACACGTGTTATGGCGTGACCACGCCGACCATATAACCTCGCTTCACACTTGCGCCCTTTCCGATAAAACTTCGGAATTCTTATTGCGGTATTCTTTTACTTTGGAACTACGCTCTGCTACCATGTAGGATTTTAAGTAAAAGAATAATATAAGAATATTTAGTTTTATTATTACAATGATCTTATTCCAAGGGCGATACACGTACAAGAAAGCACAGATAAGAAGAAAGAAAAAATATTACACAGATCGAGGCGCCACCAAGTGACAAAAAATATTACTACTTAGATTGCGTTCCATTTCTATCAGTTACAGTCATTGTTTTTAAAAAATATTTCATGTACAGATTTCGCTAAGTTACTGCTTTATTATAGTATAGATTATAATTTTATTATATAAGCGATTAGTGTCATATCCAAACTACCAGTTTCCGCCCACGACTGCGCTCGGTGGTATCACGTTGATATATTTGATTATATATATATATATATATATATATATATATATATATATATATATATATATATATAAATAACTTAGACGTTAATCCATTTAGGTGTTCTCCCATTGCGTCATTAAAGCGTAATGACGTAACAAATACATTCACTCTTTCACTTTCACATTCCTTATAACTTTTCTATATCAACTTTTAACAAGCTCTATGATTGGAGGCAGCTAGACGCCGTCTGACGCACTGATGTGTGACTTGAATAAGACATCAGTACCCGTGCTAATTTTTATATTTATCTATACTAATATTATAAAAAGGTAAAGTTTGCGAGTTTGTGAGGTTGTAAGGGGTAATCTCTAGATCTACTGAACCGATTTAGATTAAATTTGGTAAGAAGATAGTTTACTTTTTATTCCTGAAATCATACCTTAAGGGGGTGAAAACGGGGATTAAAGTTCGTATGGAGAATCAACCTAGGGACGAACCCGAGCGAATCGAGGGTGAGTCGCCAGTATGAAATATTAGCTGTTGGTAAATAACGTTTTCTAAGAAGACTACAATTGCCTTCTAGTTAAATGACGTACAGATAGACGAATGGTTCATCGTAAAGATATTATAAGGATTCCGTTTTTATCCTTTACCTACGGAACCCTAAAAATGAGAAAAGATAAGGATTATGTATTTTTTTCCTTAATCTACTTAATACAGTTGAGTATTTTTCTTATAAAATAATAATGTATAGTGAGAACAAATTGTACTTGTAAGTTAATTGGGTGCGACAGACAGAGATATAGTAGTACCTACAAAATTCGCTTGCACCTTGTTAGAACGGTCCAAATCATTTTAAGTACATATATCATTCAAGAATTAAAAAATTGCTTTTCTAAAATAATATGCAGGCAGTGATAGCCCAGTGGTAACGCACTTGCCTGGGAAACCAAGGAAAGCGAGTTAAAAATTCCGGGTTTCGCACCCCTGATATTTTCATATGCGACTTGTTTTCATCATGATTACCAGATTACCACTTGTCTTACGGTGAAAGAAAACATTGTGAGGAAACCTGAAATGTGTAAGAGAACCTAGCAAGTTTACGAAAGACGTAGAAGTCCACCAACCCGCACTTGGCCAGCGTAGTGGCTCTCATATTGAAAGGAAGCCCATGCCCAGCTGTGGGATGTTAAAAATAGCTGAATACATATAATGCTTGCCTCTCCCCCATACCATTCTTACTTGATAAAAATAATAATATAATACAAAATACTTTTTATCCAACAAGCAGATAGGTGACAGAAGACCTTATTCGAGAACTTAGTCTATTCATTTTTCTTCATTTTTGTATAATACTTGCAACTTTGCATTTGTACTCGTAGTTTAAAACCTAAGTTTCAACAAATACTTATCTTAATATAAGCTAGCACAAAGTAACCATATAAATGGCGTGGACTAAAATACATGTCTTTCTCTCTACTTGCCATTAATTTCGTGCGTACTGAATATTGTATAGATTATTTCTTATTATTTCTTATCACAAGTGGAGTCGGGTTAAAGCAATTTTATAAAGTTAAAGAAAAGCTACACTGTATAACTCGCAAAGTAGATCCACGAAACCAATTATTTTTTTAATTTTTTCCGATTGTAAAATTTTGCCTGCAGAATACACTTTTTTATAAGCTTCTGAATAAATATCGGCGACAATCGCAACCAATTCGTTCAGAAAAAACGATCTTATGCTCTATATTGCAGTTTTGCTGCGAATCAAACCCGTTACAATGATTTTAGAAATAACTGTGGTAACTTTTAATACAGTAAATAATAACATTTTAAGATATAGTTACATTTTAAAACCTAATTAAAATGCATAGCATCAATCAAATCGTTAAACTTGAGGGCCTCGTGACCCCCAAATTTAAAGACCGTGAGTTACGCGTTTTACCTGTACCAATATAAAGGGGCCGTATTAAGCTCTCTGACTAATGCCTATCATTTTTTGCCTGTTTCTACCTTTTACAGTCTCCAGTAACTTAGGCTTTATTAAAATTTATAAGTTTATAAGAGGAAGCCTTAAAATATAATTTTATACATGTTCATATTTTTAAAGGTTCATCAGATTATGGTAAGTGTATGAAAAAAGGAAAAATTGTATTGCTGATGTGAGATTCGTGAAGCCACATACATTTATATATATATGTATTTATATATTTATATATATATACGTTTTTAACGTTTTTAATGGATGTATTCAGTCCTTTTTTTTAATATCCCACTGCTGGGCATGGGCCTCCCTTCTATGCGAGTGGAATCAGGCCATAGTCCACCACACTGGCCAAGTGCGGGTTGGCGGACTTCACATGTCTTTCGAAAACTTGTTAGGTTTTCTTAGACATACAGGTTTCCTCACGATGTTTTCCTTCAATCATAATCATGTTGGAAATGATTTGCACATGAAAATATCAGAAATGCGAGACCGGGATTTGAACCCGCTTTACTCGGATCCCCAAGAGAGTGCGTTACCACTGGGCTACCACTGCCTCTTTTTAATGAATATATTAAAAAAATATGTATGAGTATTATTTACACTAACTATGCTGATTTATTTGGAAGATAATAAGATGATAAGCGAAAAAGAACTTCGGACGGTGTTACTGTGTAAAATGAGCTCTGTAGCACCAAAATTGATACCATAAAAACCTCCATATGAGAAAATCATATGTGAGAAAACTTCAAAGCAATCGGTGAAGAACTTTTGGATATTCGCTTCAGTTTTGTACAAATGAAAATTTATATGTTTATTTATTTATTTATTTATTTATTTATAAAAGTCAGTGTAATCTGTAATATCCAAGTTTTCTCAACAATTTTAGCAAAAACAGGTAGAAGGATCCATTAGTAAAATAATATTACCGATACATACTCGATAAGTGAACTCAAATCGTATTGGAGGATTGTACCCATTGACCATGAGAGGGTTGATAATCCCTGAAGCCTGACCTTTTAAACTTAGAGGCATTTGTTTACGCATACACGACTGATGGATGGATTTAGATATTGTATTGAAAACCGCTAATCTTTGATACCGGAACACCGTCGTAACCGCTCACTTTTCTTCACGATTTTGCTCAGGTTTTCTTAGCTATTTTTTTTTTAAATACATCAGAAAAATCAGTTCTAAAATTTATGTATTTTTTAAGAACTGATAATGTATTGACAATATAAAAGCTGAATCATTTAGATTGTCAATATAGCGTTAAAATATAACGCAATATTGCACTTTATCACTCAACAAATATTACTTGTAAATATGTACGTGGAAAACAAGTACAAAAATATGCTCAGATGAAAAAAGAATATGGATTGAAATAACCTGATTTCACACCATTGTTTTTTATTGGTGTTTTTCTGGTTAAATTTTATTCTTCTGAGCAACTCCAATCCTTAACTTCATTTTATTTTTTAATGTTAATGTACTCTTGACAAAATCAATCAAAATCAATTCAGCCGGGTCCATCGACATTTCCAAGTACAATCCCAAGGAAGTAATCTTTCTTTCGCATTAATAACAGAGTTATTTCCCTTAATACAAGGGTTTATTTTTCTCATATTACACCATAACTTGTTCCCATAACAAATTATCACTATTTATACAACATTGTACGCTAAGCTAAAAGCATATAAATATCAACTAAAACATATTTCGTATAGACCTTACCTGCGCCGGCCCGGCCCTGTTGGAATGCATCCAACTCCCGCCCCGTTGACTGAGCGTTATTTTTGTTTGTCCCACCTTCGTGTAATAGTAAAAGTTATAACAAAGTTAGCTATTTTATTATAAAGAAAATTACTAAAAGTATTGCTTACTTCGAGAATTCCATTAGGAGATATGTATTATTATGTCAGTTTGTTCATAATGAGAAAATCAAAAACATCTCACTAAAGAAAACCAAACCCCTACCCCCCCCCCTTCCTCCCTTAAGAAAATGCCCTCCTAAGAAGACAATTACATAAATCCGTAATAATACTTACACAACTAAAATATGCTATGTTGTAGTTATATTTTAAACAGTTATATGTTTTTAACGTCGCATTGCTGGGCACGAGCCTCTATTCAATACGAGTAAGATCATACTATAGTCCACCACGCTGACCAAGTGCGGGTTAGCGGACTTCACATGTCTTTCGAAAACTTGCTAGGTTCTCTCAGATATGCAGGTTTCCTCACGATGTCTTCCTTCACCACAAATGGCAATCATGTTGGTAATGATTTGCACATAAAAATATCAGAGATACGAGAACCCAGGATTTAAACAAAGCTAAATAAAATAAAAAACATAGCTTATGTTATTAAATTAAAGTATTTACAATGTTTTAAATAGGTAATTATTTAATGTAATTGTGACTTTTTTTTAAATCTACTAAAATCACACACAAACAACGACACAATTATTCAATACAAGTTAAAAAATCTCTCAAAAAAAAAGGTACAAATTTTGATTTGTTACTTAATATTTTATAATACTAGCGCCTCACCCTCGCTTCGCTCTGGTTCGCCTTTAGACAAACAAAAACAAATCTATCCCACGGGAACCGTACACTTTTCTGGTATAAAAAGTAGCCTGTTTGTTATTCTGATGTATGAACTATATTATTGTAAAGTTTCATTAAAACCCAATCAGTAGTTTTTGTGTACTAAGCTGTATAAGTTACTATAGTTTTTTAACTATTCCACGGGAACTCTTTAATTTTCCGGAATAAAAATTATCTAAAATATTTACCGGGGATATAGGGTACCACTCTCGGGTACCACTAACTGCCTCGGTGGTGTAGTGGCTAGCATGTACGGCTGCACATCCTGAGGTCCTGGGTTCGAGTCCCGGGTCGGGCCAAGTTTAGTTATTGAGTCTTTCTGTATAGTAAGCCTCAGTAACAGCCCGGAGTTGGGAAGTTGGCGGTGTTTCACCCCCGTGCCTCGGAGAGCACGTAAAGCCGTCGGTCCTGCGCCTTAACTCTCACCGGTCGTGTCGAATAGTCGTCCCACCGGAGTATGAGAGTGACAGGAATAGAGAGTGCACTTGTGTCTGCGCGTACACTTGTGCACTACAATATCTCCTGCGCAGTTGGCTAGTCTCAATGAGATTAGCCGCCGTGGCCGGAATCGGTCAGGAGGACATTATTAGGGTACCACCATGCAAAATTTTATTTAAATCGGTCTAACAGTTTTCAGAGATTAGCCCGTACAAACAGACAAACAGACAGAGAAACAAAAAAAAATATTGATTTGTTCTATTTCTCATCTTACATACAGACATTCGACCTCTACAGTTTTATTATATGTATAGATTAAGTAAATTATGTATAGATTAAGTAAATTAAGTAATTCGACTTATAAAATGACAGCATTGGTTTTGAATTGGCAAAGTAACGCGAATATTTGACATATTAAATTAAACTATCTTTTCGTATTTTTTCGCGGATTTATTTAGATTTTTGATTCCCGACGTTTCAAATGCTTGACAGCAATCATGATCACGAGAGTAAGGTTTTAGACGTCTCAAAAATTACATATAACTAACTATTACAAACGGTGCCTACCCACAAATAAAACGAGTATTTTATACAATTAACTAGGTATATAAAATGAACAAGTAACATATAGTAAAGTGGATCATTTGGATAAACCTTCGCTCTACATTGAAATGTGTCACAGAGTTGCAATTGAGGTTAAAGGAGCACCTAAATGCAAGATTACTCCAAATAAAGTGGTTGCAAATAGCACTTAGTCTCTATATGATCCAGTAACATACTTTCTTTATTACACTTCATTTGGTTTCGTCATCTGTCTACACATATAATAAAATTGTAAATAAGCCGAATCTGTACATTAAATATTTTTTGGAAATTCTATTGAAGCCGGATCTATAGTTTTTAGAATTTTAGTCTGTCTGTCTGTGACCGCCTACAGAAAAACTACTGGATAGATTTTGATGAAATTTGGTATGATAATAGCTGATAACCCGGGTCAACATGTAGGATACTTTTTACTATAGGAAAATATCTCATTTCTGAGAAATCTATACTAAACGTTAAAAAATATATTCTTAAAATGAATATTAGCGTATAATATACAACGAAGCAACAAGTCAAAGTTAGTTGGTTTCAATAGCGTCATAAAAATTCGAACCTATTTAGTTCAATTTGGGTTAGAATAACCCATTTAGCTTACGTTTACAAGGACTTACACTTATATTTTATCATATCAAAAGTGTGTATTTCCGTCAGTATACGACATAACAAAATCAGGCCATGCGGTTCAACTCGTGTAGGACGTGTTTATCGTAAACGCATCGACACATTTGACGTTAAAAATATTGGTACAAGCATCGAGTTATATTCGGTTAGAAATTTTCGATGCCTAAACTAAATTTTTATAGACATTTTTATATTTTGTTCAAAAATTCATTTATACGTCTAACACAGAGGTTATGAAACTAGACTTTTGGTATATGAAACTAGATATTGCTGTTCGATTTCCGTGTGAGGTAAATGATAATATTTTTATTACAGTCCATGATCTAATGGCCAGGAAAGCATTAATAGTCTTACTAATATTATAAATGTGAAAGTTTAGATGTTTGGATGGATGTTTGTTACTCAATCACGCCAGAACGGCTGAACAAATCTGAATGAAATTTGGCACAGAGATAGATTATAATCTGGAATAGCACATACGCTACATTTTTAACTCGGAAAATATACAATTCCCGTGAATTAGATTTGTTTTTGTTTTTCTAGAAGCGACCTCGAGCGAAGTGAGGGTGAGCCGCTAGTCAAAATATATTATCAAAAAATGATGAATATTCAAAGAATATATTCAATAGCACTTTCTTTGTCTAACTTAAAAGATATTACATAAAGTTATTTGATCTTGTACATTTTTTCCACTAATTAAATAAACACAGAAATACTCTTATTACTAGAATGTTATAGCATGAATTTTATTCAAATTTTAATTAAGAATATTATTTTATAGAGAAAATTGTAAATCAGTTTCACAAAACAGGAGTAAATTACTTTTTAATCAACATCTATATTGAGTTAATATTAGATTTCGATATAAACGTGTCCATTCCTAGTACAAATAGAGAATTTAATGAAAATCTATTTTATAAAATACTAGCGACTCACCCTTGCTTCGTTCGGGTTCGTCCCTAGGTTGCTTCCCGATACAAATTTTTATCCCCGTTTTCACCCCCTAAAAGAATGATTTCTGGGATAAAAACTATTGTATATCCTTCCCAGGGTCTCAAATTATCTTCTTACCAAATTTTATCTAAATCGATTCATTAGTTTCGGAGCCTATTCGGTACAAACAAACAAACAAGTCTTTCCTTTTTATAATATTATTAGTATAGATAAAACTGTAATAAACATACTTAATAAAAACCACTGTATGTATGTATAGTCAGACTTCAAATAAATGATTTAAACCAGTTTAACAATTTAATGATTTTAAATAAATTTAACGATTTAAATTAATTTATTCACCAATTAATTTCATCTAGTATAATTATATTTTAAATATATGTAATACTAGGTTTTCACTCAATTGTCAGCATTAACCGAAATATGGTATATTTTGTAAACTTTCTTTGCATTTTGTACTGGTTTATTAGAATACTTTCCTTAACCATGAATCAAAGGGAAAATGAGGATTATTGGGGAATTCTCGATGTAGTCATATATCAACAAATATTAATGACGTCATAAAATGGTAACTGACCGGATCTTTTAACTGGGTCAGACACTGTGGATTAGATGCTCGAATAGTATTGTTGAGGTACGGTCAATTTGCTTTTTAAAAAATCCACCCCTATGTATAAATTTTAAGTATATGACTATGATATCAAAATAACAACCTAAAGACACTCTAACTACGCATTAAAAACATCAATTTATACATGAATATTTTTAATATTACCTCATCAAAGAGTTTTAGAAAGCATGAGAGATTTTTTTTAAATTTAAAATATCATAAATCTATATATAATATTTAATAATCCTGGCATTATATTCATTAAACTTACAAAAAATCATATATAATAGGAATACTGTCACAAATGAATAATTAGTTTGTACGTGCTTACATCTGTCCACTGCTTTATTCACAGCACGTTTGACCGCAGGTGACGGAACCGTCGTATCTTAGGGCGAGACATTAAGACGTACATGATCTGAACAGCTGTTGAATCTCTGAAGATTAGGCTCAAAATATAATTGTTGTATAATGCATTGTCGTTGTTTGTAACCTACTATGAAAAAAGGATATGCTCAGTCAATATTTTTATGACATACTAGCGACTCACCCTCGCTTCGCTTCGGGTTCGTCCCTAAAAAGGAAAAAAACTATTCCACGGGAACCGTACATTTTTCCGGGATGATATATAGCCTATAGCCTTCCTCAGTTAACGGGCTATCTAATGCAAAAAGATTTTTTTAAATCGGATTAGTATTTCCTGAGATTAGCGCGTTCAACCAAACAAACAAACAAACAATCTAACAAACAAACTCTTCAGCTTTATAATATTTTATGACATATTCCTATAATAACATTTTTTTTATTTAAAACCATATACCGTCTTTAAATTTTTATTATTACACCATTAATAGTGCTGTAGTAATAATATTTTTTCTAGATTTTTATGGCATTTAACATTATTCTTTCAAAAATCATTAAAATTTGTTTACTTGTTGCTTTTCAAAAGACCTTTTTTGTCTTTTAAAAACTAACAAGTAAATTAAAAAAAAATATGAGTAATATACAAAAATCATACATTTCAACTGTGAATTTGATCCTTATTTGAAGTTGTTTTAAACTAATACATTGTTTCATATGTATGTAGAACTTTATGACTCACTTCTCAACTTAATGACTCAAACCCTAACTTTTTACGTCCTAGACGGAAATTTCCCATTCCGCGATTTTGTCTTTACCAGTATGGGAAAAATATTTCAATAGGCACATCGAATACATAATAATATATTTTAAGCAGGATTTGATACTAAAAACTGCAAATCATTACGAAATATATCGTCATCTGAATGCTTATTTGTCCAAACGACAAATTACCGAAAGAGTTTTTATTACAGAATTATTAACTTTTAAATGTCAACTCTATTAGTATAAAATACAGATTTTATTTTAAAAAAGTCTAAAAATGTATTTTATCTGTATATGTTAATATATACATACATATCTTGGAAATAAAGCTTTGTTTTTAAAATATAGGTAATAAACTATCTACTGTAAAGTACAACAAGTACCTAATAATTTTTCGTTTGTACAAATAAGCACTAAGGCGACGATATAATTATTTACAAACTACAATTTAACTTAAAAATTCTGAAAATTCAACTATCATTTCCTCAAAGTTGGTTAAAAAGCATGAACTTTAATAAAGGTACGCTACTTAGTCGCACGCTTGTGTATTTTTTCTTTATAGTATACACGCGGCGCGTTTTTGTAAGGAACGTACCATCGGAAGCTCTTCTCATAAATATTTCATCATTTCTAAATTTCATTTGTAATGTTAAAAAGAAAAATAACATTCCGAAATTATTATCGTTCTTAAATAATATCTTAAAAGACAACCCTCTCCAAATCCTTAAGTGCGCGCTAATTAATTTTTCATTAGAATATACGATTCTACCGCGCACTTATCTAATATTTTATTACTAGACCACCTTGATCTACTGTTTTTTATTCAGCGGGAATGATAAACAAACTCAGATCAAACCCCAACAGAAAATGTCTATCAATCCAACTAAAAAAAAAAACTAAGATGATTTATTTAAAGATACCTTATCTCGTGTTATCTCATTGCGTGTTTCCTAAATAATTAATGCAATATAGGGCATCGATTGTGAGGTGACGGGGAGAGGGGGGCGGTGCCTGAGGTGCGGGGGTGCGCGGAACGCACGCACGCCATTGGCTGTCACTCTGCGTGAGTGCGTACTACCCCCCGCGTGCGTATGCCTTGCGTTCAGTCAACGTCGTACCGCCGTGAGAGTAGCACGTGCCGCTCTGTTGTAAATATTATACGATCGTACACAGTTTTTTTTTCGAATTGGGACTATTTATCTGTCCATATGGTTCATCTCGTAGATATATTACGATCGGCGAATGTTGAGTATCCGCCGCCGATTATTGTAAGTAATTTTTGCAATTTTTAAGTGGTTTATTTGTGATTTTTTTTTTTTGTTTTGTGAGTTTTTCGTTGATTTTTATTTTTTTGTTACTTTGTTTTCAGATGGAAGGTTTTTTTTAAGTTTGTTATCGTATTGAATCGGAGGTTTCGAACAAGTGGTTTCATGAAACAGAAGAGTTGCGGGTTTTTTGTTTGTTATTCGTGAGGCGCCTTGTTTACGTTTCGAAATAATAATATACAAGTGTCAGTTATTAAACTATCAAGAAGATTGATATTTGGTTAGATACAATATAAATGTTATGATTAAATTTGTGATTTATTTACCAGGATCTTTTATTACAAATGATTTACATTAAAAAAAATTAAGTATTTGTTCTTATATCAATTTATTTTCAACTTTACTCACGACATCAATTTATTATAATTTAGATATAATTTAGTTGTTGTTTAAATAATAATATTATTCTAAAATAGAAATTTAATTAATCTTTTAATTTTGTTATAAATATATTAAAATAAAAAAAAAACAATTTGATTTTTTCTTTATAAGTTTAAGTTACCTTATTTTAAATATTTAATTAATTATTTAACGGTTAAGTTTTTATATGACATCAATTAACATAAATAAAATTATAACAATATTGATAATGTTTACAGTTTGAAAGTATAATAGATAATTTTATTTTGATATTATCCGTATTAATATTATAAATGTGAAAGTTTGTGAGTATGTATTTATGTTTGTTACTCTTTCACGCCAGGTAGGCTGAACGGATCTGGATAAAACTTGGTACAGAGACACCTTATAGTCTAGAATAACACATAGGCTACTTTTAATCCCGGAAAAATGTACGGTTCCTGTAGGATAGGTTTGTTTTTGTTTTCGTAGAGGTGAACCCGTGTGAAGCCAGGGTGAGCCGCTAGTATAATTTATAAATTAACAAAACAATTTTGAGTAGATTACTTTCCAGTCAATTATGCCAGCAGCTGTACGCGCGTTCAAATTATTATAACTAATATATATATATATATATATATATATATATATATATATATATATAATGTATTATATCGCTTTCCATATAAAAATTGAATACTAGTTAATGAAATATTCATTAAAATTATGCAAATTGTAATAAAACGACAAGATTACTGTCCTTTTCTAATAGCACAAAGAAAATTGAAAGAGCAACAAAAAGCTAATACAGATAATCATAACTTGGGTATATAGGTTGCCCTCAAATAGGCTATACAAGGTATCATAATGTCTTATGGATTTCTAAACTGTTGGGTCAGTCGTAAGCACTACATAAAAACTTTTATCATGCTTTAACCAGGCCGGTTAGACGCAGAAACTTCTAAAAGAATGTCCCTTCCACGCACCATTACTTCGTAGAGTTAGTGAACTTGATTTTTTATAAGTTTTTGGGATAGTGGTGATGATAGAAGCTAACTTCGTGTACTTTGCTTTAGTGAGTTAGGTGGCAGGTTTCCCTAATTTGAGGGTTCCGACTTCGAAACTTGTGAAGGAGTAGTTTTTTTTATGTTAGGACAAGGGTGTGACTTCTTGGTTTATGTTTAGTTTATTTTTTGTTTTGTTAAGTTTGTTTTAGTGTTTATTTCCTCTGACATTTCTAGATTTCTAGATTTTATTTTCTAAAAAAATAGTTTTAAAATGTTAGCGTTTAATATTAGGTTATAGGTACGTTACGGTTAGTATAGAATAGATAGACTATATATTATGTACATTACACATTTATTTATTTTTTTCCAACTTAAATTTGACGCATTGTTATAGATGGTAGGTAGGTCCGCCACTATTGAATGTGATTTCCATACAAAATAAACAGTTTTGAACTTTTAGATTTTCCAGCTGTTCTTATTTGTTTTCCCAAAAAAAGATTATACTTGAACTACCCTTGACACACCCCTAACAAAAGAAAGAATACTTAGTTCAAATCGGTCCAGTGATTTTTAATTTTTGAATTTTAGCGACACTAATGAACAGCAATTGATTTTTATATATAGAAGATTATTTAAGGCATATTCGGTTTAATATTTTGTATACTTTCATTTATTTTTTGTTATAAGTATGTGTTCTTATTCACTTTTATAGCTTACGTCTTCATATTAATTATATAATTATTTCGATGGCGAGTTTAATTTTACTAATACTAATATAGTCAAAAATTTGTTTTGTAATTAAACTCCAACAACAAAATCGTATTGTAAAAATTTTAATTATACACAATTCCTCTAAGATATTTCAACAATGTCTACCCTATTTTAAAACCATAAATACATTATTTTAGAAAATATTTAATCTGTCAACAAACGACTACTCCATACAACTTCCTAAAATGATATTTATAAAGTTTAAAGGACAAATTTTATTGGCATTAAATTTTTGCAGTATCCATCGCCCTTTGGCCGCTACACGATTATTTTATCAAATTACTTAATAAATTTTGTTTAGGTTCTGTGGATTGGCTACGAAATCGTAATTTATGATCGGTTTTACTTTCCAACAAAAGATAATAATTTGTTTTTGAAATTTCCCGGTTGGTGCCGCATCGGTTTATGAACTTTATTAATTTAATATTGTGTCCTAATTTTGCATGTTTGGCTTTGGATGCCAAGTTATTACTTTGAAAAATGAGAAACTTCTAATATGAAGAGCAATGTTTAAAATATCGCAGGACAATATAGTATATTAAGGTTTTTTAGTAGCTATTTGAAAATATTATCTTCTTTGTTTTTTCATTTGTGTTCAACCCTTTTTTAACGTCCCACTGCTGGACACGGGCCTCCCTTCAGTACGAGAGGGATCAGGCCATAGTCCACCACGCTGGCCAAGTGCGGGTTGGCGGATTTCACATGCCTTCGAAAACTTGCTAGGTTCTCTCAGACATGCAGGTTTCCTCACGATGTTTTCCTTCACCTTTCCTTTCTCTTTTTTGTGGTTACAAAAATTCGTATTATAATCATTTCAAATAATATGATACTTAGTAGGTCTTTCAAGTTCAAATGTTCACAAGTGGCCTAAGTTAATACATGCTGAGACTTTTGTATGAAAATTTCGTTTATCTTACTAAGTAGGTATGTTCAACAAATGATTTTCTCGTAAAAATCTTTGAGTTCCATTACCCTCGGTTAATTCCCTTCAGGGGATGTAAGCAAAGTTTTGTAGGTCAACATGAAGAATACAGGCGAGCTTATTCATTTAATAATATTCGTTTTAAAAACAATATTTTAATTTTTAGCTTTCTCGTCTTTTGAATTTTTAACTGGATATTACAATTTTGTATCATTCTTTAATGTTTCATACAGTTAACATTGATTTTAATTGATTATCAGTTATGTAAAATATAATGTAAAGCGTTCAAAGTTATGTGTAAATGAATTTTTGAAAAACAGGATGAATGTATTATTTTTAGAGGTGGTCCTATGCAAGAGCTTTTTTTTATTTTTCTTATATATATATATATATATATATATATATATATATATATATATATCGAGTCCTATTTTAATCGGTGGATGAGATCTAACATAAAGCTTGAGCTTACCACTCTGCTTGCTCGTACACTAAACAGAATGTATGTTTTAGTAGCGGCGGACTACATAGAAATACATATGTGGGCGGACTCGCAAGCAGTAGCTAATAAGAAAACTGAGTATTTACCTACATTAGATGAAATACTTTTGCATCTCTCTGTACATATAATTAAATTAAAATTCAAAGAACCTCGCAAACACAGCATCTAACCGCAAACTCATAAAATTGTAGATAAAATATAATGTACTCGCTAGTAGTAATTAGAAAGAGGATAAGTTATAAATTTTTCTAGAACTCCATCTCATTAAAACGTTTATTTTATTTTTTACGTTATAATATATTATAATTATAATAATATATAAAGCTCGAGGATTTGTATACATATTTAAAATAATAGCTTTTTTGGTATATAAAAAACTGAGCTTATGACCTAATTATTTTATTTATTTTCAAGGTAACTAATAAAAACAACATCCCTATATTAACTTGAAATTGAATTTTTAAAAATAAGTCAAAACTTTAAATTGAAAATTTGAAAATTATAACTCATCTATACTAATATTATAGAGGTAAAGTTTGTGAGTTTGTGCGTTTGTAAGTTTGTGAGGTTGTAGGGGGTAATTTCTGGATCTACTGAACCGATTTAGATGAAATTTGGTAAGAAGATAGTTTAAGACCCTAGGAAGGATATAGGATACATTTTATCCTAGAAATCACCACTTAAGAGGATAAAAATGGGGATAAAAGTTTTTATGGGCAATCCACCTTATTTTAGTACCTATATTATATATTATAGTTTTATATTTGTATGTACTAATATGCGAAAAAATCATTAATTTTTTTCCTCATCACGGCTCAACACCTCAAAGGAATGTCTATTTTCTTACGTCTTCAACCCAGAATTCAGTACGCTATTATAAAACTTTTAAAATGAATGTTAATGACTTGAAAAGCCTAAGTCTTTTAATATATACAAAAATAATAATAAACAAAAGCTAAATTTTTAGATACTTCTCAATACTTGTTTCTTTTCTACTTTAACATTAATTGTTAAAAATCAAACATATATGTAGTAGTGAGTCTATTTTCCATAACACATGGTTCCCATCCAAGAGACAGCATTCGGAAATACTGTGCTATTCTATTAGACGCTAAAGGTGAAGTTGCTCGTTCATTATTTATTTGTCCTTCTTTTACACAGGAACTAAGTATCTCATTGATATATTTTTTGCATTAAGATACTTTGTGGTCTGGAGACTGATATAGGCTACTTTTCATATAAGTATACATAAGATATGAAGGGTTTCTAAAAGTTAGAAGTTATTTATGAACATACAAGACTAGTATATTATATATGTATATAATAGTTCAATAAAAGAACGTTTAATTAATTAACATTTCATGTAAGTAACGTAGGTATTATTTGTAATATAACGATGATGGTTGTCTATATATCGATATTCGGGTTTATTTACGACAGGCCAACGCTATTACAAGTATTAATCATTGTAAAGCACATTTTAATGGAGTAGATAAATATTACTAGCTTTTTCCAGCGACTCCACCTGTATAGCTTTTTTATATATTTATAATATGTATGTATATAAAGTTATATATGTGTAGTGTATCAACTATCTGGTATCCATAACACAAGCATCGTAGCTTACTATGGAACTAGATGGTGTTGTCTGTTAATGTTCCAACATATTTATTTATTTATATAGAATTGCTCTGCTTCAATGAATCGTGAAAGCGTGATGAAATGCATAAAGAATATTTCAAATCAATCTGGTTCTAAAGATTAATATATTATCTATACTTCTATACTACTATTATAAAGAAGAAAGATTTGTATATATGTATGTTTGTAACGAATAAACTCAAAAACTACTTGACTGATTTAGATAAAATTGGGTATAAAGATAGTTTGAGACCCTATAAAGGACAAAGGGTAGTTTTTATCCCAGAAATCATCCCTTTAGAGGGTGAAAATGGGGATAAAATATAAAATATGTATGGGGCATCAACTTAGGGACGAACCCGAGCGAAGCGAGGGTGAATCGCTAGTAATAAATAAAAAATACCTCACCTGAAACCGAAATATAAATAATTACTATTATACTACTACTATATTACTAATTTAACCGACAATAAAAAAAGAGGGATACAAGGGATTTTAAAATCGGTGAAACTTTTTAATTGATAAGTATTCGATTATTTAATTATATTGAGTATAATTTCATTAAGTGCTTCTAGAGGTTAATATTAATCCATAGAAAACTGCATTTTTCAAACAATTGGTTGAAACTTTAAAACCTGAAGAAACAAACAATCTCCTGTATTATGCTCAGGAAATCCTGATGTCGACACAATAAGTAATTTATAATAATTTCTATCATTTGAAATAATTTCCCTCCTTTAATATCCATTGGGCTTAATACACAAAGTCGTCCCACTCAAGAAATAACTTTAGTATTTGAAGGCGGCTTAGGTCTTTTGATCTTTATTGATTGCTTACATTCCTCGTTTAGGTATCTCTTTGAAACCGTAAAAAATCAATTTACCGAAAACGGCGCTATAAAAACATTTAATACTGGACAGAAAACACCTTAAAAGGTTGGAACAAATTGTGTTTGTGTTAGATACTTAATATTTTCTTTACGGCTGTATTTTTATTTACCTAAACTTATACCAGCATGTTCAAATGAAATTGAATTGTAATTATACTACAGCTAGGTTAGTTTTTGAAATTACTTTACGTATCTTTGGTCCATATTATATAACTATTTTTCTATGTAAAAAAGTTCTTATATCTG
Source organism: Fabriciana adippe (assembly GCA_905404265.1). NCBI lineage: Eukaryota > Metazoa > Arthropoda > Insecta > Lepidoptera > Nymphalidae > Fabriciana > Fabriciana adippe. The sequence goes on from FR989988.1 coordinate 2,331,761, forward strand.
TTGTTTAGTTTTTTAAGGGCAGACAAACAAACAAAATTTCTTATTTTTAATATTAGTGATGACGATAGTATCAGTAATTAAAGATACATTAACCTTTCACACTAGACCTCGTATTGTACACAATATAATAAAAATATAGACAAACTTATCTAGAAAGTATCTCTAAACATAATGATGAGTGAAATTTCTAAAGGCATTAATAATATTATAATTTATTGAATATTTCATTATTAAGAAGTTATGTTCTTTAATAGATAAAAAATAAAAAGAGGCAGTGTAAGCCCAGTGGTAACGCGCTTACTTGGGGAACCGAGTAAAGCGGGTTCAAATACCGGGTCTCGCCCTTCTGATATTTTCATGTGTGAATCCTTTCCAATACGATAACCACTTACTTTACGGTGAAGGAAAACATCGTGAAACCTGCATGTCTGCGAGAACTTAGTAAGTTTTCGAAAGACATGTGTAGTCAGCCAACCCGCACTTGGTCAGCGTGGTGGACTATGGCCTGATCCCCTCGTATTGAAGGGAGGCCCGTGCCCAGCAGTAGGGCGTTAAAAAGGGCTGAATACATGTTCTTTAATATCTGAATTTAATAATATAACAGCGTTTAAAATTTCTTAAGCAAATTTTGAGCAAAATTTTACAATAATACACGCAATTACTCTGAAGATCCAAGGAAAATCGAAAATTTTCATAACTCAAGTAGAAATTCAGTACATTGTGTAAAGGGATATCGATAACATCGTCGCTTACGCTATCTCATTCGCTAATTGGAACTTCGATCCATTAGTTTTGAGGCGACGACAATTCAAGTTTATGAGTTCGTTGCCGACATGAATATTCCAAACCACAACTTATACACTGAAATATGTACTATACATATACGTTTCATACATGTAATACTCAGTGGAAGATGTTATTTCTAGCAAATGTAACTCAACATTACGATTTATTTCTTTATCTCTATCTACGTACATGTGAAATGGAATTAATATCATAAATGTCATTTTAAAATGGCTAACTTATATACAATTTGTAAAATGAATTTTAAATAAATATAATAATTTTATGTAATACTAGCGACTCACCCTCGCTTCGCTTGGGTTCGTCCCAAGGTACATACGTTTTAACGGTTAGTGATTCCCATACAAAATAAACAGTTCAGAACTTTTTAATTTTCCAGCTGTTATTTTTTCTTTTGTTTTCGCTATTTATTTTTTTTTATATTTAAACCACGCCTGACACACCCCCAACAAAACAAAAAAAGAATTATTCAAATCGGTCCAACCGTTTTTGAGTTTTAGTTTATATATATAGATGAATTTGCATCATATGTAAGGACCGACAATTTGCTCAAAGTAGCTGGAACCCACTAGCACAAGACCGGAAGTCATGGAAATGGTATTTGGGGGCCCATTATGCCCAGCAGTGGACGTCTTTCGGCCGAGACGATCGTATCTAAATCCAAACAACTGGTGTAATAAATTTTTGTTTATCTGTTTGTACCAGTCAATCCTTGGAACTGATTGACTGAGATATGAGCGTTTGCAGGCAGATAGGAGGTTCAGGGAGGCTGCATATTATCCGGAGAAAACGAATGTTTCCTCGGTATATAAGTACGTCGCTGGTTCTAAAATGAACTTGTCTCATCGTTCGGCCATTATAGTCTGTGTTTAATATCAAATAGGTACTATACAATAAAATAAACTAAATGATTAATTTAAAATGCTACTCCTAAGCGCATTAGCTGATGTAACAAAACATAAAAAAAACAGTTTTGCAATATTATATTTTTATCATTTACTAAACGCCATGAGTCTATCACCAATTCTGACAAGAACATTCGAAGGACGAACACAGTGGGCCTCAAATTTTATTTTTATATTTAAAAATACTTACACTGTTACACTTATAATATTACAAATGGAAAGGCTTGTGAGTGTGTTTGTTACTTTTTATCACCCTAAAGGCTCAATAGATCTGTATAATATTCAGAATAGAAATAGCACACATAGCCTGTTTTATCGATTTAATTACCTACCGCACAAGAAAAGCCGCGAGAGAAATTCAAATTATACTTTTAATTAAATACATGATGTATATAAATGGTAATTTTAAGTACTAAGCAAATGTGATATAATACATAAGATTTTCTGACTAATAATGACCTCCCGACCGACTTCGGCCACGGCGGCCAGTCTCATTGAGACTAGCTATCTGCGCAGGAGATACGATAGTGCACAAGTGTACTCTCTAGTCCTGTCACTCTCATACTGCGGTGGGACGACACGAGACACGAACGGTGAGAGTTAAGGCGCAGGACAGACGGCTTTACGTACTCTCCGAGGCACGGGGGTGAAACACCGCCAACTTCCCAACTCCGGGCTGTAACTGAGACTTATTAAACAGCAAGACTCAATAACTAAACTTGGCCCGACCCGGGACTCGAACCCAGGACCTCTCGATGATTATAAAACAATTTGTTATACTTAAAATAATAGACCAAGAACTCATTAGTGTACAGCAATGAAAAGGCACATAGTTTATTTATACAGTTAATATGTATGCCGTAAAATGACTTCCTTTATGACTTTCATTGAGCTTTTAGTTTGATAAAATAAATTGGATAGTTGATTATCGTCCTTACACCAATTGTACTTAGTACTGAAATCGCGTGATATTTTATAATTTAAATTGTATTGCGGTATGCAGGTTGTTCTAATAACACTGATAATATCTTTATTGACTAACTACAATACTTTTACGAATAAAAGAGAACAACATATATACCATATAGTGACTTCTTTCATTAATCTAATGGTATTTGAAATGCATATTCATTACATACTAGCGACTTACCCTTGCTTCGCTTCGAGACAAAAACAAATCTATCCCACGGGAACTTTACCTACCCTTTTTCGGAGTTAAAAGTAGTCAATGTTCTTTTTCAGACTATAATCTATTTCTGTGCCAAATTTCATCCAGATTTGTACAGCCGTTCTGCGTGAGAGAGTAACAAACATCCATCCATCCATCCATCCTCACAAACTTTCACATTTATAATATGTTATCCTTAAGAGATAGACATATGCCATCGCGGACTTTTTTTTTGTAGACCTTTTTAAGGTGTACAATACTGTAGTATATTATTTTGATCTATCTCGTAGGGTTCAACCAGCGTTTGCAATGTAAGCGCAAAAAATGTGTTTATTTGCGATATCACATCAGAAACCTCTAAAATTATCAGTGTTACTCTACTATATTATGCATATATTATACATATAAACCTTTAAAAAAACGGCAGTAAAATCCGTTGCGTAGTTTTAAATATCTGAAAAAATTAAGATTTGAACTGAAGATTTGAAAACTGCTTTTAACAACTGATTTAAAACATATTAAATTAATATAACCTACTAGGTACGTACTCTCGCTTCGACTTCCTTTTGCAACTTGATGCAAAAACACAACTTGTTCGGACTATAGCTTTAGATTTCCAGGTAGACTATGACCTGGACTAACTCATAAGCTAATGTTAAACATCTAGGAATGAAGCCGAACGAAGCGAGAATAAATCGCTAGTGTACTATATACATAATAATAACTATGTTATAATATAACTTTGCATAATAATCAGCGTAGTGTTATGACGACACGTTTGGCTCAGTTTGTAGTGTGCCTACTTGCTGTGCCAGCGGTCGCAGGTTCGAGTCCAGCTGTGGGCATTCATTAGTGTGATGAGAACGAATGTTTGTACTCCAGTCACGAGTGGTAATATTAATATGTATGTATTTAAAGTTATATATGTGTAGTGTATCAACTATCTGGATCCATAACACAAGCCTCGTAGCTTACCATGGAACTAGATGGTGCTGTGTGTTAATGTCCCAACAATGTCCCAACTCGTGATTCTAAATAATAAACAAACACACATAAACTTTCACATTTTTAATAGTAGTCTGATTCAAGACTATTCTCACACTTTTACCTACTTAATAAGTCATCTAGCTTTAGAAAGAGCTTTTTACTACATTCTTTATATGGATGCAAAAGTGATTTTGACATGTAAGTCGAGATTCACTCACTCTAATTGATAAACAAATCAATTTATATATGCGCCTTTCATGTTTCATTTCACTTCATCATATACTTCGTAGCACTTAAAACTGCTACGCTTTTAAATTGCTACGATATTTCGACATAGTATGTATTACTTTATGTACTTTACCTAAAGAACGGCCTGCGCCACGCCCCCGCATATAGGCCATCTCCTTTCTACACTACTGCAATAAATGAAACAGTGCTCACGCCTAAAGATCAGCCTTTAATGTTCCTAGTATTCAGAAAATATCACGGAATAATTCATTTTTGTTCGAAATAAAAAAAAATCTTTTCGGATTTTTTGGAAAGTCCCTCCCTTGACCCGTTTGATGTAAAGCATTTGAAATATCGGTACCCAAAAATCAAAATAATGCCGCGAAAAAATCTGAAAAGATAGTTTTATTGAAAACTAGCGACTCACCCTCGCTCCGCTTGGATTCGTCCGGGTACGTTTTAACGGTTAGTATAGATTTCTCAGAGATGAGATATTTTCTCGCAGTAAAAAGTATCCTATACCGGATAACCTGCTATCATCATGCTGAACATAAAAATCTGTCCAGTGGATTTATCGTGATGCGTTCCCAAATAGAAAGACAGACAGCCAAAAATTCTAAAAACTATAGATTTAGCCTGTGTATCGATAATAATGACTATCTCAATAAAACTTTCCAATGAATATTAATGTAACACATTCAACCCAGGTAGAATTTTTTTATACGAGTATGTATAAATGTCAAGTATTCGCATAGATATTAAGTTATGGTTCTGTTTTAAAATTGTAAACCAAAAACGTAAGTGTAACGAAAAATATAAATAGATGACTGGAAATAACATTTTAAAATACAATACTTCTAACACGTTAGATGGATGTTCTTTTGTCATATGTTTTTAATATAGATATTGATTGTATACATTTTAAAGCATTATGTATGGTAAAATTATGTGTACAATCACAGATTATATAATTCTATACTAGGAGTACAATTAACTTTATTCTACCCAAGTTAATGACAGTATATACTATATATTATGATTTTTGTTTTATACAAATCTCTTTCAGATTTCAAATAAACATTAATTCAAACAATATAATAATTCATATCATTACATAATTTTAGGGGTAATATTTCTATTGATTCATTTTACAAACTACTGAATTTATCAGTAATTTTTGATTAAAAATCAATTATAGGTATTTTGTTATAATTTCATTTTAAATAAAATACATTTTATAGCTACTAAAAGCTCTTTATTACTTAGGAATAAAAAATAATTACAGTAAGCTTATTTGGCTTTTATACTTTTGGATCCCATTAAAATAATATATTAGCAATCATGGACGGCATTTTACTATTGTCCCTTACTAGCGGCTCACCCTCGCTTTGCTCGGGATCGACTCTAGAAAAACAAAAACAAATCTATCCCACGAGAACTGTATATTTTTCCGAGATAAAAAGTAGCCTATGTGCTATTCCAGACTATAATCTATCTCTGTGACAAATTTCATCCAGATCCGTTCAGCCGTTCTGGCGTGATTGAGTAACAAATATCCAAACATCCATCTAAACTTTCACATTTATAATATTAGCAAGATTTCATGATTGTATATATATATATATATATATATATATATATATATATATATATATATATATATATATATATATATCAGTGGCGAAGGGTCCATACAAGACGATTCCCACCGTCTTACCTTTTAAAAATTCAATAATCCGTCGTTCATTATAAATATTTATTTTTTGAATTAACATAATTAGTAAATAAAAAATCTATTTATTTTTACTAAGTCAATTTCTGAAAATAATATAACGCAAAAAATCACAAGCAACACATAAGCAACGCAAATACATTTTTGCGCTCCAAACTGCTTACGCGTTTCTTCAAAGAAATGCGACGATAAGACGTTGTATTTTAGCTTACCGCGTTCATACAAAATTGTATTTCATTCAATGTTTTGGATTGAACATTGTCACGTGACTTCATTCATTTTTAGTATTTTACGCATGCGCACTTATCAAATTTTTGTTGCTCGAAAAGCTGCTTCTTTACGTCTTATCCTGCCTGTGATTGGTCAAAACTCAAAAGTTACAAAACGTCCCTAATTTGACAAGCGAAGCGTCAGACGAGCAATGTTATTATTTGAATGATTTATTATTTAATGTAAATTAATACGGCGGATTGTTATTGTTTACGAGTGCATTGCTTAAGAGATTTTTTGTTTTATACAGTTTTAATTTGGTTTTAGTGTAATATAGACATTTTGTGCTGTGTTTTTTGTGGACTGTGAGTGTCTCACATATTTGTTAATTTCGGTGAGTTCTATTAGCCATTATGGCATTAATTTGCATACTATTGACTTTAGTTTTCTAAATTTAGTTGTTTAATAATTAAAAAGCATGTCATCAAGATACTCATTTGTTTGAAATATGATTTAATTATTACATGAAATGAGTTACCTAAATATTTTCATAAAACGTTTTAATTAAATTATGTGTGAATGTGCTAAATTAGAAAATATTTAGTTTTCCATGTTTATTATATTCTGATTCTATTTAAGTTTAGAGTGAATTTTAATATGTTAAAGTTATTATAAATATGTTACATTATTTAACAATATAATTTGACTAATTAAGCTAAATACTGAATAGGATAGTCAGACATTTTAAAAACGGATGTATTGCTATATGATATTATAATTAAAGCCTGTGCTTCTTATCGTTCCTTTTTTGTGAATTATTTTATAATTTTCGTCCAATTTGGCTTGATAAAATATAAAATACAATAAAATAATAAATCAATTTCATTACTAAGCACGACGAAGTAGTTCAACGAGATTTAAGTAGATGGCGGTATTTATATTAAATATATTAATTAAACATATTTATGTAAAATTAACAAAAAAAAGATAAAATAATATTTAAATCCCAAAAAATGTAGGTTGTAAAATATGTACTTTTAATAAAGAAAAATAAAATAAAATCAAATTTCCGTACTAAGTCATGTGTAAAGATTTTTCATAGATGGCGTTATTAATATTTTATGAGGTTTTATTATTATATTAAATGTTAAATATATTTTGCTAGAATATTTTACATGTAACAACAATAAAAAACACAATAGCCTTATAAAAAAAATATCTTCACAATTACATTTCTTTTTTTTTTGCATTGATTGATATATAAAAATTGTGTATCAATGTTTTTTGTCTTTTTTTTGGAACGGCTTACCTCTGCTAAAATTTCACCCTTCGCCACTGATATATATATATATATATATATATATATATATATATATATATATATATATATATATATATATATATATATATATATATATATATATATATATGGTAAGTCCGGGAGAGTTGCCTATAGTTTTAAAAAACGATCAATATTAATTATATGTGTAAGATACTACATAAAATAAGCATAGTTTATTTTAATTCAATATTTAGTCATGCCATTCAGATTAAATTTGGAACTATTGTGCAATATATTCTAGATTAAAAAATGTTTTTAAAAAATAGTAGAAAATAGGCATCTCACCCAGACATGTGGGTTAGTTGCCTATAGATGTCAGGGATAGGTATGGGACGAGTAATTAGTGCATAATCAGACGTACTTTGCTTAGTGACGCAAAAGAACCTTTTTTTATGCATTTATACATACTACTTGTAGATGTACAGGTGGTTATGTGGGACTCACCGGCTAGAAAAGCCAGTACTACCCACTGAAACCCAACAAAACCTCCCCCGTCTTAATGGGGCACCCCGACAGCAGGTCTGCCAAAGCAGACTACAACAACCGTGAGGTTACTCCCACGGGCCACTCTGCCGTCAGAGAAGTACCAAGAGCAACCATATGGATTAGGCCATAATCCACCACGCTGGCCAAGTGCGGGTTGGCCGACTTCATAATGTCTTTCGAAAACTTGCTAAGTTCTCTCATATATGCAGGTTTCCTCGCGATGTTTTCCTTCACCGTAAGGCAAGTGGTAATTATGTTTGAAATGATTCGCACATGAAAATATCACAAGTGCGAGACCTGGGATCTCACTTCACTCGCTTTCCCAAGCGAGCGCGTTACCCACTGGGCTACCACTGCCTTAATTAGCATCCGGATGACCTGCCGAACGCTAATGAGCTCCCCCACCACGACAAGGTGAACGCACGTTGGGGGGGAACCAATTAATATACTGGGCATCTAACCCCAAAATATTATTGGGCATCTCTCCCGATCATTAGGGAGAGATGCCTATCGACTCTGAACACACCGTAAAGCATTTTCAATAGAAATTGGTGGGTTGTTAACAAAACAAGATCACAATGTTATATTATGAAACAATTTAATACTATTTAACTAAAGAATTTAGGGAAAAAAAATACTGCAAACTATCTCAAAGATTATATTCTAACGTAAAAGTTAACTACGCTTATCTTATTTTACAAATTAACACCAAAATATTAATTATAAGTAATATGTCTTTGTGTAAAAACTTCCACACTGACATTGACTGTCGACTGACGTATTATGGACGCGTTCCGAATCACGCAACGTTAATTAATTTAATTTTTAAAATTATTAGGCGTCTCTCCCTTATGGGAAATCGGTGCATCCTTCATTTTTAACTTCGGTAAAAAATAAAAGCCAAGCCCACTAATAATATCGTGTTTCAAATCTACGACTTTCATTTGTTCCGACAACGAAACCATTAGCTACAAATTGATACAAAATAGTTGGAAGTTCCCTTCATCACCGAGTATTCCAGTTAATTATGCGTACTGACTATAATGCAGTGTGTTTTAGAATACATTAACTGTAGGCAAATTGATTGTTATCGGTATTCAGAGGCGGAACGCTCGACGTGCCGCATAGTTAGTTTGCCATGCCGCTTTTAGATTGGTATGTTTTGATGCTTTCGTGTATGTGCGAATACTATTAAATTAGCTTGAGTTTAATTTTAAAAGCTCAAGATATAAGTTGCTGCTGAAAAAGTATAAATTATACTGTTATGTTAATACATTAGTTATTTTAAAATAACTTCAAAAAGAATGTTAAAAAAATCGACTGCGTAAAATCGAATTAAAAAAATGAGAACAAGTTGACGAAGGAACATAGTAATATGCAGTCGGAGACACACACACGCAGCTGTTCTAAAACTTGTACATATATGTATATGTATGTCTCCCACATAGTATTTTGCAGTCAGAGATATAAATGTTTTATACTAATTGCGAATATGTGTATTTAATTTGTGTTATATATATATTCAATGTAATTAAGTTTTAAAAAATCGACCAAGTTCGAGTATGACTGGTGCACTGTAGCATGAAACATTAAAATAAGTTTATAATCGCAAAAAAAATTATATGGTTTTCGGATTTTTCCCTTTACTTGTGTTATAAGATATCGACGTCACCGAAGTTATCCTATAAGGGTTCCTTCTTTCCTATTGAGGTTGGGAACCCTAAAAATTTAACTAAATATAGGAAACAAAAGCTACGAATTAAATTTTAATGTCATTTACATTAAAATTTTCAAGTTTTTTAGTTAGTACGTTATACAGCTATTTACATATAATTAAACATTTATATTATTCCTTAATTAATGAAACATTATCCAAAAATAACCCAACGAGAGAGTTTAAACTACAAACAAATATTTTTTTAGATTTAAATAATTCAATTCACTATCTAACCAAAATATTTGTATAAGTATGTAACGTTTTGTTTGAATTATTAAAAAAAAGTAAGAAGTACTAATTTAACGTATAATATATTTTTGCCAATCGCGTCCACCAAATATCATCATTTTTTTTAGGGTTCCGTACACGAAAGTTGCCAACGTGATCCTATTACTAAGCTTCCACTGTCCGTCCATCTGTCTATCAGCGGGCTGTATCTCATAAACCTTAATAGGTAGAGAATTGAAATTTTCCCAAAATGTGGATTTCTGTTTCCGCTATAACAACAAAACAATGAAAAACCAAGGTGGCGAATTTCTGGATGACTGCCATACAAATTAGAAAAAAATCTCCGATTAAACTTATATTATGTTGTTATAGCGCCTCTCTTGTTCCTTTTACTAAAGTTTTTAAAATTTTGTTACATCTTGCACGATGGTACGGTACCCTTCATGTACTTCCCGACTTGCACTTGATCGGCTTTATTATTTTAAATAGATTCTGTCCTCAGGGTTGAAAAATATTTTAAAAACTATTTTGTATTTTTTTTTATTTAAAACTTACTTGTTGAATAAATAATTCAATTAAGTAATTTGAATTTGGTAATCAGTAAAATTATATAAGTAGGTTATTAATGTTTTGTTTTCTTTTCAGATGAACCGAGCAATACAGGTGAAACCAGCGGACAGCGAAAATAGAGGAGGTAAAAATTTTCAACATTATTTTTCTACGTACATACGTTTATTAATTTGTAAGATAATTAAATGTATATCTAGTTTTAGTTCATATTTTAGTACTAATAATAATAGAATATGTAATGCTATATAATTAAGTTTAGTTAATTTTCTTAGTTTGTTATTTACATTATAACTCAAAATAATTCTAATGATTATGATTATTCAGGTAAATAATTTATATTTTTTTAAAAGTTATAAAATCATATGACATCCATCTCCTTCGTACACGTCTACCCTCTCGTAAAAGAACCAAATCCACTCGACCTGCAAAATCTTTGGAAGCGGAGTAAAAATTTTATGGCAATTTATTTGGGCCGCAAGTACCCAACGTGACCGTTCGCTGGTTAAATATTGATATTGGAAGCAATTCGTAAATCAAATCATGTAATTGTACTGCCGAAGTCATTTTTGAAATGTCACGAAATGACGAGGGGTTGTGCATTCGTCAATATTTATAGATTTTAGGACGAACATAAGCACCCTTATGGGAAAGTTTTGTGTAATTTACATATATTTATAACTTTTAATTAAAAATTCTTATTATATTAATATAAGAATATATAACGTTATGGTAAGTATATATAATATTTTAAAATGTTACAATTTTTTCGGATTTTGTCGTTTTAAAACTTTAGTCTCTCCAAAACTAAAATACCGGTAAGATAAAATCGCGACAAATTTCGAAAAAATAGTTTCATTTTAAAATATCGAATATTCGCGTAACTCTAAAAAAGTATTATAAGAATATTTTATTAATAGTCTAAAATCAAAAAATATATTTAGCACAAAATATTTAACAAAATTATTTGCTATGTTAACCTTTCTAAAATTTTTTTTAATTTCTACTTTCTTTCTAACTATAAAAGTCTTTCATCAGTTCGGAAAAATTAAAACGAAAAATCATCTATTTTAATTAACCATTTCAAATATTTGTCGTCCGCTTTTAATTATATAATCCCATTAAAATGTGTATGGATAGTAAAAAAATATACGTTGTGATTATCGTATTAAAATTGTAGTCTTACTTGTTTTGCAAAAAGACTATTTTTAGTAAAAACTTTGTTCGAACTTTTCTCTGTTGAATGTCCATAAAAATAAGTACTTGTTATTGATTTCTTAAGCTCTTCTAAAAATAACATAAACATGTATTGACATATTATTGACACGTTTATCTATATAATAGGCCATTGGAAAAACGATTTTTCAACGTAAATATTACTGTGAATTTTCAGCATAATATATATGTAGAATGTATATAATACTCGCGAGTATACCTTTCTTGAGAAGTGATTCCCCATACAAACTTTCATCGCCCTTTTCACCCCCTTAAAGTGTGATTCTGGGATAAAAGCTATCCTATGTCCTTCCCAGGGTCTCAAACTATCTCCATACCAAATATCATCTATATTGGTTCAGCGGATTAAGCGTGAAATGGCAACAGATAGACAGACAGACAGACAGAGTTACTTTCGCATTTATAATATTAGTATAGAAGTTTGGATTATTACACTTGCTAATACAGTAAAAGGCTATCTAGGGTAGTTACCGGTTATAGGTAAGATAACCTCAGCGAACTAATTTTCATAGGATGTGTGAAGTCCACTAATATTTAGCAACCGTCGTAGACTTTGGCCAAATTTCCTCGCACTTAAATAGGTCTCATACTTACGTCGTTAAATATATTATATTCAATTCTCAATTTTTAGCGTCAAACTATTGTTTAGTTATGTTTAAGTATATTTTTTTCTGAGATTTTTCTGCATGTCTGAGAAAACCTAGTAAGTTTTTGAAAGACATGTGAAGTTGGCCAGCGTGGTGGACTATAGCTTGATCCCCCTCGTATTGCAGGGAGGCCTGTGCCCAGAAGTGGGACATTAAGAAGGGCTGAACACTCATACATTTTTCTCATATTATAGTAGAAATAAATATTATGCCTTCATTGTTATATATCCTTCTCGAAATAAATCTTATTCATAGATCGGCTCGTATCAGAAGGGGTTAATAATTGGTGACCATCGCCAAATAGATCCCAAAGACGACCCCCAAGGATATTACAGAAACTTAGCCGTGGATCTAAGTGAAGGGACTGGTCGTTAAAATTATCGGTAATCTAATTGTATTCAACTGTAATTGAATTATAGATAAAGACAGTAATATATAATTCAGAATTAAATATAACCACTAGAGTTAACTGGAAGCTTTCAATTTGTTTTAGAAACAACCTCAATGTATCTATCTATTTACTTAATAAGAACCTCATATTCATTCATTGAAACTTTACTCATGTCCTGTATACGTTTTATGTACAATAGTTCCATTTATACAAAGGTTAGCACTAAGAAAAGGTTGTATAATATTTGAAATAAAATTATCTTTTCAGATTTTTCCGCGGATTTATTTTGAGTTTTAGTTCCCTAAAGCTAAACTATTCGGAACAAAAAATCATTTTTTTTACGTATTTTCAGTAAAAAGTAATAAATACTATTATTATTAATGTGAAAGCTTGTATGCATGTATGTACGTATGTGTATGTATGTATGTACGTATGTACATATATATTAGTTACTCCGTGTCGAAAAGGCTGGACAGGTATAGATGAAATTTAGTGCATAGATAACCTAGAGTAGAATGTTAATAACATTTATTAAGAGGTACCTAAGGGCATTCAAGCGAAGCCAGGCTAAGTCGCTAGTAACATAAACAAGGACTAGTTAGTATTTTAAGCATATTGTTAATATAAAGTTGTTGCTCATAATCATCAATCATTCTTAGTACTTTAGTAAGCAACAGGTCCTCTCCTTATACGACTTTGCCAGATTCATAAAACTGAAGTTTTATTTGATCGCGTGACTGTGGCTATTATTTCGACACCTCATCTAACGAAATATTACATTTTAGGTGTTAATGTAATAACACCTATTCCGTTAAATGAAACTTACGCTTTATTATACTTTTAGTACCATTCTCTGGTCATAAAATATTTCTTAATATAATTTAATATAATATTTTGCACGTAGGAAGGCACTTGTAAAATGAATTTAGTAGAGGAGTAAAAGAGGATTTAGAATAATTAAATATCAAGCCCTTAGTAAAAAACTAGGTATGGATTAATATAATCTGACGAAATAAGTATTAGTATTATGTCCCTTTTTTTAACGTCCTACTGCTGGGCACGGACTCCCTTCAATACGAGGGGGCCGTCCTGGCCAAGTGCAGGTCGGCGGCCTCCACGTGTCGTTTGATAACTTGCTAGGTTCTCTCAGACATACAAGTTGCCTCACCATGTTTTCCTTTACTGTTAAGAAAAGTGGTAATCATGTTGGAAATGATTCGTATATGAAAATATCAGAGGAGCGAGACCCGGGATTTGAACCCGCTTCACTTGGTTTCCCAAGCGAGCGCATTACCATTGTGCTACCACTGCCTTAAAAAGATAAAAGATATGTAAAATAAAAAAATAACAACGTGACCATGAATAATTCAAAATCTTTTTTAATGATCCCCTTAACACGGTATGTCTGAAAATATCTCATTTACGGCATCCCATATTATGTTTTCCGGAAAATCCTATCCTATCAAAATTGATAGTCAATTTACGTGCCACAAAAAGAAATCCAGCTCTCAAACCAAACGGCTGACACGACAAATCGCCCTCTTCACTTGTAATGGCCCTTCACCCAAACCAATCTGGTGTTACACGCACGGTCCATCATCGACTCGGACATGTATACATAGACGAATAAATTGATAATTCTTAATGCATTCGTCTCAATCATTTACCTGACATCTTTTATAGTTTCATGTACTAAAATTATAAATGCGAAAGTTTTAGTACTAGGTTATACTATCTATAGTGCTAACAAATTGTCAGGAATTTTGCGTAAAAAGGTAGCTGATTTAGCCAAGTATATGCAGGGCTATTTCTCATCAGTATATCAAGTTGACAGTACTATTCGTATGTCTAAAAACAATAGCTAAGAAACTGTTTAAATACTTTCTATTGGGTGATATGATACTTGCTTATATCTTAGAGATGAGTGCAGTTTTCTCAGATTGACGCGATTATTTGACATTTTAAATAAAACTATCTTTTTGGATTTTGTCGCGATTTTATTATATGTATTTTTCCCAAAATGCGACGTTTTGAATGCTTTACAGCAAACATAATCAAGGGAGAGACTGATTATGACAGATGTGATTATGAGACTATGATTAATTTTAAATCTCATGATATGTTCTATTCTAATGAAAATTTGTATGACTCATACAAAAATAACCATAGGAAACGATTACACCTGTGTAGCAACTAATGACAACTAGGTACCTATGTATCCAATTTCATGTTAATAACTTTCACTTCTATTATATAATTGATAGCTGTGCATCACTAAAAGGCTTTTGATGAGTCGAATTTAATTATCGTTCAGCCTTCCACGGCTTCCTATATGGAAAAAATGTCCACTAAAATTTTTGTACAGTTTCGTTATTTTTCATGGCCTTATAGATATATTGTTCGGTCCATTTCGCTTTATTTTATATTTTTTTACTTTTTACGTACAGTTACATCTCCAATTGACAAGCTTTCGATTTCGGTGTTTTATAAAGTTACATGTTTTGAAATTTTCTTTTTGAAGCTGTAATTTTTGTGTTGAATTTCTATTATTTATAGAAATAAAAATTAATCACCGAAATGTATGTACGCGCATAACTTCCGATCGACTGCACCAAATTGGATAAATCTTTTTTTTTTTTTTTTTTGTATTTATTATTTTCAGGACAAGCTTTGTATAGAAGAAAATTAAGAGAAAATTTTTTTAGAAACATAAGATTTTTTATAAATCTCATGATATGAAAAGTGAGTGAATAAAATAGTTTTTATCCCGGAAATCATCCCTTAAAGGGGTGAGAATGAGGATGAAAGTTTGTAAGGGGAAGCAAGCTAGGGACGAACCCGAGTGAAGCGAGGGTGATTCGCTAGTTTCTTATATTTCTATTATAGGTGTCAAAATTGCATGTTATGATTTATCGAGGTTTGTAAAATTGTCGATATAATATATTTTTAGTTATAATAACCCATCAGCGATATTCATCTTTATTTGAGCAATTAAGTTAGATACGACGACACGTTTGGCTCAGTTTGTAGTGACCCTACTTGCTCTGCCAGCGGTCGCGTGTTCGAGTCCCGCTGCGGGCATTCATTTGTGTAATGAGCACGAATGTTTGCACTCCAGTCATGAGTGTTTACATTTATAATATATATTTATTTAAAGTTATATATGTGTAGTGTATCAACTATCTGGTATCCATAACACAAGCCTTTTAGTTTACCATGCAACTAGATGGTGTGTCTGGTAATGTCCCAATAACATCTTCATTTTGTTTCTTAAATGTACATATATTTGTATTCATATACTAGTTATCCGGCATGACGTGTCAAGAAATAATAAAAAAGGTCCTTTGTCAAAAAAAAAGATGTAAAACTTATCTCATATTTGCCAGGATAAAAAGTAACTTTTATAACACTTTCAACCAAATCTTCTTCCCCCGTTAAATCACATATTCATTCAACAATAACGTACCAGACGAGATGGTACGTATACTACGCGAAAATGATTTTTTATACAAATCCTCTCCCCTACCGTATATAATTAGATTCCCTAATACCAGTTTACACGGCAAATATAACTAATTGATGTTAGCACTCATTACAATTGGCGTGTAAACATAACAACACGCAAGCCCCGAATTCTTTCAAATGAATTACGCCCAACTTTTATTTGCTTAGGTGTTTGTACATTTCAAACTTTTTAATGAAATTGTTTAAGTTTCATACTATTAGTAAAGTGGATTTAATGCACTTTAAGTACTAAACGATCCTTTGGATATACGGTTTTAGCACGTTTGTTTGTCGCTCTGGTTTTATAGAGATACTAGCAGAATCCGCGGCCAGGTCCGCGTTCAATCTATAAAAAACTCTTTGACTTTATGTTATACAGCGACTCACCCTCGCTTCGCTCGGGTTCGTCGCTATGTATTTATACTATAACTATACTAATATTATAAAGCTGAAGAGTTTTTTGTTTGTTTGTTTGTTTGTTTGGTTGAACGCGCTAATCTCAGGAACTACTAATCCGATTTTAAAAATTCTTTTTGCATTAGATAATCCGTTAACTGAGGAAGGCTATAGGCTATATATCATCCTGGAAAAATCTACAGTTCCCGTGGGATAGATTTGTTTTTGTCTAGGGACGAACCCGAAGCGAAGCGAGGGTGTGTCGCTAGTATTATAATATTGTTCATAAAAAAATACTAAAATCGCAATTAAAAATGCAGGGTGGGGGTAGGAGGGTGATAATACTTTACAACCTATTCTCATACCTACCAAATAAACAACAAAAATCATTAAAACCGGTCGAACGCTTAACTCGATTTCCCAAGTGAGCACGTTACCACTGGGATACCATTGCCTTAGTTCTTTATATAATTACAAAATTTTAAAACATAAAAACGAAAGAATTATTTTCACATAAAATTCTATATAATAGCGAGTTGTTCGACCACATTACTAGATTTCGTTAAAACGTTGAACGAAAGGAAACAGTTACAAGCACAGATTTCCGCGCCTCGTTTTCAAACCTCAGAACATTAATTTGGCAACCACAATCTTCACGAACAATGTGTGCAACGTTTAGCGCAAGTACAATAACACCGCAAACGCTGGCTGCGTTTTTCCGAATGGATGCACATAGAAAAACTTGGTAAATGCATGTTTCCAATCTATACAGATAAATAAAATTGGAGTGTCTGTTTGTAATATTAAAATAACCGTTTCATACTAAATGCATTTGAATGTATACACGGTACATATACCAAAACAATATTTTTTACAATTTTTGTCTGTCTGTCTGTCTGTTCATTATCATTATCATGGCTAATCTCTGAAATGGCTAAACCGATTTTGAAGGGACTTTCACTAGCAGATAGCTGATATAATAAGGAGTAAGTTAGGCTACTTTTATTTTAGAAAAAAAAATTAAAACCAAATTAATTTTGTTTTGGGAAGCAACCTAGGGACGAACCCAAGCGAAGCGAGGGTGAGTCGCTAGTTTCTAATAAAAATTGGGAATTGTTTTAAATAACAACATATATACTGTTTATTAAAAGCATTTTGGTTACGGCTATGTCTGTATGATAGATAAATGTATTTAATTTTTATAATGTCACTATCAACACAGTAATATTTGATGACAGCCTTGGTATATTATGTTACAGTCAAAACTCTTTTTTAGTCAAAACTACTTTTGACTAAAGAGGTTGGTTAAAAGTACCTTTGACTGCAGGTCTTGGTCAATAGCGGTTTTGACTGTCAAATCGGTAAAAACTTTTAAAAAAATATGAAGTTTTAGTCATTTATGGCACTATCCGGCCTCTAGATGTTTTTGAATTAGGATACCCGAATGAAAGTATACGTAAATTAAAAGTTTGATCCATCTCCATGAAAATTCGGTAATGTCAAATTGGCTTTATAAAATAATACTAAGTACGTTAAGTATTGCGTCGACGTTAACGTCCCTCATAAGAAATTATGATGTAAAAATATAGATATAGGTGCATACATGACATGCAAATAATTTAAATTGATAAATATTAAAGAATATAAATTAAATGTAAACTTACAAAATAACATTTTAACTTAACAAATTACCATGACATTACTCATAAGAATTTGAAAAAAAATAGTTAGTAGTAAAAATTATCCATCAACAAAATTACAACATAATTTTTTTATTAATTGTTTTTAGTACTTTAATTAATTGTTGTAAATAAACAAAAATAAATACAATTATTTTAAATATATTTATATCTATGAATAACTTCCCTCTGATTAAAAAAAATGACTTTTAAACTTAGCAACGAAGCAAAACTTACAAAATCTATGTATATCTATACATATAATAAAATTGTAACTGATCGCTGTCTGTACATGGAACTATTATTGAGGATCTTTATTAACGCACTAGAACCCAAAACAATGATTTTTAGTTTTTTTGTCGGTTTTTCTGTGCGTTTGTGCGCGCTAATCATAGAAACGGCTTAACCGATTTGGGTGCGGTTTTCACTAGTGTATTATTATAAGCATCACTTAACATTTAATATTTGTTTTTTTTTCAATCGGTTCCTAAACAAAAAAAAATATGTCAATTTAAAGAATCATCTAGTATAAATTAAATTCTTAAGTCATGTAACATATTGCGGCTATAGTGTGAAATAGTAGGAACAGGATAGGAAGGGTATTACTGCGATTGCCACTCGGAAGTTCGGTGCGGTTGGCAAAGCCGCATCCCGTTTGGAAATACATAAACAAGCTAGCTATTTGTTTGTAACAATATTTAAGGAGACTAGTGATTTAATACGAGCAGATTACTATTTAAATATGAAACAACTAGCGACTCACCCTCACTCCGCTCGGGTTCGTCCCTACTTACATTTTAATGTTTAGTATAGATTTCTCAGAGATGAGATTTTTTCCCGCACTTAACAGTATCGGCCCGTATATTGACCGGGATAACTAGCTATCATCATACCAAATGTTATCAAAATCTCTCCAGTGGGTTTCCCGTGATGTGGTCACAGACAGACAAACAGACTTTGTATCGATAATAATGTTTATTTCAATAAGATTTTCCAAAAAAAATATTTAATGTACAGATTCGATTCAGTTAGAATTTTATTATATGTATAGATTAAACTCTGGATTAGATATAAAGATAAAATCCAAAATGCTCATAAAGAAACTTATCAATTGCGAAATAAAAGGGCTGGTATAGACATATTTTATGTGTAATTTCATATACCTATATAATAACTTTTTACCAAAAAAGCTACATCGATTTTGAAACTAAGTTATTATTCTTACTTTAGGGTTTATATTTTTTTCAAATTCCTTTCAAACCTAGAAATTACATTTTCTAAATAGATTTTGCTTTCAAGTCATTAACTTAATATACATAAAAATTTCCAGTTCTGCTAGAGTTCGAAACGCGGATGTAATAAAAGTAGCTGAATATACGTAGGATGCTGTTTTATATAAAATTATTAGGTACATTTTTTTATAAATGTATGTATATTTATTTTCAAATCCATACTAATATTATAAATATGAAAGTGTATTTGTTTGTTCATCCTTTTTTTCACACTGAAACAGAGTGACGGATTGATGTGATTTATGTGGAGACTAGCAGAACCCGCGGCTTCGCCCGCGATGAAACTACGAGAAATATAAACTTTTTCGCAATACATACTTTACTGCTTGCAAAAATATGTATAAGATGTTAAGCGTATATTCCGTAAATAAATTTACTCCACTTTATATCCCACACTTGAGCCATGTTACTCTATTTAAATATATTCAACAACTCAAACTTCACCGCCCAGTTTTACCCACTTAGGGGCTGAATCAAAAAAAAATCTACAATACATTTTTATTTAATTGTATTAAAGAGCATTTATTTATTTATTTATTTATTTATTTATTTATTTAATCGGTAACCATACAGCGTTATAAAAAAATACAATTTGAGCACAAAGTTATAAACAAATACGGCCAAAATTTGATTACTCTAATGTAATATGAATTTAATGGACAACAGAGTACCTACTCCTACATTGAAAGAAAGAGAGAAAAAAGAAAAGAAAAGTCTGATCTAATCTAATGATCTAATGATATGCACACCAAACATACTGTGTTTACGTGTACACATGTGTGAGCGTGTATGCGCGTGTGTGTGTGTGTGTGTGTGTGTGTGTGTGTGCGTGTGTGTGTGTGTGTGTGTGTGTGTGTATGGTAGTTACAGGTATATATACAGTTATGTACACCTATGTATATAGATTATAGGTTTGTGGAGATATTACGCATTTTCATTTTTTTTTAGAACGTGTGTAGAGAGATTAAATATGTCTAAGTCGCTGTAATATTTGTGATAGGTTCGTGTCAGACGCGGTATGATGCCGTTTTTAGCGTATAGTGATTTTGTTGGTGGTTCGTATAATAGGACGGTATGTCGCGTTCTTAATTTTGGGACAAGGAGTGATATATTTGAAAGCAGATCAGGACAATCAATTTTGCCAGTTAAAATTGCTTGTAACGAAACATTAAACATAAACATTAGCATTAATACCAAGTTTCAAATAATTCTGATCATAAACAATTTTTTTCCTTATATAAATAGCACAACCCCCTTTTATCCTTTTAAGGGATGAATTTCAAAAAAATAGATATTTGTATTGTTTTAGTTTTCATTTTGAAGGTGAATTTCCCTTAAAAAACCATTTTCCGTGCATCAATTACAGAGTTTCATACAAACTTTCATCCCCTATTTGACAGCCTTATGGGATGAATTTCAAAAAATGCTAACATACGTATTTATTTAATTGTACTTAAGAGCATTAATACTAAGTTTCAAGTAATTCTGATCATAGATAACTGTTTGCCCATATAAACTTTATCACCCCTTTTTACCATTTTAAGGGATGAATTTCGAAAAAAATCGAATACATATATTTCTTATTTTTTATCTTAAAACTAAATACCACTTTTCGTGCATTTCGCGTTAAGAATGACAGAGTTTCATACAATCTTTTATCCCCTATTTTACCCCCTTAGGGGATGAATTTAGAAAATTCCTTTCTTAGCGGATGCCTACATTGTATAAGGAATAAGTCCTTCAAATTTCACGTTTCTACGACCAGCGGTTTAGGCTGTGCGTTGATCGATCAGTCAGTCAGGACAAAGCATTTTATGTATATATAGATAATTAGAGGGTTGGAGAGTAACTAGAGGATAGTTTTTACCGCGGGATATTATCTCATTCCCACGGGAAAACACTAAACAACAACCTATAATAACTCATCATACCTATGTATATACTTAGATATGATAGGTATAATATGTATAATATATAGTCTATCTATTCCATACTTGCCCTTAAAAAGGGTGAGTCGCTAGTAGAAGAATAAAGAAATAACGTACGTTATTTTTCTATGTACTTTTCCAGTCACTCATATATAAAAAATATATGATCAATTTTAATAGAATCAAGTATAATATAAGCATAGCCCATCAAAAAGCATTTAAACATTAAACTTGTTCAAAATCACTATAATATTCATTAAGATCGAGTGTTGAATTTAAATAACTATTTAGCAAGGCGATGATGCAGTCAGGAAACGTTGTAATATCACTACTAGTACGCCAAATTGATCCTTATTATATACAAAATAGATGTCAGAATAAATTCAGAGTTTTCGATCCCTCTTACTATCTTGGCTGTACGTGCAGATGGCTTGCAATTTAATAACCATGCCTAGTTGAATACGTTAGGAAAGCGATTAGGTCACGTTCACACTAACTTAACATTTCAATTCTTTACACACTCAAAATCTTCAGAGACGTGGTAGTGACTTCAATATTTTAATAATTTTTTGCACGCTGAATTTCAATTTTTTACATATTACTAGCGACTCACCCTCGCTTCGCTCGGGTTTGTCCCTAGATACGTATTAACGGTTAGTGGCTCCCATACAAAATAAACAGTTCAGAACTTTTTGATTTTCCAGCTGTTTTTTTTTTTTTTTTGTTTTCGCAATTTTTTTTTTATATTTAAACCACCCCTGATATACCCCCAACAAAACACAAAAAGAATTATTCAAATCGGTCCAGCCGTTGTTGAGTTTTAGCGAAACTAACGAACAGCAATTGATTTTTATATATAGAAGATTATTTAAGGAAAAAAGGAGGAAGATTTAAAATTTTTTTTTCGTATCTCAGCATTTTTCTCGCTGACTGTACATTTTTTCCAAAATCCGTGAATGCAGTTCAGAATATCTCCAAAAGTTATGGATGGTTTCCTAGGAACGTTTTCCTGTAACTATAACAATTAAGGTACCTGCCCTTACTGTCCCATCTCAAAAATCCACCCTGTATACCTATAGATATAAAATTTCTTCAATTTTCTAGTAATCTTTTACATTTACCTAATAGGTACAAATTAGAAACGAACGCACCTATAAAAATAGTTCTATATTACACAGTTTACTTTAACTACGTAACCTAAGTTGAAGTCTAACAGAGAAAGAAAACATACTTCTCATTACGAGGTCAGTGTCTGGATCTTACAGAGTTTACTTAAAATAAACGCTTACTACGTTACGTTGCTTAAACATTACTCAGTAGTTTGAAGGTAAAATAGTGGTACATACATAATATTTATATTATCTATACATAATATAATAAAGAGGCAGAGTTTGTTTGTTTAAACGCACTAATCTCAGCTACTACTAATCCGTTTTGAAAAATTCTTTTTGCATTATATAGCCCGTTTATTGAGGAATGCTATAGGTTATATATCATCACGCTATCACCCAAAGGAGCGCAGCAGTAATCACAAATATCAACAAATCGGCAGAATTCTATACATTGTTACTAATAGCATAAAGCCAAAGAGTTGTTTTTTTTTGCAGTTTTAGCGCGAGCGAAACCGCGGATTCTGCTAGTTTATAATATTAATAGAATCAAAATCATATAACAATATAATTAGGCATTTAAAAAAATATAATATCACGTACTAACACTTAGTTTTAATTGTATGTTTAATATCAGATTAAGTACGTCCTATATTTAAATACACTCCATTGTTTGAATACATAAAAACCAAAATTAAAACCACATCTAATAGTAATCATTAAAATATTCGTGAACTGGATCTTAATAGTAGACTAGAATAATTACTTCTCATAGAAATCGAACTGATGACCTATCCCGTAATGTATTTAGCCCTTTTTAACGTCCCATTGCCGGGCACGGGCCTCCCTTCAACACGAGGGGGATCAGGCCATAGTCCACCACGCCGGCCAAGTGCGAGTTAGCGGACTTCACATGTCTTTCGAAAACTTACTAGGTTCTCTCAGACATGCAGGTTTCCTCACGACGTTTTCCTTCACCGTAAGGCAAGTGGTAATTATGTTAGAAATGATTCGCTCATGAAAATATCAGAGGTGCAAGACCCGGGATTTGAACCCGCTTCACTCGGTTCCCCAATCGAGCGCGTTACCACTGGGCTACCACTGCCTACCTACGACCTAACCCGTAATAAATACCAATTAATCCTGAAACAAATTTCATTTCGTTCCTTTATATTAAATACGTATAAAACGTTTTCAATTTGACAACTTAGTCAATATAACGTATCTATTTGCCCATATTCAAGTCACAGGTCCGATAGGAAATAGTTTGCCTTCATATGTCGTGAGCGCCTTGCCAATAGCACCAACTTCCGACGAAACCGCAGCAATTCCCAGTCCATCCTGTTTCAATGTACGTACTTTCACTTTAAACTCATATAACGTAGTTATTTCATATAACGAGACTATTTTGTCAGTATTTCTGTTTGTCCGAATAGAAGTAGAATTTTGGGAAATTTGAGATTTTTTTTTTTTGGAAAGGAAAAAATGTCGTGTATTTAATTCTGGTTTGATAAATTATGATTTTAAGAGATAGAAAAAAAAAACAAATAATATTATTATTTATACATTACTATACATTGGAGGTGCAAGTCCCGGGATTTGAACCCACTTGACTACCACTGGACCCACGGGACTACCACTGCTATTAAAGATTACGCTTCATTTATCATAGCAAATATAATTATGAAGCTGTGGATTTATTCGATTATTTTGATGATTTTTTCATCTTACTTTTTAGACATTGAACAAATATATTTTCACTACATCAAATTCATTTGAAATTCCCATTAATTTTTTCATTGGTTTTTTTTATAAAATCTAACCCTTGTGAATGTAAATCAAATAAAACTCTTTGAACTCTACAAAAACGTTTCAATCAATCTAATCTTACTGTTAATTACTGGACCGAATAAGCAAATTGATTAAGTTTAATACATCAATCGCTAATACATATGTATAAAATATATATAATTTTTTTAAACGGACTATATTATAGAGATTTAAAATACTGTTCGTTCCAACATTGTTGATTTTGCAAACGATTATGAGTTGGTTTTCATACAAAAATGAATTAATTATACTCCATATTAAAATCCTTATATAAAGATAATATATTATTTACTTAGATCATTCAGACATACATATAACATAAGTAAAAATATATACATTATACATACTATCTATACATATAATAAATATGTAACTGATCGCTGTCTGCACATGGAAGATATTTAAGATTTAAGAAAACTATTATTGGGGGTCTTTATTAAAGCAATAGAACCCAAAATGATGATTTTTAGAATTTTTGTCTGTTTGTCTGTGTGTTTGTACGCGCTAATCTCCGAAACGGCTTAACCGATTTGGATGCGATTTTCACCTTTGTATTGTAGTAAGCTTCACTTAACATTTAGTATTTGTTTTATTTTAATCGGTACATATATAAAAAAGTTATGTTAATTTAAAGAGTCGCTTAGGGTCATGCCAATCGAAGCGAGGGTGAGTCGCTTGTATTAAATAAATATGAAAATTTATCATTCTAGAATAATTCTTTTTTTATTAAGGCAATATTTGAACGCAAAAATACATAATTATAATCATTGTTTTTAGAAAATACATTTTAAAAAGCAAATAATATAAATTTGACGCAATGTCGCAGGAAGTGTTTCAGAAACACATGTCGAAATCTAATATATCATAAGCGGTGAGTCAACAAAAGTACCAATTTTCGTCAAGTCTTTGAAGTTACAAATAAGGTACAAGTACAGTGGCTATATTTTTATCTTTTTATCATATTATTTTGTTTTTTTTTTTCTCATCTTAGTAAATATAAAATACTGGTGGCCCAATACCTAAAATCATAATATAATACTATATTAATCAATTAAATCAAATCATTTAATTAATTAAATTATTCGGTTAATATTATTAAATTAAATTATTTAAGGTATGTTATTTAACTTGTATTATAAATTAAAATCATCTAGATTATTTAAATTAGAATATCTTAATTAAATTATTATAAAATTCCTTAATTATAGTTGCTAAGGTCTAAATTTACTAACAAATATTTATGGATCTAATATCTCAAAATATAGATTACAAGCAATTCACCCTTGGTTGAAGTTGATATTTAAAAATATATTTGGAAAAAAGTTAAAGAGTGCGTATATGAATCTGTATACGCGCAAGAAGTAAAACTTCTATAGGTTACCGGTACTCTTTATGAAATTCAATTTATGTTTTAAATAATTAGGATAGGTGAGACACTAAAAATAATATATATTAGGCATATTACAATCATATATTCATAGAATATCATTTAAGGAAAGAATATAATAATATATATAATTTGCCAGACAATAACAACGGTTACCATGGCAACAATCGTACATACATTTTTTCGTAACGCATTCACCAGCTTACCACCCAAGTCAAGCGTGCGTAAAGAAGTTTTGCTTCAAAAAGTAACAACACAATTCATATTGCGTAAAATGCGCGCCAAAAATACATACAACCAAATCGAGTACATCCTCCTCTATTTTGAACAATACATTCCATACATTTGTACATAGTTTTAATACAAAATGTACGAGTACGACGTATGTAAAATTAAGTACAAATAAATAAACAAATATAAAAGGCGACGATATAAATTTCTTTTCTATATCGTAAAATAATACGACTTCCGATATAAAAAAAGTATGTAAACAAACGTAAAAGCTGACGTAAAAGCTATTTTAAGCTCATGTTAATAATAATCAAAGTGATTTGTAAGTACATAATGATCGGAAGCACGCGACCGACAAATAGTTGACGTTACAAATTCATTTATTATACTGATGCCTCGTAATTTATTCAAGTTTAGTTGCCGATGAATAAAGTCGATTTGAAGTCCAGGTGGAAAGTACGGTAAGTAATAGGTGTTTAATTTGAACGCGCTTTTTTTAGGAAGTATGCACGTATGCTTAATGTTAGATAGATGGAACATATGGTACAGAAAATGAAGGCAAATGAAACTATCGATGTTAGACAGAAAATGTGCCAATATTTCATTTCAATATTTTATAAGTATACGACTCACCCTTGCTTCGCTCGGGTTCGCCTCTATAAAAACATAATTAAATCTATCCCACGGGAACAGTACATTTTTCCGGGATAAAAAGTTATATATATATGCGCTATTTCAGATTATAATCTATCTCTGTGCCAAACTTCATCCAGATCCGTTCAGTTGTTCTGACGTGAACGAGTAACAAACATCCATCCATCCAAACTTTAACATTTATAATATTTATGGGGTTATAGTAGTCCGATTATTTTAAGCAAAGTAACTGAGGTTAATATTTTCACAGATTCAGTGAAGAGGGTATAACAAAATAAAACTCATTTATACATGTTTGAGAATGAAGCACTCTCTACGAAGTACATTTGTTTTACACACTGGCCTGTCATGTAGGCGCTAATAAATCGACATCGTCCTTTGCTCGATTGTCCGTAGCCCATGGTGTTCGACATAATCGTCACCACATTTCCGATAGCGAAACTCATTCTTTTGTTTCATTGTCTGTAAATCAGAATTTGAACGTTGATTAAGTGTATGGTGTGATTTATAAAGTAGTGACAATTTTTTTTTATATGTACATAATATAGTTATGATATAGATTAAATATATTAGTCACACTATTGACTCATGAGTGACTTTTTGTAAATCAATGGGAATTTCTCAAAATACCAGCCTGTATCACTCTTCGAACCCATAACATAATGTAAATGTAGATAAATGTACATTTTCACCTTTGTATTAGTAGACACAGTTAAAATGACGCTATAGGTACTGTATCGAAAATCGTCGGTGCCTTTCTCCCAAATACAATTATTCTGATCAACTATAATTATTATTCTAATATTTTGACATGTTATACTATGTTTACTGCTGTTGCTAAGCAACCGTAAATTTGTTATTATTATTATTTCGAGGGCCTAATTTAATTTTAATAAATTTTAAGGGAAAATTGTCTATTTTGTAAGTTACAAACTCTAATGTATTTATTTGATAAATATTTACTGGCAAAATTCAAAGCCAAAAGTTTTAGCCTTTCAATTCCAAGAGTATTCGCAAATCAAATAAAGTTTTGAATAGCATTAATAACAATAAATTAGATTTTACTATGAAAATTAAACCGGCTGTTGAAATAATTTTAGATTGACAGTAAAGTTTATCTGGCGATATTGATTTCTTACTGGACCTTAGAAACTGAAGATATCTAAGTTATTTTAGTAATTTGATTTCCAATATATTTAAAAAATTATTATTCGAGCTTTATCCTTATTAATTCAGGTAAAAGTTATTTTACGGATAAAATATAAGATGAACAAATTAAAAATTACAGTTGCATTAATGAAAGATCAATTGGTACAATTTTAATTCAGTCAGGTTATAATTTTTTTGATGGGTAATTTTTATCTGATGATTGGCAAATCAGCCCTTACCGAGTTAAAGCCCGAAATATATATGAGGGCGGAGTAAACGTGATATAAGGAGTCAACCATCTGAATAAAACCTTGTATATAATAAAAAAATCCACACATAGTATACTATGTAGATTATAAAATATTTCATAAACCACAATTTAGCTATAGTAACCTAACATTTAAATTTCGACTTTCCATAAATAAGTTTTTTGTACTTTATTATAATTTTATTTAAAACTGATCACAAAATTCAAATTGATCGGCTCTTTAATGGACAAACTCTTTAAACTCATTTAAGTTTGTTGATTAAAATATGCAAAGCTTCAGCAAAATTGAATATCATTATAAAATTAGTAAATATGTTAAATTCATTACAATGCAAATGAATTTTTAGATTTTAAGTAAGACTGAAAATAGAAAAAGGTGAAATATATATATATATATATATATATATATAAGCAATAAAAAAAGATGTATTTTATGTAACAAAGTAGTCGTAAGTGAATTGTCAAAGACTTATCCGTAGAATATAAGTTCATAGTATCCTATATCTTTCTTGAAAAACTTTAGATAGTAAGTAACGATAAAATAAAATAACAACCGAAACTGTTTCAGAAGATCCCAAATTATTTCCAATACAAATAAATCAGGAAATGACAGAGGAGAAAGATAAGGTATCACTTATACGAAAGTTCCTTGTGTTTTCTATCAGAAAACTATAAATTTGCCGTAGGACTTCACTCGCTGAAATTTTCTTATACTGTTAAAGTTTCAGTCGTAAATATTTTAAAGTAACTTCCAAAGGAAAAGTGACACCGAGTGTTGACGCTTCTGCGGAAAACTTGGGGGTGGCCAGTGCGACAAAATAACCCTGTCGAAACTGAGTCCAAACTTCAAATACAAAAGTTTCAAATGGGATACTACTAGCAACTCGTTTGTTTTCCAACAATGCATTTCTCGGTATTCCCAGGGGACAGGGAACCTTTTGTCATACTCCAGGATTTAGAAGTATGTGAACAAAATTTTAGCACGTACTTTTTCTAAATATTGTTAGTTTGCTGAATTTTATTTTTACATAGAATATACAAGTGTATTTTTAAAAATGATTTATTTTTCTAATATTTATATATTTTATTATTGTTGTGATACACAGTTATTCTAACAATATTCTAAAGGCAACTGTATTGATAAGGTAGAATTTGGTCCCTAAATGTTTGCTGTAATCTGCTTACATCGGGGAATTTCAGAAAGGTCACATTTTAGTGGGTAATAATACATATTTCAGAGATCCGATAATTTGGGCTGAACCCAAAAAGGGTTTATGAAAAAGCAATGCAATGCCATCGTTAGTCGTTAGTCTCTAATCCCGTGTTCCACATATTATGTCCCAATTATAATTTTATTTGCGAGCCCCAACTGGGACGCTTGTTATCCACTTGTAAATAGCTTAGTAAGAAGGTTTGTAATTCAATTTAGTTGGGTCCGTAATGCTTTTTAGTTGAGACCATTTCATGGGTTTTTGTCATCCCGAGATTTTTGTTATATAAGGTAGTGTAGGTGAACAATCTATCGATCTTTCTCTTATGCATTAAAAACTTTCATCTTAACAAATACATAAATCGCAACACAAAGAAAAATACTTTTCCCAATTCTTCTTAAAGATTGTTCACGTTCTCGATTCCCATGACACAAAATTATATTCAACTTTACGGTCGGAGCAAAGTGTATGTTATTTTACGTTACAACCGAATAGACAGTCGAAATGATACTCAGCAATTCCCCGTCCGCCATTATTATTAACTTTATTTCCCGCGCAAGTAAAAGACGTAGAATCGAAACCTCGAGAGGGAGCGTTCCCAGCACCCTGATACGCTGAATTATTTATACGCCAAGCCAACACACGTTCCACTGGACTTATGAATGTACACACTTTAGCACTTATGAGGAGTTAATAAATTATACCGACGGTGCCTGATGGTATGGTCTCACGGAATACCATCTTAGTTCGCGTCTGAGTTATTTCTGCAACTCACGAAGAAATGTTTTCCTGGACGCTAAGCGTAGTTCTTGCTCAACTTTTTGCGGGTAATGTCATTTGAGGAAATGGCTCATTTGTCTGACAAGGGATTATTGGAAAGTTATTGCTATGTTGTTAAACGCGCTGCTTGTTTTATTGGTCAAAATTGGATTTGGTTTATTTCATACATTCGACGAAATATGTAGTATTGGTAAATATATTTATATCTTTACCTATCACTCAGAAATATAAATAAATCTATCTACGTATACCTTTTACAATACTAAAAATATATTTTCAAAAGTCCTTTGGAGTCAAGTAGTATATATATTGTATTATGTCTGATACTGCATAATTACCTTAATAGATTTCTTGGTATCCTTATCACATTGTCGTATACTGCTATTATGCTATTAGCACATAACAAACGATAAAAATTAAATGAATTAGTCAAATCACCCTCGCATCAGTTCTCTATATTTCCATATAAAACAAGGCTACTTGTACATAACATAAAGAAATGCTTATATAATAGGTATATACAAAGTCAATCATTAAAATTTAGAATTTTGGCAAACAAATTAATTTCTCCAACATCACTTCTGATATAAATTGATCTCATCGAATATATAATCAAATGTCATTTTCAAGCTTCAGAGAATTGCGGTTCGGGTTAGAATGTCAAATCAATCTCTACGCACGAATATCAATAACACCACTAGTGTATGTAGTACAGAATATACTCGAAATCGATTTGTGTGAAAATTCATATTATTATAAACTTTTCTGTCTAAAGATGTAAAGTAGTAAAATAATTACTTTTAACCTATAAATATTCATCGATTTCAAAATTATTTTAAAACTTATATAATTTATAAAACCACTCATTTGTATTAATTGAAATAAAATTATTATGGAAATCGATGAGTATATCGCCAAACAATCGAATTGAGGACCTGCTCCTTTTTGAAAAGGGAAAAAATAATGTGCTAATAAAATTTTCTTTACTAGATATTGTTTATTTGTGCTAAAAAAATATGGGATAACATAAAATTTAATATACTTACGTTAATAAAACCGTTTGCCATTGTCCCTACGACAACTCTGTCTCTCTTTATAAAGCACTAGTGACTCACCCTCGCTCCGCTCGGGTTTGTTCCTAGTTACGATTTAACCTTTACTATAGTTTTCTCAAAGATGGAATATTTTCCCGCAGTAAAAAGTATCATATACATTGATCCAGATAACCAGCTATCTTCATACCAATCATCAAATTCTGTGCAGTGGTTTTCTCGTGATGAGTTCCCAGACAGACAAACAGACAAAAGTTCTAAAAATTATAGATTCGGCCTCTGTGTCGATAATACTCACTACTTCAATAAGACTTTCCAAAAAATATTTAATGCATAGACTCAGTTACAATTTTATTATATGTATAGATTTTTGTAAGCAAAAACCAAAAATCGTAATACATACTATATCTCACTATAATATTAAAAAGTATCCTTGTAACTTTCCATGTAAAGCACCTTCAAATAGATACTTGACACTAAAATAGAATCTCATATGAACAAGATATTCAATAGCCATTCCTATAGCGTATATCATTCAGAAAGCAATAATGCTTGAATATCGGTCAAAATTGAATTATTTATTTAACAGCCCGATATAACAACGGTTTTATAGACGATAAAATATAAAATTATTATTTCCATGTTAATGGCCTCGATAAATCCCAAGTATGCTGACGTCACGTTGTAATCTGAGTTATTGAGGGTTCATTTGAATATACTAGAGGGTGTGGGTTCGATTGCTGCTTGGTACATTTTTCTTCTGGTCTAAGTATAAACAAAGCTTACTATGATCAGCCAATAGACTTATCACTGTTAAGAAATATAAAAACAAAAATCTTTTCATGACATACGTAAAAATATTGATTGTTTAAGATAACTTTAATGTTTAAAATACTAAGAAAAATATTCCAAACAATATTGAGCTTAAAATGACAATAATCTACACATATAATAAAATTCTAACTAAGCCCCATCTGTACATTAAATATTTTTTGGAAAATCTTATTGAAATAGTCATTATTACCGAAACAGAGGCGGAATCTATAGTTTTTAGAATTTTTGGGTGTCTGTCTGTCTGTCTGTTACCGCATCAGGAGAAAACTACTGGACAGATTTTGATGAAATTTTGTATATTGATAGCTGGTTATCCGGATACATATACGATACTTTTTACCGCGGGAAAATATCTCATTTCTGAGAAAAAATACAAAAACTGCAATGTAAGAGTATACTAATATGTAAAACCTAAGAATTTGTTTTTTAGTCATCTGAACGCGGGTGGAGCCGCGGTCAATGCTAGTGTTAAATAACGCCTTTGACCAAGTATTTATCAACACTTAAAGAGTTTCACTGTATGTCTCCTGCCTCCATCGTCTGATTAGTTTGACAGAATCAAATTATTATATAGTCAACTCATTTACATACACTTGGGAAGTTTCAAATCTAAAATTAGATTAAAATCGACTTTGTGCTTACGTTATATACATTTAGTTAGCTAAATATAAATTAACGTAAGCTTAAATTATATTAAAAAAAAAAACGAAGAGTAAATTAACATTTTTCATAATATGCATATACTAGCGACTCACCCTCACTTCATTTGGGGTTCGGCCCTAGACAAAAACAAATCTATCCCACGGGAACCGTACATTTTTCCGGGATGATATATAGCCTATAGCCTTCATTGGCTAATAGGCTATCTAATGCAAAAGTAATTTTTCAAATCGGATTAGTACTTCCGGAGATTAGCGCGTTCAACCAAACAAACAAACAAACAAAAAAGTTCTTCAGTTTTATAATATTAGTATAGATTATTGCAAATATTTCATCACCTAATATACGATTATTAGTACATTTCGTCATGAAAATTTGTTACGTGGTCGCTATCAAATTCTCGTATCAAGAATGTGCATAGAACTTAGCTTTAATAACCTAATGTTAGGCAGGCGAAGTTTTAAGACTTTGTAAGGCATCAGATATTTGAACCATAAATCTTTGGTCTACAGATATATTAAATCCTGCCAAGCTTCTTAGAAGTTTCTACGACTTAGTAGTTAACAATACTCTAATATACGAACTCAAGCCCAAACTACACCTCGCATAACATATTGTTAGTTTTTCATTTAAACTGTTTTGTTTATATCTATATATAAATAGGCAGAGACAAAACAGTTCAGTACCATTTTCTCCTCTGTTTGTCACCCGATTTTCCTTTTTTTTTAAATCTAGCTATTATGGACCCATATATATCTATATATTTATTATATATAATAATATGTAAATGTTATTCATATACATATGTTTTCCTCAAATTTCCAATAGTGATTATGATCGAATTACGACCGTATCATCTCTTCATTTTATAGTCAACTAGAGTGTTTCTCTACCATATTATGTATGTATTATACATATAAACCTTTCTCTTGAATCATTCTATCTGTTAAAAAAACCGCATCAAAATCTGTTGCGTAGTTTTAAAGATCTAAGCATATATAGGTACAGACAGCGGGAAGCGACTTTGTTTTATACTATGTAGTGATATTTTATTCAAGAATTTGGCCAAAATCAGCTTAAATATATTCTATAAACATCATTATATCTAATGAATAATGTAATGTATGTTAATTTCTTTATAAAATAATAAAAAAATAAAAGTATACAATTTATGTGTCCGGGTAAAGCGTAAATGCAGGGGCTGATTGTGTCATTGTCATGTCATTTGCAACCCCTTTTCCGTCCGGATATAACAATATGTGACGATTGCTTTTTAACGATATTATCTTTCCATCTCTACTTTTAACTTAAATCTTTTTCATTTTGTTATGCAAATCAAAAGAAGTAATTGAAAAATTAACGCTGACTTGTATTAGAAGTTTTGAATATATGGGGCTATACATGATACATCTTATTATATAAAATGCAAAAGTGATTGATTGTTGTATCAACGTTCAGGCCAAACCCTTGAGGCTAGCAAATTGAAATTTCGCACACGTATTCCTCATATGACGAAAGCATCCACTAGTTAAGGATTTTTCAAAATTCAACCCCCGAGGGGGTGAAATGGGGGATAAAAGTTTGTATGAAACTTTTTATTCCTTGGACATATTTGCATGAAATTTCGCATGAATTGAGTACGGCAAAAATAATGAGTTACGTATTTCAATGTTTTCTATAATTCAACCCCTAAGAGAGTAAAATAGGGCATGAAAGTTTATATTACACCTAACTTTTTAGTTTTTTAATAGTTTTAGCGCGAGCGAAGCCGCAGGTTCTGCTAGTAGTTTATATAAGGCTAAATGGGATACAATACTTCACGTATACGATAAGCATGGATCTGCGAAATATTTACAAATAGCTGTGATACAGTGATAGGTATCAATTTACACCATAAAATGTCGTCAAAAATATTCACTTGATATCATAATGATACTCAACAATATTGTGCAATTTTCTGTTGATAATAAACTAGGCAGTGTTAGCCCAGTGGTAACGCGCTCGCTTGGGAAACCAAGTGAAACGAGTTCAAATCCCGGGTCTCGCACCTCTGACATTTTCATGTGCGAATCATTTCTAACACGATTACCACTTGACTTCCGGTGAAGGAAAACATCGTGAGGAAACCTGCATGTCTGAGAAAACCTAGCAAGTTTTCGAAAGACATGTAAAGTCCGCCAACCCGCACTTGGCCAGCGTGGTAGACTATGACTCTGATACCCTTCGTATTGAAGGGAGGTCCGTGCCCAGCAGTGGGATGTTAAAAAGGGCTGAATACATACAATAAACTTGAGTGAAGACGTTATTTTTGTAACTTATAAATAGTCGGGAAAAAGTACATTCTAGTGTGAAATACAAGACAATGGGTCACTCTAACCTTGTCACAGTAACATGTAACTAGAATATCCCGCAACGTAAACAAAATTACCTTAACTTAAGTAAAAAGAAACGTGGGTTTGATTTTTTTCTACTAAAAAGAATTATAGCTATATAATAAACAGATGTGCCGTACCAAATAAACCAAATAATTAAGCTTAAGTCTACAAATATATATATATCTAATATACTGAAATAGATTATTGGACGGCACGTTTGGCTCAGTTTGTAGTGACCCTACTTTCTGCGCCAGCGGTCGCGGGTTCGAGTACCGCTGGGGGCATTCATTTGTGTGATAAACACGAATGTTTGTACTCTAGTCATGGGTGTTTATATTTATAATATGTATGCATTTAAACTTATATATGTGCAGTGTATCAACTATCTGGTATCCATAACACAGGCTTCGTAGCTTACCATGGAACTAGATGGTACTGTGTATTAATTTCCCAACATATCCCAACATATTTATTAAAAAAAACTAAAATAAAATACTTCCATTACCAAAGAACGTAGAGCCAATTTCAATTTCTTAAGAGTAAGGTACCATTTTTAGCAAATATATTAAAAAAAATAGATAAAAAGTCAAGCATAATCGCATGTATAAGCTAGCTACCTCTACCTTTAACTGTAACCAATCGATAACGCCTAACTAGAACGTTGTAATAAATAATAAATTGAGCGTGACCTTTGTCAAAACATTTGACATTTTGTCTAATACTTGAAAACCAGTTCTAAGTGCAGCGGTCACTGAATATTGTAGTCTACTATAATTGAAGGAGGTAACATTTATTAAGAGATTGGAAAGTGAAAGTTATATTATTTGAACGCAAAAATTTATTAAATCCTATTTACTAGCGACTCAACCTCGCTCCGCCCGGGTTCGTCCTTAGGTACGTTTATGTTTAGTATAGATTTTTCAGAGATGAGATATTTTCCCGCAGTAAAAAGTATCTTATACGTTGACCCGAGTAACCAGCTATCATCATACCAAATTTCATCAAAATATGTCCAATGGTTTTCTCGTGATGCGTTCCCAGACGGACAGACGACAGACAGATAAAAATTCTAAATATTACAGATTCCGTCTCTGTATCGATAATAATGACTATTTTAATAAGATTTTCCAAATATATTTAATGTACAGATTCGACTCAGAATTTTATTATATGTATAGATTTATAATCTAGTTATTTAATTGAGAAAGTCTTATGTCTTCCATACTATACTATACTTATGTGTCTGATAATACTCAGGTAATATGTGTACTAAATTTCATCCAAAACTGTCCAGCCATTTTGATGTAAGGAGTTAGAAACATACACACATACAAATTTTCACATTTAAAACAATACAATAAAATACTTTTTTATATTTACGCGAATATTTTTATATATATTATATAAATATTTTATATATATACGCGGATATTTTAAATAAAACTATCTTTTCGATTTTATTAAAAGAGTCTCTCCCGTGACCATGATTACTGTAAAGCATTCGAAACATCAGGAACCAAAAATCAAAATAAATCCGCGAAAAAATCGAAAAAGATAGATTAGATATATTTAAAATTTAATAAAAGTTAGGACGGAAGCTATAAACAGCAGTTTTATCATTAAAGCAATATAATACTTCCTAAAATTAGAATTTTTACAGAGTTCAGTATACTTGAGTGACATTTACCGGTACCGAACCCAGGACTGATTAAATCGTGCTATTGGTTGTTTAATGACGTACCGCCCGTGCCCTATTCTTCAAGTTTAATTACTTTATTTGTTGCGTTGATTGTTTTTCTGAGAGGTTTCCCTCCAGAAAATTGCAATTATGGATGAAGGTTACTGTTTTATGTAAGACTAGCTTATGCTCGTGATTTTGTTTATCAAATGATCATCTTTATCATCTATACTAATATTATAAAGAGGAAAGATTTGATTGTTTGTTTGTTTGTTTGCACCGAATACGCTCCGAAACTACTGAACCAATTAAGATGAAATTTGGTAGGAAGATAGTTTGAGACCCTGGGAAGGATATAGGATAGTTTTTATACCGGAAATCATCCTTTAAGGGAGTGAAAATGGGGATGAAAATTTGTATGGGGAATCAACCTAGGGACGAACCCGAGCGAAGTGAGGGTGTGTCGCTAGTCTTTAATATACGAGATGTTTTGTTAACTTAAAATTTTAAAGATAAAATTAATAAAATGTAAAGAACTAAAAAAATCCTCTTTAAAATAAGACTCTACGTAGCTACGGAGCTACGGACTGACGTAGTTTTTGCATTAAGATATTTAAGGAACATGGAGTGACGTAGGGTTCTTTCTACCTCAATACATAGTGAAATCGTTTCTCATCAGTTGTTCTGAATGACTTAAGATTAAGCCTTTAGATTTAAGGGATTGAAATATTAATTGCCTATTTCTATGAAGACACAGGGTAGACTCGCAAAATTTGACCCATAAAGGGATGTAACGTTTATATGGAGAAAGTAGCCAGGCAAAGCCGGGACCGGTTACTAGTTAACACAACAGTGAGTGTCACTAGAACGTCATAAAACATATTTAATTATTAAGTAGTTCTTTAAAGAACGAATAAAATGTCATGTAATCGTGTCAAAAAGAGTATAAATTAATTATTAATTAGTACAAATTAAAAGCGCGTGCAGTTAAGTAATCCGAGGGCTTCGGAAAACATTTAACAGTGTTGTTTCGACACGCCACGTGGTTCCCCCGACTTACGTGGTGTGGCAGTTGTAGGGTGGTTTGGGGGGCTCGGGATCTATGAAAGGGTGAAATAGAGTATTTTGTTATAGGTTTTTCAAGGCATTAGTAGCTTTTCTATGGTATTATATTATTTTTTTTTAAATATAATCCGAAATCGTATTTTGTACTTCTTACCTTCTGTTTCAAGCATTATGGTAGTATTTAAAATTTTGATCATAGTTTTAATGCAGTTATTTCAACAAACTTAAATTCCGCTATATATTATGTGAATACTATGTATGTAGATGAAGATGTGTCTTTCTAGTTTTTGAACGCAGCTTTGTTGACATACACTTTTATGAAAGGACCGTAGACCTTTAAGAAAGCAGTTTGGATATTGCATCTCCAAACAAACGTATTGTTATTAATGATTTCCTAAGTAAGACTTTGAGCTTCAGAAATTCAGAATTCCCTACAAAATGACTATCACATCTATTTAAACACTATGTCCCCACCGTTCGGTGTGATGTGGCGCCATCTATCTTATACAGATTACACATTACCCCACGGTGTATGAAAATACTTTTAAAATAATAATATTTAAAATAAAATAAACTCGTATCTGTATTAATATTATAAGATTGTAAATAATAAAATATAAAATTATAACTAACTAGACGTCTCAAAGGCATTATATATGTACTTGTTACAGACAGTGCCTACCCAGAATTTTACAAAAAATGATTTCAAAAATTCAAAAATGGCACCAAAGTAATATTTGTTGACTTTAATTCTAAACATTAAATTTTTTTGAAGTTACACTTCTTTTCTACACTAAAATTTTTACGATACGCGCGCACACCGACAGCCAAAAAAGCGACATGGTGAAGTTAGCTTATAAGTTATAACTGTTTATTGTCATGGTAATCGTTGTTATTGTCTGATAAATGAAATATAATATTATATTCTTCCCTTAAATGATATTCTATAAATACATGATTTAATATACCTAATATGCCTTATTTAATTAATTTGTTATTCCTTTTACAAACAGAGAGTTGTGACATACGGGATGAAATCTTTAGCTATTTTTGTTCTGTAACGCCAAAAACAATGTATAACTTCTTACATGCGTACATAACCAACACACGCGTTTTTTTTTATTTAAAATTCAATCCCATTTCATTATAATACGCGAAAAACACAAACACAACATGATTAATAACTTTAGTAAATGTCACAAATAAAAAATCTTTATTTCACAAAAGATAAGTTGTTCTGAAATTAGAATCGTAAATTTCATTTACATTGTAACAAATGTGCTCAACGAAACAGGAAAAACGGTCGTGTATGATAACAAAAGTTTTTTATTTTAAACAATTAAAAGTTGTAGCATGTTGGCGACAAAGCGGCGTAATAATTTACTTTTGGGCGTTTTAGTTGGGTTTGTGCATTTTGTTGTTATCTCGATTGGTTGCCGAGATTGGAAACCGTGTACTGTTATCGCGCCTAATAAATGAACGATATTTAGCCGGTTAATTTATATGCGTCAATATGATTTTGCAAAAACACTAAGTCATTTATTATTGTTTCATCGGTTATTATTTAGCCTTATATTTATATACTGGCGGCTGAGACAGTATATACAATTATAATGTTTGCAGAATGCAAATGTAAAAAAATATATGGGAATATTATGAAACTATGATATAAATTTCTCATTTCAATAAAATTTTATATTATAATTCCCTTTGATATAAAAAATTTATGACCTGATTATATGAGAAAAGCTCAAAGGAGAATGCCTACCGACCCCATAGCTTATGGTGTATAAATTAAAAAGTGTATGGAAATGATAATATGAAATACAAATATGATAATATCCACTTTATTGGGCAAGGGATTCGATTGAAAAAGTTGGGATAGATACGTATTTTCATAAATACATATAGTTTTTTTACAATTATTTTAATAAATATACTACTTAAAAACCTCTAGTCTAGGGATTTTTTGGTACGACAACCCTATATCATTGTTATAAAATTATCTACATTTTGATACTTGCTTCGTTCCAGAAAACGATATGAGCAATTAACTACTTCAGTTTACCTGTTTATACCTGAATGCCAAAACAGGTACGTCTTTATGTTATTTAATGTCAAATTTAAATTTTCATTCACAAATAACAATATTTTTTTTATGTCGTATCGTATGAATCTTTTTGTTACTTATATGGTATGTAAAAATATTTCCATCTTTTTTGAAATGAACACCGCGAATCTTAAACATAATTAAGATTATTTTTAATACAAAATGCTCAGCGTTTTATCACCAAAAACGTACATTGCTTTTTTTAAATATATTGCTTAAATAAAAAATAAAACAAATTCTGTTCATATTATATTTGTTGTTCATATCATAGATAGAGAAGTTAGTAACCATTTTAAAATCGTGATATGATACATATATACGTATCATTTCAATAAATTAATTGCATTCGAGCTTTACACAACCAAACCGGCCATGCCGCCAATTATGGCTATTAAATGAAGCTGCACACCGCTTTGAGTATTCCATCACATCTATACCTACATTTGCCACTCACTTTTAATGTTACGTGGAAATCACGATAGCTGATTGACAGTATAGAATGCAGTATTTTTTTAATTTCAGTTTATTTTTCCCCTCGCTTCGCTCGTGTTCGTTCTTAGGTAATTATTTAAATTGACATATTTTTATTTATGAACCGATTATAATAAAACATATATACAATACTAAATGTTAAGTGAAGCTTACCACAATATATTAGTGTAAACCGCACCCAAACTCGTTAAGCCATTTCTGAGATAAGCGCGCACAAACGCACAGATAACAGACAAAAGTTTTGGGTTCTATTGCGTTAATAAAGACACCCAATAATTGTTTTTCTCAAATATCTTCCATGTACAGACAGCGATCACTTACACTTTTATTATATGTGAAGATAAATACATGCAAAAGTGAAAATTAAAATGTAATAACATCCATATGTGTATTATATTTGCACCTAAACAGGACCAAAAGTACAGGTATGCTAAGGAGCTTTTTGTACTTTATCTTATAATACATTTATTAGATTTAATGAGTCGGATAACATCGTTTTAATGCCTATCCGTCCTCCATCCCCCCACCACCCACCTCCCTCTTCATCCTGACCATAATTTCGGGTCTACTAATCAGATAACGGCTTTATGATGAAAATCGCATTAACAAAGTGTCAGCACTCTTATGTGGGTTACTGTAAAATGACTTGGAAAATTAGTTTTGAAACTCGACCCCATAATTTTGCTAATTGTCATTATGAGAAGAGGATAATATTCTATAGTACCTATAGTTTACGGAAGTGGCAATTTTAAGGAAACGCTAACTGTTGGTTGAAACTTGCGTTTTACCAAGTAACGGTTTGTTATATCTTCATAATTGAATTGTACAAAATGTTCTCTTAGTTCAATATTATAAAGATTTTTGAAGTCAATTATAAATAAACACTAGAATGAGTTAAAAATGACTATATCGCGGTACACTATCTCAATATCACTGTACGGACGTTGTTGCTCCCTATATAATTATTCAACGAGTTAGAATCCTGCTTGTCTAGGTGTCCGACTATTTTATTTATCTACTAGCGAGTCAACCCAGCTTCGCTCGGGTTCGTCCCTACGTTGCTTCGCAAAACAAAATTAATTAATTAATTGGAACAAACAGACATACAGAGAAACAGACAAAAATTGTAAAAATGTTGTTTTGGTATATGTACCGTGTATACATCCATTTGCCTTTAGTAAAAAGCGGTTATTTTAATATTACAAATAGACACTCCAATTTTATTTATCTGTATAGATTACATATTATTGATAAATGTGACCTAATAAATTATTTAATTTTTAATGCTCATTTGAGCATCCAATAGTTCTGAATTCCGCTATCAATGCCCACTTAAAAATTCAACTAGTATACATAGTATGTATGTATGTATGTATGTATGTTTATATAGCCCCGAGGCCACAGTGGCCTGTGCGAGCGACAGCTACGTCTAACGCTGACAATGACAAGCACTGAAAACGCACCTCGGCCGGATTAATTCAGAAGCAATAATTAAACACTGTATCGGAGCAGTGGCCCAATAGTCATTTACTCGTTTTATATATAAAGTTTTGATTAAATTTTGATTTTGTTAGAAATTTTGTTGTTAACAATATAAGTGTTGAAAATTAGAGTTTTAGTTTCAATAAAAAAATTAGAGCAAATGAGATAAGCTGTTAAAGATTCGTGTTGGATAATATTAAATTGATTTTTATTTTATTGAGAAATCGTTGATGTCAATAATAATTATATTTAATTAAAATATTATAACATGTCTTCTTACTAAAAGCAGAACTTGCGGCTTCTCTAGCGCTAAAACTACAAAAAAAAACTCTAAAAAGTTAGATTTCAAACAAACTTTCTTCTCCTATTTAACCCTTTTATGGGATGAATTTCGAAAAATGGTAAAACACATATTTATATAATTTTATTGAAGAACATTAATACCAAGTTTCAAGTAATTCTGATCAATAAATATTTTCTTGGGTTTATTATAACGTGTTTTTCCGTGGGAATGAGATAATCTCCCGCGATAAAAAGCCTATGTCACTCTCCAGCCCCCCAAGTACCTCCACACAAAAAATCACGCCAATCCGTCACTCTGTTTCGACGTAAAAGAAAGACAGACAAACAACCAAGGAAACATACTTTTACATGTTATAATATTAGTATGGATGCAAAGATATGTTACTTGATTTATGTGTGTTTTACTTAACAAAAGACCAACAGATGGCTTCTTGGATGGCTAGAAATCGCCATAGGGTATTAATTATTTCGGTATACAAAATGTTTAGAATATTGCTAAAGAAGTAATATAATAATAAGTCGAGTATTTTCAGTGGTTTTCAATGTTTATTCATAAGAACTAAATTATTTTATCCCTTTTACTAATAACTTTTTTAGTATAGAAATACAGATGCAGCCTTAGTAATTTTCTCCGCACAATGCAACTCGATATGCTGCAACGTATATGATCAAGCAATTCCAAAAATTATTATGTACTGCTTCACTGGAAATCTATTGAATCTATATAAGGTATTAAAGAAATTGATATAGTAAATTTCAGTAGGAGTATATTGAAAAATACGAGTTCCGAGAATTTAGATTATATGTATTTTTATTTTTGATTCAGTCAAGGCACTACCAGGAATATTACCCTAATATATAATAATCACACATAAACACACATACACACACATATAATATATAAAGCTAAAAAAAATGTTTCTTTGTTTAAACGTGCTAATTTTTAGCTTATAATCTGTAGCTTATTTTAGTGAGGCTATCTAACACCATGCTACAATCTTTAGGAGCGGTTAGTGTAGAGTTTTCCCAGTATTAATATAGTGCTTAGTTCTTCAGGAGTAAGTGTCAGTGAACAAAAAATAGGAAAAAAGCTTACATCCAGTATAAGCATATAGGCTACTTCTGGTGGTTAAGAACTAAATAACAATAAAGAAAGTCTTCAGATCATCTAACGTGTATTTGGTTAGCGATTTCCAGTCCGTACTGGTTCACCGACGTTCCCGATGTTTTGAACGCTTTACAGCAATCATAGTCACGGGAGAGACCCGTGATCAAAAGACAGTTTTATTTAAAATGTCAAATATTCGCGTAATATCTAGGAAAGTATTAATAGAGGAAGTGTTAACTAGCTATGCTCATAGATTATTCTTTATTGGGTGTAGCAACTCCTTAACTTCAAAGGTCTTTGAAATTAAGCCACGTGTACCTATTCGTATTTAGACATAGGATAATATAGATATCTCAACAAACAATTTTGCGACCCTTGTTACGTCGGCCGTAATAACTTCATTGTGATACCGACGCTGACGCTAGTAAACATTACATACAGTATACAGTACAAAACATAACTAAACTCAGTCTCACAAACAGCTTTTAAGTGATAAACTGATGGCGTGATATACGAAATGTTAACTTAAATAGCTTTGTGTTGTGTAGGAATATGATTGACTGATAGGTACTCCCGTGTGTATGCCCGAACAGCTTTTTGAAGTGAATTTTTTCGTTTCTCATTTTTTAGTCTGAGAGATAACATAATTAGATAGATTAATAAAAATGTATGAAATATCCGTGTTGACAAAAATATATAATTTAAACGTTATTAATGCTTATATATACATATATAGCCAGTTATGTATAATAACTTATATTTAATATTGAAACATTTTCCAACATAGTTACCACTTGTCGTTACGGTCATGGAAAACATCGTGTGGAAAACTGCATTTCTGTCATGATGAGCAAGTTTTCGAAAGACATTTGATGTCCGCCAACCCACACTAGGCCAGCGTAGTGGACTATGGTGCTCATGAAACATTAAATTAAAATTCGAAAATTTAAATAGATTTAATATATTTGTTGGCCATCAATTCTATAAAAATAAAGCAATGCTAATATAATAACAGTAACATTGGTAGTGAGTTT
Organism: Fabriciana adippe; assembly: GCA_905404265.1. NCBI lineage: Eukaryota > Metazoa > Arthropoda > Insecta > Lepidoptera > Nymphalidae > Fabriciana > Fabriciana adippe. The sequence goes on from FR989988.1 coordinate 2,376,020, forward strand.
AAAATCGATTTTCTTTTTACTTGTACCATGCGCTCATCCGTCTTTGTCCCCAAGACACCTGCGCGACCTCCAATTATCAGTGTAATTGGCTATTCAAAGTTAGCGCGATGGGGCGAGCACGGCATCGTTAATTAATAGAATCAACTGAACATTGAAATTTTCGCTCCACCAGTCTGAAGCTACATGGAAGCAATTTCAAGTGAATTTATGTGGAATGGCCTGACTTGAATAGCTTTCAAGCTAAATAAAACTTTAAAGAAATTCACTTGTAAAGTCTCTTTGGAAATTTTAATCATCAGAAAATATTTTACTTTGTTTCTATTTTGTATTTTTCTTTTTAGTTAATTGAAACGTAATTAAATGTTAATACACTTGATTACGTCAATTATAATTTATTAATATTATGAAAAATTTAATTTATAAGTGTATGCTCAATGCTTATATTAGACTTACTAAACTTTACGCCTCTGCTTTGGTTGGTTTTCCAGTCTTAATGAATGGAAAAAACGATATTGACATTTAATTCTTTCCATATTCCTACCTAAACGAGTTTCCCCTAATTTTTGTCGGATCAACAAATCCGCCAATGTAACTTAAAATCAATAATACCGTGTACCCTCATATATTTACGTTGGAAATGCGGTGTTATCCATGCAGCCAACAATATGCTGTATGATTGATCGTAGGCCCGGGAAGGTGCCGCACGATGCTTACTTCATTTAATCAGGTGCGTTGAAAATCCATTTGCAAAAAGTCATGAAGATTGATGCGTTCGAGTCGTAAGTTGTTTATATTACAACATTTTTCGACTCGATTTCTCATACATTCGTTAACGCTAATGCTCGTGGGTATACTCGTACATTACAGAAATTCTTCTTTTCTTTGATGTTATTTAAAGATTAAATATTTTCGATATACCATTTTGTATTAATAAAACTTTCATTTATCAAATGGAAGTAGTCTGGCAGTAATATTGTGGTCATTAGAAAGCTAGTTGTCTAATTAGTCTGGACGAGGTCTGGAGCTTGGGTACGTGATATACCGTCACGGATTACTCCAAACCCGCAGTGGAGTTACAGTTAAGCTCGCCCTGATTTGCCGTGAAGTTAGCCCGCCAAAGAGAACTAAGGTACCTATGATCCGATTTGATCAAATTCATAGTTGCTAATTAGTTCCAGGTATTTGACAGATTTTACTCTAAAATTTGATTTCAATTATTTTATAACGTTTTGCCCTATTTAAGAATTTGTCAAAGGAATAGATTTAGATTATATTGGATTGCTTGAATATTGTATGTATTGACCCAAATAGAAATTCTGAAGCCAATATAGAAGTTTGGATCAGAAACCAAAATTATTCGTTGTACGTTAAACGAATATAACACGTATTTGTTTAAGCAAAACGGCCTTAATAAGTTATACTCGTAATCATCATAGCTCCTTTTTGATCAAATGGTTCCCAAGATATACACAAATAACTACATTATAATCAAAAATAATAAACACCACAAATCAAATTTCGTATTCTAGCTATTTTGAGCTAGCCACAACAACTCGTGGAAGATTTTTTCGTACAGTGATACGTATTCAGTATTTGAACCCAATATAATATACATAGATTAACCTCCGTCATAACAGTCAAGTGAAAGAGATATTTTAGCTGTATACTAATTTTTTCTATAAACTTCTTATTATAACTCTTCTTATTATACCAGCTGTCCTGCTGTATCTTCTATTGCAAGCCGTCGTAAATTAAAAGACCAAATGTTTTTATACAAAATAATTAATAATTTTATCGACTCCCCTTATCTATTAAGTAATATACAATTCAGATGTCCCAGCTTCAACACTCGTCGAAGAGATTTGTTTCATATTCCCGTCACCAGAACGAAATTTGCTCAGAATGAATTTATATATAGGTCTTGTCGTGATTACAATGTTCACTTTAACGATATTGATCTAATGAATTATACTTTAGTAAATTTTAAAAGAAAAATTAGCAACGTACTTCTTCTAAAAGATTCATAATTTAACTCCATATCTTATTAGTGTTTCTATGTTTTGCTAATATAACTCAAGTGTTGTTTTGTTAATTCTCTACTCTTTTACTGTATGAATTGTTTGTTTGTGGAAACTTTATTGGTGTATTTACTATTATTATTGTTATTTGTTGTTTGTGTTGTATCACTGTATGTTTCCCTAATGAAAAATAAAAATAAAAAAATAAAATAAAATAACGGGTCTCCCTTTAATACGAGAGGGGTCACGCTATAGTCCACCACGCTAACCAAGTGCGGGTTGGCGGACTTCACATGTCTTTCGAAAATTTGGTAGTCTCAAACGTGCAGTTTTCACGATATTTTTTTTCGCCGTAAGACAAGTGCCATGTTTCGCACATGAAAACATCACGGGTGCTAGAACCGGAATATGAACGAGCTTCACTCGGTTACCCAAGCGAGCCGTTACCATTGGGCTACCACCGCCATTACATATGTATATTATAACCAAAATGTTTTATAGCTAAATAACCTAATCAACGTACTCCAAACCGGCGCCTCTGTCTCAATCGCCCTCATTACTAACTCTAGCGCAAAATTATTACAATTTAGGCGGTCATTAGCGTGGTCGCACGGGAGAGATATCCCGACTGAGTATAAATCAGAATATAATGACCACCGGTTCTGATATTTCCGAACTGTTTCGGAACACGTCTGAGTACGTGCACCCTTGTGAACTGTTCCTTGTTAGACCTTTGTTTCTTCCTAAAGGGGACCATGGGAATGGAAAACTTTTCGGTCAGAAGTAATGGCGGATAGTTCTATAGTATTAAATCTATTTTAAAATAATATTATATGCATATATTCTGATGGGAATTAGTTTGAATTGATGTTGAAGTTGAAAGGGAAAGTTTTATATTTATGGGATCAAAATAATGAATAGCGATTCAATGTGCGTAATGTATAACATAAAAACTATTTTAATGAACTTGTTTCATATAATTTCATAAAATTAATAACAGTATGAGTCATTTTAGGATTCAAAGGCAGACCCTTCGAATTGGAACTCTATGAAAAATTTAAGTTATTTATATGTATAAGAAAGTTAAAAATCGAGAGGGCTTAGATATGATAATCATATCATGATATCTCTATATCAGATATTCCGCATTTAAAGTAAAGCAACAAGTAATTAATATTTATACTTATTATGAAATCTTATTTTTTTTAATTAAATTAATAACACAGATAGACAGAACCGTCATTAAGTAAGTGTAGCTCATACTTGACCAATTATTGTAAATTATTAAACTACATCGACAAATTTCCGTCCATAACTATGAATAAATAAACACAACCTACTTGATGTAATTGACAGGGAAGGTCAGGAGCTAGCTGTCACTATTAATTATTTTCTATAATATTGATGTATTATTATGGGTAGAAAATATATATACGGACTCTATTGATTACTAAATGGAATTATTTCTAAATGTCACAGCGATAGCAATAAAATTCATTTATATTTTATACCAACGGCTCACCCTCGCTTCGCTCAGGTTCCTCTCTAGGTACGTTTTAAATTGATATAAACATTTAATAACCAGCGTTATCCATATAAATTATAATATTTTTCGTGAACTTTTCTGATGTTTTAATAGTTTTTAGTGATCGCCGCGTGGTTGAAAATCAACCATAATTCATTAAGTTATACTTATATTTATTATCTTGCGTATATTACAATATTAATCTATTCTCAATTTGACCACAGACTTTAACAATAAACAAAAGAGTATATATGCGTGTGTGTGTCAAATACATGGTATTGTGTGTAATGTTTTTTTATTGATTTAATGTATTTTTTATGCATAGTTAAAAAAAATTAGCATTCTGCACTCCTTCTCTATATAAACTATAGGTAAGTGTGAGAAATTCAATACTCCACCGTCCACGCAATTTTCGTAAAAAGGGGTACAAAGTTTTTGCTTCACGTATTATTCTTATTATTACACGTATTATTATTCGTATTATTACACGTAACAAATCAAAGATCATAAAAATCGGTCCAGCCGTTCTTGAGTTATAAATGGTGCAAACCTGACTTTGTTTTGTATACGTAGAATATAGATGTATATATAATAATTAAAGTTATTTTTTATTATGTGTACTGTTATTATATCTCTTAATAGCTTGATATAATCGCATTTCAATTTAGTCCGTGAATAAGCAAATATGACGTCCGCTTCTAATAAGACTTATGGGAATAATCTCATAAGCTTTTACTTTACTTCTATAAAGTTTGAAAATAAATTAACTGTACAATAAAGCACTTTGGCTTTAACACTAGTTTTTTGAGTAGAAACAAATTAACAGACAGACGGGCAAACAAAATTGTATCATACTATTTATGTTCCTTCAGCTAAGTCACAATGTACCCCACAATGGAAAAGGAAAGCTTGTTCAGGACAACTTGTGTGTGTATAAACATACTAGTAATTTGCCTCAGTTTTTGTCACGTGTTTGCATTGGATATTTTCATGTAAATTTCAAAAACCAATATTTTTCATATAAAAATTTATTAATATTTTTCACACCTTTTGGGTATCTATACCAAAATTCTTATTTTTATTAGTGGTTACTATGTATCGTATAAACTGTAATGAACGTCGCCTTAACCTATAGTCTAGTAATTTGGCCAGATATGTAATATAGCAGAACCCGCGGTCTCGCACGCGATCAAACTACGAAAAATACGAAATTTCATGCAAATATGTCCAAGGAATAAAAAGTTTCATACAAACTCTTATCCCCTATTTCACCCCCTTGGGGGATGAATTTTGAAAAATCCTTCGTTGGCCTTAGGATGCCTTCGTCATATGAGGAATACGTGCGCGAAATTTCAATTTGCTAGCCTTAAGGGTTTGGCCTGCGCGTTGATACATCAGTCAATTACTTTTGCCTTTTATATAATAAGAAGATTATAAGAGAAGATAAAATTAACAATTGGATATTGGTATCAAGATAACAATTTATATTGCATAAAAATCCTAACATTCAGAAAAAAAAAACATGTTATATACACATCTTAACATTGTGTATTTTTGCATCCTTTAAAATATATCTGCAATCCAAAGTAACATCCACTCGAAACCGCTTGAGAACTTTATCATCGGAGTCCGGAGCCATATTTTCGTTTCACCCTTTTTGTTTCGCTGTATTTGTAACGATCATCCCAGTTACGAGTTTTATCCTAGAAAATCCGGATAAATGGATCAGCATCTTTAATAAACATAAAAATTCATCGGAACAAAGCTTTTTACGCCGCCACTGATAAATCTTGAATTATTTATCTTAAAATGTTTAATGTTTGCAAATTACGCTTTAGTCATTGTTACTAACTCGAATACCTACCTTGTATACTGTGGAAAGGCGTTGTGTTGAATTCTTAACGACCTACAGGTTTTAAATTACCTAAGTGTTTATTTCGTTCTTGAATTTTCTGCTTTTATATAATTGAAAGTGAAAAATTATTCATTAAATTATGTTTTATAAACTTTGTGAATTAATTTTTACCGGAGGAAATATAATTTTACTAACATTTCTCACTATTGTTTTGATAGTGCTTGTGGTCTCCCAATAGGTTTGATATTATAATTATACAAATCACGCTGTCATTCATTTGACATCAATGAATCCATAATTATTAACGGAAAATCCGTTTACGTAGATTGAATAGATTTTAGATTCATAATATTTTCATATAATATGTTGTCGGTTAATTTTCTTTCTGCGAGTTTATAATAGAAAATATATGCTAATATACTGTTTGTTCACAGTACTGTTGTTACATACACAAATGTATTTAGTATAATATAATTATTGTTAAAAATTCATGAACTATGTTAAATTATAAGTTATTTTAATATAAACACTTAGGATTACTTATAGTCTAGATTTATCATCCAGATTATGTAAAAATACTCAAAAATTGACAGCTCTATAAAATTTCATTGAATTGTATACAAAAATATTGTTATTAATCATCACACAACCAATCCATGCAATGCTAAGCAGAAGATAACACAACCAAAGAAATGGCAATACCATAATTGACAACTATACAATTAATATTAAGAATACACAGGGCTATAAATAAGCAGACTAGAGCTTAGAGACCATTGAGCTGAAGTCAAGCGGTGGAGTAAGCGTGTGTAGCTTATTTTTGTGTTCCAGGGGGCGAGGGAAGGCGGCGCGCGTAGGAAGAATAAGGTAGCGTTTGTTGTGCGTGCCCTAGGCTGTGTATCACTGTCCGATAGCGCGCGTGCGAGCGTTCTAAGTCGAATCTACAGGAGCCCTGCTTCATTTCATCCTTAACTCGATGTTTTATTTTATAAGGCTATTTCACCACCTTCATAACGTTGCGAATGTTTTATTACAAACAATCTGACATATCTTTTAACTGTAATCGTCCTTTAAGATTTATTCTAATGAATACGAAATGATAAGGCTAGAAGCCAAAAAATTTCCTCATAACAATAAAATGGCATTAACGTAATTTGTATAATGATCTAACACTCTACGCTGACGACTATACTTTTTATGATAATGGAGATGAGCGGATTCAATTTAAACGACATTAATAAGATTAATTATCCGCGTCAAAGCCTTAAAATAGGCCTCTTGAAATAAAGTTTGTGGTGAAATTTGCCGTTTTTTTTTTTTATTTCTGTTGTTTGAATTTTTACTGTGTTATTTTTATCGTTTTATTATTTTTAGATGTACATAAATGTACGACTAACTTATGGTTTTTTATTATCAACGATTAGTGCTTCAATTTATTTACTGAAACTCCGTGTATCATAAACCATTCATAGTAATAGAAGTGTTGAACGTGGAAATATGTGGATATATAATAAAATGGGGCACTATATTCGGTTACTGTTTCCACTTACTGGTTTGTTATTTGTTCAGATTTTTGTATGATTGAGAAGGCGCACTCGCCATGTCTCGCGTAGATTCGACATCGAACAATATAACGCTCACTCTGCACTTAGTAATCGTCGTGCTGTAAGAGATATTTTATTTTCGTATTCATTTCGAGACGTAATTAGTGTATTATTGTTATTTTGTCGTTAATTTATTGAAATGGCGTTGATTTATGTATAAAGCCCAATGCTAAAAAGCCCGAAAGTTGCCGCTAGTTTAGTTAGTTGTTTGAGGAAAAACGTATTGGGTGCCGCGCTTAATTCAGACAAACGCTCAGTTACCGAAAAAAAAAATATATTTCTACTTGAGGATTCCGTAGAATATTTTTGTCTACGTCCCTGCCAACACCAAAGAGTAGTTTTTCAATTGATCCTACGGAACCCTCTGCGTTTGAGAGTCACCATTTAGTGTAATGTGCTAATTATGTGTTGGTCTGGATTTGGATTTTGTTCGTTGTTTCATTTTGACTAAACCTGTGTGTTATATGTGTTTTATAGAAGCTGTTGTTTTTGTGTCTCATAACGGTGAAGCGCGGGGTCGCGTGTCGGGGCGGCGGCGAGGGCACTAGGTAACAAGGCGCTGGCAAAATTACACACATTATTTAGAATAAAGCTCTAATTTAGACATTTTATAAGCCTTTATTCCATATAAAGTAAATGCTTTAATGTTTATTTAAAACATATATTTTCTTTTATATATTTACCAACGCCATGTTAACAAATTTCAATTTTGGAGTCATATTTTAAAAGTTAGAACATATTAGCTCCATATTAAACTCTTATTACATTATCTAATAGACTTTCAATTCATGACTTCAAAAGCTCGTCACTCGCACCCGTCACCGCCGCACATCGAGTTCAGGGGTACCAATTGGCACGGTTAAGTTTAACTCCGCCGCTCCACGCACCACCGCTGGGCTTTTGTGGCGTGGCTCAGTGTGGCCTTATGTGCACCAACCCTAACTAATGCTCCATTTTCCTCGCAGATCGGAAGCTGTTCGTTGGCATGCTAAGCAAACAACAGACGGAAGAGGATGTGCGCCAGTTGTTCACGCCGTTCGGTACAATAGAGGAGTGTTCGATACTACGTGGCCCGGACGGTGCGAGTAAAGGTAAGTTATGCTCAACTTTTGTAGGCGACGCTGCTTTTCACATGCAGTTTCAAAAATAAAACATCATCGTTCGTCGTTGTGAATACAATAACTTTCTCTAAGTAAAATATTTGTTTATAAGACGTATTGTAATGTTATAAATTTCTCTTTGATTTAAATATATTCGATTTTACTCAAGACCTTTCAAAAGAACTAGCGGAAAAAACCATTATTTCTATTCTCAAAGCGTATAGAGTACTTTTTATATCGTAAAATTGCATTTTGAAGAGGAATATTCGCACGTATGCGAAGCAATCAGACGTAAGAAGTTGATACGATAAATTTCACTCCCGCACCAATTCTGTTGTCTTTGTAGGTAAGGGAGCTCGCGAAAATTGAAAACCCAATTTACTTTGACACAAAATGGAAAGCGCGCCTAATAAAGACGGTAGGTCAACAGAAAGAACGCGTATCATGACGAAACGCGAATTCAGCCAAACGTGCGTAATTTGAATATGCTGAGAGCTATATTTTACCTTAAACAGACCTAAATTGATATACTACATATATTGAAATATAACTTATACGCTATTACGTAACAGAAGAACGAATTTCTGATATGACTTTTTCATATCTAATATTTATTGATAATACACTAACATTAAAAGACTGGATATAAAGCATGGTTGTCACTATATAAATCCATATACTATCCATATACATATTATTACATTGAAATACTAAAAATCCTTAGTTCCAAGTAAAAATCAAACAGCATCTTGCAATTGATGTTATCTTTTCGGCGTTGAGTGTAAAACTCCATGTGCTACGTCAATTCGTAGCAATAGCTATTATCGGCTGCGAGTGTCGTAGCGCCGTAGTGAGTGCTACGGATCGTAGCGAGTCGGTGTATTGTATCGCAATCAATTGAAAGCAGCTTTATTTTTTTTACTTTTTAAGCTTTTGAAAAATTTATATTGAATTATGTCCCTTAATAATTTTTCTAGGCAATATTAAAACTACTGTTTGATAAAGCTCTGCGAAACGTCTCCTTCAAACTAATATAAAGAGATTAAAAATTATCACTACATAGTATAAAACAAAGTCGCTTCCCGCTGTCTGTCTGTAATTCAAGAGTGATTCAAGAGGAACGTTAATATGTATAATACATGCATATTATAGTACAGAAAAGCCGAGAAATTCAAAGATTTGTACTTCATACTAACCGTTAAAACGTAAATCTGTATATGTATTTATGTACTAGAAAAGCTTCGGAAAAGCAACACTTTATCGTCTCATATTTATTCAAACCTCAAGCGCTTCGCGTTATGTTAAGCAGCGACATTAAACTCGGCTGTTGCCAACAATTACCTAAGTTGACTAGCACGCAAATGTTTACTACTAAGTCAAATTGAAACAGCCGCGACCACGTAATACGTCATAGCGACAGCGACAGCCCGTCTCGGCGTTACACAACTTTAATTTCATTTTATTCTCACTCGAATTTCGTAGATTTTTAATTGAGTTTGAAGCTCGTAAACTCGAATAACGCGGCTCGGTCTGTTAGTTACCTAAACACTGTCTTTATGTACACTAAGCTTTTTACGCTTCAACTGCCTACTTCGTCGTTATTGGACGATAAAGTTATTAACATAGCTGATGTACAGCAGATGTAGAACCAAATTGTTAATTCCCTTTAATTGCGCACGGCGTCGCGGTGCGATAAACTCATTTTTATGAGCTCCTCAACGTTATCGTTGTCGACGTTTTAATTATAAATTAAGTAGGATTTCAGCCTCGCTTTCAGTCTTTGACGGTGTAAGTTGAAAAAGTAAACGTTCTCGAGCTACTTATCTACTATTATGCCTACAAGAGTCCTCACAGCCAACTTTCTCGTTTAATCCATATTTAATTGCAATTAAATATTTTAATTAGTGGAAGTGCCTTAAATATAAAATTAATCTTTCGAAGAAAATTTTTCGATGGATAGGTAATTTTGATAAAAAATATTTATTTCTATAGTATTTTAGCGCATATTATGGAGTCTCTATAAAGCTTATTAATATGTTTAACGGTTATAAAAATTAATCTACAAAATATGCAAGCATACTAATAAACCTATACTGAAATGTGAATATGTCGAAATTCATTACGAATTGTGGCGATGAAATATTTGCAAAATATTTATACTTATAGCTGTTTTATTTGCATTTACGAGTATTATAGTAAGATGTTTAAAATAGTGCGGCGATCACAATAGACCATATTGGTCGAAGTCATATCCTTTAGCCGCAACAAATAAATGAAAAAAAATATAATGGAATTAGATTTCTAATGAAAGTATGAAAGAAGGAATTCTTAGAAAAAGACATTTTTGCATTTATTTTATGACATAATAACATCTTCTTACACAACATCCGTTTTAACGTTCACGTTTTTACACATATATTCTCATATACGGGTTGCTTATCAGAATCCGTTTACTACGTATTTTACTCCTTCAGTACTTAGCTATAAATCGTACATCAGGCGAGAATATAATTCTTCGAGTAGTACCGCAAAGTACCCGTATTTTACCTTTACAATTAAACGGAACGAAATCACTTTCGCCGGTAACAGAACTCGGTAACGGTCAATAAAAGTCTCTTTAATCTGCTATTCTGGCGTTATCACCAAAGCTCACCACAAATGATCGCACTTGCAATTTCTAACGGAATGTTCGAAATTTGTAGATTCTGTTTTCAAAAAATACTCTCTTCCTCGATCTGTAACGGTGGGGTTCTACTGATTGTTACAATTCTCATAGTAAGCTCCTAATATTCGTAGTTTTTCTAATGTTCATTGTGTGCATTCATTGGTAATAATATATCGAAATATTAAAAATAAGAATGTACTTATTGAGTACTACCGGTTTAAAAAAGGTATATGCGCGTAATTTGTAGTTTGTATAAAGAACAATTCCCAAAAACCCCAACACTTATTTTTGAAATACAAAAATCCTCGACACCTATCCACGTTAGCCTTGTTATCGTTTCGTCCAACCGTAATAAGGGAGGTCACGGCGTATAACCATCGTAAAATTGCCGCAAACTCGCTCTCTTTACAACCCCAGTAACGGCTAAGTCGTAAAATATCGCCAATTTACTTCACACTTAGCGACGACTCGCGCGGTCGCCTGACGTATTGTCTGAGCCTCTTAAATAACGTATGATAATGGCTCCTCCTGTGATAGGAATGAATGTTTCAAAGAAGTAAATTACGTTTAGAACATCCAAAGTCGGTAATAGATATTTTTCATTAATTCTACTTACCTTTTTTAAATTCGTAACTTTACATATATAAACAAATTTGTTTTTGTTGAATGAAAATAATTTAATATATTTTGAAATATTCAAACTTGATCTACGAATATATTATAAAATTATGTAAAAAATTACAAGAAATTATTTGCACTAAATATTTGGTAAAGTACGAGTAACTTAGTAAAACCATTAATGTCATGGGTTTAAACCATATCTTTACAAACTTTAATTTGCACATCAGTTAGCTTATGTACATACATATATGTATACTTAGGTATGCCGATATTTATCCTAGTTTAGTCAAAATTCTAAATCTGCACCCAGATCATATCTAACATTAAAAATAAATGCAAAAGAATGTTACTAATAATTTTGTCTTTTCTGACTAGATAGACAGATACTTTTTCCTACATACGTATACATAGCAAAAGCTACACAAACTAATAGCAATCAATAACCAAGCACAAATTAGAGAGATTGTTGCATATTACAAATTACGCTTGACTTACAACCCTTATCATCCCCATCTTAGCACTCAAATGAAACAAATGGATCCCGATTTTGTAATTTGCCGTATGGACCCGTATCCCAAAATGTCAGTTAAAAAACTCCACGGCCCGGAACTTCGATACTCGCAACATAATCGCAGGAGGGGATGGAGGAGGAGGAGTGCCCACATTTATTATTGTCCTTTGTAAGAAAAAAACGAATGCGGAACGAGGTTACTGGGATATGTGTGCGTACAATAGGGATATATGGTCCTTAAAAATGAGAGTTATTTATTAGAGAGTTACATATACTAGTGATCGCCGCGTGGTTGAAAATCAACCATAATTCATCAAGTTATATATTTATTGTCTTGCGTATATTACAATATTAATCTATTCTGAATGTGACCACAAACTTTAACAATAAAAAAAAGAGTATATTAGTATGTAACGTTTTTTTTTTTATTTGATTTAATGTATTTTTTATGCATAATTTTAAAAAAATATTAGCATTCTGCACTCCTTCTCTATATAAACTATAAGTGTGGGAAATTTCATACCTACTCCTCCCTCCGCGCAATTTTCGTAAACATGGTACAAAGTTTTTACTTCACGTATTAATATATAAATATATATACATAAATAACTCTCTTACTTTACTTTTTCCTGATTGTATCTATTTTCTAATAACGTTTAGAATTATTTAAATTATAACATTTCCTTTTAATCTTCTGTTTCTTATAATTTACACTAAACGTCCTTTGCAAGGTCACGCCATAATTTCCTTAGTCTGTACTATCATTCTTAATTGTCGTCGTATAAAAATATTAATAGTCGATTAATATTAATTACATATTTAGGACGTAAATGACGTCACTCTGAATTTGTATGGCCTCCATTGAACGTTAAGTAACGTCGCGACTGTCAATTAAGTCTAATCTTCAAGATGTTGTCTGCTATCAACAACTAATTGTTTCTCCTTATTTATATTATAAAAGTCAAAGCGTTTTTTGTGCGAAGTTAGTAAGACTAATGATATTTATAAATACATTAACGACCTACCCTCGCTTAGCTCGAGTGCGTGCTTAAATGCCTTTTAATGAGTGCAACGCCATCTTTTGGCAATTTTTATTACTAATAATATAATGTATGTACAGACAGTATACAGTATAGTATTACAGGTACTTTGTGTGTTATTCCCTGTATGTTACTCCAGGGTAAAGTCTATGTGAGTACTACATTTCATCCAAATCCATTTCAGCAAAAAGGAGTAACAAACATACAATCATAAACATACTTCTATATTTATAACTAGCGACTTACCCTCGCTTCGCTCGGGTGCGTCCCTAGGTAAGATTTTTTTTCTTGAGCGAAACTTTAATTCCTTTTCTAAACTAAAAGTAGCCTTAGTTACTCCTTATAATATCAGCTATCTGCCAGTGAAAGTCCCGTTAAAATTGATCCAACCGGAACAAACAGACAGACAGACAAAAATTTTAAAAATTGTGTCTTTCTTATAAGTACCGTATATAATTCCATATGCATTTAGTATAAAGCTGTTATTTTGACATTACAAACAGACACTTCAATTTTATTTATCTGTATAGATAATAGTGTAATAGAAAAAGAAGCCAATAAAAAATAGAATACGTTCTAAGCCCCCGTATGTCACATATGCAAAGCTGAAAAGCCGAATATGTGGAGTGGTAAAATTGAAATGTTATTGGCTGGGACAAGGGCTCGCGATCGTGACGCTGTGATTCGCGGTATTTTATTGCCACCATACCTTATCTAGTGCGAGTCCATATTTTGTGAACTGACGTGACTCTAAGAGCTTTCGAACCTTTATAAATAATATAACATAGGATGTCGGATCGCCTTAAAATTTCAATTTTCCTGTCAACTGGTTTTTTAGGTATGGATAGAAAAGGGTTATTTATTATCAATAAATAGAAAAGTTATCTTTTCTCATGTCGGCATAAAAATATTTATTATCAACTAGCGACTTGCCCACGCTTCACTCTAGCTCATAGTCTCTTCTTTATTAATTTACTTAATAATATAAATACACAAACACATACAATTTTTTACCATTTACAATAATAATTATGCGATAGATGGAAAAGTTATTTTAAAACATATATCAATTCGCTTTTAGGTATTATAATAATAATCAATAGATTACTAGCGACTCAATCTCCCTTCGCTTCGGGTTCGTCCCTAGACAAAAACAAATCTATCCCACGGGAACCGTACATTTTCCCGGGATGATATATAGCTTATAGCCTTCCTCAATTAACGGGCTATCTAATACAAAAACAATTTTTCAAATCGGATCAGTAGTTCCTGAGATTAACGCGTTCAACCAAACAAACAAACAAACAAACTCTTCAGCTTTATAATATTAGTATAGATTTATTTATTAAGAAAACTATACATATACAACAACATAAGCATAACGTCATAATAGAAATTCACTAAAAAACCTTCAAATTCTACAAGAGAATCCCTATTCCCTACATACGTACAAATTATAAAGATTCCCAAGCTGTTACAATCAAAGAAACCCCAAAGTCCGCTCATTACACAATTCCACATCACTCTGACAGACGTCACATGGAGCCCGCGTAGCGTCAACGCCGGCGTTGCCACAAATCAACCGCTGGCATACAATTACAATATGACACCGCCTTTGTTGTGGTTTGTGTAGAATTTCTAGGCTTTTTAATTGAAATACATTAGCTATTAATGCATAATGTAATTATTTTATAGTTCAATTAAATATGTTGAAAGATTTTGGCTACCACTAATTAGGTGAAGCCGATTTTTGAAGTGAAAACTTCTATAGGCAGGTTTGGATGGGGACTAAATTCATGTAAGTCGTCATCGACATGGTCACATGACGTGTCAACGCTAACACTCAGAGTGCCGATAGATGTCAAAACCAGATAAATGTAAACAGTTTTAATTTACAAATTTTAATTTAAGATCAAACAATTAATTTGAATAACCAAAAATAACAACTGTTTGTTTATAGTTTTAATTTTTCACTTGTGTCGGCAGTCCTCATAACTGTTTTTTTTTATGAATTTACGATTTTTCATAATATACTATTATAGTTAATGCTACTCTCTTATAATGGAACATTAATTTCTCTTTTATAAGGGCAGTGTAAGGCATAAGTCTCTTGACTACTGCAGATATTACTTGGCTCAAAAATCGAAATATTCAGGATTAACTTACTCTTTAACTAATATGCAAAACTCAGCAGATTCTTTTTTTAAATGAAATTTTAACTAAATATAAATCAAACATATATAAAGAGCTTCTACCATTTAATACTTTTTAGCCCATTAAGTATTTCTTTTTAATTCTGTTTCGTGAAAGGAATACAAACAAGTAACCCGAAAAACATACTTATGTAACATTATTTGAAAAAAAAATTATACTTATAGTAAAATTAGCCACTTTAGCTCTCTTCGCTGGGGTGCATTTCGTGTTTATATCTTTATATTTAGACAGCACTACCTAAAGGAAAATAGCATTTATTATAGAAGAGTGATTAAGCAAAGCCTAGATAAAATCAATAAATATCGACAAATTTTCCATGCACTTTTCCAAAAAACTATCTTCCGCATTATTAAACTTTATACGTAAAAGCTTACATCCGACCCGACTTCAAAGATCTAACATATAGAGCCGTCAAGTCCTAAAGCTCGCTTTTTGCCCGTCACTACGCGAGCTAACGTGATGACGTAACAGTCTATGAGATAATTCATATATAAATCTTATTCCGCACATTCAACAAGTGTTTGTTGGAATGTTATTTTGATAAATAAAACTGTTGTTCTTTGATATTTGATCTTCACTTAAGTTCAACTACAAGTATCATATTTTGCATCCGATTTTACTCATAATACTTGGAAATAAATATTAGATTACAGTATAATATCAAATTTATTAAAAAATTTACATATTATTATTATCATATATTATGGCATTATTCCATGACTGTCTATATACTGTTTATAGACTGTAATATTATACTAGGCAGCGGTAGCCCAGTGGTAACGCGCTCGCTTGGGAAAACGAATGAAGCGGATTCGAATCCCGAGTCTCGCACCTTTGATATTTTCATGTGCGAATCATTTCCAACAAGATTATCACTTGCCTTATGGTGAAGGAAAACATCCTGAGGAAATCCGCATGTCTGAGAGAACCTAAAAAATTTTTGAAGGACATGTGGAGTCCGTCAACCCACACTTGGCCAGCGCGATGGACTATGGCCTGATCCCCCTCGTATTGAAGGAAGGCAAGTGCTCAGCAGTGGAACGTTAAAAAGGGTCAAATTTAAATACATATATATTATAAATATAAATACCCACGACTGGAGTGCAAACATTCGTGCTCATCACATAAATGAATACCTAGCGGGACACGAACCTGTGACCTCTGGCACAGCAAGTAGCGTTAGTTACTACAAACTAAGCTAAGCGTGCCGTAAATAAAGTACTTTGTCTACTGCTATAATTAATTATCTTGTAAAGCACATAATATTTTATACTCTCATATATTTTATACCTGGCTCAGGTCTAACATATTGACTCATCAAACACAAACGCCCAGTTTTTGCTCAGTCACGCCCACGTGCGCGTAATGATGTAACGCTACGAGGCGATTCGTTTACAAATATGTACATTCAACAGGTGTTTTCGTAGTTTTTATTAAATTATATAAACGTTTTGTTTATTTTGAAAATATTTGAATAGAAAAAAATCGAACTTATTATACTTATTTTTTTTGTCCTTCACGAAAATTGCCTTGAAGATTTTTATTTTGTGTTTATATATAATTTACATTTTTCTTTCGCTTATTCAAATTTAAGCATTGAAGCCAAGCAATGATATAATAAAACAAAAGAAAAGCTATGTAAAATGTCAAAATAATATTTTAAAAAGCATAATTAGCGTAAAAGATCCACATGCTAGCTATCTGCTCCGTCCCGGCCCCGGTTTATCCCCTTGTTACATTAAGCTCTGCCCCAGGCGAGGAAGTGTTCAACTACGTGAAAAAAAAAACCACTGCTTTGTGCTACAAACTCCGCAGATATGAAAAACGAATTTAATTAAGTCTCATATGATGAAAATTTTACGATAAAATTATCTTTATTTTTTTCCACCAAAATTATAATTTTATTGAACAAAATTAAATATGCCTGATATTAAAATATTTTGTAAATATTGATCATTTGTATAGTATTGTCTTATATTTGAACGATATGATTAATTTTATCTTCGTTCACTTTCTTCAGACTGAATAATAACTGAAGAATATTCGACCCTACACATTCTACTGAAATGAAAATATTATTTTAATTTTGACGTGAAAACATTTTAACATAATATCTCATATAATGTACATAGAAGAGTTCTTCATTTATAAAATGGTTGATATGTTTAAATAAAGCTTAGTACATATAAATGTAGCATTAGCTGTAGCTTAATGTAGATTATTAAAACACTTTGTTATCATAAAGTGTAATAAGCTATACATACACATCTCTGAAGATTTCTCCAAGATTATAGTTAGGTACTAATGAAAATAACAATTCATATCTTAATAATCTTATTAAATAACCAACATCATACTATATAATATTAATATCACAATAATCTAAATTATTTATTAACATGAAAAGATTCTGAACCGCTATCAATATCGTTGCTACGAGTTACAACTCCAGAGAAGCAAGATACCGAGATAGTCGTCAAAGTAATAACCGCAACTCATCATCATAATCGGGATCCACTGTGCCCCACCGGTAATGGAGGGCTTAATTAGGCACTTAATAGAAAAACTCCAAGTAAGACAATAGCGCTTGGAACGGGAACTGGTACAATGATGTTTCATAACTGGACAGTGTATCGCTGTTAAATAACTATTGGGGGTGTATTCTGTTAGAGTAGTAGATTAAATTTAATTATTTCATGGTCGCAAGTTCGATTTCGTAAGTAATAAATACATACATAGGTTTGTTTTTGTGTTTATTAAAAAACTGTAACGTGTCTGATAGGTAATGTAAATAAAGATAACCAAATATTGCATGAAATATATATTTTTTTTAATTTTAATGACCATATAGATCAAATATCAAATATAAAATACAAAACTAGAAACATAGAGGTAGATAGCAATAAACGTTAAGATATCTCTATCATTTATTAATTTTGCAGCAAGAACAGCATAAAGTTGCATACAAACTAAAATTTTACACCAACAGCACTTTCTATCTACGGCGATTCCAGGGAGGCTACATCGTAGACACGGTAGCGATTTATTATCTGTCATTACCGTAGCAATATCGCGGTAATGACACGATCCCCATGGAAAGCGGGGATTATTCAAACACCTCCCATGTAATAAGCGAGCCGCTTTCCTAACTTGACGGCCTTGATAAATGTAAACAATGCCATTCCCTTAAACTGAGTGATGATTAAAATGAGACATTCCAAACAAAAAGATGGTTTGCGATTTAAAAAAAAATATCTGCTGTATTTTATTTTTGTCTATCTGCTAGGATTTTTAACTTTGCTTAAGGTAATGTTGTATAATATATTTGAAGTCGGTCAAAATTGACTTCAAAAAGGATAACATACTGAGTTCGAGTAGATATACCTATATTATGCTTTGTATTAGATATTTTCATCTATTATGAACTGATTTCCATGGTTTTGTTTAATAATTTACACCTTAAGAGTGGTTCCATAAAACATTTTAAGAAAAAAATCACCGCTATATATTAATAAAACTTTTATTGCTATTTTGAAATCGGTGTACATTTTTAATTATTAATAACTAGCGGCTCACCCTCGCTGTGCTCGAGTTCTTCCCTAATTACGCTTTGACGTTTAGTATATCATCTCAAAAATGAGATGTTTTCCCGTAGTAAAAAGTATTCTATATGTTGACCCGCATAACCAGCTATCATCATACTAAATTTCATCAAAATCTGTCCAGCAGTTTTCTCGTGATGCATTCCCAAACAGACAGACAGACAAAAATTCTAAAATCTATAGATTCGATGTGCAGATTCGACTGAGTTAGAATTTTATTACATCCATAGAATATTTGCATATATGTATTTATTATTGTAAGCTCGTAGCTTTATATTTCATTTTATAGTTATCATAAACAAGTTCTGAGTATCTTTATTCCGCTATAATGTATTCGATCGAATTATTTACTTTTATAAGCTGATCATAAATTTTTGATATAACAACTAAAAGTATTACCAATAAAAGCGTTCCAGCGTGTAGGAGTAATAAACGCACGCACATACAAACATTTGTATTTTCAATAGTAATCTGATTATCATCCCATAAATAAAAAAATATTATAAATGCGAAAGTTTGAATGGATGTTTATTAGTCAATCACGCTAGAACGGCTGAACGGATCTGGATGAAAGGCATAGAGATAGGTTATAGCCTGGAATATCACATAGGTTACTTTTTATCCCAGAAAAATGTGCGGTTCCCGTGGGATAGGTTTGTTTTTGTTTCTCACTAGGGACGAACCCGAGCGAAGCAAGGATGAGTCGCTTGTATACGTTATATTTATGCAACGCTAATATAAAATAATGTAAACAACGCCATCCAGTCTCAAGTGCAACGCGAGTGGCAATTAATTCTACGTAGGAAAGTCATGGTGATGTGGCATGAAAAGCGTTTTGTTAGTCAAGTCACTGAGGATTCAACTGACGGCGTCGATAACCGATTTATTTGCCGAATCACTTATTATTACGTGATTTTTGTTGGTGTAAGGTGTTTTTAACGTCAAATAAATGGCGTGATTACCCTTTGGGGTTAACAAGATCGTTCATAGCTGGTATTTTGTTATAAAATATATTTATGTATTTGCTTGGTTTTTATGAGTAGTTGATTCTTTGTTATAACTGTACGCTTAAGTTTTAGTTCTTTATTAACCAACAGCAAAAGAGGAAGTTCTGTATTCGACTCGTCAGTTGTATGTATATATAAATGTATGTTTGTATGTTCATGATTTTCTCAAAAACTACTGATTTGATTTATATGGGGTTTTGATTGGGGATTAAAGTTAATATAAGCAAAAAACCGAAAAACAGCGATCACTGTCTATACATACTCGTAGTAACGTATAGACAGTGTGAATGTAGTAATATTTAATAAGTTTGGAAACTATTTTGTATAGGCTCGTATGAAATCGACAGGCATATCTGTTACAATATATTGTCATGTAACGCAATACTTCGTGACTGAAATTAATGTTTGATATGAAATGAATTCCCGAAACGACCAAGCGTTATAACGAATATTATATTAATATAATAAATTAAATTGAATAAATGTAATTGAAGATCTCTTTGTCATTTTATAGAAAATGGAGAAATGAAAATATAGAGTCTCTAGTTATATTATACGCTAGTGGCTCACCCTCGCTTCGCTCAAATTCGCTTCTAGGAAAACAAAAACAAATCTATCCAACGGAAACTGTACATTTTTCCGGTATAAGGTATCAGCATGCCAAATTTTACTAAATTAGGTGCATAAGTTGTTGTGTGGAGCAGCTGTATAAGTTACTATAGTTTTTTAACTATCCTACATGAACTCTTTAATTTTCCGGGATTAAAAGTATCTAAAATGTTGACCGGGGATATAAGGTACCGCCATGAAAAATTTCATCTAAATCGGTCCAGCAGTTTTGAAGATTAGCCTGTACAAATAGACAGAGAAACAAAAAATCTGGATCTGTTCTATATTATTTCTCTTCTTACATCCCCCTGACTCGGTTTTTAGCATTTTTTTTTCTTTGTACGGACATTCGACCTCTACCGTACAATTTTCCGGGATAAAGTAGCCTTTGTGCTATTCCAGAATATAATCTATGTCTGTGCCAAATTTCATTAAGGTCCATTTAGCCGTTCTGACGTAATTGAGTAACAAACATCCAAACATCCATCTAAACTTCCACATTTATAATATTAGCAAGAAGTAAGAGAGAAAATTACTACTTTCTTTACCGTTTGCTTTTAATTTAAAGATGACTCCTTACTCTTTTTACTTTAATCATAATTTATCTTAAACGATAGCTTTGTTTTGTGCAATTTAATTTTCCTTATGTGATTTTAATAATATTATAAAATATATTTACATCTGTCTCATAAATTAATTTAAAGAACTATTGAATATAATCTGTTTCATTACATTGAATTTTGATTTCGTATTGAATATTAAATTCTAAGTTATATTTAGACCAAAAAAATATTCTTATTTACTTCAACTTGTCGTTATCAAAATAAGGTTTATCATAAAATATGTAAATAGGCAAAAAGACAAAACAGTTCAGCACCCTTTTGTTTGTCAACAGATTTTCTTTTTTTTTCTTCCTTGACGAGCTTTAGTGATATAGTATTATAATTTTATAGGTAAATCACTACATAGTATAAAACAAAGTCGCTTCCCGCTGTCCGTCTGTCTCTATGTATGCTTATATCTTTAAAACTATTTAATAGATAGAGTGATTCAAGAGGATGGTTTATATGTAATTCATGCATATTATAGTACAGAAAAACTGCCTCGGTGGTGTAGTGGCTAGCATGTACGGCTGCACATCCTGAGGTCCTGGGTTCGAGTCCCGGGTCGGGCCAAGTTTAGTTATTGAGTCTTTCTGTATAGTAAGCCTCAGTAACAGCCTGGAGTTGGGAAGTTGGCGGTGTTTCACCCCCGTGCCTCGGAGAGCACGTAAAGCCGTCGGTCCTGCGCCTTAACTCTCACCGGTCGTGTCGAGTAGTCGTCCCACCGGAGTATGAGAGTGACAGGAATAGAGAGTGCACTTGTGTCTGCGCGTACATTTGTGCACTATAATATCTCCTGCGCAGTTGGCTAGTCTCAATGAGATTGGCCGCCGTGGCCGCAATCGGTCAGGAGGACATTATTATTAGTACAGAAAAGCCGATAAATTCAAAGATTTGTATTTTATACTAACCGTTAAAACGTACCTAGGGACGAACCCGAACGAAGCGACGGTGAATCGCTAGTTCAATTCATATAATCTGTTTTTCCCAAATTTTCAAAATAACATAACAATTAATTTGTATAACACATTGGTAAGATTGAGTGATCACTTTTAATGTTTAAAATATTGCTGTATCTATACAAATAAATAATCATTATAGTCGAATTTTGACCACTACGCGAACACTGACATAAATAGTAAGTTGCTAGTCAAATCTTGGCTGCACAATATAAATATATAATCATAACCCTAATTCTTTTTTTTTTAAATAAAAGTAGCCTAAGTTACTCCTTATAATATCAGCTATCTGCCAGTGAACATCCCGTTAAAATAGGTCCAACCATTGCAAAGATTAGCCGGAACAAACTGACAGACAGACAGACAAAAATTTTAAAAATTATGTTTTTCTTATAAGTACCGTATATAATTCCATACGCATTTGGTATAAAGCTGTTATTTTGACATTACAAACAGACACTTCAATTTTATTTATCTGTATAGATGTATGTATTTAAAATTACATATATACATACATTATACTCGTATGTGTAGTGTATCAACTATCTGGTATTCATAACGAAAGCCTCGTAGCTTACCATGGAACTAGATGGTGCTGTGTTAATGTCCGAACATATTTATTTATTTACAAATAAGAAAATGCAATTCTAACATTCAAATGAATTTAAACTAAATAGTGTACTACGGCTACGTCTTTTACGGTCCCAACGGTACGTTAACCAGAGCACTGGACTACGTCTTATAAATGCATGTTTACCTTTAATGAATAAATGAAAACAGGGGACGTTTGGTTCCTCGAGGCGAACCTTACCTCAGGGAGCTTATGGTCACTAGATAATGACTGAAGTGGGATGCTTTGAGAGTAATTACAAATAACTGATAAGCTATTAAATGATTTTGATTTCTGTTAAATTCTATTGCTTTTTAAGATATTTAAATAATTGTGAATCTTGAATTATTTTGGTATAGGTTTTTCTTATATTTGTAATGACTACGTCTAAATATGCGGATATAATATACACATTTTTTAGTAAAATACTCGGTCTTTAGATACCTTTCTCATTTATAATATTATGAAGCTCAAAAATGATGATTATTTCAAGTGAGTTCTGAAATATCAACATACCGCTAGCGTATGTATTGTATGTATGTATGTATTCAGTCCTTTTTAACGTCCCACTGCTGGGCACGAGCCTCCCTTCAATACGAGGGGGATCAGGCCATAGTCCACCATGCTTGCCAAGTGCGGATTAGCGGACTTCTCATGTCTTTCGAAAACTTGCTAGGTTCTCTCAGACCATGCAGGTTTCCTCACGATGTTTTCCTTCACCGCAAGGCAAGGTGGTAATCATGTTATAAATGATTCGCATATGAAAACATCAAAGGTGCGAGACCCGGGATTTGAACCCGCTTCACTCGGTTTCCCAAGCGAGCGCGTTACCACTGGGCTACCATTGCCTTTACCGCTAGCGGATTTTCGCAAAATGTTCATAAATTATAGCCTTCGTAGATAAGCCCTCCTGCTATTGATAAAAACTGTATAAAAATCCGTACAGTAGTTTTCGACATTTGCCGGAGCAAACACAAGCTTACATATATTATATGTGAATGAATAAAATTTATTACAACATATTAATTAAACAAAAATATTGCTAACAGTGACAACAAGCGGGAAAACTGAAATGTAATTTCAAGTAGGCTTTATTATAGCTAACATTTAACGCAGTCATGAATCAGTCTCGAGTCCCCGTTGATTACAGAGCCTTATAACCAGGGTGCAAAATGCCAGCCCGTTCATTAACTGACGGTGACAACGAGGTGAAATGATGACTTGACACGTCTACGTGAGGAGCGACTGGCGAATGTAAACAAAGTGACAATGATTTTGCAATTTTATAATTAACTTATGCGTTTTAATTTTATAATAATGTCGGCTAACTTTTATGATTTTATTACTTATCGGCTAAGTACGCGGGTTTTATTCATAATTTCATGAGTTTTATTTTGCGCGGAATCCTGATGCTTTTTCTAAAATATAAGTAGTTTAAGTTACTCCTTATAACATGAGCTATCTGCTCGTGAATGTCTCCTTAAAATCAGTTCAGCCGTTCCGCAGATTAGCCACAACAAACAGGCAGACAAAAAAAATGTGTTTCTCTTATAACTACCGTATATAATTTCATATACATTTAGTAAAAAGCAAAAAAAATTTGTCAGTTTGTAATGTCAAACAAAATTTTGACATTACAAACTGAAAATTCACCTGAACTTTTTTTATCTGTATAGATTAAGTTTTACGTTTGAATTTAGTTGTGTTATTCTTATTAGTAACTATCGAGATACCCTCGCTTCACTCAGGGGCGTCCCTAGATTTCGTTTTTTTAGCGGAACCCTAATCCTTTTTCTAAATTAAAATTAGCCTAAGTTACTCCTTGTAACATTAGCTATCTGCCAGTGAAAGTTCCGTCAAAATTATTCCAGCCGTTTCGAAAATTAAATGGAGCAAACAGACAGACAGACGGACAGACAAATATTTACAAATTATTACAACTTTTAGAAGTGGAGCAATAAGAAATAAAGAGAAAACCATAGTCTACTAATATCTATGAATTGTGAATTCTGAAAATAAATCTATTATTCAAATAAGATATGTACATATATTTTTTGGGTTTCTATACATCTTTTTATTCAAATGTTATAATAGGTAAAAGAAAAGAATCGTATACGTATAGTGTATTATTTTAAGGAATAAGTGCATTCTAGTACTCCTACTACGAGCTACTGAGGCTTACAATCTCGCAGAATTAGCTTAGAGGATATGGCAGTAACGTACTTTCACCGTTCTAAAACATTTTCAGTATTCAATAATTTAAATATTCGCTGATTAACAATATTACCTACTAGACAAATAATTTATTATTTAAAGCGTTCTTTTTCACTTTCACAGACAAACTGTGTAATAAATTCCTTTAAAATTCGGTATAGAAACCAATATTATAGTTGTGTTTATTTAATTACACAAGTCGTGTTTTCTATCCCGCTAGATATTACTAAAGGCTAGAGCGAAAATTAGATTTTACAAAACTAAAACTTATAAATAATCTATTATTCTCATACTTTACTTTCAAACAACAAAACATATATAAATTAAATAAAGGTATCTACATAATAACACGTGAAATATGCCACAGTAAATGCGTAGTTTCTCTACTCTCGCCTTTTACTGACATTAAGGCTAATATAATTCACACTACTGCGTCCCCTGTGGCCTATATCCGCTATACCCACGCTATCTCCGTTACCTTTCTTTAGTAATTGACTTACAAATCAACTACAAAACAGTCGGCATAAGTTCTATCACGCATCATGTTTACATATATATTTTTTTCTAGTATAAGCAAACTATGTGTATAAGTCAAATAAATTAATGAAAAAGTTTGTATAAGTTTAAATAAAATCGGACAAGTGCGAGTCTGACGCACACACTGAGGGTTCCGTAGCGGAAATTAAAAGCAGCAAAAAATAATGTTTTTTTGTGATATAACTACACGGTTTTTAGATTTTTCTCTTTATATATGCTAAAAGACGTTGCTTCTTGCCAAATTTTATGATTCTAGGTCAACGGGAAGTACTCAGTAGGTTTAGATTCCCTTGCCACACCTTTTGTTTGCGTTGACTTAGAAGTTTGATTTTTCACAGTCCTAAGGGATTGTAGATCTGAGATGTTATATTAATTTCAACTTGACACATCTACGCGTTCCTGAGAAAAAGGTGGTCCTATTAGGATTCCTTTTTTCTTTGTGAAGTACGGAACTCTTAAAAACTTAATAATTATATGTCAAAGTAATACTAGATATATGTATGTACATACATACATAAGTTATATTAATAGCTTTTCTTAGTTTTAACCACATCTACCCGTAAAACATCTAACAAGCGCTTCCAAACGAAAAAAAATTGTTTAACAACAAGGAACGTATAAAACAATATTCATTAAAACACTTGTAGATTTTCATAGATTAATTAATTTTCGTATGAAATATATTTTATAGGCTTCTTTTTGTTAGTAAAATGTTCCCAATAAAGCTCGACAAAGGAACTCATTATATAAATAGTAAGTTAATTTGTCCCAAGGGCAAGGAACTTCAGGCTTCGTATCTTTTTAATCGTACAATAAACTTCCCCAAAGCTTTCCCGTCAGGCTATTTCTAAATATGCTTTGTGTCTTTATAATGAAACTGTTTACTCACAAACATATTCATATTTAATTCAATATGAAAAAGGATTCCTCTGTATTACCATTAAAGCTTATCTTTATTTCACTCCAAAAGTGCAAGTACTTTATAAAATATTTCATACATAAATGTGTGTATTTTCATTTTTCGCTTATTAAACTTAATTCATGGTATAATAGTATAGAATAAAAATTACCTTACATGTAAAATAAGCTCTACTTTGAAAATTATTTATAATAGATATAATACGTACATATATGCTACAAAATAATATTTTACTATAAATTTTGATATAATAAGAGTACACGTACTCGTATCGGGTTAAGTTTTAAATAAACTATAATTATGTAAGAGAGCTTCCACGTACAAAGCTTGGGAAACGTAGTGGAAATTAATTAAGCTCACCATACAACGTCGACAAATAAGTGGAAAAATAGGAAAAGTAGGAATTTTAATAAAGCAGGGTCACGTAAACATTGATGGGCAGTAACAAACCGGACGAACAGGACGCTGGAAAATAAAAGAGTAGCCGGCACTATTTATTTGCTTTTATACCCGCCTTGGAAGCCTTAAGTTTATGTAGGAAATAGTTTATTGAAAGGGATCATTGTTATTTGATAAGTTTGATATGATCCGATATCGAATTGATGAATTTTGTCAGTTTTTGTGTCATAACTGGCATCTGCCCGTAGGTTTGTGTAGGATTTTCTTCATTTCCTAACTAGTGAATGGCCCTAGCTTCACTTGAGTGCATCCCTACGTTCCTTTTAATAACAGATCAATTCAACGACTGTCATTTAATGTACCAGGATAAAAAATTATCTATGACACTCTCTGGTGTGTATTTTTTCTCTATTTATAACACCGTATTAATATGCTCTACCTACTTGTAGCTCAGTGGTAGAGCATTAAAATATTAAAAAACTAGCGACTCACCCTCTCTCCGCTCGTGTTCATCCCTAGTTACGATTTCTAAAAAGTTATATGCTAATTAAAAGGTCATGTTAGACGTTTTACCCATATAAAGCATGTTTACTTTTATAATTGCATGTTTTTCGTGTATGTACACAAATCTGAACAAAACTCGACATTTTATTTTAATTTTGTTACAAAAAAATATTTCCTCCCTTTCACAAAAGAATATAAGTACAATTTTATTATTTTTAACGACAC
This sequence comes from Fabriciana adippe, assembly GCA_905404265.1. Taxonomy (NCBI): domain Eukaryota; kingdom Metazoa; phylum Arthropoda; class Insecta; order Lepidoptera; family Nymphalidae; genus Fabriciana; species Fabriciana adippe. The sequence goes on from FR989988.1 coordinate 2,403,360, forward strand.
TTCTTGAAAAAGTTGCAAATTTAACAAAAAACGTCGAATTAATATGCCATTTAAGAGCGCCTCAATCCTATTGCGAGCGGGTCTAAAACTCATTCGTTAGAACATAATACTCTCAACGTGACTTAAATAATAATTAATACAAGCTGGCCAAGCGGGCGTGACAAACGAGATATGAGAGTCTGCGGTACAATCATTATGTCGAGCGCATCACTAATGATCTCTGACTGATGTCTCCTCTGACCCGTCGCACCCTACTGGGTTTCACATGTCACTAACGTCCACTGTCATCCTATTTTCACCTATTATTTTCCACGAAGCCGTATACTATATGATAGATGTAAGCTTCGTTAGAGCTTAGGTAATTGCTATTTATAGTTTTATAACTAAATGACATTGATGAACGATAGTTATACATAATATATAGAGATAGCTTATCCCTACACGTGCCGTAGGTGGTTTTAACGTATACTAAGTTATTTACGCGAAATACTAATATATTTTAAAATGAATCACGATACGAAGTGAAGATCTGAAGTAAGGACAAGACATTGGTTTTAATTATAAAAGGAATAACCCTAAAATCGAATTCCCAATACGCTCTGAATGACACCATAATTTAGTAGCTCAGTTCAAAATCACGTTCCAATGCATCCGGGAACACAAAGCGATGTTAATTATCATATTGTTGTATAAAATTGTCATTAAAACTCAAAAGTCAATAACGTTCAAGTTGTGCCATTGTAAAAACAGGCCTCTCGAGGAAAAGCCCCGTTTGCACCGCGCTAAAAACTCACGCCAGTACTGCCTCTAATTGAAAGTTTCAAGGGCACCAACTTGTAATGACACTCATGTCTAAGTTCCTTTCAAAACTAAAATTACAAGTTAGTGCTTTTGCTTTGTTTTAGTCTCACTCGTATTTCAATGTAATAATTCCTTTTAGACGTTGTTACGACTTTGTGAAATTTCAATAGCAACGTGTGCTGATTCAAATACAGACTATATATTTGGTATATAAATCTCACGTATATTATAGATGTGAAAGTTTAGATGTCTGGATGTTTGTTACTCAATCACGCCAGAACGGCTGAACGGATCTGGATGAAATTTGACACAGAGATAGATTATAGTCTGGAATAGCATATAGGCTACTTTATATTCTAAAAAATAAACGGTTCCCGTGGGATAAATTTGTTTTGAAGATATAAGATATTCTTTATTTTAATATTACCCAACATTTTTTTATACTCAAACAATTATATATATATATATATATATATATATATATATATATATATATATATATATATATATATATATATATATATATAATAACAAACATACATGTATAATATTATATTATGAGACAAATATATTAATATCACATTACTTATATTAATCGTAATAAATCAATAAGAAACTTCAATTTAAAAAAAATACTACACAAATTATATTAAAAAATAGTCCAAAATTATTAATAGATTCAATTAAAACTATATTTATAATAGATGTAAAGGCAGCTCAATATTTGCGAGGACAAAAAATCTCCAGTTAGGTCACGTACCTCACTAATTCGCTCCCGGGGTTGAAATCATGTCGGGAATTCACTATATTCGGTCAGTATAATTTTTTGAGATGAGACGCTTTTGCATATTTATTAAAAAATAAATTACATAAGCCAAAGAATACTGTAATATGATTCTGAAGACGTTTTTATTTTAAGGGTATTTTATTTACATGTGTAGGTGGGATGATTCTGTACATTAAACTGAAGTTTGAAGTGAAGAACTAACTTTATTTATAACTAGCGACTCACCCTCGCTTCGCTCGAGTTCGTCCCTAGGTTGCTTCCCAAAACAAAATTAATTAATTAATTTGTTTTTTTTTCGTAGGACACTATTTATTTTTCTAAAATAAAAGTAGCCTAAATTACTCCTTATTACATCAGCTATCTGCCAGTGAAAGTACCGTGAAAATCGGTCCAGTCATTTTAGAGATTAGCCGGAACAAACAGACAAAAATTGTAAAAAATGTTGTTTTGGTATATGTACCATGTATACATCCTTATGCATTTAGTAAAAAGCGGTTATTTTAATATTACAAACAGATACTCCAATTTTATTTATCTGTATAGATATAGTGTTCTGTTCGAATTCTTGTACGAAGCAATTATAGTGTCCTTTAAATTTTTTGACAATACGTTTGGCTTAGTTTGTAGTTTGTACTTGTTGGGCCATCGGTCGCGGGTTCGAGTTCCCCCGGGGCCTTCATTTATGTGATGAACACGAATGTTTATATTCCAGTCATGGGTGTTTTATGTATGTATTTAAATTTATATTCCAGTCATGGGTGTTTTATGTATGTATTTAAATTTATATATGTGTAGTATATTAGCTATCTGGTATTCATAACACAAGCCTCGTAGCTTACCATGGAACTAGATGGTGCTGTGTATTAATGTCCTAACATATTTATATTTATATAAAACAGTGCAAAAAGTAATTATTGTAAGGTAGGAAGATAGGTCTGTAGGACGAAATTTAATTTAAAAAATTGTGCAACGTCACAAAATATTTAAGTCCCGCTAAGAAGAGGAATGGACCCAACTAATTAAATAAGTGCACGTGAGAACAGAAATGTCTCGCACCTTCCATACTTTACGAATGATTTTTTTTTTCCAGTATATTGCAAGTTATATAAGCAAGATACAATACTTTATATTTTGCTTAAATATAAACTATGAAAATTATTCTATATATCTATATAATTTATTTAACGAAGCAATCATGTTTTAGATATCTACTCTATCGATAGAAATGAAAGCTATATAATATCAAAAATCCCAATAATATCTATGTAGACATTTTTAAATGACATGGCAAGTTAATCTTTGGGGTGTATTTTTCTTTTATATGACTGTATCACATGGTGTAATCTATTTGTATTCAGCCCTTTTTGACGTCCCACTACTGGGCATGGGCCTCCCTTCAGTACGAGGGGGATCAGGCCATAGTCCACCGCGCTGTTATTAAAAAATAATAACAAAATATCAAGTAACATACAAACAAAAAGAACAATAACGTACACCTATAACCTGTTTCTTAAACAGTCAAAATACACCTTGTTTATTAAACACTAGCGACTCACCCTTGCTTCGCTTCGGGTTCGTCCCTAGACAAAAATAAATCTATACCACGGGAACTGTACATTTTTCCGGGATGATATATAACCTATAGCCTTCCTCAGTTAAAGGGCTATCTAATTCAAAACGAATCTTTCAAATCGGATTAGTAGTTCCTGAGATTAGCGCGTTCAACCAAACAAACAAACTCTTCAGCTTTATAATATTAGTATAGAATTTTCAAAAATATATTTGGTCACTATATAATTTATTAAATATAAAGTATATTTGTATAGTTTATGTTGGATCTCATACAGGCTCGAGTTTCCGTTTTCCATTGCTCGTCGTAAATAAACTTAGTTATGCCTGTGTCTTCGTACACGTAGAGCTTAAAGCTGCACTTCTATGTATTTTAGGAATATGCCACTTTATAACCAGAGTAAAGTGTAAAGTGTTCTGCGTATTTCGATGAAAATTCCTTCAAAATAAAAAGATTTTTTCTAAATCTTTGTCGAATTAGTATTATACGCAAGTGAAGTGAGGTTAAATGGCTAGTATTATTTATCGACATATCATATGGAGTCAAAAGAGTTAAATGCGTCATTATAAAAATATTTATAAAAAAATCACACGCAGTCACAAAATTTTATACAATAATATCAGATATTAAGAAAATATACATTTAAAAAACTAAATATTAGAAATATATGTTATGTATATTGTATACACTTATTACTAGACTAGTGACTCGTCCCTAGGTACGTTTTAATTTTTTGAGCGAAACCATAATTCTTTTTCTAAAATAAAAGTAGCCTAAGTTACTCCTTATAATATCAGCTATCTGCCAGTGAAAAACTCGCTAAAATTGGTCCAGCTGTTTCGGAGATTAGCCGGAACAAACAGACAGACAGACAGACATAAAATTTAAAACTTATATTTTTCTCATAAGTACCGTATATAATTCCATATGCATTTAGTATAAAGCTGTTATTTTGACATTACAAACAGACACTTCAATTTTATTTATCCGTATAGATAAATTTTAACTCTAAATATACGGAAAACACTAAGCGCACGAGCTACCTTTCATCCTGGATAAATAAGAATCCGTAGAAAGCAATACAATATTTTTATATCCCCTCATTTCAACTTTTGGCACGAAACCTAACAAGGGAAGTTATCAAGAATAACGCCATCGATCTGTTTACCTGAATACGATTTATGATTATAACATTCGCAAACAAGAACATAACCTATTAAGTTTTTGTGCTGGCGAAATTGGACGATTTCTTATTAGTATCTATTGTTTGTATTATTTTAAACGAAGAACAGATTTTGGTCTTACTTGACACTAATATTGTGTTTTATTCTCATTTATCATAAGTTTATTAATATAAAACATTTATTTATTTTTAAGCAGAAAATTTTAAGAAATCTAATGAAAATATACTTTTTTAACCCTTTTTAATGTCCTACTGCTGGACACGGGCCTCCCTTCAATACGATGGGGGATCAGGCCATAGTCCACCTCGCTCGCCAAATACAGATTGGCGGACTTCACATGCATTTCGAAAACTTGTTAGGCTCTCTCAGACATGCAAGTTTCCTAACGATGTTTTCCTTCACCGTAAAACAATACTTATTAATATTTTAATATTAATACAATATACTTATAGTTTTCATGATATTAATAAATCCTGAAAGCGTTTTAGGCCCAACCACGTTTCAAACGATTACTGCTCGACGATCAGTAGCTTATAATTGTATGTGAGTTTGTTTTATTTAAAATATAATAAAATTATATTTCTAAAAGATGCAAACACGTATTTAATTTACTAACCTAAGTGGCCTTAAACGTATTAGCAATCTCAAAATGTTTATTTCCTTTTGGTTCCATCATCAGATCAAGTCGATAAATTTCATTTTCAAGTTTTCATTACTTAGTTACAAGTGAAAATATATAAAGCACGTTTAAAAGAATATTTCAAACAGTATCTCGTATCACAAAACAAACTCTAACTTAAAGCTACATATAAACTTTACAGCCCACGACGGAAAGAATCTTAAAATTTTATATTCCTTTATAAACGCTTACTTGATTTTCTAGAATACATTCAAGTTTTTACAAAGTGCGTTCGAGAACTCGTAATCTCTTTAACTTGCAAGGTGTACTCAATCGTTATCGTAATGTTCTTCTGACGCCTCAACAATAGCGAGCTTTATGGAATGGAAATGTTTCGAACTTCGATGTATTGTAGTCTTCCGAGCAATGCCAATGTTTAAGAAGATTATTACCAAACTTCAGCACTAAATAGGTAAAATACTTTTATTATCGACTGTGTTTGAGTGGTGTAAATAAAATTTATACTAATTTATATTACGTTACTTAGTTTTTAAGATATATACGAGTATTGGTTTTAAAGAAGATATAGAATATGAACTTTAAAGTTCACTCACTTGTATTTAAATGAATTAATAATTATATATGCCAGCTTTTGAAGTCGTGAGCTTTTAAGGCAATAAATATTTTACAATATTATAGTTATAATAAAGTAGTAAACTAGCTTTACCCGAATTATGCTTTTTGACCTCTAAACGTAATTTTAGGTGACCTTTGTTAATAAATATTTATTTTAAATCGGACTAGTAATTCCAGAGATAATCCCTGAGCGTTTAAACAAACAAACAAATTCAACGTAATAAAATAAACTATGATATTACGAGTAGTATGTATTTAGCCCTTTTTAACGTCGCACTGCTGGGCACGGGCCTCCCTTCAATACGAGGGGAATCAGGCCATAGTTCACCACGCTGGCCAAGTGCGGATTGGCGAACTTCACATATCTTTCGAAAACTTGCTAGGTTTTTTCAGACATGCAGGTTTCCTCACGATGTCTTCCTTCACCGTAAGGTAAGTGGTAATCATGATAGAAATGATTCGCACATGAAAATATCAGAGGTGCGAGACCCGGGATTTGAACCCGCTTCACTCGGTTTCCCAAGTGAGCGCGTTACCACTGGGCTACCACTGCCTTATTACGAGTAGTATACATAAATGACATTTAAAAGTAAAAGTTTCAAAATTATTTTAGTTATTATGATATTTTTATTCCTTTACGTACAGCTGTACTAATATTATAAAGAGGCAGAATTTGTTTTTTGTTTGAACGCACTAATCACAGGAATTACTAATCCGATTTGAAAAAATATTTTAGCAATTAGACAGCCCGTTTATTGAGAAAGGCTATAGGCTATATACCATCATGCTACTACTAAAGAAAGCGGAGCAGTAATCATAAATGTCAAAAAATCGGGCAGACTTCCATACATTATAGTAAAACTGATGTTTATAATATGTTTAAATGTTTTAAGCTCAAAAACTACTGAGCTCTTTCCAAAAGTGCCTTTTGCATATAGCTAAAGAGTTTTCTTTTTGTAGTTTTAGCCCGAGCCAAGTTGCGGATTCTGCTAGTACAATATAAGAGGAAAATAAATACAATCTGTTTCATTAATATACAATCAGAGCGCATAACATAAACAATTTACAAAACATTAAATTCATACAATAAACATTACTTTACACCTCAATTCACAATCAAATGAAATTTTCTCTCCATCCAACTAAATACCAATGTATTAACCATAAAAGATAAAATGACACGTGTAAATTTGAAACAATGATTTAACAGGCATGTTTCCCGCCACCGCGCCCGAGGCTGGTAAACGGTCATTTTCATCTCACATTATCGTACAATAAAGAGTAAAACACTACACCCCGACAATTCCACATGTAAAATTTCGCTTCATTATTTTTAATGGCGTTCTCTGATTTACGAAACGACACTCCGCTCGAATGAAACGCACTACACGAATAAAAATACCCCAGGACACGTTCCCGAATATAACCGAGACATGACGTTTTATAAACAAAACTCAGTTTTAAAATATGCTCCGATGGCTCTCACGCATGGTGTGGCGAGCGAGCGCGCGGAATATTTTAATGTTCCCAGTTACAGCATTCACGGACCGCTGCCCGCCTATGAGCGACGCCTAACTCCTTTCAAACGGCACGAGAATGCCGGGCTTTATCGTAAGTCATCCCGAGTTCTCGTGTCCTTTGTGCTCTCTCCGGCTTTTTATGTTTTAATTTGTATACGCGACTGTTATTTAAGCGCCGCGCTATGGAGCTCTAATAAGAAAAAACTGTCACCCTAATTCCTTGCAAATTTCGTGGAGAAATTAAAAAATACGAGATTAGGAACGAGGGTGATAATTATGGAGGGCCGCCCTCGGTTTGCATGGTTGGTAATATTTTTTAATATAATATGGGTGTTGCCAAGCTACGTATCAGATTTGATAATCGCTAGCGAGCATCTTAATGAAGCGCGCTGGGTTATTACGTTTTTTGTCGGGAGCCCGCGCGAAATTAAAAGGGCACAAGACGGGATGCGAAAAAGAAAAACAATCAAGCCTCGTTACGACAAACAACAAAGAGCAATAACAGCAATAAAACCGGTCTACGACTCAATCCCGCGCAGTCGTTACCAAAGTTACGCGATCATTGGCAATACTTCCATTCCAAAATTCAATACGATGCATTAACATAAAAAGGAAACAATAACCGTTTAAAATTCTCATCGGAATCGAGTTTTTATTGCTTTAAAATCGTAATTTGCGAGCCGCGAGGCAGGACATCTGGTGGATCGCATACAATTGTGGATCTCCTCTCGCTAATGGTAGACGTATTAATGTAGGTATTTGGGCAGATGACTACCATCTCTCATCGCAGATTGGGTACGTAGCAAAGTCCGTGTTTTGTTGCAGCGATTTTAGACTTTTTGGTCCCGAAATAGAAAGTATATTAGCGTGTTTTTGACATATTTTGGACGTATCGCAAGGGTTTTATGAAATTTAAATTTGAATTTCCGACGGCCGAGTTGCTGGATCGTAATTAGAGGCTAATGAGACTGAGATACATGTTTCGTTACACGGATTTTTGGACTACGCCATATTACTTTGTTCTTCTTATTCCATGTTATGAGACGGGTACTTCTATGATTAACTTTTGATGTCAATGTTGAACAATGAAAAGTTGTGAAATTAGCCTTTGTCCGTACACGTTTTATTGACTGTATAGGATATTGCCGTTGGGACCGGAGAGTAAATAGCCGTTAGATCTCGATAGTTAGGTAGGCTTGGCATTAGTTGATTAAAAGAGATTTTATTGTCTTAAATGTTATTCGTTCTACGCATTTCGTAAATTCGACATTGTTCTTTTTATACATTACTCGTTAAATCTACACTTATAAAAAGATATGTTAGCTTTTAATCGAAAAAGCACAAAATTTTTGAAGAAATATATTTGGGCACAATGAACCAGCTTGTTATATAATATTTTTAAAATTAAGCAAAACGGAAAAATAATGTAATTAAATTTGCTATTTCCGTATAAATTTGATAACAGATATGAACCACCATTTCTTTTATATACAAAAATACATTTATTTTGTACACAATCAATGCAGAAAGTATTTATATTATATCGGCATAACCTTTTCACCCCTTCTTTTTGGGGCTGAGCGAAAAACTTTTGCCAATTAGGAACTTACAGATAACAATGTCAAAACTTCTGGAGACGTAGGCCTTCCTCAATTATTGTGACATATATTATATATATTTCATTTATTCACCTTTTTGCTAAATAACTATAAATCTCTTGATATCTTTTTGAAGCCAGGTGTATTTATTATATGCCATTCCTTATTATTTTAGTAGTAAAAGGCAATTGCACCACTGCACAAAAGATAATCAAATTAATTTTATCATTGAAAAGCATAAAATATAATTTACCCGTTATATTTTTCATGCTTTTCGCAAGTCACTATTAGCTTGTAACATTATATTAATATCCTATAGAAACCATCTCGTATAAATACCCGTTAAAAAATTAAAAATGGTACCTCTTTTCCTCCTGTTTATAAACATTCAAACATTCTCTCTCTCTCTCACCCTCTCCCTCCCTCCCTCTACCTCCCTCCCTCCATCTCCCTCCCTCTCCCTCCCTCCCTCCCTCTCCCTCCATCCTTCTCCCTCCCACCCTTCCCCCCTCTCTCTCTCTATCTCTCTCTCTCTATCTCTCTCTCTCTATCTCTCTCTATCTCTCTCTCTATCTCTCTCTCTATCTCTCTCTATCTCTCTCTCTCTCTTTCTCGCTCTATCTCTTTCTCTATATCGCTTCCTTTTCTCGCTCTAAAAAAGAAAGAGACAAGCCAAGCAACACACTTATCCATAAATAATACCTGGATTTAAAACTAAAGAGAGATAAACTAAATACTAATATAAAATCTCAGTCTAATTCTTTTAGTCTTATCTCTGAAATTAATAAAGGTTGGTTTATTACAAAGGAAAGCATTTGACTGGGGATTCTAATAGTTAATTATGATACTAAAATTTAAACCACTTTGCGATTTTCAATGTTCATTAAATAAGATAAATACGTAATTAAACAGCGATCACCACACAATGTTGTGAAAATGCCGCTAATGATGTGCTTGTGCGAGACGGGGTCATTATGACAGGCTTACGTGTAGAGGAATTAAAGATGATAGGGTATTAATCTCTTTGTGTTAAATTTTATTTAAATTACTACATATCAGCTAACTTTGAACTGGAATTAACTGGCATTAAAATGTATTAAATCAAATGGCAAAACGGTTTTCTGATGTTCTGCAGATTAGCAGTTCAAAGCTACTGACTCTTAACTAACCTTCAAAACTTCGATTACTATTATAAAACTCCGCTTTGTAAAAGAATTAAACGATTTAACCAAATATATAGATCTACCATATTAGAATTTCTCCAAAATTATTTCAAACAATGTATGTATTGTATTCAGCCTTTTTTAACGTCCTATTGCTGATTAAGTGCGGTTTGACGAACTTCACAGGTTTTTTAAAAACTTGCTAAGTTTTTTCATACAATCAGGTTTTTTCACAATGTTTTTCTTCACCATAAAACAAGAGGTAATCATATGGGTAATTATTCGCACATGAAATTATCAGAGGTGTGATACCCGGGATTCGAACCCACTTCACTCGGTTTCTCAAGCGAGCATGTTACATTAAACTACTACTGACTTTTTACCAAGATAAAAAGTTATATTCTCCATTTTAATAACAATATCCATATAAATCACTGATTTGAATAGGAAAGAAAAAAGATAACTAGAAAGCATACATTAGCATTTAAAATATTAATAATGATGCCAACACAGCCGCAGCCAATTATATAATTCCGATACAAACTATAGATCAATCCCGCGTCAAAGTTCACAAATTTCAATAATAAACGAGGGCATACGGTATACCAGTAAGTACCCACAGAAAATGAATTATTAAAACCCTAATGTGACACACGCGACAAGAACACAAACGAACTAAAATTCCACAATAGGCCTAGGGAGCGTCAATTTTGCCCAATTTCCGCAACATCTAGTCATCATACATCCATTGTACACTTATATTCCATAGGATTGTACTGTAAAATGAACTCTACTCCCTTGGAATAAGAACTACAGAGTAAATTCAACGTGTCCACCACTAATCCATTAGCGATGCGATTCTTACAATGGTTGATGTGAAACCCCAAAACTGTCCTTTGTGCTTTATCATTGCGTCACAGAATTATAGGTTATGTTTGATACGCAAGTAAGATCTCAATTTGTATAGACATAGATGCGAGAATCCATTGTAACTTGTTTCAATCAATTACAATTGGTTTAATATTTCTCCTTACCAGTATTTACCTGCTGTCGATATGATTATGTTTCTGTTTTTAACCGACTTCCAAAAAAGGAGGTTATCAATTTGAGACGTATGTATGTAATACTATAGGAACAGCAAAATATTCACATATGATAATCTGACCTAATAAATTCCAAATAAATATACAAAATTTTATAGCTGTATGTATGTATGTTTGTCTTGTATGTATATATGTTTGTCCACGCATTTCTTCAAAACTAGTAATCGAATCGTGATCATTCTTTTTTTATTTGTTTACATTTATTTCAACTTAGGCTGGCACCGAGTTCAAAAATATTTGAATAGGTATTTATAATAAATGAAAACCTCTGTTCAGTTATATTTTACTTTTTAGTTTTTTTTTTTTTCTAGTTGGTTAAATTTTATTTATTTTTTTACATTTTTTTGACTAGTTGCTGTTTTCAGCTTTGTATTATTATAACTAATATTATTGTGAACATTTTGAAACAATATTTGCATGGAAATGATTTATAGGGAGGAGAATGACATGACATGTTGGATGACATATAAACATTAAACATGTGTAAATAATTTAAGAATGATAAATTATGAAAGTTTACCGACCAATCTCGTGTCTTCTCCATTCTACGTGACATTGGCTAAATAATCTGTGATCAACTGGCACGCTTTGAAGCTATTAACAAAAAAAAAATACCTAGCACCGAATTCGAATCCGCGACTAACATACCTAACTGCCACTGTGTCAGATCTCCCGCTTCAAATATGCAAAACCCACAACATTTCACCAAACAAATGTAAAAAACAAAGAAAAACACAACCTATACGAAGAGTAATCAACTCCAAATATAGTCAGCACGTACGAATCAGCGCGGAGAAAGCGAAATAAAGTTTTGATGTAAAAAGTTCTTTTTATACGCCGCTTCCAAATTTCGGATGCTGTATTGCGTATAAGGAACTATGTTATTATGTATATGTATAATGTATACCGAAAGTATATTGATTATGTCTTTTTCATATCACTTATAATAGAGAGGGACAGCTTTAGAGTAGGTAAGGTTTTTGCGCGTAATTTGCCTCGTATTTATACGGGAATTCTCATTCATCTATATATATATATAAAAGGCAAAAGTGATTGACAACACAGGCCAAACCCTTAAGGCTATAAAATTGAAATTTCGCATACGTATTATTCATATGACGAAGGCATCCACTAAGGAAGGATTTTTCAAAATCCAACCCCCAAGGGGATGAAATAGGGGATAAAAGTTTGTATGAAACTTTTTATTCCTTGGATATATTTGAATGAAATTTCGTATTTTTCGTAGTTTGATCGTGAGGGAAGCCGCGAGTTCTGCTAGTTTATGATATTTGTTTGCTGTTTGAAATCGAGTTCATTATTAGGAATTCCTTATATTATTTATTGAAAATTATTACATTATACTACTATAGTGAATGAAATGAAATGCACGTTTGTGGCTTTTTTTTTCAAATATTTTAAAAGTTGCACCACATTAGAATATATTATGTAAGTTTAAAATGAAATATACCTAAGAATTTTTTAATAATTCAAAATCGAACCCTCTTCAATCCGTTTTGTTAAACAAGCGTATTAAGTTGCTACTAGTGTATCAATTAATGTCATTTATGTTTTACAAGCTGTTGTATTCTGCCTACCCGTTATAAAATGCCCCATTCAAATCCGCTTATCCATTTTGTCGTGATGTGAGCGAATACAGGTCCACATTTTTAAAACTGAATTACATCCCAAGCATCTCAAAACACAGTTCTTAAAAATATATAATCGACTAGCAACTTACCCTAGCTTCGCTCGGGAGCGTCCCTAGATACGTTTCAATTTTTTTGAGCGGAATCCTAATTCTTTTTCTAAAATAAAAGTAACCTAAGTTACTTCTTATAACATCAGCTATCTGTCAGTGAAAGTCCCGTCAAAATCAGTCCAGCCGTTTCGGTGATCAGCCGGAACAAACAGATAGACAGACAGACAAATTTTTCAAAATTGTGTTTTTCTTATAAGTACCGTATATAATTTATATATGCGTTTAGTATAATGCTGTTATTTTGACATTACAAACAGACGCTTCAATATTATTTATCTGTATAGATGTGCTACGATTAGCTAAGTTCCATCTTCATTATATACAAGTTTATATAAATATATAATATACGAACTTATGTTTATTTTACAATAGGTTTTGCCCGCGACTTCGTTGTCATGGTAAACAGGATGGGTATGAAAAGTTGCATGATGCAGTCTATGTCCTTGCCAAATTGCATCGAAATTTGTTCAGCAATATCAGCATAAAAATATAACAAACAGACAGACAGACAAAATTACTATCAAAACTACAGTATAAGTATGGATACATTATACATTTTGCAAAAAATACGCCAATGACAATGTAAGATCAGGGATATTGATTATACTGTCTCTTTCTTACGAACGTATATTATTTTTTACTTAACGAAGAGAGACACTGATGGATATTATATGTGAAGCGTATAACTTGTACGTTACCTTTCTCTGTTCTGTTTCGTTCATACATTTTAATTTAAATATCAATACTAATATTACAAAGAAGAAGAATTTGTTTGTTTGTTTGTTTATTTGTTTGAGCGCACTAATCTCAGGAACTGCTAATCCGATTTATAAAAAATATTTTTGTATTAGACAGCCCGTTTATTGAATGTGGCTATAGGCTATATATAATACTAACGACTCACCCTCGCTTCGCTTCGGGTTCGTCCCTAGATAAAAACAAATCTATCCCACGGGAACCGTACATTTTGCCAGGATGATATATAGCCTATAACCTTCCTCAATAAAAAGGCTATCTAATACAAAAAGAACTTTTCAAAACGGATTAGTAGTTCCTGAGATTAACGCGTTCAAACAACAAAACTCTGCCTCTTTATAATATTAAGTATAGATATAGTCTATCTATTTTATACTAACCCTTAAAAGGTACCTAGGGACTATCCCTAGTGAAGCGAGAGTGAGTCACTAGTTAGAACTCTAAAGCACCCATAACTTTGGTTTAACCTTATATTATTATATAGAAGTCAAATCACTGTCACTGTCACTGTTATATAGAAGTCACTGTTATATGGAAGTCAAGTCACTCCTGGATAATTTCTAAGAAATTAATTATTAACTGACACCCCGGGGTGTCAGCGCCTTTCAACAGTTTAAGGGATAATTTATTGAATTACAAAACCAAAGATAAATAATTATTATTATATTATTATTATATATCGACTTAAAAATCTTTATTCCAGGCGTATTATTTAAAAAATATTGGGAATACTCAATAGACTAAAATAATAAGTAACACACCCATAAAATACGGATAAATTGGATACATCTTCCCTTTTGAGGTTGATCAAACATTTTTTTAATCAAATTCTATATTTTTGTAAAATACTTTCATACTACGCGAGTGAGATGATATGAATTCAGCTCTTTTTGAAATCCAACCGCTGGGCAGAGGCCTTCCCTTGTATTAAAGGGTGCGAGGTAGATCAGACCATAGTTCACAACGCTGGCCAAGTGCAGGTGGCGAACTTCACATGGATTTAGGTTATTTCAGACATGCAGGTTTTCTCACTCTGTTTTCTTCGCTGTAAGACAAATGGTAATCATGATGAAAATGATTTGCACATGAAACATCTACCGCGAGACCCGCTTCATATGGTTTCCCAAGGGCTTTGCCATTAGGCTACCCCTGCCTTAGATATGACAGGTTATATTTTTTTAATTCTTAGAATAATCTAAGATTTTCTCAACATGACCTATTTTTATATAATAAATTATTACAATTACTTCTTCCTCTTTCTTATTTTCCACAATAAATAATATATTATTTATTTTTGTATAAACTTTATACAAAAGAAAACTTAAATAGCTTCGTTAATTAATGAAAAGTTTTTTCATAATAAAAACAATTTTAGCCGAGTAAAGTATCGTAAGCTGTAACTCATAATTATGTTGCCCTCGAAGGTGCCCTATAAAAACTTACGGACTCACTTTGTTTTGTTACGTTAGTTATTATCGCATTTACGCAGAGGGGAAAGTTAAACAGCGATCGCACAATAAAGGGTATTTTAATACTTTCTATGCCTGGTATGCTATGAGGGTTTTATTATGGATACCAAATAGTTGATACACTACACATACATAACTTTAAATACATACATATTATAAATATAAACACCCATGACTGGAGTGCAAACATTCGTTCGAATAACCAGCTATCATCATGTCAAATTTCATCAAATTCCCTCCGTAACGCGGTAACAGACAGACAGACAAAAATTCTAAAAACTATAGAGATATAGAGAACAGATCTCCTGTATCGATAATAATGATTATTTCAATTAGGTTTTCCAAAAAATATTTAATGTACAGATTTGACTTAGTTACAATTTTACAATATGTATAGATTTATTACTTAGTATTTTTAACATTTTTAACAAAAATATTATATAAACATATATTCTCTTAGTAATCCAACTGGAATAGGTCGTACACGAAAAATAATATGGCACTTTTGAACGCTTGATTCTTTCTACAAGCATGAATTGTTTCGCACTTGAAAGAGGGGAAATACATCACACAAGATTCTTTGGCAGGTGCAAAATATATGAGGTTATTGTACCACATTCCTTTTTGATTTATACCGTCTGCATCTGCCATCACTCATCTATCCAAATGTTCTCTTACAAGGGACGTTACAATAATATATTCTTTTACTTTTTCAATGTACATTTATTGAAAATTTGCTTTCAATCATTATATGAAAGAGACATTTTTATTCTCAGCTTTTTTAAGGGTTCCGTACCCAAAGGGTAAAACGGGACCCTATTACTAAGACTTCGCTGTCCGTCCGTCTGTCTGTCCGTCTGTCAACAGACTGTATCTCATGAAGCGTTATAGATAAACAGTTGAAATTTTCACAGATAATGTTTTTCTGTTGCCGCTATAACAACAAATACTAAAACACAGAATAAAATAAATATTTAAGGCGGCTCCTATACAACAAACGTAAATATTTTGCTCGTTTTTGGTCGATATTGATAATGGCAATAGGTAGACGCTTGAAATATTCACAGAATGTTAAGTTATATATTCACTTTAAAAATAAATAATTAAAATAAAAAAATATTTAAGGGGGGCTCCCATACAACAGACATGATTTTGTTGCCGTTTTTATAGATAATGGTACGGAACCGCACGGACTCGCACTTGGCCGGTTTTTAAAGAGAGCTTGTCGTTCTATTTAACTGGTCTTTTTTATTATATGAACTGTAATTTGTAATTTTCAGCCTCTACTTATATTTTGATTAGTTACAAACCTGATGTAGTTTAGACCATAAGTACACATATTTAATATATTTTTGCATACACATATCTCTCTTTATTATTATGGCCTATCTACCTTTGGCCTTTATAAAAAGTTCAATAAGTCGAACTGTGGTTTTTTCGCTAAGTAAATTAAGAATTTATTGGTTTATTACTCTTAAATAGTTATACTTTCTAGCATTTAACATAATGTAAAATATGCTATTTTATTTTAATCTAAATCATATATTATTGATTCTAATGAACTTAACATTTATACATATAAAAATGTCTGTAGACATTCGATCTCTACAGTTTACATAGAAAAAAGTTGCTAAAAACCGAGTCAGGGGGATATAAGAAGAGAAATAGAACAAATCCAGATTTTTTTCAAAGTTTTTGTTCCCTGTGTGTCTTTTTGTCTGTTTGTACGGACTAATCTCCGAAACTGTAGGACCGATTAAAATGAAATTTTGCGTGGTGGTACCTTATATCCCCGGTCAACATTTTAGATAATTTTCATCTCGAAAAATTAAAGAGTTCCCGTGGGATAGTTACAAAACTACAGTAACTTATACAGCTTAGTACACAAAAACTACTGATTGGATTTTAATGAAACTTAAGATTAATATAGTTCATACATCAGAATATCACATGGATTACTTTTTATCACGAAAAAATGTACGGTTCCCGTGGGATAGATTTGTTTTTGTTTGCCTACAGCCTGCCGCTACTCTTAAATATAACTACCTTTTCGACAGGGAACTAAAAATCGAAATAAATTCGTGAAAAAGTCCGAAAAGATAGTTTTATTTTAAATATCAAATATTCGCGTAAATTTAAATAAATATCGACACCAACAAAATATTAAGCGCGTTTCTTAACTTACTTCAAAAATAGGATACTTAATTCGGGTGACACTTTTTTAAGTTGCAAAAGATACTTCTAAAGTAATTTGAAATCGATGTACATTTTAGTTAAAAATTATATTTTATCTATACTAACATTATAAAGAGACAGAGTTTGTTTGTTTATTTGGTTGAACGCGCTAATCTTAGGAACTACCAATCCGAAGTGAAAAAATATTTTTGCATTAAATAGCCCGTTTATTGAGAAAGGCTATAGGCTATATATCATCAAGCCACTACCCCAGGGAGCGGAGTAGTAATCATAAATGTCAACAAATCGGGCAGACTTCCATACATCATTATAAAACTGATGTTTATAATGAAACAAATTTAATGCGAGTGAAACCGCGGGGCACAGCTAGTAAAAAATAAACAAAGTCGCAGGCAGTATTAAATATAATATGTACGACTGCTACGATACTAGATCAATATCGCTACCACCGCAAGAAGCAAGTATCAAGAATAGTTTAGACACTTCATGAAGTACCTACAACTATTGAATATCTGTTTCTAAGTAACTTCTGAGTTGCCATGCGTTGGGTTACATCATATTTGTGTTAAGAAGGAATGATCCAAGAGAATTGAATTGAATACAACATTAAGCTTTCGAATAGTTCTTTTTATGAAACTATTACTTTTCCTTATAAGTTCTGTACAAGACCCTTTGGAATAATATTACTAAAGTTATTCAAACGAGTCCCTCCATCAACGCTTTTAAAAAAAATTAAAGCAGCACTATCTTAATACAATAATATAACTATTAATAAGTATATTAATTTACTGTAATTTTATATTTTATTTCAATATTTATTTAAATACTAGCGACTCACGCTCGCTTCGCTCACGTTCGTCCCTAGGTACGTTTTCACGGTTAGCTATGTTTATACATAAATAGTAGCTTGCTACTCCTAAGATATTCATTTAAATTATATAGCGATTTACCCTCGCTTTTCTCGGGTGCGAACGCCGTACGCGGATTTTGTTCACAATATCATGGGTTTTAATTTTTTTGGCGGATCCCTGATTCTTTCTCTACAATAAAAGTAGCCTAAGTTACTCCTTATAATATCAGCTATCTGCCAGTGAAAGTCCCGTCAAAATTGGTCCAGCCGTTTCGGATATTAGCCGGAACAAACAGACAGACAGACAGACAAAAATTGTAAAAAATGTTGTTTTGGTATTTGTACCGTGTATACATCCATATGCATTTAGTAATAAGCGGTTATTTTAATATTACAAACAGATACTCCAATTTTATTTATCTGTATAGATTATTATAATATGTATGCATATGTGTATTTTTTTTTTATTTTTGTATATATTATATAGCCCTTTTTAACGTCCCACTACTGGGCAAGCGCCTTTCTTCAATACGAGGGGGATCAGGTCATAGTCCACCACGCTGACCAAGTGTGAGTTGATCGACTTCACATGTCTTTCGAAAACTTGCCAGGTTATCTCAGACAGTGATTTCCTCACGATGTTTTTCCTTCACCGTAATTAGTACTATTAGTTTTCTCTTTTGAAATAGACAAAGTAATAGACTTCTTTTGTATGAAGTAACATGTTGGTATATTTAAAACAACATCTCATTCTTGACTGTTCTGTAACATCTGTAGTCATAAGTTTGATTTTCACACGAAGTACTTGCATAGACCAAATCATAGATACATATTATTTAACTAGAGACTCACCCTAGCTTCGCTCGGGTTCGTCGCTAGCTTGCTTCCGAAAACAAAATTATTTAATTAATTTGTTTTTTTTTTCGTGAGACCCTATTTCTTTTCTAAAATAAAAGTAGCCTAAGTTACTCCTTATTACATCAGCTATCTGCCAGTGAAAGTCCCGTCAAAATCGGTCCAGTATTTCAGAGATCAGCCGGAATAAACAGACAGACAGACAAAAACTGTAAAAAATGTTGTTTTGGTATATGTACCGTGTATCAATCTATATTATGCATTTAGTAAAAAGCTGTTATTTTAATATTACAAACAGACATTCCAATTTTATTTATCTGTTTAGATAAATATTTGTTTTGATATCACTGTGCTCTCTACATCAATATCTCCATATAAATAAAACAGTATATAATATTAAAACTAGAATTTTGCTAATTAATATTTTTCCGTGACAAGTTAAATAAGAAATTTTTAAAACTAATTGAAAGCAATAACAAAAGAAAACAAAGATAAAATCTTTAAAAACCGCGTCGAAATTCCAAGACGCGCTTACTGAAATACGAAATAGCGTAATAAGGGGTTGAATAGAAAATGTTCTTTTAAAAAATCAATGTTCAGGTGAGACTTTATCGCATGCATTCGCCAGATTGAGGGCCAAGATTCGCCAATTTGTATTCAGGAGGCGTAGCGGTACCGAGGGCCATCGAAGGTTTTCTGCCTCAACGGATCTTAAACACAACAGCTTTCTATTAGTGTTTCGTTGCCTTTAATTTTCTAGTTTCTAGTTACTTGTTGTTTAATTAAAGAGCTTTTTGAGATCACTCAAATTGTTTTATTAATATTTTTTTTAATAAATTTTATTATTTTGCAAAATTATTACGCTTTATTTATATAAAGTGCCTACTAGCGACTTACCCTCGCTTCGCTTCGGGTTCGTCCCTAGATAAAAACAAATTTATCCCACGAGAACCGTACATTTTTCCGGGATGATATATAGCCTATAGCCTTCCTCAGTTAACGGACTATCTAATGCAAAAAGAGTTTTTCAAATCAGATTTCAAACAAACAAACCCTTCACCTTTATAGTATAACTATAGATGGTCGGTTGACCATTTTACGTTTGAATTTTGTGTTTTATTTGAATCTGTTACCTTTGGATTACATAGCAGGTGTGTAAAAAGCTTCATTGACAAAGAAATTCTAATACTTTCCATAATCATAATTCGTTTATTCATAACACTTGTTGTCATTGTTAATACTAATAGCTAAAACTAATTCGGCTACCCATCTTTACTTCGCTCAGGTGCAACCAGAGGGATGCTAAATCACTTTAAATGATAAAGCGCATACTATCTGAGATATAAATCAAAATAAAAACCACACAGTATCTACATGAAACAAGTTCAAACCAACAAACTTAAAAAAAATTGTAATATATATATAACAAGTATTTTTTCTCATACTCCTTACACAAAAAATATATAATATTATGCCAAACAAAAACCAAATGTGCTCAAAGGTAATCAAAGAAAAATATACGTACATATAAATGTACCTACAACGTTCTATGTTCAGAATGGGTTAAACATTTGAGCAGCATATTAAGCGCACATGACACGCTGGAAATCTTTTAAAGCACTTAGGAGTTTAAAGGTACGTTTAATAGAGTTGAGGAGGAGGTTGCTCCCTTCCACGTACTCGACACATGTCAGCAATCTGCTACCGATCGCGATTTTATCTTGAACTTAATAAAATGACACTGTGTTATGGTGTAAAGCAGCAGCTTGTAGCGTTTGGCACTAGCAAAAATAGCCCAAAAATCTTTCTTATATCTTTCAAAGTAATAATTATATACCAGCGACTCACCCTCGGTTTCGTCCCTAATTACGTTTTAACATTTAGTACAGATTTCTTAGAGATGAGATATGTTCCCTTAGTAAGAAATATCCTATATGTTGACCTGGATAACCAGCTATCATAATACTAAATTTCATCAAAATCCCTCCAGTGGTTTTTCTGTGATGTGATAACAGACAGATAGATACCATAATAATGAGTCTTTCATATAAAGCTAGGGTCATATGTAGTCTGCGTGTACTTAATAGAAATTAACAGGGCGGTAGGATAACAGATAAGTTAGTTAAATATTTTAAAAATTACTAATTGCAGTCCACTTATCACAATGGATCTATACCTTAGAGATTACAATTTAATTAATATAACTATTAAGTGTAATACAAAATATGGAATTTAAAGACTATAATCAAATCTCTTCTTTCAAAGCAATTCTTATATAATTGTAATCATTATTATATAATCTATAAATATATTAAAATTATAACTAAACCGAATCTGAACATTAAATATTTTTTGGTAAATCTTATTGAAATAGACATTATTATCGATACAGAGACCGGACCTATAATTTTTAGAATTTTTGTCTATCTGCCTGTCTGTGCTGCATCACGAGAAAACCACTGGATAGATTTTGATGAAATTTAGTATGATAATAGTTGGTCACCCGGGTCGACATATAGGATACTTTTTACTGCGAGAAAATATCTCATCTCTGAAAAATCTATACTAAACGATAAAACGTAACTAGGGACGAAGCCGAGCGGAGCGAGGCTGTGTTGCCAGTATTATTATATAAATTATTATAGATAATCATTTGTACCACACGCTAAAGCGTTAACATGCTCGTACGAGTTTGTCCTGATCCCTCAGATCTCTGTTGCCCCGATACTTGGAAACCGCCGACGATTGTGTTTTTTAAATAAACCGCGAATTCAGCTGAACTACGTATTTACTACTGCGTACATTTTGATTTCTATTTATTTCATAAATTTACCTCATTTTTCGTTACACTATGTATTGTAAATTGTATAAATTATTTTTTGTAGTGTCTGTATGCGACGTTTTTACTAAATTAAATGATTTTTTGCCAATTCCTACGAAAATAGTAAAATCAAAAAAGATCATCAAAGATCAATCAAAAAAGATCATCAAAGACCAAAAAGATCATCAAGATCAAAGTAGAATTTTAAGATATTCAATCTGAACAAGATATTAAGTTATCATCATGTTTAGAATTTTGCAAGTGATCCTTAGCTTTGCAATAACCAGATAATTTTAAATGCTAAGGTAATTTAGACTAAATTAAAACATACGATTGATAATACATAGTATAAAACAAAGTCGCTTCACTCTATCCTTCTGTCCCTATATATGCTTAGATCTTTAAAACTACGCAACGGATTTTGATGCGATTTTTAACAGATAGAGTTATTCTAGAGGAACGTTTATATGTATAATACATACATAATATAGTAGAGAAACACTGATAATTTTAGAGGTTTCGAATGTGATGTCGTAAATAAACACATTTTTTTGCGCTTACATTGCAAACGCTAGCTGAACCCTACGAGATAAATCAAAATAATGTAGTACAGTATTGTACACCTTAAAAAGGTCTACAAAAAAGTCCGCGATGGCATATGTCTATCTCTTAAGCATAACATACTATATCCATTTTACTATATCCAAGTTAGGGACCAACCCGAGTGAGGGTGAGTCGCTAGTATATTATAAAGAAAACTAAATTGGAATGAACTCAGGCTTTTATTTTTATATACGACTTAACATAACGTAGATAAAGTCGCAATTAATCAATTTAATATTTATAGCCATTACTGCCTTCTAATCGTCCCAACAACACAAATATATCTTAAAATATTCTAAACACGTACGTTTTGTTTCTGTTTTATTAAATAGATATTAAAACAATAACAATACGTTATGTCTAAATGTTGTATTGTTTATTGTTTTATTTTAACGTCTCAACAAAATTTACACAAATTTTGACACCATGTAATGTAACTAGCGACTCACCCTTGCTCCGCTCGGGTTCGTCCCTACTAACGTTTTAACGTTTAGTATTGATTTCACAGAGATGAGATATTTTCCCGCAGTAAAAAGTATCCTGTATGTTGCCTCGGATAACCAGCTATCGCCATAGCAAATTTCATCAAAATTTGTCCAGTGGTTTTCTCGTGATGCGTTCCCATCCAGACAGAACCTTTCCTTTTTTAATTACATTTGTTGGGTTACTATTACATGTTTATTCTGTGAAAGTTTCAAACGCACGGTTATATACGTACATAAGGTTTTCATTCATTCGAGATTCCATCTGAACCCTTTGGATGTAACCCAAAAAAATCTTAAAATTCACAAAACTACACACAAATCCAATTTTTAATACATAATTTTAACATTTATAGTAACATTGTATTCACGCTCGCAGAAATAATACCATCCAATGCACGAACAGTGATTCATTTTAACGTTTATTCCATTGCAATGTGTACCAAAGTTGTGAGCAGTTTTCAAACGAAAAGACCATATTTGAACGAGTCTTCTGATGGCTATAACATATTTGAAACAGTCGCAAAGTGTAATGTGCGAAAAATAAGGTCCTCACATTGCTGCCACCCGGCTCTGTAGATTATGTTGGTTCAAGAATAAGATATCTAGAAGAGATACCTTGTCTTGGGTACTATTTAGTTATAGTTTTTGGTAAACGGGAAGCTTTATTAACGAAATTTTGTACTAAATGATTTTTTATCTACTGTGTTAGTACATAAATTTAGATAATATATTCTGAACCACACATACATTACATGTTTATAAAAAAATAAATAATAAATATGTTGGGACATTAACACACAGCACCATCTGGTTCCATGGTAAGCTACGAGGATTCTGTTATGGTTACGAAATAGTTGATACACTACACATATATAACTTTAAATATATACATATTATAAATATAAACACCCATGACTGGATCACAAATATTCGTGCTCATCACACAAATGAATGCCTCCAGCGGGACTCAAACCCGCGACCGCTGGAACAGCAAGTAGGGTTACTACAAACTGAGCCAAACGCGTCGTCAAATTAGTATGAATTATTTCTATATTCTAAATTATTAAGCTCCCTGTAACTACCTCGCAACTACACATCACCACCTGTAGATAAACAAGAATATAATATTTAAAATAGGTACATAAGTCTGGCGACAAGCTTTTATATCACATAAATTATGTAATGTAATAAACTGTTGGGTTTGATTTAATTTAAAGTTTATTTTCTTCTCAGAGCATTTAAATTAAAGCTTATTTTTGAAAATATTTTATTACTATCTATTTTTAACTTTACTTAAAAGCAATACGACATAATGATATTTGTGTATACAGAAAAATATTTCATTACTTAAAGTAAAATAAATGTCTAAAATTTTCAAAAATATTTTCAAATTAAAATAGCCTATTTCTTCAACAAACCATCCAGTAAATTTATGTAGATGTCAACAGCTGAGCTCTGCGCGCGGGAGATACAAACTGATCCGTTTTGTTTCCGAACGTGCTACAGTTATTGAGCTTGGCACCGAGACAGCTTTAAAATATTTCACATATACCATTATATATACTGCGAGCTGGCCTCTACTAAAATAAAAATGTATAGTATTCATAATAATATAATGTATTCAATAAACAGACAAGCAAATTACGCAGTGATAGTCCAGTGGTAACGCGCTCGCTTGGAAAACCAAGTTCCGGGTTCAAATCAAGAGGTGCATTATTTTCATGTGAGAATCATTTTCAATATGATTACCACTTGCCTTACAGTGAAGGAGAATATCGTGAGGAAACCGTGTCTGAGAACATGGCAACTTTTTAAAAGACATGATGATCGCCTACTGGTATCGCCTAGGGTGGTAGTCTATGGCCTGAATCCCAGCAGATCCCTGGGAGGCCCGTTCCCAGCCGAGGGACGTTAAAAAAGAAGGATGAATACATTAAATAGAAGATTATGTGATTATATGAAATCTACTCAAAATTCAGTTCCTTTGGAAAGAGAGAATAAAATTTCATCTTAATACTTTGTACACAAGTTAAAAGTTATACTTGTATGTTGTCAACAGATTATTATGTATTACTAGCGACTCACCCTCGCTTCGCTCGGGTTCGTCCCTAGCTTGCATTAAATCACGATTGATCAGTTTTCGACCGGAGAGGAAAAATGATTAAATTACTAAAATGGCTATTAAAAAATAAGGGTTGATCGTAGAAGGGTGAAAATTGAGGATTGTATGTATTTTTGTATGTTGTATCATAAAAAAATAGAAATTAAAAATTTTGTCTAAAAAATAAAAAAATAAATTTAGGGGTGGACTACTCCTAACATTTAGGGGGATGAAAAATAGATGTTGGCCGATTCTCATAGATACCGGATAAGCACAAAAAATTTCACCAAAATCGGTCAAGCCGTTTCGGAGGAGTATGGCAACGAAAACTGTGACACGAGAATTTTATATATTAGAATTATTATGTTGGGACATTAATACATAATACCATCTAGTTCCATGGTAAGCTACGAGGCCTGTGTTATGGATACCAAATAGTTGATACACTACATATATATAACTAAAAATACATACATATTATAAATATAAACACCCATGACTGGAGTACAAAATTCGTGTTCATCACACTAATGAATGCCCCCCGCGGGACTCAAACCCGCGATCGCTGGCACAGCAAGTAGGGTCACTACAAACTTAGCCAAACGTGTCGTCTGAGATTATAGTGAATATTTTTATTTTCAATAAACTTGACAGGGAAAGTCCTAAACATATTTGAAGTAGATTATTATTTCTAAAAAAGTTTTTATAATTAAAATACAAGTGATGTTTGAAATTAAACTTTCAGTAGCTTTGAGGAATTACATAATATCTATAACTTAATAACATTTCTTTGAGTCGAAACGAGCTATCAAAAGAAAGTATGCTTTGGACGAACATGCTAAGCTCCGCTAAATAGAACTAAAAGTATGACGACTTATTTCGAAAACTAATTTCATACAAATGAGATTTCGCCTTTTCACCGTGGCAATACCACAAAGTACGTTCACAGTTTCACTACAAACAAACTCATTAGTGTTGCTAGTATTAAATAGTGTGCCACTTTAGTAAATACCTAGTTATTTTAATTTGATGAATCTTCTATTTATTCCAACTCCTCTCTAGACGCGGATTGCGCCAATTAATTTCTCTGTGGCGCTCACAAAATAAATGGCGAAAAGATATTTTAAATAAGAAATAAGGCCGAAATTTTGCTATATCTAGTTACTTCTATGTTATTTTTTGTTTCTGATTTGTTGAATATCTTGAAGTACCTATTCTGAAACTACTAGAATGCTTATTAGACTGTTATTAAACAATTACACTCAAGACATTGAAACAGTTGTATTTCTTCTTGTTAAAGATTACTTTTCGCCTTACTTGAACAGAATTTATTTTATTAGTATCTATTATTAAATTTTAACAGCACGTCAAGGGCTGTTGATATTATATTTTATAAATTCAGCTTCTGACAGAAGAACTGAATTTTTAGTACAATCAATTTTTTGTTTTGTTTACTTTTGTTATATTGTGTCTAGTTCAAGCGTAATTTCGATGAGTTTCTTAAATAACTTTGGGCAAATTTATATACATTTATATATACTAGCGACTCACCCTCGCTTCGTTCGGGTTCATCCCTAGGTTGATTCCCCATACAAACATTTATCCCCATTTTTACTCCCTTAAGGAATGATTTCAGAGATAAAATCTATCCTATATCCTTCCCAGGGTCTCAAACTATCTTCTCTCTTACCAAATTTCATCTTAATCGATTCAATAGTTTCTGAGCCTATTCGGTGCAAACAAACAAACAATCAAATCCTTCCTCTTTATAATATTAGTATAGATTATAAAGCGAATAATATGAGCATGTTACTAAAATAAAACCTACGCAATACGAATCAACATATAGCAAACTTAAAAGTCAAACCAAACTTAACAGTCGTAAAAAATCACTTGCTAATTATAATACCGTTTTAATTTCTATGCAATTAAAAGCTGAAGTAGGTGATGTGGCGTCAAGAGTGAATCACAGTGTCCCCTCTTTAAATATGCAAAGGCGGTCTGAATTTAGAATCAGATGGCATGATTTTATATATTAACTTAAATAAAATTAAGATTTAAATGTTCTCAACTAGTATATTTTCTGATAGAAATTTTAACTACTTCTATGATTTTTTTTTCTTTTTGATATTGGCAATAGATTTATTTCAAGAGAAACTTATAATGTAACGGGTTATAAAATATCCCATCCCTGAACTGTTTTAGTGTCAAGAGTCTCATTTCACTATATATGCGGATATATGTATCCGTGGGACTTAAATATACTAGATTTCATTATACAATAGTTGAAAATTATATGTTAATTACATATATCTATGACGTAATAATTAAATTGACGTCACGTTTGGCTCAGTTTGTAGTGATTACTTACTGTGCTAGCGGTCGCGGGTTCAAGTCCCGCTGGGAGCATTCCTGTGATGAGCACGAATGTTTGTACTCCAGTCATGTTTATATACATAATATGTATGGATTTAAAATTATATATGTGTAGTGTATCAACTATCTGGTATCCATAATACAGGCCTCGTAGCTTACCATGGAACTAGATGGTGCTGTGTGTTTATGTCCCAACATATTTATTTATTGATTTACTTGTTATTTTAGTACAATTTTTAACATTTATTCTATTCGTCAACGATGGTAGAATGAATTTTTCTCTAAGCTCTTCCATCCATATCGTTGTCGCTGCGTTACTGCGTAAAAGAAGGATAAGCCAAAAAACACGCTTTCATATTTATAGCACATATTTGTTTAATAAGGATTTCATTTTTCATTTTTAATGAAAAGGGAGAGTCCCTTACACCTTATTTTTCGCTTTTCCAATATTAAGACACTATATATTTTGTAGTGTTATATTATTGTTATATATATTAGTGGTAACGCGCTCGCTTGCGAATCCGAGTGAAGCGGGTTCAAATCCCGAGTCTCGCACCTCTGATATTTTCATGTGCGAATCATTTCTAACACGATTACCACGTGCCTTACGGTTAATAAAAACATCGTGAGGAAACCTGCATGTCTGAGAGAACCTAGCAAGTTTTTGAAAGACATGTGAAGTCCGCCAACCTGCACTTGGCCAGCGTGGTGGACTATGGCCTGATCCCCCTCGTATTGAAGGAAGGCCCGTGCCGAGCAGTGGGACGTTAATAATGGCTGAATACACAATATACATATATTTTGTTACATAGCGGTATCCAGTGTCGTCTGTGAGACTTAAATAAATATAAGGCATTAATTAAAACTACAATCCATTTGCACAGTAACTTATCGAAACTAAACTAAACTAAAAAAGTTAGATGTCTTTTGCTATCGTAAATATCGCAACAAATCGAAGAACGATGAGTAAGTGCCATAAAACAAAATTACTGTAAAAAATCATTAAAAATATTGTATAATAAAAATGTTAACTGCCAAAGTTCTAACCATTTTTATTCACAAAAATATTCTCATTCGTTTAACGTCTGAATTAAAAATCTCAGGACTCAATTATAAGATGTCATTTTATTGCCATCAGATAGAGTTTGAGCTTGAGTTTGCGAGTTCGAGTGAAACTAATATTCTTGCTAATACAGCCCGGGTCTCCGCGTCGCATCATTTAACATGGATTAATGTTGCGGCGATCTACCGACCCTGTCATATAGCAAAAACTTTCCAAAGGTGTTATATGGTTACGTCCCTACCTTTTTGTTGAGATTAACGACAAATAGAGGTTTTATTAGTGGTGTAGTTTAATTGTTTTTGAGCAAATTTATTTCCAACTAGCCACTTATCCTCGCTTCACTTGGGTTCGTCCCTACTTACGTTTTAAAGTTTAGTATAGATTTCTCAGAAATGGGATAGTTTCCCCCAGTAAAAAGTATTCTATATGTTGACCCTTATAACCAGCTATCATCATATCAAATTTCATCAAAATCCCTCCAGTGACAGACAGACAAAAATTCTAAAAACTATAGATTCGGCCTCTGTATATATGATAATAATGTCTATTTCAATAATATTTTTCAAAAAATATTTAATGTACAGATTCGGCTTAGTTACAATTTTATTATATGTATAGACTAGCAGAACCCGCGGCTTCGCCCGCGATCAAACGACGTAAAAAATAAACTTTTTCGCAATACATACTTTATTTTTATTACTTGCAAAAATAAGTTTGTGTAAGTTTTATTATTTGTTAAAGTATATATGGAAACAAATTTAATTTTAGCGATCGTAACTCAAAATATCCAGTATTTTAAAAGATGTTAAGCGTATATTTTGTAATGAATTTTACACTTTAGGTATTTAGCAAGCTGCACTACCTGTATTTTTTGTACATTTTTCTACTCCATTTTTCTAAAGTTAGAGGAATAGAGTACAATGATACAATCACATACAATGTTTATGACTTTAGAATCATGTAACATGGCTAATATGGGTTTTTTTAACTAACATACTAACATTTACGTTATTTTTAAAGACCCAATGCTATGTACACCTGAAGCTTACAGTCTCCCTCCTTCTCCTTCTTTTTTAAGCTATATAAAGTGCCATAATTCTTATTTTGTTGTAGCTTTTTGCCCGCGGCTACGCTCGCGTGGACTGAAAAATTTGCTCAGTTTTCATTTACATTGAATATATATGTTGTCATATCTAATGTTTAATATTATGTCTAGAGTAAAACTCTAGATTCACTTAAGTTAGTCTACACTAAAAAAACCAACCACAAATATAGATAAGGTTCTCTCTCTCGCGCTCTAGGTCTGTTATAGTTGTCAATGCTGTGGCCAGCCGAAAAGTTATACATAATTTTCTTTTGGATTCGGAATAATTTCCGTTCTCTGCTTTGTATCTCACACAGATAGTGTGCACTTACAGAGAACTTGGGCCATGTTACTCTATTTAAATATATTCAACAACTCAAACTTCACCGACCAGTTTTACCCACTTAGGGGCTGAATTAAAAAAAACCGCAATACATGTTTATTTAATTGTATTGAAGAGCATTATTACCAAGTTTCAAGTAATTCTGATCATAAACATTTTTTCCCTTATATAAACAGCACAACCCCCTTTTACCTTTTTAAGGGATAAATTTCGAAAAAAAAAATGATAACTGTATTGTTTTAGTTTTCATTTTAAAGGTAAATACCATTTTCCGAGCGTCAATTACAGAGTTTCATACAAACTTTCATCCCCTATTTGACAGCCTTATGGGTTGAATTTAAAAAAATGTTAAAACATATATTTATTTTATTGTATTGAAGAGCATTAATACCAAGTTTCAAGTAATTCTGATCATAAATAATTGTTTACCCATATAAACTTTATCACCCCCTTTTACCCTTTTAAGGGATGAATTTAGAAAAAAATCTAATACATATATTTCTTATTCTTTATCTTAAAGCTGAATACCACTTACCGTGTATTTCGCGTTAAGAATAACAGAGTTTCATACAATCTTTTATCCCCTATTTTACCCCCTTAGGGGATGAATTTAGAAAAATCCTTTCTTAGCGGATGCCTATATTGTATAAGGAATATGTCCTCTAAATTTCACATTGCTACGACCAGCGGTTTAGGCTGTGCGTTGATCGATCAGTCAGTCAGGACAAAGCATTTTATGTATATATAGATTATTATGTTAAGGAATGAAATTGTTTATAACTTACTATATTATAATATTTTTATTGAAAATTATTATAATATGTATATTATTATATAAAAAAAATTAAAGTGTATAACTTCTAATGACTTTCTCTAATTTATAAAATAAATAAGAAAAAGGTTTTAAGATATAATAAATATTCGCTAAATAAAATAATAGGATGATGGATTTGTACGTATTAATAATAATTACTGTATCCAATAAAAACTACAGAATAATTCAATATATCCAATTCTAAAATTGTAAAGGGAAAGGCACTAGTAATGTTTTAGCAATTTATTTTTAATCTTAAAAGTCTGGAGTCAAATCACAAACTATAAATCAAGTCATTTTTAGTTGCCATTCACGAAATTCGACATGAAAACACTTTTTGTATCCGTGTCGCCCTCAAAAGCGAGCCTCAAAATAAATAGTTGGCAACATTATTCGCTCTAACGATGCGGAAGACAAATTTCCACGTATACCTTTACATTTGGGGCGAGACGAAAAGATGGATGCGTGGTTGTAGAAAGTTATGCATGCTTCTATGAGATATTCCTTCGGGATGGAAACTTAGAGTATGGAGCTTCGATATCGATAGTTTTACTTAGAATTTTGTTTATGTAATTTTATATATAAAGAATAAAGAATATTACCAATTTGAAAACTATTCTGTTTTAGTAATAGACATTTTGGCTACACTTAAACAAGAGTAAAGTGAAAATGCAAAGATAATGCATATATTTTTATTAAATGGAGAAAAACTGACAGCTTTTCATACTCTTCGAAGAATTTGACAAAAAAAAACAATAATTGTTTTGGGATTCAAACCCAAAACCTCATTAACTATAGCCGTGTATGCTATCCACAGTGCCAAAGAGGCTGTTCGAATAAATAAAAACGAACCGATAAATGGCAAACGTCTTCATCGACAATTGAACACCACTATATGTACGAGTACGTAATCTAATAAGTTGTACGAATATTGACGTGGAGATTTGTGGCAGGTTTTTGTTCATATAGAATTGATATCTTCGAATGCGGTACGTAGGTTTTTTGTGCAAATGGTGGCAGTATATTACTTTGTTTATAGCTTTATATTCTTTTGTTCGATCATTTGTGATTTCATTGAGCAATATATTATAATGAAAAACATTATATATGTACATAGCGACTCACCCTCGCTTCTCTTCGGGTTCGTCCCTAGACAAAACAAATCTATCCCACGGGAACCGTGCATTTTTCCGGTATGATATATGGCCTATAGCCTTCCTCAGTTAACGGGCTATCTAATGCATAAAGAATTTTTCAAATTGGATTAGTAGTTCCTGAGATTAGCGCGTTGAACCAAACAAACAAACAAACTCTTCAGCTTTATAATATTAAGTACGGATTATAATTTAAAGATAAATTGGTTGTTCTATTACTTACATAATATAAAGTTTTACAATCTATTACTATGAGCATTTAGTTTCTAAAAAATTAAGTTATCACAGACATATTTGTAATGACAATAAGAAATATAAAGAACCACTTTACTTGTGATAGCAATCAAACACGATCGGTAACAGATCAGGAGCAGGACCAACGGCTTTTACGTGCTTTCTTAGACACGGGGGAGTCACACTACCAAACTCGCAACTCGGAGCTGCTATTGAAAATTTATTGAGAGTTAAACCTAATAACTATCTAGGTTCGACCAGGGATTCGAATCCAGGACTTCGGGTTTATAATCGTACATGCAAGCCACTAGCCAATGAGGCAGATGTCTCTATAATACCATGATAAAAATATCATATACCCATCACATTTATGAACATACATGAATTTTATCATTTAAAGCATTTAATCTGTAACAGAAGTAAAATGCTTCCTTAATATGAACACTAGGTACAATAGTTAGAAAACTTTAAAACTTATTGCTGTTAGTCATAGCACCACTCATTTAAGACTAGAAGTAGATATAAGTTGCAGTACACAATGTTTACGAGGTGTACTTTATAGGGCACTTAAAAGTTAATTGATGCATTGTCGCAATAATTTAGAGCACGCCATCGAACCTCGCTGTTTAATTAGTCAGCTAGGGTTGTAAGGAAATAAATTAAATTACAAGTTAATAAATGTTTATTGTTTAATATTTTTAGGGGTCACGGTTGTTATTTCACACAATCGTGTAATAAACTACGGATTGTGGATTGAATTATAAATAATTTTAAATAAATATACTTATGTTATGGCATCAATAATTATAAGGCTATTCACGATTATTCGCCTCCATCACAGGATGTACTTTTTTGCCATCATTCTGATTTGCTGTAAAAATTTTACATTGCATAAATTGCACGTAACCCTATTTAAAATGCACCCTATGTTAAATGTAAAGAATTTCAAACTGCTATAATATTTCTTTATATATAGATAAATTTGAATCCGTATATATGTATGTGAATAAAATAATATACGAGTAGGTACCAATGAAAAGATGGAAGCGTATATCTTTGCCAGATATTTCCCATAAAAATTATTTCAACCATGAAATTATTTGGCTCATCATAAATACTTCGAATTAACAAAGTCACAAAGTTTATTGCTTCATTTTATTAGGACGATATTACAAAATATAATAATAATTTACGACGTATCGTTGACAACCCTAGATGCCATCAAAGCGCGAACAAAACAAATTAACATAGTATGTCACGCGATTCTGTCTATGGAAAGTAATTAAATATAAATTCAGTAGCTGATGGGATGATACCACAATGCTTTTAACAAGTTCGCTGTCATTAAGTAATTAGAATATTCCAATTTATATTATTTCCTATTTTATTGTACGTTATATGGTTTAATCATATATTTTTTTAATATTAAATTAAGGCTGAAGGAAAAATTATGCTATGTATCGAAGGTTTTACGTTAGGTATAGCCTACATAGATTCGTTTATCTTGGTTTTATTTTCACTTATTACTTTCTTTTTTAAATTTTTTTAAACATTAAAACTAGAAAAAAATAAGTATAATACCATGAGTCGGCGTACCAATCTCCGTTTTCTAAGATTCCGGGGCATTAGGGTAGCTTAATTTGATCATGGCGGGCCCTTTATGTAAGTTTTGCCTATAGGTAACCTATATCTGTGTCCTTAATGCAATCTCTCAATTAATATTTGGTAAATTTCATCAAAATCTGTTAAGCGGTTTATAGATTATTATCAAACCCAAGACCCATGCAAATGCAACACAAATTTCTCTATAGATTGACACATAATTTCAATACAAAGTACAAACAATGAAACAAGTTGATCCCACTCACCTATGAATAGTGCCATACCAATAACTCGTACGTATAGGAACGGATCGCGCAAACATTTGAATTTGAAGGGGCTTGTTCTGATAATATCATTTGTAGGATCATCGTACCGGCTTATGTCATTTACTTTATCGTTACTATATTGATAGCTTAGTACACTGCTTATGTATTTTAAACTTTCACGTCTTTGCATATAATAAAACTGTAGAGGTCGAATGTCTGTACATAGAAAAAAATGTTAAAATCCGAGTCAGGGGGATGTAAGAAGAGAAATAGAATGAATCCAGATTTTTTTTCAATTTTTTTGTTTCTCTCTCTATTTGTCTGTTTGTGTCTGTAGTGATACAATGTTTTAAGTTATTTCGGTTTCCCTCATACAAAACATATGTACAAACGATTTTTTTTTTAATGAGTGGATGTGTGTTAGTTTCTTCTTTACGTTATAACGACTAAACGTTTTTTAATGGAAATTGAAAAAAAATACATCTTGAAATAACATGTAGGTAACTTTTTTCAATTATCATATTTTTCAAGCAGAGCCGCGGGTGAGGACTAGTTGACTATATACTTGATGAAATATTTATTTCTTGCTTTATTAAGATGTTAAAATTAGGAGTAATATTACAGTATTATAAAGGCGTGGCTTTGTTTCTCCATGTAGGGAGACTGAAAATTTTAAAACGATTATTTGCGTATTTTTAGTACTTGAAAGCTATTTTAGGAATTTTTTAATCAATTTCTTAATGTTGCTAGATGATAAATAGATTTTAAAATATATAGGTATCTGTAATATGTATTTAAATATAGAACTATTTTGATAGCTGTCAATATTGATTTAGAAATATAAGGCGATTTGAGAGCAAATGAATTTTTACTAATATTTATCCAAATATTTCATTGGGTGACATATATGTATTACAGTATAATTTCATAATTTCCAAGCATAGATGTATGAAACATATACATCAATACATAGTATAAAACAAAGTCGCTTCCCGCTGTCCTTCTGTCCCTATATATGTATGCTTAGATCTTTAAAACCACGCAACGGATTTTGATGCGGTTTTGTTTAATAGATAGAGTGATTCAAGAGGACGGTTTATATTATGTTAATTTATGCATAATATAGTAGAGAAACACTGATAATTTTAAAGGATTCTAATGTGATGTCGTAACTAAACACCTTTTTTGCGCTTATAATGCAAACACTAGCTGAACTCTACGAGATAGAACAAAATAATGTACTACAGTATTGTATACTTTAAAAAGGTCTACAAAAAAGTCCGCGATGGCATATGTCTATCTCTTAAGAATAACATACTATATCCATTTTACTATATCCGAATTAGGGACGCACCGAAGCTAAGTGAGGGTGAGTCGCTAGTACGTTATAAATCTCAAGTGAATATATATATTTTAAATAACAATTAACAAAACCTCATTTAATATATTTTATTCAAACAATTTTATCGTAGAGTTAATATTGAAATTATTGAAATATGAAATTTCAAAACGAATAACGAAATGACCGAGTTGACCATAACCTTTAATTACCGCGCCATTTCAGTGCTATCACTTTTTAATAAAACCGATTGCAAACAGGTACATTTAAAGCATGGTTGATGAAGCACGAACTGGTGGCGGGGGGCGGCCAAAACAAATAGAGTTTAATGAGTATTGGCGAGGCCGCTCGTCTATTTCAATATGCTTTAAATAAAACAATGTTCCCTATACACGATACTGTAGTTTTAATAAAGTGGCGACATGACTTCATGTTTACCATTTACGTATGAAATAACTGCAGAAGATTGGAATAGATTGAATTTTCAATATATATTTTACTACTAGAAAGTGTAATTTAAGGTAATGGTAGCCCAGTAGTAACGCGCTCGCTTGGGAAACTGAGTGTACCCGGTACTCGCACCTCTGATATTTTCATGTGCGAATCATTTTTATCATGATTACCATTTGTCTTACGGTGAAGGAAAACATCGTGAAGACCTGTCGTGAGCAAACCTAGCAAGTTTTCGAAAGACGTGTGAATTCTGCCAAACCGTACTTAGCCAGTGTGGTGGACTATGGCCTGATCCCCCTCATATTGAAGGGAGGCCCGTGCCCAGCAGTGGGACGTTAAAAGGGGCTAAATACATACAGAAATTTGTACTATCCCTTAGCAATGTATGGTTTTTTTTTCACTAAAGTATCGCTCCAGAAAAAGCAAGAGCGAAGACTAATAAAGTAATATATTAATTTTCATTTAAAGATTTTGACTTAATAAGAGAGTATATTATTGAAACATAAGTGCTTTAGTCATTTTACGAAAGATTCAAAAAGCTAACACATCAAGTGAAATATTTCAAAAGGCATGTAACTTATTATGAAGTTTCTTTTCTACACAACTTATTTTTCGTGAATATTATTCATAATTAGACGAAGTTCATAGTTAGGATAAAAGCATATATAATTTTAAATATTTATGAGAGTCAAGACCTAATTTAGCGTGAAAGTAAAGATCACACTGTATTACGTATTTTATACAGAAGTGTTTCACTTATGAAATGCCCCAACACTAAGATTTCGTCTTTATATGTCAAAATTTTCTAAAGACTCCACGAATGTTAACACTTGAATAAATATAAATATGCTGGGACATTAACACACATCATCATCTAGTTCCATGGTAAAGTACGAGGCTTGTGTTATGGATACCAGATAGTTGATACACTACACATAATATATAACTTTAAATACATACATATTATAAATATAAACACCCATGACTCGAATAAAAACAATAGTGCTCATCACACAAATGAGTGATTGACACCAGCGGGACTCGAACCCGCGACCGCTGGCACAGCGAATAGGGTCGCTACAAATTGAGCCAAATATGTCACACACATTTTGGTCATTTTTTCCAAAAGTAATAAATTCTCCCTAGTATCACTTCATTTAAAAGTAGAAAATACAGATTGACACAAATCTTAACTTTTGATATACATTTGTATCAGCTTAATAACTATATATTACACTACAACTACCATGCATTTAGGAATACTTTCAACAATTTTGTGTATTTCTTTAAATATGATCCAAATGTACTTTCTGCTTATGGAATTGACCTTTTAAATTACAATTCTTCTTTCTCTCATAATACATCGTCTTGAAGACGATAGTTGGAGTTTTTTCCATCAAGTTTTGTTGCCACTGAGCATCAAAGTTTGGCTTTTATAACAATTTTATTGAATATTTCCTTAACGATCTAAAAGTTTACCTTTAAACCTATCCGAGGAAAGGATAAAGTGTAAATTTACTCAGTATTAAAAAAAACATAGCTGAGATAAACTTTGAAGGTTAGATTATTGATTCGAAGATATTTTTACACACCTTATAAAAAGGCTGTGTGGATGAACTTTAGATTTTATAGTATAAGTGCTTATTTAAGCGTATTTTTTCCACTGAAAGAATAAATTGTTATAATGTAGATTATGATTTATTACAATACGTATATTCTTCGTGTTTATCATAATATTACAATACGTGTCGTATATTCTCTATAGACGACTTCCATACATAAATCATTCGAAGGTAGCGGATTTGATTTTTGGCTAAGACAAATGACCTTTGACAAAAAAAATACCTACAATATAATCATCCGAAAAAACTGCAAAAACCTAAAGATTCTCAATAAAAGTAAAAAATAAAATATTTATTCATAAAGGCTTGTCTTATTAAAATATATATGTAATATATATAATATAGTAAAAAATATACTTTCCACTGTACATTACAATTTACTGATTAATACAGAGCCTTGAGATCATTAAAAATTCAGCACGCGAAAAGTACTAAAACAAAATTAAGTACTTCGTTTTTATTTCTCTCCCTTTTCGCTTATTTAGGCAGTTAGTATTATAATCATGATGCTAATTTTCTTTAAGAGCCTATCTATGAAGAAAGCCTTATTTTTTAATTTTTATCAAAAATTTTGTATTGCCTTTACTAATTACTAAATTTTACCATTTAAATTCGATAATATTATCAAATATGTATATTCCACGTACTTTTCGGGTTCAAATCCCGGGTCTCGCACGTATGATATTTTCATGTGCAAATCAATTCTAACATGATTACCACTTGCCTTACGGTGAAGGAAAACATCGTGAGGAAACCTGCATGTCTGAGAGAACTTAGCAAGTTTTCGAAAGACATGTGAAGTCCGCCAACCCACACTAGGCCAGCGTGTTGGACTATGGTCTGATACCCCTCGTATTGAAGGGAGGCCCGTGCTCAGCAGTGGGACGTTAAAAGGGCTGAATACGTACTTTTCGCATAAGTAGAAAAATGAGCACTGAACCAGATGTCACATACATAAAGTAATAATTTTTTTTTAATTTTTTACAGGTAAGATCGACCACAACATATTACCACCATATCCCTTAGTCGGTGAAGTTTCTGCACATTTTGGTTTATTAATGAACTTTTAAACCAAATCAAAGTAAGTATAGCATGCCTATTAAAATGAATTACATACATGATAAATGCGTAAATAACATCTAGAGAACAAATATAGAGGCGTCTTCAAACCGCTCACCCTCTAGCAACAAACACTAAATATAAACTACTATGTAATAATAATCTTAATTCCATAAATTTCTAATACTCGAATAAATATTTCGGTGTTGCCGAAGTAAGATTGTCAGGGCCATTCTTAGTTTTCATTCAGATTGAACCTTTAGAAAAGCGGATATTACTTGTACCCGGTGAATACCCGAGGCGCAGATCGTGAAGGATCAAATATCAATCTACGAAGTCTCACTAAGAAATCTTTTTAGAGTACAAAATTTTGGCGTTTAAAATAAAATATGTATTTATTGCTAGATATTTTCATTTTTTTTATCGATATCACATCGAATAATTTGGATAGTATATCTTAGAGTACCTAAAGGTTTGAAAAGCCACGAAAATCTTGGTGATTGGAACTGCTCACATTTAAAACAAAATAAAGAATTACAAATCAGATATTATGATTCGAGTATATCCTATATTTGTAATTTATACATTTCAATATAAGCCAACATAAAATTATATATAATCAAATGTCAAATAAGAAATAATTCAATGGTAATTTTTAAAACTTTCTTAGATTTACGGAAACATTTGACATTTTAAATGAAACTATCGTTTCGAATTCGAATATATAGTTTAATTTTTAATTTAATATAACCTTTAAAGAATGGGAGTTAATATTATTTGCGCAGTACACCCGAGGCGCGGATCACAGATCAAATATCAATCTTCAACGCTCCGCTCATGCGGACTGAATCGGGGATATGTTCTACGCGTATCGCATACCCCAACTAAACTTATACGAGACCGTTCACCGTGAAATTCGAACTTTCAACCGCTCCTCCAATGGTTGTGGACTAGACAAGATGTTTTACTTGCTCACTAATAATGTTATTACTAGAAATCTATTTCACATATCGATACCTCAGTTTCAACGAGTAAAAATTCAGAAAAGTGGTCTTAAGAGATAATTAGAAAATTACACGACTATAACTTCTAACAGTATATTTTTTACACGTTCTTAAATTAATTTGAAATGTAATATTATTATGAACAGTGTTAAGTAAGCCCATAATGCAATGGAAAAAAATAAAATAATTCTTAAGCCATTCAGAAGTTTTTCTACTTTTTATTTAATTGTTACAGCTTGGAAATAAAAGATTTTTCATTCTAGACTTATGAAAAAATATTGGATGTAACAACTAAACTG
The DNA here is from genome assembly GCA_905404265.1 of Fabriciana adippe. Lineage (NCBI taxonomy): Eukaryota > Metazoa > Arthropoda > Insecta > Lepidoptera > Nymphalidae > Fabriciana > Fabriciana adippe. Next base: position 2,442,948 of record FR989988.1, read on the forward strand.
CATTCACTTATCGACTTGTTTCTTTTTGGTAACGGTGGGTTATCGTTTATGGAATAATTTCTCATACTTATCTCAAACTTACTGAATTTCAGACTTGTTACACTTTGGAACTGAGGTATCAATATATGTATGTATATGTTTCAAGATTCTTTTTTTTTGATAATGATCCTTTTTCTTAAGTACAACTAGTGCCTCGTCTAAGCTTCGGGCGTCGTTAAATAACTTTTAAAAATATATACCTATGTTCTTCTCTTGATATGCTACGACAAAAATAACATATGTCTCTAGCTCATAAATGATCTGTACATAAAACCCAATTATAATAGCTTCAATCTATCTGATACCTATAGATTTTTTTTAATCTTTGTGTTCTTCATTACACTGTTCTATTTTTACATGAAGTATTTACATACATTTTGTATCACTAAAAATCTAATGACTTCTCATGTGTTAAAAATATACAGTGTATAAGAGCATGACAACTATATGGATATATATATATATATATATATATAGTACCTGGGCGACCGAGTTTCGCTCGGAGTTCTTCTTTATTATATCGTATTTTTTAGATAAAAGAAAAACTAAAAACTTGAATAAATACAAAAAAAAAAAACAAAAATAACGGTCGAGATTCGAACTCGGACACCTGTGTTTGGTTATCTTGCACCTTGGTCGCTTGACCACGATGCTTTTGCCAGAGTATAAGGAATTATCGACCATATTCTGCTTGGAATAATGCGAAAGAAAACCGCATAAAAACTCAAAAATAAGCGTTTTCCCAGACATAAGACTAATCTGGATCAATTTTTCGCCCCCCACATCCAAACAACATCCAAACAACAAACCCGCACATACCAAATTTCAACGAAATCGTTAGAGCTGTTTCCGAGATCGCTGGTATAAATAAATAAATAAATATATATATATAAAGAAATATACAAGAATTGCTCATTTAAATATATTAGATTCATACATACACTTAAATAATATTACACTCTATTTAAATAAGTCATATAAAAAAAATTGGGAAGTTTAACCTCTACGATATAATATTATCAATAAAAGTATTTTAATTATAACTGCGCCATATACACAGTAACTTGTAACTTCAGAATGGCATGTACACTAAACTCGTCTTCAACTTTACTCAAGTTTCCCGATCAATCTTACTTTCGCTTTTCGAATAGATTTTATTTTCCTTCTACTCTTTACCATCAGTGTCTATTGTAGTTTTGCTCCAACTCTATAAATCATATATGGACGAGCTTTTAAACCTTTATATTGTATCTATCAAATAATACGAACATTTGTAGAAAGCTAACGGAAGCATTCGTTTTGTTAGTTTGTTAGAAAAAGATGTAGAAGAATTTTATTTAATAATTTATTCATATTTCTATTCACAACCGATACACGATCTTTTGTAATTTGTAAAAATGATAAATCAATTCATACAAAGCTCTTCAATCTATAATTTTAGTCGTAGCAGTCAATACGGGTTTTTTATAGACATAATTTCTGCCCAAATAGTGCTCTAGGCCATAAACTACGACCCTGCTCCGACCCATAAACTACTCGGTCCTAGCTTAGGATTCTTTTTCTTCTGACTTCTACCGTAATAATTAAAAGGCGTAGGATATTAATCTAATAACAAAAGTTTTTGGATGTACGAGATTTTAATATTCTGTTATTTTTTATCAGTAACAATTATTCTTCTAAAATTTTATTCTATCCATGGCATCCGCTATTTTCTATAAAAAATAAGGCCAGAAGACACTGAGACTTCCAACGTAATATTCACCTCCAGCCATGATCATCATCTAAAAATACTAGCTAAAAAAATCTCGTAGAAAAAAAAATGATCAAAACAATGCGGAAGTCCAAGAAATATAAAATCAAATATCTCATCACAAAAAGCATTAGCCGGTCACATTATATAAAATATAATATAAATATATCAAAAATGATGAATAGACTGTCCGTTACATAAATCAACGGAGCGTGAACTTAGAGGACCCTGGTTCAAATGGACGTAATTTTTTGTTACTTCTTAAAGATCTTATTGTTCTCCGAGCAATTATAAATTCCCGCTTCTAATAAAGTTGACGTCTTGACACAAAGGCCGTCGTTCAATTTAACGTTGTATTTGGGGCGATATTGTTTCTTCCTGAAGACAACATGTACATCTTTTCTATATATATCATTACTCCGGCAATGGGACAACGGATCGACGTAATTTTTGTACAAAAAATAAGAAACTTAAATTGGAAAGTGCAACATAGAGTTATACTGGACAGTCTATAGGGATACGTGTTACGGAAGTACGTAGGTACATACTTAACATTATAAATGTGAAAGTGTGTTTGTTTATTTGTTTGTCTTTCTTTTACATCGAAACAGAGTGACCGATTGGTGTGAATTTTTGTGTAGAGATAGTTAGAGAACGGGAGAGTAGTACTCGGTAGATTATCTCATTCTCACGGGAAAACACGTTATAATACAACCCAAAACAATTCATCATACCTATGTATATATAGCCCATTTATTCGATTAGGAACAAACCCGAGCGAAGCTGAGGTGAGTCGGCTAGTGTTTTTTTATAAGTATTTAAAGATATAATTTCTAGAAGTGATGTATCTATGGAATCACTTAGAGAAATACATATATTAAATGACCTATTTAATAGCAAATTCGGTGTATTTTTAGAAGTATATTAAATAGAAATAAAAAAAAGTATAAGAAAGTTGACAATTTATCTCCATCTGTGATGGCGGCTGAAAAGCAATATTTCTCAAAATAACTAACTTTGCTTATCATTTCGCCATAACCAGTTGATCACGTCTTCGCAAAGTTGTTGGGAAAGAAAATTATTTTTGTATACACCTGGCTATATTGCGATCCACGTAAAATATTGAAGAGTATGTACCCTCTGATGCAAATTGCCTTCGAACCCTTGGGGAGTGGCGTGCATTCGATTACGTGATGAATTCTGTCTATGCTAAACTAGCTCCCGCCCGCAAATCATCTGCGCTTGGGTAAAGACATTTTTCGAAATCGCAAACGTATCTATCAGAATGAAACTCTTAATAAAAAACAAAAAGCTCTAAACATAGCTTATAAAGCAACACATACTGTGTGTAAAAGTTAGATTTTAAATAGTTTTAATAGACTAAATTAGGCCAGAACTTACATATTGACCAGTACGCGATATAGCCGTAGTTACAGGAGAGCTTGTTAACACAAGGGCACCGGACCGTATGACAATACCTGTGCGGGGAGTTTGCCATGAGCCGGTATATATGTACACTCGTACTATAACTAATCCATTATACGAGTATAAAAGCTCCTCGTTAGCAAGTGCCCTTACTGTAGACAATTTAATTAAATACATTTATCCTCTTCCTTTGACCGGTAAACCAGTAGTAAACATATAGCATATATGTCATATATCTCTATGGTATGGGAAGTTATTACTAAAAATAATATAAACTAGCGAGTTGCCATGGATTTGGCATTTTGTTTTCCATGAAGATCGGTTATGGTGTTTTTTTTTATTAGAGTGATTTAGAACAGTTAGAGGGAAGAGATTGAGTTAAAATTAATTGCTTTAAAAAAGGAAGTTATAAGCTTTAATAGTGTCATGTTACTTGCTAAAATGTATCGAGTAATAGCAAAATATGCCAAAGAAATAAACATATATTCGCTCGGGTGTGTCCTTTATGGGATTCATAGGACGTCATTTCATGGGATTTTATTTTTTTGCGTGAAAACCTTATTCTTTTTCTAAAATAAAAGTAGTTTAAGTTAGTCTTTATAATATTAGCTATCAGTCAGTGAAAGTCCTAAAGTCAAAATCAGTCCAGCCGTTTCGGAGATTATCTAAAACAAACTGACAAACAGACAGAGAAAGAGACAAACAAAAATTTAAAAAATCGAGTTTTTCTCATAAGTACTACAGTACTTATGAGAAAAACTCGATTTTTTAAATCTCATAAGTACTGTATTGTATTGTATGTATATTTTAAAACTCATAAGTACTGTATATAATTTCATATGTATTGAGTAAAAAGCTGTTATTACATTACCCAGAGGCCTTTTAAATTTATTTATCTGTATGGATGTATAATTTATACTTATAACATAAGAATTCACCTCAACTCATGTAATGTGCAAGTGAGTGCGTTGTCAATTTCTATTTAGGAGTGGGTCACGGCGGTCGCCCCTTTCACGCACGGCCGCGTCCCGACAAACAATCGTGCATCAGGGATAAGTTCAGGCGGACAGAGGATCGAATATGCGGCTATGATTTTACAACCGTGTGATTGATTTTCATATTAATATACCTTTATATGCTTAAATTTAAAGCCTCTTTTTATTTTTAACTAGCGACTCACCCTTGTTTCGCTCGGGTTCGTTCATTATGTACGTTTTCACGATTAGTATGGAGTAGATAGTATATAATATACATAGGTATGATGAGTTTTATATTCCTTAGTTGAGAAATGATTAATTCCCCATACAAACTTTCATCCGCATTTTCACCCCCTTAAGGGATGACATCCGGAGTAATAACTATACTATATCCTTCCCAGGGTCTCAAACTATTTTCATACTAAAATTTCATCTAAATCGCTTCAGCGGATTTTTAGTTTATCCATTACAAACAAATTCACAAACTTTAATTCTTTATAATATTAGTGTAATTTTACTTAGTAACCTATACTTATATTATGGATTTTTTGTTTGTTTGTTTGTACCGAATAAGCTCCGAAACTACTAAATGAGCAAACTCTGGTCTCCTATAAATAAAAAAGGACACATAATAACCTTTTATCTTCATAAATCTAAAGTGATATTTTTCTTCGGAGATCCTAAATAAAATAAAATAAAATCACTATAAACTATTTACTCTCTGAAATACTTAAATTAATTCTAAAAGTTCCTTCATTAATAGAGAACACCGTTCCTAAGTAACATAGCTTATAAACACCAACACAAGTAAACCTACGTCCATAAACTAGCTATTTCCAAAAATATTCCCTATTATAATTAATATAACATAATGTACATAAAATATACATTTACTAGTAGCGGTAACAAGATCGTAATAACAATAATCAAGCCTTCACAGCGTTCTAAGGTTACATCCACGCACATCAAGCCCTTTGACACCTGAGTCACACAACCGTTTTTCAGCTAACGACACAGTACCAACGTGCCTCGTTAGGCTCACACTAATTTGAACAGGATGTTAATTGTGTTGATTAAAATATGTAATTTGGAAACGATGTGATCAATATACAGTGTTATATACTTAGGTTGCGTATATACAAACTAAGAAATAATATAAGTACAATTTTACATGGTATTAACTGATGATGATGTCATCTAGCCGTTTTCGGCCACAGCGACTGCATTGGATGGCTTTTTAGGGTTGTTCTAGGGATGGTTGTCGCGAGTTTCGATGTGCTGCTCTTTTATGTGCTCTCATGTGACTAACATAACCAACTTTGGCCGAAAAGCTCCGAGCACAAAGCGGACAAAATTAACTAATACATATATAAAAAGTAAATGTATCGTAAATATGAGTATAGTAGCATAAATAGCAAATTACGCTACTATTTTTGATTTTGACATTTCGACGGACTCCGTCTATATAATTGTTTAGTCTGTACGTTCATTTATTACCGTGTTCAAAAAAATAAGAGCATTCTTATAAGCAGGTTTTTTCTCACTGGTTTTTAGGGGATGCCTCGTTCAATATGGTAGTTTAAATTGGATTATTTGGATTCAACTATGACAAACATGTAAACGAATATAACTTCAGTTTTAACCTACTTTTAATTGTTTTATTCCTAACTAGCGACTCAACCCCGCTTTGCTCGGGTTCGTCCCTAGGTGCGTTTTAACGGTTAGTATGAAATACAAATCTTTGAACTTCTCGGCTTTTCTATACTATAATATGCATGTATTATACATATAAACCTTCCTCTTGAATCATTCTACCTATTAAAAATAACCGTATCAAAATCCGTTGCGTAGTTTTAAAGATCTAAGCATATATAGGGACAGACAGCGGGAAGCGACTTTGTTTTATACTATGTAGTGACTTAACAAATGTATGTTGCCGATGTCAATACAATAATTGCGTACCATAAAATTGATCTGATAATGCTTACGTATAGTAGAAGCTTAATAGTGAGTCTTTGATTGCTGCTAGTAGGGGAGACTGGGTACGGTTGTAACAATTTTTCTTTAAATGTCCACAGCAAAGCTATTATAGCTAGAAGCAGCGATTAAAGCCTTTGCGATGAAAGCATAATTATTTGTCTTTAAAATAATATCAAAACCAATAGCTCAGGTATAACAGTTTGGCAGGAATATGTCATTTTAATGAGTGTGTGCGATTGTTACAACCGTCCCCATACCAGGGGCGGTTGTAACATCAATGGGGGACAGTTGTAACACACAAGAATAATCATTTAAAATCAGTTTTATTATTTCAAAAACACTGAAATGTACTTAAAACATATTAAAAATGTTTAAGGCACGTTTAAGAGAGATAATTATTAAAACTAAACTAAAACAAGTCAACAGAAATAATACTTCTTTCTTTGGAGTTTATCACTTGAGTAGTTTTATTATTAGACTTGCCAAACATAAATAATTTCTAAATAATAATTAAAAAAAAAAACGAATCTACAAAATCTAAGTTAAAACAAAATATATTTTTTCCGTGTAATATTTAATCAGACTCATCGCAGTTATGGTATATATAATATTTACGCCCATCAGTACAAGCTACGTGAGACCATTGCTTGCAGCCCCCTTAACACTGATTTCAATTCTCTCCAGATCGACTCGCTGAATACGTCTTGACAAAGAAGGCAATAATATTTATCTTCTTCAGATAATTCGGGTGGTGGGTTAGTCTTCTTGAGCAGAAAAGCAGCTCGTCTTAATGAAGTGCCTAATTTGACTTCATCGTAAGCGTCCTTACACGACATTATATCAGTTTTACCTCACAAAGTTTTTCTTATACGTTTCCTAGGTATCTGCAATAAAAAATATTATAAAATTACTGTTACAACCGTCCCCATGAAAATCGTTACAACCGTCCCCACATCCCTTTTTTGGTCATAAGGCTGTCATAGTAACGAGATAACATAACCTACACAAAAATGAATCAGCGTATTATAATCTCTAAAATACGAGGATTACGTAAATACATTTTGAAATACAATAATAATATTAATATTTGAGCTATATCATAAATAAATTCGCCAAAAATACTTACTTTTGGTTGGCAAAAGACAATAGGCCTCCTCGTAAACGCACTCACCGCGCGAAAGACGAAGCAACGCTGGAGTCGTGTCGGGACTTGTTCCCCGAGTATTTCCTCCCTTTGTACTTTGCACCTACCACGCATAGGTTCGGTGATATTCGAGTTGTTACAACCGTACCCTGTTACAACCGTACCCAGTCTCCCCTACTAATAGACTCCAAAAATATCTGATTAGATATGTATTGAAAATGAAAAACCCTGTCAAAAAGAAATAATTTATACTTTTTGAAACTAAATATAAAGTCGGTGTATATTTCTATGAAAAAAAATATACTTTTACGTAAAATTTAACTAAAAAGAACGTTTTTAATATAAAAATAAAGAATTCACTTTGAAAAGTAAGCTTTAAATAACATGTTGAGATTAAATAATATCATGTCGTAAACACCTTTTGTTCGAAATATAAAGTAATAATCTTATTAAATGAAATGGGTGGATTCGAAAAAGGTTTCTAACATACTTAATATCTAAATTTTGCAATTATAAGGCTGCTTTTAATACTTTCTTAGATTTACACGAATATTGTCGATCTATATATAATAAAAGTGTAACTGATCGCTGTCTGTACATGGAAGATATTTGAGAAAAACTATTATTGGGCGTCTTTATTAACGCAATAGAACCTAAAACAATGGTTTTTAGAATTTTTGTGTTTTGTCTGTGCGTTTGTGCGCACTAATCTCAAAAACGACTTCACTGATTGGGTGTGGTTTTCACTATTATATAGTGGTAAGCTACACTTAACATTTATTTTTTGTTTTATTTCAATCGGTGCATAAATAAAAAAGTTGTGTAAATTTAAAGAATCACCTAGACACGAACCCGAGCGAAGCGAGGGTGACTCGCTAGTCTCACCTAGCCTAGCCTTTTAAATAAAACTATCTTTTCAGATTTATTGACGAAATGCTTTTATTATTTTATATAGTAAAATTTATTGAAACAAAGTATTTCAAATGTCTAAAAACAATAAATATCTATACATAACATAATGTATGTACGTATGTATGCTTGTAACACGAAAATGCCAAAATTAGATGAAATATATAGCACGTTAGTGCTTTGAACATGACGCATTTCTTGTTTTATTTCTCGTCGAATAAAAACCAGTGACCGTAATTTGAAGAGGTTGAGATATCGAGTACGGCACCTCGTAAATACACGATATACGCTCATAGGCGCGCCTTACACTCTGATGTCACATTTTCAGACCAACGGAGCGCGAAATAAGTACATTTTTGCTCTCGCGCTGTAATAAAAAAATAATGTCATGTTTTAAAAGTAAGCCAACTATGTCATTGACAGATGATGGAGAGAGAGTTTTGAATTGGATTTACAATTCTTATTAGAAAAATGTTTGGTGCGCTCGAAAAGTTTGAGTAGTTGGGCGGAACTTAAATAAAATTTCATCCTCTATTCAAGGAAAAAAGTTATAGTCGCGATGTTAATACGCTCGCAGCAGGGTTTGGTATTTACATATGTATGGATGAGCGAGAAAATTGGCTTCACTATTGCGTGGGATACTAAAAACTAACTTTTGGAGTCGACTTCAAGTTTATTTCGTGGAGTATAAAAAAGGTCTGTGATAAAAAAGCTCCAAATTAAAGAAAAATGCAAGTATTCCTATACATGTAGCTTTTATTTATAAAGACAAAAACGCCCTCATTATTTGCCTAAGTCCAACATAGCAAGAATCTGTTTAAAAAAATGATGAAAATTAAGATAATTTTAAAAATATTGCACATTTATAAGTGAATTTGATTTCCACTAACAAAAGAATGGTACACAAAGACACTGGACACTTTTAAAAATGTTCCAAATCATAAAGAGACTAAAGGCTAACTGTATAAAGCGAGCACAACTGTGAACTGTCGACTCTATTTGCAGCGGATTCTTTCAATTCTGCGCGCTCGTCGCATCCGATACCTTTAGCCGTCCCGATAATAAATACAGTATGGACAAGCCTCGCACTAACAAGTACTAACCCGAGCGCCGACTTCGTTTAAACAACACAGAATGTCGTTATTTACTTTCCGACCAATCTACCGCTTACTGCCTTATAAATTGGTACGAATTCTTTCACAAAGCACTTTTAATGAGACCTTTACAGGCGTAGAGACTTTGATGCTATAACTTTTTTCGATATTTTCGTCTCCCTATAGAAAAATATTATCTATCTCGTTCCCACCTGTCAGCGTTACAATACGATCGTCTCGCTCGCTCTCTGTGACTGCAAAAGAAGAGCTCCCGGCATCTGCAATCAATGGAGCGTTGAAATTGAAATAAGATAGCGGAGGTATTCTGACTCATAATAAGACTTCATACACTCGTCTTACAGATTTCTTCATATTCACATTTTGTTTGAAAATCTCCTTTTAGATATCACTACGAGTTTTCACAAAATTACAATTTAGTTCTACATTTGCTTTATTTGAAAATTTTAGAATATTTGCAAGAATATTTTTAAAATACGATTCGTATAATGTTATAGGTGTATTTATATGAATAAAATTAAGAAAAACTAATTTAATCATTTGTACTTGTAACATATATAACAAACAACATGTTGTTAAAACAAACAAAAATACTTCAATGTTCTTCTCTCTTTCTCGTATCCACTTCTATTGCAATAGCTAGAAGTCAACCGAATTATCCATCGAAGAATTTATCCATCACTCGAAATATGCTTCCAACTAATAGTTTCAAGCGTCAATGATTAAATACCTTAATACCTATACCCCTTTAAATATTAGACTCGATGTCTAGATCAGAGCACCTCTCTGGTGGCTTAATTATCTACGAGTTCTGTTAGCCAACAAACAAAACCAATTGTAATGTAAGACATTCCGGAAATTGACATGAAAGGAACCAATTTGCCTGCAGAACATTGAAACTAATCTACTGTGGGACACGTAGCAAGCTTTTAGTTAAGCTTTGTTGAAATTGTATTTAAAATTTAGGTTTACTTATTTACTCCTTGACGTTTAAACGGCTGGACCTATTTTGATAAACAGTACACTAAGACTATCTGGAGTAACACGTAGGCGACTATTAGTAATAAAATTTGCCAAAAGGTAGCGCTACTTGTGTATAATAATCCATACTTCCATACTAATATGATAAATGTGAAAGTTTATTTGTTTGTCCTTCTTTAACTTTGAATCGGAATGACGTATTGGCGTGATTTTTTTGTGTGGAGATAGTTGAAAGGCTGGAGTGACATAGGCTTTTTACCGCGGGAAATTATCTTATTCCCACGGAAAAATACGTTATAATAAACACAAAAAAATATTTATGATTAGAATTACTTGAAACTTGGTATTAATACTCTTCAATACAAATAAATAAGTACGTGTTTTAGCAGTTTTAGCATTAAGTTTTTATATTTAAACCATTGAATTTGTTGTTTTTTTGTTATGTACCTATACAACACGCAAATATTTGACTACTTCAAAAGATTGCTTCAAAAATTTAAGATAATCTATACTAATATTATAAAGCTGAAGAGTTTGTTTGTTTGTTTGTTTGTTTGTTTGTTTGTTTGTTTGTTTGGTTGAACGCGCTAATCTCAGGAACTACTAATCCAATTTGAAAAATTCCTTTTGCATTAAATAGCCCGTTAACTGAGGAAGGCTATAGGCTATATATCATCCCGGAAAAATGTACGGTTCCCGTGGGATAGATTTGTTTTTGTCTAGGGACGAACCCGAAGCGAAGCGAGGGTGAGTCGCTAGTATGTCATAAAACAGTGAATGTCTTGTTAATCTCTCATTAAATAAAACTATAACATATTGCGTCCATCTTGAAACAAAATAATCAACACAAGTTGGTGATATTCTTGTATGACATTAATAGATGCATATTTGTATGTATAATTAACTACCGGGTGTGAATCCGCAATTTCAACAAATCATACATGGTTTTTGTTTCACTTTTTGTGTTTTGATTAGGGTGTTAAAAAATGTTATATATGTCTAAATAAATAAATACAAGTAAATAAAGAACAAAAGCAACAAGCCTAAATGTAGCTACTTTCTGTTTTCTCAATACGATGAAAGTTTTATAGTTTATTACACGAGCTTCAACTTTTATAAGTTGGCTTCGATTGCAGGCTTATACTAATGACTCTTTCCAAACTTCAGAAAGAAATTATCGCATTCTCCTCCAATATCGAATTTAAGGCGCCTACATGGAATACAATTATGAAAACTTTAATAGTTGTATTTTTTCATATATAAATTTAATATTAACTAAAATATTTGCCGAATTTTATTCTATTTTAAAATATTCTTGATGATTTCAATGCCTAATATATTTTTTTAGCTTTCACTTTTTATTTTCATAATAAACTAGTAATATTAACGTCCTCCTGACGGATATTGGCTATTGTGTGAGAATAGCCAGATGATATTTATAGTGCACAAGTGTACGCGCAGACACAAGTGTACTCTGTATACCTGTCACTCTCATACTCCAATGGGACGATACTTCGACACGACCGGTGAAAATTAAGACGCAGAACCGACGGCTTTAGGTGCTCTCCGAGGCACCAATCTAGTATAACTTCTTTAAAACTTAATATAATTAATTTAATTTAGATAAATTAAAAAAATAATATTTCGAAAATTTTCAATTAATATACACGATTTTATGTAAATGATAGTATTATTACGGAAAAAAAATATATATTTCATTAAAGAATCCATTCTCCCGCTTCTTCTTACATTCTAAGCCAAAGCATAGAAAGTTAGCACCGTTGAACAGAGACAGGGAGGTTCGTTGCTTTAATTAGCCTTTAGCGTAGCAGTGATTTTGTCTTCTACATGCAACGTATTAACTTAAATCTAATAGATTTAATCGATGTTACAGGTTAGTCATATTTTAACGAAATTTTCAACAAAATTTATTAATAACAAGCTTTCCCATAAGAGTTAGTAAACATCTATTCCCTAATTCCTAACTCCTCAGTGGTAACGTGCTTTTTTTGGAAGACCAAGTAATGCGAGTTCAGATCCCGGGTTTGACACCTCTGTTATTTTCATGTGTAAATTTTAAGATTAACACCACTCGGATTTAGTTTACTCAACAAGTGCCTTTTAGATCAACTTTTTTCAGCAGTCTCGGAAAAATATGAACGAGGTGTTACTCGATTCGATTTAATTACCAGAAATAAACACTTAGCTGGTTTATCTCATTCTTCAGTACATTTATTAAAAACAATGACATGGATTTATTAGTATATACTCGTATACAACTACCAGCGTTATTAAAATTGAACAAGAGAAAGGTATTTGTAAGTCAATCTAAAACTTCCTTCCTTTTAAATTTCCGCACTAACTTTGTCTTATACATACGCCTTCACAATTTGTAGCTCGGCAGTAAAATAGTAGTAAATAAGTTCAAAGTATCATGATGGTATTCTACCTTTTTTCAATTATTTAGCGCTGGAGTCATTGACTGCGGGTTACGATGTCTCTCAAGGCGTTTTTTTACAACACCCGCTATAACAATAGACATTTTACGTTCGAAAATATACCGTTTTCACTTATTACGTATGTATCAGCATATTTCATATAGAAAATGAAAGAAAAAATCACAATAGTTAACGTAAAGATGAATTAAAAAATGTATTGTTTTTTAGTTCTGCTTTTACCATCAGTATTATATCTCAGTATAATAATTTTAAATATCTAAACTTTTATTTTACCTTGCTTGGGCAAAGACAGACTAGATAACTGTAAACTCATACAGCTTTATATTACAAAATAAGGGGTCGTCCATTAATCACATGATGTTTTTAGCAACTTTTTAACTCCCCCCTCCTCCCTGGTGATATGTGGTGAGGTTTTAGACTAACTATCCCCCCTATCCAAAATCGTTAACGGACGATCCCTAATCGACTCGTGCGAGGATCGAATCGGCTATATTTGTTTAGTTTTTCAATAAAAAAGCATTGTGGCACGAAGGTATATTATCTATATTAATATTATGAGAAAGTGTGTGAGGATGTATGGATGTCTGGATGTATAGATGTATGGATATTCGTTTCTCTTTCACACAAAAAAGACTGAATGGATCTGAATGAAATGGTAATTTCATTTAGTGTCCTAAAAGCCACATAACAAAGAATTGAGTTGAATTAAATTTACAATAATATAGCTCATGCATCAGAATAACACATAGGCTACTTTTTATCCCGAAAAATATACGGTTCCCGTGGGATAGATTTGTTTTGTTTTTCTACAAGCGAACCCGAACGAAGCGAGGGTGAGCCGCTAGTGTAAAATAATTTAATTGGAATCTTCAAATAGCTTTATAACTAATATTTTTAAATTATCATCCAGACATTCTCCCTTAATCTTTATAATAAAAAAGCCTTAAGTCATATATATTATTTAAAAGAGAGTGAAATAAATTTTAGCAAAAAAACTAAAAACACACAAAGATACTCTTGTGAAACACTAAACAAATATAATTTCGTGTATTCACTCTCTTAAAGTACACATTAGTCTGCTTCAAGTGAACTTAAAAATGTATGATAAAATAGATAAGTTAGCTACTCTTTGACAGTACAGTATAGAGCGAGTTGGTAAGTGTTTTACTAGAGATTACATTCCCGAGGGTTCTGAAAGATGAAATGAACGCTATTATCACTTATTAACACCTATTTTTGCCTAATATTATCCCCCACGACACTACTTAGTTCTCATTAACGAACTAAATCATCGTAAATCTTTACAATGGTTAGTCATTTTACGAACGCTCTAAGTTTTATTAAAATACTAGCGACTCACCGTCGTTTCGCTCAGGTTCGTCCTTAGGTACGTTTTAACGGTTAGTATTAAATACAAATCTTTGAATTTCTCGGCTTTTCTGTACTATAATATGCATGTATTATACATATAAACCTTCCTCTTGAATCACTCTATCTATTAAAAAAACCGCATCATAATCCGTTGGGTAGTTTTAGAGATCTAAGCATACATAAGGACAGACAGACAGCGGGAAGCACTTTTTTTATACTATATAGTGATAAGTAATAAATATTTTAAATTATAATTATCTGTCTATCTATTCAGCTCTTTTTAACGTCCCACTGCTGGGCACGGGCCTCCCTTCAATACGAGGAGGATCAGGCCACAAGCCAAAAAAAATCAGATATGCATATCAATTACAGGCATAAATATTATTTAGATAGCATTCATATCAATAATATTAAATACATATTACAATAACTTATTATTTAAAAGCAGAAAAAATACAAAATTGACAATATTTAAAACAACATTTTAATTAAATCATATTTTGATCTATCTCCTTTCTATATGATTTGCAATAAAGGGGGAAATATAAGGTTGATAAGTAGTAATCAGGTTGTTCCGAAAGCAAAAACAAATGTGATAATTTTCAAAACCAAGAAATGTAAAGTAGAAAATTGTATACGGCCATATTTCATTTCAAAACCAACACAAATGTTCCCGTAATATTATACATCCTAAAGAAACTCGCGCAAATCTTCTTAAAATTATCTTAGAGGCAAATGTAATTTATAATTTTCTAACTGAAATGAGCATCTCGATATCAAAGCTCGAACTTTTACACGATCTCGTCATCAAATAAAGATAGGATCTCCTCTTGTAAAACTTTAATGGGCTCTTGCTACAAGAGTTTATTTATCTTTTACTTAATCAGCTTTCTAACTGCTTTCATAGATATCTGGGTATTATTACCTTATTTAAAAATGTCCAAAATTATACCATAGATAGATAGACTTCCCGAGAAACAAGCGCGGATCCAGGGGGGGGGTCATGGGGGTCATGACCCCCCCCAAAGCCAAAATACGTCTTTAAAAAGTTTGAAGTTTAAGAAAAAAACGATTAATACAAAATTATTTCTTTAAGTACCTAATTCGAAACAAATTAAGTTTTTATTCGTTACTACTTCGCGGCTCACCTTTTTTTAATTTTTTCTTGGTTTTTAATTTTTAATTTCTAGAATAATCTTTTGATTTTCATGAAACTAAGGGAATGTAATTTTCGAAATATTTATACATAATAAACAAAAAAAATTGAAATTGAAATGTTTAGCCATTTCCGAGAAAAGTATGTTTTATGGTCTCGAGAGACTGAAAATATCCCCCAACTTCAAGTGGACGTTTACATTTAAACATTTTTTGTACAATTTTCAGATAGGGCTCATTCTTTTCGTCTTAAGCTCTACTTTTTATTAAAAAAATAAAAACATTGTATGGTCGCCCTATAAGAACACTCTTAAAAATTGAAAACATTGGAGAAATCGATAATTTTTACTTTGTAAACTACATTTTTTTTCATTATCATTGAAAAAGTGTACTTTATTAACTAAATTTTTATACACTAATTACACCAGTATATATTTCGGGAAAAACAAAAAAAAAATGGTATCATTAAGTTTTTAATTTGACGCATATTATTTATAAAATGTCGCCGTAAACATTCAAACATTGCAATTTTACGAATCTTGAAGAAATAATAAAAATTGGAATTTACGTAAAGTATCCCGTACTCTTTTGTATTTTTTTCGGTAGAATCTATTTATGTCATTATTTTTTCGAATTTATCGATGTTTTATTAATTTTTGATCGATTTTGGAGTTAAATTTATTGATTTTTTCTAAAAAATTAGATTTCAAGGTAATAACAGAAAGAAATGAAATTCATTCATAGCCTAAGCTTGTTTATTCATTAGTTAAAAGTATAATTAAAAAAAAATAAGTTGATATTGCCTTTTTAAAGCGTAAGCAGGTCCGCTGTACAATTACCCTCGAGAAATGGGAGGATGCAAAACATTGAAAAATAGTTTTTTTCAATTTTCAGGCTTGCTGTGATATCCTGTCGAAAAATATTCTTGACAAAAGTTGTAGGTCTAGTAAAAATCTACGACTTATATAGATGACACTTTTTACAATAACCTAAAGGTTTTCGAGATATTTCCAAAAAACGCGTTTTTTTTCAATGATTATTAAAAAAAATGTAGTTTACAAAGTGAAAATTATCGATTTTTCCAGTTTTTTTCAATTTTTAAGGGTGTTTTTACAGGACGACCATACAATGTTTTTGTTTCTTCAAAAAGTACAGTGCAAGACGAAATAAATTACTAAAAATCCACTTAAAACCTCCACTTAAAGTTGGGGGTGATTTTAAGCCTCCCGAGACCATAAAATATAAATTTATCGGAAACGTCAAAACATTTCAATTTCAAAAAAAATTGGTTATTACATGTATTTCATTGTGAATAAAGAACATTTTTCGATAGGATGTCACAGTAAGCCGGAAATTGGAAAAAAAAACTATTTTTTAACTGTTTGCATCCCTCCATTTCTAGGGGGTAGCTGGACAGCGGGGGCATTTTACGGGTTTTTGTTTTATATATACCTACCTGCTAAAGTTTTAAAGTCACAAAGCTTCAGGTTTTAATAATTATTATTTTTTTCTCTTAAAAATAAACAGATTCCTCGATAAAACCCGTTATTGTGTTTTCCCGTGGGAATAAAGATTTTCCTGTAGTAAAAGGCATCATAATGTTGATCCAATTTCCAAATAATAAATTTTCTCTACACAAAATTTGGTTAAAATCGTATCAGTGCTTTTTGCGTGAAACCGCACACACAAACAGACTTAGACATAAATTTTGTTTTGGATTCTATATTCTGTACACTCTACGTTACACGGTTACAGTGATAGTTTTTAAAGAATATTTCATGTACCGATTTTGCTAAGTTACTTTTTTGGTACCTGGGCGACCGAGCTTTGCTCGAAGTTCTTTTTTGTTATATCGTATTTTTTAGATGATAATCTATATAACTTAAAACTAAAAACTTGAATAAATACAAAAAAAAAACAAAAGTATAAACTTTGTATCGACGGGGATTCGAACCCGGACACCTGTGATTGTCAATCTTGCGCCTTGGCCGGTTAACCACGATGCTTATGCTCGAGGGTGCGAAATTAGCGATCATATTTTGCGTGGAATAATGCGAAAGAAAACCACATGAAAACTCGAAAACACACGTTTTCCCAGACATACGTCTAATCTAGATCGATTTTTCGCCCCCGAAAACCTCCACATACCAAACTTCAGCGAAATCGATAGAGCCGTTTCAGAGATCGCCGGTATAAATAAACAAATGAATAAATATACAAGAATAGTTCGTTTAAAGGTATTACGTTAATTAAATATATTAGATATAGATTATATGTATAGTTCAGCATGTGACCCCCCCCCAAAATGTAACTCTAGATCCGCGCCTGCCGAGAAATAACATCCATTCTACGCAACTTGTGTGGGTTTTGTCGCAAATTGAAATGAAAGACAAGTTTGAGCGAATTAAGCATTTATTAGTTTACAACAAGTCAGTAGGTTGTTATCGCGGTAAACAATCGCGTGTCCGGAGGCGTCTGTAATCACTGGCTGTAACGAGGCCCTTACATTTAGATCATCGCAAGAGATAACGAACGTTTTGTTTGAGAGGAAAGGAGACGGCGACAAGGGACTGGCAACTTCATTAGCATAGCAAGTCACCAACTCTGCTGACTCCACAACCCACCTTTTATTTGGAGATTTAACTCACTTAACTTTCCGCGGAAAACGAATTTCGTGTTCCACGTCCCTTTTGCTCCCGTTTGATAAATATAATTCTGTCTCGAATTGATGCGCATTTGCGTACACATTCATCAAGTAAATGCGTGAGCGTGCCGTATAATTTGATCGAAGACAGAGAACTGCCATCAGCTATTTCTAGCGAGGATAAATGAATTTAATATTAAAATAAGGTTACTTGAGACACTCAGGTTAGGAGGAATCTCAACTAAACATATTAAGTTGTTATTGGCCCGAGTTTCCATTTAGGTACATGGGCCATGCAAAAATCCTTTCGTAAAATCTAAATGGAATTTGCATTGAATGCCAAGTTTCGTGTTTACTATAAAAGCTTTTATGAGAACGTCTATCCGATATGTGCATCTTTAGAAGGACTATACATTTTTATGTGGTAATGAAATCTACGCGTGGAACATGTAATGTGTTTGTTCTGTACGTTTATCGCCTCTGAGATGATAATCGTCTACACGCGTGCGTTTTATTGCTAACTTTATAATAACCAGTCACTAGTTTACTCTGTGCGCCTAATTATATGGATAAATTATTGTCTTCTTCATTGTTCGTATGTACAATGGCTTCTATTTAGTGTTGTCTTATAGTTCGAACTAGGGAATTTATTCTGGGCTTGCGATTGCAGAACGAAATAGCTCAGAAATATATTTTTCTTTGTTATTTTCATCTTGAAAACGGTAGGTTAGTTAGTGTAGATCTAAGAAGAATTAAAATAATACGATAAATACGATCAAGAAACCGACATATGTCAGTCTTACACAAATCCTTTATCTACCAATAAATATCCTGTAAAAACAGTTAAGCAATAACACTTTGGGTAGAACAATAATCTTAACAAACATACTGCCAGATAGATACACTTTATTAGTACATATTAACTGGTAAATAAATAAAAAAACTTGCAGCAATCTCAAACTATCCTATTTGGAAATTACAGAACGGTTTTTCATTTTTTTATATATAATTTCAACACGTACATTATACGTATATCTAAAGAAATATAATAAAAAGTTATATTTACCCGAAGTTCGACGACACGTTTGGCTCAGTTTGTAGTAATCTCACTTACTGTGTCGGCGGTCGCATGTTCGAGTCCCGCTATGGGCATTCATTTGTGTGATGAGCACGAATGTTTGTACTGTAGCCATGGGTGTTTTTATTTATAATATGTATGTATTTAAGTTATGTATGTGTAGTGTATGAACTATCTAGTATCCATAACACAAGCCTCGTAGCTTAACGTGGAAAGATGGTGCTGTGTTAATGTCCCCACAAATTAATTTTATTTATTTACTCGTATATTTATATTGACAGTTTTTTATTAAACGTTATTTTAACAACTGCTAACTATAAACTTGATCTAAAGTACTAAATACTAAATACTTTTCGTGGAGCATTGCCAATTTTCAACTAATATCGAGCAAAAATATGCGCTATATCCAATAACTTGTTCAGCAAATGTTCGACGATCTCATATTATTTTATTGCCGTTGTCCCGCTTTCTCGCTTGCATTGCCCAAACTCAGGTATGATAACTATATATTTTGTAATTCGTAAGATTAATACTAGATATATGTATGTATTTACATATATTTATTTATATAAACAAATTAATTTGTGGGGACATTAACACAGCACCATTTACTTCCATGGTAAGCTACGAGGCCTGTGTAATGGATACCAGATAGTTGATACACTACACATATATAACTTTAAATATATACATATTATAAATATAAACACCCATGACTGGAGTACAAACATTCGTGTTCATAACACAAATGAATGGTCCCAGCGGGACTCAAACCCGCGACCGCTGGCACAGCAAGTGCAAGTAGGGTCACTACAAACGGAGCCAAACGTGTCATCAAATTATATATAAATATATATAGTAAATCAATTACTTATATATGAGTAGAACAAGTGTTTAACACACGAATGGAATAACAGATAATTATTATTCCTACATTGGGTAAATCCCCAAATTTTTCTTAAGATAAATTATACTTACAACAATAAAAATTAAAAAAAAATTATTACTGCTATGAAGCCATCTTCATCCAAATTATGAGTTTTATTATCATTTTAGATGCTCAGTCAAATGCCTTTGGCGCAAAAACTTAATATAAATATGAATTATACATATGAGTATTATTTACATAATTAGGATCTGGAATTGACCTCTGGGAATATTTGTTTGTATCTCAATCAGCGTATACAATTACCAGGGCGCGGCGGACGTGACGCCCGCGCTACCGACGGTGTTATCCTACCATTTGTTTACAGATCATAATACAGGGATTACTGTACCGTGTTTGGATTCTTAATTCAGGGGTTAAGGGTATTTGGAAAAATAATATTATATAAATTACATTGATGTTTTAAAGAATAATAATGTTTCACAGCATTGTCTACGCGTAAGGCTGAATACATACATACTTACATGTATATAGTGATATACATGTAAGTATGTATGTATTCAGCCTTTTTTTAAAGTCTCACTGCTGGGCACGGGCCTCCCTGCAATACGAGGGGGATCAGATCATAGTCCACCACGCTGGCCGAGTGTAGGTTGGCGGAATTCACATGAGTTTCGAAAACTTACGAGGTTTTCTCAGACATGCAGGTTTCTCCACGATGTTTTCCTTCACCGTAAGGCAAATGGTAATCATGTTAGAAATGATTCGCACATAGAAATATCAGAGGTGCGAGACCCGGGATTTTAACCCTTCACTCGGTTTCCCAAACGAGCGCGTAACCACTGGGCTACCACTGCCTACTATATACTATATAAATAGCACATATACCTACTATATAGGTACATAGTATAAATCAAATTCGTTGTTTGCTTCGGTCTGTTTCCCGGCTTACTTCTTTTAAACCACGCAACGAATGGCTGAGCCTAGACGTTGTTTTGTCAAAAAAAAATCTGTTTTCGTACAATTGCAAGGCTAACGGTGGCTCAATCTTTAGTAATAACCTTTAGTATACATCAAAACAATAACTATAAAATTGTAGGTCTTAAAAAAGCCTACAGAAAAGTCAATAGCAGGTGTCTATCTCCTAAGGTACGCTCTAAGTAATTTTTCTTATCTATATATAACGTACCTAATGGGCGCAATTGAGCAAAGCGAGGGTAAATTACTAGTTTACTATTATGCATTAAAGTCCCCCGGCGCGGTGAGTTTGGTTTGTTCGAGCTTAGTTCAAAAAGTACTGTACGGATTTTCATCAATATAAAAACGGTTTGTCTAGAAAGGTTAGGGCTTATGAACATTTTGCGATAATAATAATTATCCACACTAATATTATAAAGAAGTAAAGTTTGTGAGTTTGTGAGGATGTAGGGGGTAATCTGTGGACTTACTAAACCGATTTAGATTAAATTTGGTAAAAAGATAGTTTGAAACCCTTAAAAGGACATAGGATACTTTTTATTCCGGAAATCACCCCTTAAGAGGTGAAAATGGAGATGAAAGTTTGTATGGGGAATCAACCTAGGGACAAACTAGACTAGTGTGTCGTTAGTTATTTAATAATATGATGATATTTGTGAAATCAGTAAAGTCATCCCTTCTAGAAGCATGCGAATAGCACCCAGACGGTTTGGAGTTTCCACCAATTAAGCTGTCAGAAAATATTTATATAGTTAAATAAACATTTAGCAATAATATTAAAATAACGTTTGAGTGCATTTAAAAATATTATAAATCGTCTATATTTGCAGTCTGTATCGTCGAAGTATAATAAGGTTTAAACGTTATTTAGGATCGAGTACATTCATGATATGCGGTCTTTTGTTAGAAGGTTCCATCGAGTTTATGTAAGCGAATGAAATTTATGGAATATCTCATTTGTGTTTTGCATAAACTAACAGTTGAATGAATTTAATATCAATGTATATTTGTAGATATAGATAAGTGCTTTCTAAATGGCAGAGCTAACCCTACTTTGATGATATACTCGTAGTATAGCTTAAGGTGCTGATAGATTAAATGGCTTGTTAAAATATTTGAGACTGATATTCCTACGTGATTTTTGCAATCTGTATTCCCACGGGAATTAATCAATGTTCCAGGATGAAGAGTAGCTACGCCTATGTCCTAACCAAAAACAATCCACTCACAAATCCGTTGCATCATCATATATGAAAGTATAAATAATGAATATAATTGTTTGCGTCATCTGCTTATTTTAAACAATTTTAGGGATATCAACGAAACTTTCTATAGATCTGTTTGTTCATACACAACTCGAAACGGTCTGTATATGTATATGTATGGTCTGTATATGTATGGTTGCGTAAAAACCTAAAAGCATTCGGGCAAAGATGCAGACAGTGGCTTGTTATATTAAAAAAAATAACCCAAAGACTACCAAATATCTAAAATATTTATTTTTATTCATAAAATGCTAGACCTCGTACAAATAAATGCAAATTTTAATATAAATTTTAATCTACGCATAACAAAATATTCTATTTCACAATCTCGGTGCTCGAAAATCTCAATCTATTTATACGCTCAAGTTATAAAAAGATGCAAACGGACTTTCAATTTGCGATTGCTGAACGATTTTCCAAAAAATACTTTTATTTGGAGATTTGATAGAAAACTCCCTAGGGATGTCTTTAACGGAATAACGTTTCAAATGTCATATAAAAACATTGTTTTTGTTCAATGTTTTCGTGGAAAGTCAGCGGTGACACCGAAGGGTTGGCTTTTGGCCAGAGAGTGAAAGTTAGCGACTTGGCCTACCCACTTGTTTACTGAAACCTGGAACTCGTGCCAACAAGAACGAAACGGGGCCGGAATGAAAAGTGAAGTAAGATCCATGAATAAATAAACAAACATCGGGAAATTTTAGATAGCTTAAGAGTCCCGTAAACTGATATATTTTAGCAGACACACTTGTTTTACGAAATCTATCTATGACCTTTAGTATGTATGGAAAATATTATCCTTTTGGCAATTACATTAGTAAATTCAAAATTTATCACCCAATATAATAAGTATAACACTGATAGTCATGTAAGAATATGTCTCCTTTATCAAAGCTAAATTATAAGTTTACAATCTCCTGACTGGGATTTAATTAAAATACTAATACTGATATATTTCAAGTACAACATTTCTTTGCTTAGTTATTAACCGAAATTCAAGTCTTTTTCTTTAATTTCACTTCATTTTACCAACGAAATAAACAACTTTCTTAATTTGAATGTTTCAATCACTAAATGAAGTTATCAGACGAGAACACAAAGGGAGTCTCTGTCAAGCAGATCCCTCAACCTCAATAGATAAATTACCCAATTACAAATATTCCCATGCAAAATGGGGTTCTCAATTGAATGACTCGTTCATAGTACTAAACTGACGTGCCATAAATTAACCGACATTGTAAGAGGAGGTGCGTCCTCGCTCTAAACAGAAGTTATGATGGTAGGTAATAGCCCACCTTATATGCTTTAGGCACACACCTTGCAGACTTTATAAGGCCGTAAACTCGCCACGTCGCTTGTACATATCTTGGCCTAAATTAGATATTGAGTCATCATTTTTACACCTGTGTTAGATACTTTATTACGTAATACTTACTCCATTATGATCATGGAAAGGAAAAAAATTGCAGAAAAGTCGAGTTTTTCATCATTTACATTTTGAAAATGAATGATGAGACTACGGCATATCTCAAACGCGAGCTTTTCGTATTAATTTTTAGTGCTCTTACCAAACATATGAAACAGTCGGTATTCTATTAATAAAGGATAACACATTTCATCATTCAAAGTATTACTGTTTTTATTTCACTACAGGGACCGGTGTAATTGCTTGAAAATCGAGTGCAGCTAAAATTACCGCCGGCGCCTCTGCTTTTTTGTAAAACATAGTATCTATCCAATTTGCAATGTAACCCGTACATTGCAACAAAATTACATTTGAACTTAATTACATGTCGGACTAAAGGAATTTTAAATAGCTGACCTCACAAAAGATTGAAGAGTTTAGCGAACTTTTAAAGTGCAAAGTTATTCTGAAACAATTACAATAGAATGGCCTACTTTTTACTTTTAATAAGCTTTCATGGATAAGCTTTATGCAGATGCCAACTTCGCTCTATATAATTATAAGCCATATAGTCACAATTAAGTGACAATTTTATATTTTTGAATACAGAAACAAAATGTTTCATGTGAACTATGTTATTTCGAGTAAATTAATCGTTAAAATATGTATATAATTCTGTTCTCAAATATTTCAGAAACAAACTTGAGCGATTTCTTCATCTAGCTGTTTTAATAAAATAGTTATATTAAAAAGTACAATCTAATTTAGAGGACATCTCACTTTCATTTAATTAAGTGCATTGACGTAACGTACACAAAGTACGCACCTACTCAACTTTTAGTATAAAGTTAATTACACTCAATTCGGATGCATCCAATCCAGTGCCAGCCAAAATAAACAAACGGCTTTGCCGGGCTATGTAAATGGCGGACCACTGGGCGGACTCGGATTAACTTATAAGTATGTACGTATATGCTGTTCTTATTCAAAATTGCTTTCGCTTCAAATAGTTCGGTTTTAAGTTCGCTTCGTTGTAGTAGAGGAAGTAAATATTGATATTATTTTATATATTCCTTGACCTTTTAATGTGTATTTCTGTGTTTTTTTTTTTAATATAGACTCTTGTTTTTTAAAAGGACAAAGGAAGTACAGTTTATATTTACTCAACCAATCAAAGTTGAAAAATTGACAATTTGTGGATAAGCAAATATATTTGTTAATGTTTTGCCAAATTCAGTTCAATTTTAGAAGTCAATATCTAACTTAGTAGGATACGAATAGACAAAGCAACAGACAAATCTATGATCAGAAAGTAAGTCAGCCATCCATCTATTGACCTACTTTTGTGTTGCTCGGTGAAACGTTTTATCTGTAGGTATCTATGATCATGACCGCTGATAGCGTCATCGAAGGTTTACATGACAATATTTGAACAGGTCTGAACACGTTCGTCATAAGAGATGCCTCCAGTACCGCAAACACATTACGTCCTCTGAATGTGTACGAGTATTTGTGACGGAGATTGTGTACGTATTTATTTTTCGCACGCTCCCCCCCACACAGTGACACTCAGGCTATTTGCACAGCCCGAGTTTGCTCACGTGCCCTGCCGTACTTTATTTATGCCTTCAGTGGCCACCATCATAATTATTTATGCCTTTTATACATGGGACGCCCTTTGTCCCCTCAATGTTTTCGCTCCAAATCGCTTTTATAAAACAACTTCATATTATTTCTGTAATTAAAATCTCGCGTTAAACGTTTTTATCGAAACAGTGCTAAGGAATTTACGTGATATTTTTGGTAATGGAAGCAATTACTCGAGTGAGTTTTTATTTGGGTTGGGAATTCAGTTTTTTCTTTATTTGTAAAAAATATAAATTGGGTAAAGCTTTGATATAAGCATGTGTACAGAATTGGAGTTAAACAAGTATCAAATCGAATGTAATGGAACATTTAATCATCTCATATACATTTATGTGTATGTTGGGTTTCTAAACGAGTTGCTTCTTACTGGTAAAGTATACTACGCCGGTGGTAGTAAGATTAATTCCCATTTGGTTATTAATTGCCATAATTCAGTCATTTTTTTTAACATTGACATTTTAGACATTAGACCCACTCTGGATATATTACGTTCTAGGTTTTATTAGGTTTTGCTTATATTTGGTTATGGTTAGAC
This sequence comes from Fabriciana adippe, assembly GCA_905404265.1. NCBI lineage: Eukaryota > Metazoa > Arthropoda > Insecta > Lepidoptera > Nymphalidae > Fabriciana > Fabriciana adippe. The sequence continues at coordinate 2,468,688 of FR989988.1, forward strand.
TAGTTTTCTCATTAACTATGCCTAAGATGATGACGATCTATAAAATATTATACTGTAAAATTAGCACAACTTGAAACAGCTAAAGTATAATTTCCCAAACATTTACTTTAAAGTTTGATTGTTTTAACTTTACACGACATAACAAAACAAACCGAAATCCTACCTTAAAACTTCCTTGCTAATCCCTTTTTATGCAAAAGCACTGCCTAAGTACACAACGATCGATCAACCGATATAGGCAAGAAAACAAACATACCTTGCCCGCTCGTCTCATTGATTTCGGATTATCTAAGATTAGACTCCCTCACCATCTAACTATCAGCCTCTTTCATTATATCCATCTATATATGTATGTATGTGTTTTTTTTTGCTCAAATTAAGTTTTGTGTTTAATTTTATTCCTATAACAGTCATACAATGGCAAATTTTAAAGGAAGATTTTCCAGGCAAGTTTAATTTTACCCAAAATGTATAGGGTCCAAAAATTCTTACTTTACTGGCCCACATTACACAAACTATCATCTGAGTTTGAGATTTGTGTTAATCAGTCAGTGAGTGAGTTAAACAGTAGTTTGTGTTACGCATAGATAGTGGAATTTTTGCATATTTATAATTTATGGACCATACAGTGACACAAGCAATGATTTATCTTTGTGCATTGCTTCTGAAGCAGCAGTTAATCCCACTCGTATTGAAAAGAGGCCCGTGCCCAGCAGTGGGATAACAAGGACTGATAACACAACACAGTTATTAACTAAGAGTATAAAATAAAATTAGAGTCTAAATGAAACCAGGGCAGGTCACTAGCTTGGTATAGTTAAATCTAAAATCAGCTTACCTTCAATCAAAAGGCTGTAAAAGCTTCTTGGAAACTAGGAAATTGTATTAATAGCTCATTATTGTGCAACGATGAATCTATTATATGTCTGAAACTGGCTTATTGTGCTATTTCCCTGCCAGCTCAAAGGATACATTTATGTAAAGGCTTTGTTTATTTATTTTAAAGGTAACTGTTTGTTGGGTTCGGCAAGTTTTCCATTGTAAAAAATATGTGGACATTTGAAATCTATTTTATTTTAGATTCGTTCATTTTATATTTCTCTGCCATTTTACTGGACTGAATTCGCGGAATGTTTTATATAAATGCTAAATATTTTGCTGTGTCAGTTTTTATCACATAAATTACTAAAGTTTTGTAGATATGTGTCTACATTTATTCAAAATTGTATGTTCTTTGCTACGTAAATAGCGTAATATGAAACAACTTAGTTTCTTATTGTGCTCCTTACTGGCTAAAATAACCTAAGCGCAGCTATTTGCTATTTGTTATTAAATTCACTTCTTTGTGCTGTTTTATTTATTAGCATATCTTCGATTGAGAGTTTGTTTTTAACATAATAAAATAAACATTAATAGTATCAATATTAAGATGTACTCTTTGGAAATTACAAACTTTACATAATAACAAACATACCCAAATCCAGGGAGACATCCGAATTCTGGCGATGGTCTTGTGAAAAATAAACACATCTATGCATATCTCTTTAAAAAATCACGATACCATTTAAATGCAAGACCCAATCCATAATATCGCCAGTTCCCAGTAAGGTGTTATACTCATAATCTTGAATCTTCAATCCGTCCCAAGGTTCTCGATTATATCAAGGCGATATGTAGGCAAATTCGATCTCGCCAGACGGTCGGGGTCCCTCCGAGAAAAATTCCTTTAAACAATGAAAAGACATGAGGACTTACTCCGTTTGCTATTTAATTAATTAATGTAAGTGCCGGTGAGACCCGGGAGATTGGTGATTAATTAAACGCCTCTTTGCCGATCGATCTAGAAGCAAACAATACACTTTATTACTTTTATTGTACCTCCTCAGTTCTGTCCCGATGCGGTTACTTTGTGGATATTAATGATAGTTCTCAGTAGTGGCAATTATTGAATTCTTTTTAATGGTGCCCGCTTAGGTTTGACGTTGATGGAGAATTTAACGTGGTTTAGATTCAATATAAATTTAAATAACTTATTTATATAAATCCATCCCACGAGAACCGTACATTTTTCCAGGTTAAAAAATAACCTAGGTGCTATTCCACACTGTAACCTATCTCTGTGCCAAATTTTATCCAAATCCGTTCAGCCGTTCTGGCGTGATTGAGTAACAAACATTCATACATCCAAACTTTCGTATTTGTAATATTAATGAGATAATGGAATTAATAAAATTCAAAGTTTAACCAATATAGAGCCTAATCTATATTTCCTTTCAGGTTAACAGATAATTTCATTACTCTTCTCTATTTTAATATAAACATTATTTATTGTGCTTATAGCGAAAATAATAATATGTTATCATAACTATTGGTATCAAATATTTCTTAAAGCATGACCAATGACCATGCACTTGCTAGATGCTCCTAAAAAAGTTACGCTGAATTTTTATTAGAACCACATAATTTCAAAACATGTTTTTTATAGCATATCATTAATCTATACTAATATTATAAAGAGGTAAAGCTTGTGTGTTTGTGAGGTTGTAGGGAGTAATCTCTGGATGTACTGAACCGATTTAGGTGAAATTTGGTAAGAAGATAGTTTGCGACCCTGGCAAAGATATAGGATACTTTATATCCTGGAAATCTTCCCTTAAGGGTGTGAAAATGGGGATGAAAGTTTGTATTGGGACCCAAGCTAGGGACGAACCCGAGCGAAGCGAGGGTAAGTCGTTAGTATACTCGTAAAATATTTTTATTCTGTATACATTCTTACATCACGCTATATTAAAAATAAATTATTTAATAATCCTCTCCAAAGCCCTGATCAAAGTCTAAATAATTTAATTTTGCTTAATCGATTAAGATTATATTATATAGTATGCCAAATAATCTAATATGATCAAAACTGAAGTAGTTTCATTTACTGAAATGAGAGCTAACGTTATTAGAATGTACTCACTTACTTAAGTTCTTGCCAACGTTGTAGGGCATATATGTATGTATAAAGCAGAGGCGAGATTTTAAAAAAAGTAAAATAAAAAATATATATATCTTACTATATCAATTTCTATACCTTATTTTTCCTATGAGGTACATACCTACAGTCAACTCCAAATAAAGTGTATGATAAATTTAGTTATTACAGAGTTATTTTTGACCGACTTGTAAAAAAAGAAAATACTAAAAGTATTAAATTAGGTGTATATTTTTGTGTGCTTTTGAACCGATAATTTCATGATTTTAATTTAAATATTTACATATTTTATATACGAAGGTAGCCCAGTGGTAACGCGCTCGCTAGGGAAACCGAGTGAAGTGGGTTCAAATCCCGGGTCTCGCACCTCTGATATTTTCATGTGAGAATCATTTCTAACATGATTACCACGTGCCTTACGATGAAGGAAAACATCGTGAGGAAACCTGCATGTCTGAGAGAACCTAGCAAATTTTCGAAAGACGTGTGAAGTCCGCCAACCCGCACTTGGCCAGCGTGGTGGACTATGGCCTGATCCCCCTTGTATTGAAGGGAGGCCCGTGCCCAGCAGTGGGACGTTAAAAAGGGCTGGCTGAATACACATACGAAGGTTGGTCTCATTTTAATCTTTTTTCAAAATATTAAATTCCAAGGATACTATAATTAATTTTACTTTTATACTTAAAATTACTGCATTAATAATATCGATATGAATTCATTACATCGAACCTCAACATATACCGGTATTGACAGTTCAGAAAACACAATATTATGCCCGCCTTTGATGTCACCTTATTTAAACAGTACGGCCTCGATTCGATGCCTTTATTGAGACGAATATTACCCGTTAGATGTTTAAAAACAGTATAGGCATTTCCCAAAAAGCTTTTTACATTCGCTTCTTGTTTGTTGTCAATTCTTCGAATAATGATCCTACTTCTAGCGTGGTTGTTTACAAAATCCCGTGGATATTTTTTTTCGTAAATATAAAAATAAATGAGTATTTTTTTCATGTTTTTGTGAATTTTACATCAGGCAGGCAAAATAAAAAGATAAGTCGTGAAGGATAATATTTCACTGTGGAGAATATGGAAATTCAGTATAATATAAGTAATGTTAATTATTTCTGTTTGTAAGTTAAAATATAAGGGCTACTAAGGACGCGATACTAAAACAAGTTGTAGTTAATCAAGGTGTTTAAATTTAAAATGACAAACTTTATCAATTAATGTTATTAATAACAGTTTATTATTATACATCTCAAACTTCCCGTGACCTTAAAACCTTAAAACTTTTTTTCTTAATAAAATAAATATGTCGGGACATTAACACACATCACCATCTAGTCCCATGGTAAGCTACGAGGTCTATGTTATGGATACCAGAAAGTTGATACACTACCCATGTATAACTTTAAAAACATACATAATTTAATTATAAATCCACAACTGAACTACAAAGTTTCACCAAATGTATTTATGAAATAAGTTCGTACTAAATCTTATTTTATATAATTGCTATGGAGTATAAAAATAATAAATTATTTTATTCCAACAGTAATAAAATAGAATTATGTAGGCATCTTCTGACATTATTCTGTAGCAGGACGAAGTCAAGTCTCCATGATACTCTGCATAATGTTATAAATAATAGTATAAAAATGAATGAAAGCCATATTTCCTATCCAATATCTCATTTTTAAGATAAAGGTTACCCATTGTCATAAAACCGTCCTATATGAAAACGTTTTAGGCAAAGCTCCGGAGAAAATAGGGTGAAAAAGCCTTAATGGGCACATGATATTTTAACGAGTGCATATAAGGTAAATCGCACGTCCAAAGAAAATGCCTCAACAGGCCCTTCTCTGTTTCTTTTAGGATCACTTTATAAGCACTTTGCAACCTTCAGATCCTGAACCCCGTTTACAGTATCGAATCGTAATGAGTTGAATTAGAAAGTATGACCAGTTTTAAACTAATAATTATATAGGAATATATATATAATTTCTATTTTTTAATTATTATTATTTTTTATATTAACTATCTTTTGTCCGCGGCTTCGCTTGTGTTGATTATTTATGTATATTATTCTACTGCGTTCTTAGCGTCTTGTTAGATAAGCTTCTTCAAAGAATTTCTTCTCTAAGAATTCTTCAAACCCAGAAAAAAAGAAAAAGCAATCAAAACGTCTCCTCAGCTTTATAATATTAATAAGTAATATATATAATAATATACTCGTAATGTTAATGTCTTCTATTTGTAATATATATTATGGCGCAATTTCACGCATCACGCAAGTGTGTAACTCAACGATATGTAACTCAAAGGTAATGTAATAATTTAAATGCAAAAAGTAAGTAACGTCTTATCACGTCATTTTCAAGTATTATTTCGACGATGAATTCTGTTTTGAGTTCACCACGTACATTTGCAGAATAACGAAAATACCTACAAGATTTAACATATATAGGCATTTTCTGCTATTGGGAACTTTTTTTCGCCCTAAAAATATACACATAATATATATTTTATATATTATCTACACGACTTTATATATTAGTTACAAATATTGAGACATTATATTTAATACGCATATAAGAGTCACGAACGTAGAACTAATATCGAACATTGATTTCCAATATCGCAATCGCATCGTGAAAATGTAAACGGTCTCTTATTAAGACTGGAGTTATAAAAAGATATAGCCGGCTATAGCTCGTGTGTTGAATACGAATACCGTGAAAATGGAGCGTTTAGACGGACAGAGTTATTGCGGTTTTTATATTGAGCACTTATCACGTGTGTTTGTGCGCAAGTGACGGATGAGTTTAAAGAGAATTGATATGGATGATTTTAGAAATTTCAAATATCTTTGGTACAGTTGCTCTTATATGAAAACTTAGATCAGAAGATATTCTAAGTTCTAAGCCATAACCGATATAAAACTAAAATTGTATGGAGATGATGTATTTAAGCGTTATGGCTTATAGGCCTGCTGGTTAGAATCGATTGTGAAAGGAAAAGAAAACGATAAGTTAGAAGCTTTTTTTTCTATTTTCTATCAAACTGTTCATATAAATTGAATGAAAAATTAAATTTAATTCTAATATCGTATTGAATATAACTGGGAGAACGAGATATGTATTTATAGCTAAACTGGCTTAACGTTATGAATTTAAATATTTTTTTGTTATATTATAAATATAAAGTTTAAATTAAAACTGTAGCTTTTGTAGGGATTTATTACTTCTCATTAATTGAAGCGAAAAACGAAATAAAATTCAATTGTTATTTTTCCTGTTTTTCAAAACAATTTTTATATTATAACTTTATTTTTTGTTGATGTACTTTGGAATCATTCAATAGCCAACATACATTATATAATAAGTGATAAGTGACATCAACTCATACATTTTTCATTCTTCTTCCGGTAACTTTGGCAAGAACAAATGATGTGTTATAATTAGATAAATGAATCGTCCTATCGAGTTGCATATAAATAACTAAGAGATTGTACGAAATAGTCGTAAAGGAGAGCCCCTATCAATAATCAATAGAACACCATAATATATCAAATACAATGAACGTTAATAAGGAAGGACTGACCTATTTCGTGAGTGGTATTAGGATCGGCGCGCGTATTAGGTATGGAGAAGACTCTAAGTATACTTACGTATATGAGATCATGGATTCTTATACGTTTTCTTTGCTTAAGTATGCCAAAGGCATTGATTTCCGAAACTTTTGCAGAATTTGGCGAAATTTAAAAAAGTTGGGCGCGCATTTATTATTTATTGAATACTGAATAAATAAGTTATCTCTTGAGTAATAAGTCAAAGAGATTATTCTACAACGATTTGTTACCATATATAATATTTAATTGTATGAATTATTATATTATAAGTTAAAGAATTCAATTTAAATGTAACACTTTTCTTAATAAACTAGTAACAACTTAAAACTTAGTTTAAAAAATATATGTATTGTGTATGTGTATATTTGTAACCTTTTTTTTTTTTTTAATAAAAATTTAAAACCAACTAATAAGTTTGAAACAGTGTTTGTATTAGGAGTTATTCCTCCACAACTTACAGCTTATGGAAATAGGAAGTTGAACGAACATACACGTCGTATATCGGCTAGTGTATTCGTATCCTTATACCGAGTTAGTTTCGTATTAAGAAGGCCTGGCGAGGGAGATAACAGGGCTGCCTAGTGGAGCGGCTAATTGCGTAGATGCCCTCTCGTCAGATGCCGTTACTTGTTTGACAATATACATTTTGTAGAAAATAAGAATTATTTGTTTCCGCATACATAGATGCATAGATTTTGTTTCTATTATGTTAGTTCTATTATAGACTAGCGATAGGCTCCGGCTTTATCTAGTTACTTTTAGCCTTGCAATTAACGTACATTGTTAGCCCAAACCTCCTTGAAAATCTCTATCCTCTCCTATCAAAAATCCTTGATATCTCCTGTGATATAAAGAAAATAAGGCTATATTTATATAATATTAGTTAAAAATACGTCCAAAATATTCTAAAAATAAGCCAAATACTCCGTTTACAATAGTTCACTAAAACGACATCAACTTTGGCGCCTTAAAGCAATAAGAAGCATGATAAAAGAATAGCTTTATACCTGTCCGAATGATCAACACGCGAACGTTTTTTGTCAAATAAATGGCCAAAGCTGTTATCTACAGTGCGTGCTTAGTTGCCTTATCACTGGATTAAGATACGCAATCATAGACTAAAAGCGAAATAGCGTATTTCCGTAATTCCCAAAATTTTTAGGTTTTCAAAAAAAAGAACTCAGTTGCAAATATTTGAACATAACTAATTGACATTTTTTAATAAAATTTTTGTACTTGTCTTTGGTTCACGATATTTCTAGTGCTTTACAACAATCATGGTCGCGGGAAAGATAGATGATTGCTGTAAAGCGTTCAAATGCTTTAGAATATCTACTTTAATTATACTAAATTAAATGTTTTTATTTATGCCACAGTGAAAACAAATTCATATATTATGTTCATAAATATATTAATATTTTAGTAATTATAAATTTTTGAATCGCTTTCCTTCTCTTCTTGTACCAAAATTGTCTCAGTCAACACGCAACGTTACTAATTTTTAAGTTTCACGAGCTATCTTCAACTTGTTTTTCTAATTTTGTCCTTTACAGACGATTAATAATAACAATAATTAAATAAAATGTAAGACGATATCCGTAATAAGATAGAAGATAACTGCTTAGAAAATTTATTTAATATTGAAAAATTAACTTTGGAAATAAAAAACTAGATACAGTTTTGAAACACCCCAAGCAACATTTAAAATTTAAATAATTTTAAATAAAAACTGTTATATTCTAATTACCAAGTTACCTCATAAAAATAATCCACTGAGTTTTCTTCGCTAGTTATTCCCAAGGTCAAAGCTTGTCTTGCCGAACTGGTAGAATAAAAACAAATAATTAATTCTTAATTACAAAGATACACAAACTTGAAAGAATATTTTTTTGCACCCTTAGGTGTGGATTTTTTTCCTGAAATATATATAGAACTACCCCTTTGGTAAAATGGTGAAGACTTCGCAGTCTTCACTTAACATACACACAAAAAAACATACGTACAAATTTACTGCCTCTTGATTTTTCGATGAGCGTCAAATTAAGTCAAGCAAATGTATAACCTTCCTGCTAAATTAAAATTATTGAATTCAACCACGAGACTAAGTCAAACGAGTATTGTCGATAATACGGTTAATCTTGTTCAGCAATTTTTGGTACTTTCTAAAGATTGTGACCTTTTTATAATATCCACCTTTGCGAACTGCTTGGTTTCGACACGTCATCAAAAAGACTGTTCAAAAGTGTTGAAAAATAAAAATTTTGCTCCGTTTTTATTACCAAAAGAATTTCACCGCCGTACTTCGATTACAATACTTTTACATTTCTTTGAAAACTTTATTTCCTAGGAAATGTCAGAGTGTATGAAAATAAGGAAAATCTATTTAACTTTATGAAGAGCGAAAAGATTTAAATCCAGATCATTTGACGGAAGAAAACGGTTGGAGTCGTTCGAATTTACTCGACCCAGCTCACGCAAACAACGGGTGGGTACGTTCACACCACGTTGCCTTAGTATTGCAACGTTATTGTTTGCCACAAATATCTATACTAATAATACTCTCTTAGATTCAAGGGAATATATCACATTTTTAATAAATATTAATAATATTATAAAATAAAACTAAGGACTTTTGTTTTTTTTTTTACGTTTAGTTGCGCTATTCTCTGAAAGTACTCAAACAATTAAGATTTGAATAACAATTTTTACACTTAATGCATAAATATGTGTTGAGGAAAGTCAATTAGATCACAATATCATCACCCTGTGACTCTTGGTTACCGGCTACCTGCCATCACGACCACTAGAAGCAAAACAATGATACATAAATAATCTCCAAAAGATTAATAAATATAGAAAATAATAAATTTTACTTGGACGATATTTTTATTAAATTATTACCTAAATTATACAATCGCGTATATAAAACTTTTCGTTTGAAGCCACGTTATATATAAAAGACGCCAAACTTTTTCTTAAATTTAAACTTTCTAGAATCACCAGTGACGAGACGTATTTCCACATCTGTTGTATTATTAAAATAATATACAGCTTTTTGTAAAGAATCACAAAGAAAAAAAACAAATAGCACCTTACTAATTAATATTTTTCCTAGACAGAAAGTGCGCAGTATACAGTCTGCATTTCACAGCGCTCTCGATGAGTGGTTGACGACCGGAAAAATAATGAGGGAGCCAACCGAGCGGGTGATGTACCGTCGTCGCACCTAGCCAAGTGCTTGCATCTATATACTTGATCTGCGTTGATCCACTCGCATTTTATAGAATTTAGATTTGATCCCTTATATGTATATAAATCAAAAAGCTTAATAAAATATAAAAAGTACAAAAACCTGGTCCTAGCGCAAAATCAGAAAACCTTACGACTGTTAATAAGAGTTCTCACAGGACACTGCTGCTTCAACAAGCTCATGTTCAACCTAAGAGGCAAATGAAATACCACTCCATCTTCTGGGCGTGTGTGGATCTTTCATGCACAAGCGCAGCTTTCATCTTGGGAAACCATTCTAGGCCAAGATGAAATTATGGAGTTTATCCCTAAACAAATTGTACAGTTTATCACAGCTGTAGGGTTTAGTGGGTTGCTCTAGTGGGTATCTTATATGCGGCGATTACAATACAATAGATGAGAAATGGTCAAAGTCATACCTATAGGTAGCCGCAATATATATATATATATATATATATATATATATATATATATATATTCTTTTTAATTGGGACATTAACACATAGCACCATCTAGTTCCATAGTAAGCTACGAGCCTTGTGTTATAGATACCAGATGTTGATACACTACACATTTATAACTTTAAATACATACATATTATGAATATAAACACCCATGACTAGAGTACAAACGTTCATGATCAGCGCACAAATGAAAGCCCCCAGTGGGACTCGAACCCGCGACCGCTGGCACAGCAAGTAGGGTCACTACTAACTGAGCCAAACGTATCGTGTTATACCTTCTACGATGCACGGTTTGATTCCTGCAAACGGTAAATATTTAAATACATCATACTGATGATTATTTATCGAAATCATCCTAAAACACATCGCGCTTCCAGCCAACACTTTGTTACAGTATTTGAAACGATAATTTTTATTTTATTTCAATTGACAATATTTGAATATCAAAATAAAGTCAGTTTTATTTAGTTAACATATAATTTATACTAATTTCTCGAAGAACAAAGCTCCTTGGAGACCGACTCGTAGAACCTATTAAAAGTTGTTAACAAAATTTTGTTTTTAACAAAGCTTAATTAATGAGGCTTAATTTGTATTTATTTAATTATATAAAGCTAGCGATTGTTTTCGTTTTTCTCAAGCCCTAACTACACCCCAGCATACGTCTAGAGTTACTGAAAAAGAAGAATCTTACATATATCCACTCTGTTGCCCGTTAATTATGCTACCATTATATCAAGGCAAAAAAAAACACGCATTTACAAAGCAACGTATCGAACGTTGTTATGTAAAAAAGACCAAACCAAACAATACTGTACATTTATAATATTATTAAATACTAACGAATCATTCTCGCTTACCTCGGGTTCGTCCATAGGTTTCTTCCCCATACAAACTTTCATCCCCATTTTCACCCCCTTAAAGGATGATTTCCGGGATAAAAACTATCCTACATCCTTTCCCAGAGTCTCAAACTATCTTCTTGCATATTTAAATCGGTTCAGTACTTTTGGAGCCTATTCAGTACAAACAAACAAACAAAGAATCTTTCTTCTTTATAATATTAGTATAGATGAAAAATCTTACGATTGTTTGTATTTGAGTATGTATGTACGAACCATGCAAAGTCCAGCGCCATACACAATTTAAACATTTAACAACATCAATGAGTTGATGTCTTGAAAACTCAATCTACATAAATAGCAGGTAATTGCCGATACAAGATAGAAGTGTTACTATTTCAACGGTTTTGTTCATAACTTTATTTCGGATATACAAATAGCAACTATACACCATTGGAATTGGGTATATTATTGTTTGAAACATTAACGATTGTATCATATCGGTTTATTGTCGTACAATTGAGGTTGATAGCTTAATTGTGTGCACAAAAATGAGCTATAGCAACATGTAATAAGGTTTGTTATAGCTTGGATAGTTTAGTATATAGGTAGTGGTGTAAGACGCCAAGGCGCAATAGTGATAAAGCCCACGACTGTCGGTCACGCGAAACCTTCTGTAGATTACCTTGATAGACTAGGTCTTGAACTGAAGCCAATATATCTTTTAGCGCCGAAACACCTGTTTTTATTCCCGTATTCGAGGATATATCGAATTGAATGTAAATATTACTTACGACGTATTATATGATCTGTGCTTACGATAAATCTAATTTCACCATCTATGGCATTGTTTGTATGAAGAAGTTGTATTAAAATGATAATTTTTATACTGTTCACTTAGCATTTGCTGAGAATGTATTGTGTAAAATATTATTATCGAAATATTCCAAGTATAGGAACAAAAAATCTATTATTGAAAATCTCCAAACTACGCAGTCCCACACAACGTAAAATCTTAGTTGTCATCGACTAAATAGAAACTTGATAAAATGTCACACAGAAACTAATAACATTATCTTATATTTTATTTATTACTACTCGTATAAAAATCTTATAGATCATGACATGCTTCAAATTTCCACTCCACTAACGTAAGAAAATGATTATTGCAAAATTTTTTTCTTTCTCCACTTCGTAGCACATCAATCGTAAAAATAATTAACATTAAATATTTATATGTTACTAGCCTCTTGCCAGTTACATACAATAATAGTAAGGCAATTATTACCATACTAGTTTTTACTCAAGAAAAATAATTGAAATTCACTGTCTGCCTGAAATTTACTATTACTTAACAGAAAATCATTGCATTTGAAAACTTGTAAACAATTATTGAGTTAAATCTGAGGCCGTTCTTATTATATTTAATGCTATTATAGCAAGTCATTTATTGCATACCATTATTCCCTATTTTGATGACATAAACTGTCATCAAAAATCGGCCTTTAGAATAACGGGCAACAAAACAACAGGGTGCGCCGTGAGTCGTGACTGCCAATGAGGTGTAATGAGTTGTGAGTGACGTCCCCAGGCTTATCTTGGACCCTTCACATAAAAACTTTACGGTGAAAATGACGCGAGAATTTTTTTAAGGTGAGATTTTACTGCCTAAGGTCTTGCGGTCAAAGGGGTGGTTGACGACGTTATTACTGTGAAAGTAATCACAATTCTAGTTTATGCTTACTTATTTTTTTAACGACTGACTAATTTTACGTTAAAAACGTTTACGCATTCTGAAGGCAAGTGCCACTTTATTGTTTTAATAGAGAAAACAAATAATTTCATCATTTATCCATCTAACTGTCTATTTATTAACCGATTTCAAAAAGGAGGGGAGAGGAGGTGCTTTTTTTATGTATGTATGTTTGGCCCAGTAGTTTTCATTTTGTTTGATTTGACAAGCCCAATACGTTAGAATCGGATTTTAGAACCAGAATTTTTAGTGTTACTAATAAAAGCGAATTTCAGTTTGTAAATCTTCATACTTTGCTACTACTATTATGTCTACACTAAAAAGGGAAAAATAAAAACTTTTTAAAAAAAAATAAAAACCGACTTCAAAAAAGTACTAAAAAGTAAAAAATGACTGATTGATAGTTTTTATTTACTATAGATACCTAATCAGATATTTTTGAAGTCGGTGCCAGCCGATACAAATCAAAGCACACCGACTTCTGTCGGTTTTTATTTTTTTTCTTAAAAAAATTTTCTATGTTATAGTCTATCTGGATACTACATTTCATTCAAATTCATCCAGTCGTTTTACCATGTATAAGTAACAAAAACACACATAATAACTTTCGCATTTATAATAACGATCAGATAGTCGTGGCAATCAGAATATTGTATCAAAATACACACATGCAAAAATATTTATATAAACATTTTGACGACACGTTTGGCTCAGTTTGTAGTGACTCTACTTGCTGTGCCAGCGGTCGCCGTTCGAGTCCCGCGGGGGGCATTCATTTGTGTGATGAGCACGAATGTTTGTACTCCAGTCATGGGTGTTTATATTTGTAATATGTATGTATTTATAAAGTTATATATGTGTAGTGTATCAACTATCTGGTATCCATAACACAAGCCTCGCAGCTTACCATGGAACTAGATGGTGCTGTGTGTTAATGTACGAACATATTTATGTATTTATTTTGTATACACTAATTACGTATTATTTGCATCAACTATTTCTGCTATAAACTAATAACTCCGACGACTTCAACGTCAATTTCTCAGAACTTGTTATCTCATGTTACGTACGTGTTGCGATATCTTAAGATTTTGCAGTTAAACTAACTTGAAACTGCAGTTAATTCAGACTTATCGTACCTGGATTTGAATTTGTGTACAAAATTATGTATACAGTGATCTAGATGTTTAGTTTTGGATATTTATAGACATTTTATTTATTTATTTTTATTTATCATAGGGAAATAAACAGTATTACAGAACATACAATCTATACTAATATTATAAAGCTAAAGAGTTTGTTTGTTTGTTTGGTTGAACGCGCTAGTCTCAGGAACTACTAATCCAATTTGAAAAATACTTTTTGCATTTGATAGCCCGTTAACTACGGAAGGCTTATAGGCTATATATCATCCCTGAAAAATGTATGGTTCCCGTGAGATAGATTTGTTTTTGTCTAGGGACGAATCCGAAGCGAAGCAAGGGTGAGTCGCTAGTTCACAATAAAACATATACACATTTACCAATTAAGTTTCCACAAATATAAAACATAATTAGAAGAAAGAGTAGAAAGCATTAAGCTAAATTAAGCAAAAAGTTGACACATACGTATACACATATAAATATACTATAAACACAATTAAGTACATACAAATATTAGAAAAATTATTGGACTATTATATTATTAATTAATTTCTTGAAATTTAAAACATGTTAAGAACACGCATTATAATAATTATATTTTAATTTTTTTACCACCCTTAGGTATGAAAAAAATCACTCTTACAAATACTTTCTTCAATATGTCACCAACATTAGGCTACGTTCTATTCATTAAAATAAAAAACAAAAATCGTATACGAAATAGGACATGTACATACAAAAACACACACACATATTGAGTACCTCCTCTTTTTAAAGTTGGTGAAAAATATGGAATTATCTAAATACCTTCTGTTAAATAATTATGTATAGTATAAAATATGATAGAAGAACATAATATTCTATTTTTATATACGGACTGATATTGAGTGATGAATGACGATCCTGGATATTTCCCAAATGTACCTACTCTGAAAACATAATATATACCTAAAATAGAAATTCGTCCCGAATTAGAATCGCCTGGTTATATAAAGTTAGCGTCAAAGAATCATGGAAATGAAATTAATTTAAAAAACAAGTTTTTATCTTAATTACATTAGCAAAATTATTTCCTAAAACCAGTTTAGAGTTGAAAAACAACGCGGATGGCAATGACAAGCGTATTTCCATCAATTCACTCCGCAAGCACCTGAAGAAATAAAGTTCAAAATTACTCTTCCATTGTCTTTAATACAATGAGTAAAGAACTTGCCAGCCTTTTGTTCCTTGGCTAATAGTGGACTAGTGTGACAAAAAATTCAAGTGGAAAATTTGCGTGTGGAAAAAACGTAACTAAATTTACTGCATTCAGGGCATTGTACGTACTTTCTGTTGAATTTTATTAACTTTTCAAAAGGTTTTTTAAAAGTTCTTGTCAGTGACTGGTTTATATTTAAATTAAGCATGATTTATTTGAACAAAGTATATAATATTAGGTATATTTACTTGATAATTAATTGTAAGAGTGGTCGTGGCATAATAAAAATATTATCTATACTAATATTATAAAGAGGTAAGTTTGTGAATTTGTGAGGTTGTAGGGGGTAATCTCTAGATCTTCAGAACCGATTTAGATGAAATTTGGTAAGAAGATAGTTTGAGACCCTGGGGAGGACATAGGATACTTTTTATCCCGGAAATCATCCTTAAAGGGGGTGAAAATTGGAATGAAAGTTTGTATTGGAAATCAAGCTAGGGACGAACCCGAGCGAAGCCAGAATGAGTCGCTAGTTATTTATATACTGTCGGTTTGTAACGTATGCATCATAACGATTACGACAAAATTCTGTAAGTTGTTTCTTCGCGCATGTAGGTTGCTAACGTAGTGCCAAATGAAGCGGGTTCTAATCCCGTGTCTTGCACCTGTAATATTTTCATGTGCGAATCATGTCCAACATGATTACTTCACGTCTTATGTCATGAATGCATAAGAGAACCTAGCATGTTCTCGAAAGGCATGTTGAGTATGCCACTTGGTGCGCGTGGACTATGGCCTGATCCCTCTCGTATTGAAGGTAAGCCCGTGCCCGGCAGTGGGACGTTTCATTCTATCTTTCCTTCAAACGAAATATAAGCAAAAGTACAAAAACATTTTGTCATTTGCAGAGTGCAAGGATTAAGGATTGGTTTTCTAAAAATTGAAAATATTTCCAATTGTAGAATTTATTATTTCCACCTTCACATGTACTGTTTGTTTCCATCAATGTATGTGTATACTATTTATATAATAGTTTACGAGGTGATCCACGAAAGGAATATATATGTATCTACCTTCTATATAATTTCGCTTCAGGCATTACAAGGTAAAGATTTGTGAAGAGATACGTGATCTGTTCGTAAATCTCTCAACGTCAAGCATTTAATTAACTATCTCCTTACGCGTTCCTATTGCTGCAGGGAAAAACTAAAGTTGTTGATACACCGATTAATACGACATCTATACTAATATTATAAATGTAAAAGTTTATGAGTATGGATGTATGGATGTATGTTTGTTTGTTCTTTCACGCCAGAACGGCTGAACGGATCTGGATGAAATTTGGCACAGAGATAGATTATAGTCTGGAATAACAAATAGGCTACTTTTATCCCGGAAAAATGTACGGTTCCCGTGGAATAAGTTTGTTTTTGTTTTCCTAGAGGTGAACCCGAGCGAAGCGAATGTGAGCCGTTAGTATATTATATAATATTTAATTATTTCTATCAAAACATGAATTTCTATATGTAAAAAATAAATCATTTGTTACAGAACAAATTTTAAAAGTATATATTTTATATTAACCCTTCAAATATCTGTAACAGAAGGAAAAAGAGCTGTAAAAAAACGTAAATTAAACGCCCTTTCCGCCATAAATCATTTATTCGGTGAGTATCATCCCTAACCTGAAACAAGAGATTTTAAGATACTTAAAGACGGCTAATTGAAAAGCTAATATTCCCGTATAACATTAATTATGCTCTAAGGGCCGTAAGCGATATCCTCGTTATTATTTAGGGAACAACTTTATACTTTTAAGAGATCTTAACGTTTGTAAGAACAATTCATCATGCTATATCACGATTTATACATTATTTTTATTATTTTAAATCAGGACTGGATAAATGAAAATGAAATAAAGTTGGTATTTAAAATGGATGTACATTTAAAAAAAATGTTGGGACATTAACACACAGCACCATCTAGTTCCATGGTAAGCTACGAGACCTATGTTACGGATACCAGATAGTTGATACACTACACATATATAACTTTAAATACATACATATTATAAATATAAACACCCATGACTGGAGCACAAACATTCGTGCTCATCACACAAATGAATGCCCCCAGCGGGACTCGAACCCGCGACCGTTGGCACAGCAAGTAGGGTCACTACAAATTGAGCCAAACGTGTCATCATTTTATTATTTGTTTATAATTTTTAATAAAGATCGAAATAATACTTACATCAAAATAATAAAGATTCGACCTATTTCAACTGAGAAAGTCCTATTTTGGAAAGTCACAAATTCGGCAATATTTCAAGCGGCGATAAAGCGAGTAAAGTTGGGTGTTTCATTGGAGTTGTTATCAGTTCTCTACCGGCTATACTCGAAACGTGAATAGACTTTCGATCACTGTAGAAATCATTTTAAAGTTTTTGTAAGTTTTTATACAGTTATATATAAATTTTACACTTACATTTTACAACTTTAATAAATAACACTATTATTATTACATTAAATTACATTGAGATAGATATGAAAATTATAATAATTATCTTTTCCTTATGTTTGATATTATTTTTGAATAATTATTACGGAAACCATTCGACATCTATTAAAAGTATAGATATAATAAGTTTGTATTATAAAGCTAATACATTATATATGTAAATCTAAGTGCAGTCAAGTTTTAAACCTAGTTAGATATTCTCTCAGAGCGTTCCATAAACAAATATTATGACTTTACCAGCTTAAATCTTCATTTCCTTCGTACAGACGTGCTCGTAGATACTAAACAATCTAGTAAAACCAAAGGTGGGGTGGTTGGGTATTCAATAATGTTCCAGTATGCGAATCTCATCTTTCATCTAAACTTATCCGCAAAAGTTCGGCGGAGTTCGTGCCCGCGAATATGTAAACAAAACCTATCCTCGAGCGTGAGTGGCTCCTTAATTTTGAATAAAACCGAGTTTTTAAAGGATTCTGTTATCCATTGTCACGAATAACTGAAGAGCATTCAAGACGTCGGGTCAATATTACGGGAAGTATTCCTTAAGTACACACTGTAGCTTACTGCGCTTTTAGACATGTAATTTGTAGTAATATTTTAAAGTTAAAGGTACTGTTTTTTGAAGTAAAATTCTTTAGAATCGTTGTGATTTAAAACTCGATGCGACCAAAATACGACACGAGGAAGAGACAAACACATAAATATATAGGATTAAGCCGACGAGATAATGAGATAAAATACATTGCCATTTACCATGTTACCATGGTAACCGTTGTTATTCTCTGACAAATATATAATATTCTTTCCGTATACAATATTCTATAAATATATGATATAGAATATGCCTTACTTAGTTATTGATTTGTTTTAATTTAATTGCGATATTTGCCAAAGAATTTTTACTTCAACTGCGCGTAAAGGTTACACGCTCCCATTTTTTTTTTGTTTATTTATATATATATATATATATATATATATAACGCAGGCGAAGCCGCGGTTCTGCTAGTAGTATAATATAAAAACATATAAAATATAATTCTTTGGTTCCATCGTACCCGAGCCTGCAATCAAAAATACATCAAGGACGTATCTTATTCAAATAACGAAAGTAAAATCCCTTAAACACAAAATCTATTACGCAAAAACCTCTCAAGGGAAGGTATGTCCTTAAAAGGCCCTTATGCTGGCTTAAAGGAGACAGTACACGAGTTGAGAGTCAAAAATATTCTTTATAAACACCGTTTTTCCATGGTAACCTCATTTTATTCGTTTTGCATTACACATACATATTTTGTGATTTTTAAATGTTTTGTTTTTATTTTCAATATAATTTTTATTTAATATAAGCAGAATGTTGCAATTTCACAAAATAATATTTCGCTTTTCATAGTGTGGGTATGTTTCTTATTAGTATACTACAATAGCTTTTACATGACATTAGGTTTATAACTATTAAATTTGGGTTCAGGGTTCATACAAAACACCCATTGTCCTTTATGAAGTTATTTTCATTTTCATCTACCTGCAGTTTTGCTTGCTGAGTAAACAGAAAGATCCTAATGACTTAATCCGCTTCCCCTATTTCTGCTACCTTTAAGATTAGAATCTATCGGATATGCTTCACTCATACCCTAATATCCTTTGACCTTGCAATAACTTTTGCAATAAAGTAATATTGTGCTACTTCTGCTTTTTAGTATTTATCTTTTAACAGACGTCACGTTTGCTAATTATAACGTAAAAATATATCACAAACGCCTTTCAATATAAATATTAGTAGCTTTGCAAAGCTTAGCTTAGCTAAGTCATGTGGGGCTAAAAAGTAACTTATGTCCGTCCCCGTGATGCAATCTATTGCTAAATTTTATCAAAATTGCTTCAACGGTATAAGCGAGAGAACCTAACAAACAAACAGAAGTTATTTTCACATTTATAATATTATGGAGAATTAGTCAGGAGCGAGTTTAAAACTCTATAAAGTTTCCAATATAAATAAATACAAAGCAAATAAAACACCAAAGTGTTTATCAAATCGTGCGATCGCGAGCTACCGTGTAAGTTTGTCGCTGGCCCCCATGTTGACTGAGCTTTTGTTCCGATGACGTGTGTCAAAGATATAAGACGGATACAAAAAACAAAGCCTTTGATGAATTATAGCATCGCTGAGTAAATATTTGTGTACCTTTCAATTTAACGACCCAAGTCTTTAATATTATATAGATTTGTATTAAAGAATAAAGTAGGGCGTGACTTCTGACTAAGCTGTTCTCTTTAGTTCTCAATAACAGATATACTTTACCAATGGGAAGATTTTAGAACTTTTTAGAAGGGATGTTTCGAACGCACAGTTCGTGGTCATTTATAATCATATACTATTATTATGTAATTATGTAAATTACAAATAAAACTCGTCATATTTTCATAAAATATATAAGTAATTTAATTCTAATAGAGCTTAAAGGTTTGTAGTAGATACTGAGGATAACTAAACCTGACGATATAACAAGGAGGATGATAATGAAACTCTTTAATGACGTTTTGACGAGGCTAAGGCATAATATATTCTTATAAACCACTAGAAACTCACTCTCGCTTCGCTCAAGTTCGTCCCTAGGTTGCTTCCCCATACAATTTTTCATCCCCATTTTCACCCCCTTAAAGGATGATTTCCGGGATAAAATCTTTCCTTTATCCTTTCTATGGTCTCAAACTATCTTCTTACCAAAGTTCAACTAAATCGGTTTAATAGTTTCGGAGCTTATTAGGTACAAACAAATAAACAAAAAAATCTTTCCTCTTTATAACATTAGTATAGATAATAATATTGTTTTGGTTAAAAATAACTTGCAAAATAAAAAACTTTTCTAATCGTTAACATAAAAACCATCGAATATGTAGTGCGTATATTCCTTCACTAACCAAATATAATCATGTTTCCAATGCAAGTAGAAATCGTATCTCACCGTCACTGATTAGCATTCTGGTAGCAGTTCAAACATTTTTTTGTGAAACTAATTTATACAAAGGAAATTTAAACCATTTAAAGTAATTGTTCACCTCACAATGTATGTAACCTACTTAACTTTTATTATATTTTCAAGTTAACAGTAAATAATCACAAAAAATCGATCAAGTGCGAGTCGGACGCGCACTCGAAGGGTTCCGTACCATAATAGTTTTTTTTTAGCCTATTTGAGATTCGCCATCTTGGTTTTTATTATTTGTTGTTATAATGCCAATAGTAATACACACTCTGTGAAAATGTCAACTCTACCTATTACTGTTTCTTCAGATACAGCCCTCTACCAGACGGACGGACGGAAAGACGGACGGACAGCGGAGGGTTCCGTTGGCAACCTTCGGGTACGAAACCCTGAAAAACATTTACTTGCAGGATTACTGAAAGGATTTAAAGGCTTTATAAAAGTAAACCCTGTCTACGGATATCAAATCTATAATATCTGAGGCAATCCCAATGCCACATAAGAAATACTATATTATATTAGATGACAATTTAATGATACATATAAAATAACTAAACAAAGGCAGCTTAACATTTAATCTAATATATAAAATTCTCGTGTCACAGTTTTCGTTGCCATACTCCTCCGAAACGGCTTGACCGATTTTGATGAAATTTTTTGTGCTTATCCGGTATCTATGAGAATCGGCCAA
Organism: Fabriciana adippe; assembly: GCA_905404265.1. Taxonomy (NCBI): domain Eukaryota; kingdom Metazoa; phylum Arthropoda; class Insecta; order Lepidoptera; family Nymphalidae; genus Fabriciana; species Fabriciana adippe. Next base: position 2,490,141 of record FR989988.1, read on the forward strand.
CATCTATTTTTCATCCCCCTAAATGTTAGGGGTAGTCCACCCCTAAATTTTTTTATTTTTTAGACAAAATTTTTAATTTCTATTTTTTTATGATACAACATACAAAAATACATACAATCCTCAATTTTCACCCTTCTACGATCAACCCTTATTTTTTAATAGCCATTTTAGTAATAGGAAATTATTTATATGGCAAAACAACGTTTGCCGGGTCAGCTAGTATTTATCTATATTTTTATTTAAGATAGATGCGCTTGTGATATTATTGAATATCGACAACATCTTACACAAATTATCCCCAAAAGACCGCAGAAATTTAGTCTTCCTTCGTTATATATACTTTTCTTATACTTTTTTTCTGCGACGGCGTTATTTGCGTATGGAATCGCTATTCCTCGAGTTACTAAACTCACATCAAAATGTAGATGAGAAAGAATTACATAGTCATGACATTTTTGTACGTGGCGCTTTGGAATACGTATTATGCTACGAGTACGTACGTACGTTTGTGATTACAGCTTGTTACATTGAAATTTTCATGATAAACGCCTTATGGATATATTTCAAAACTTAATCTATGTTTAAACACTTTATTCATGTATTTCAGTAAAGCAATAAATTATTTATAATAACATTTTTTTTAACCTTACCTTGTTAAGTATCTGTACAGATCACATAATATTACTTCATACTACTCGTATTACTAGGTATCTGTACAAAAGAATAGTAACTTTATCTACATATATATAATAAAATTCTGAGTCCAATCTGTACATACTGTATTTTTTGAAAAATCTTATTGAAATAGTCGTTATTATCGATACTGAGGCCGAATCTATAGTTTTTAGAATGTTTTTCTGTCTGTCTGTGACCGCATCACAAGAAAACGACTGGACAGATTTTGATGAAATTTGGTATGTTGATAGCTGATTATCCGGGTCAACATATAGGATACTTTTTACTGCGGGGAAATATCTCATCTCTGAAAAATCTGTACTAAACATTAAATCGTAACTAGGGACGAACTCGAGCAGAGCGAGGGTGAGTCGCTAGTTTCATATGTTTTTCTTGATACTGCCGAAATTGATTTCAGTTAAATTTATAAATAGAACTATCATGATCCTTTGTTTGAAGTTGAAAACAATTTAGCCCCGAAGCGTCACTGAGATAGAGAATAATATCGACGTCTTAGATAAAGACGCCATTAAGCAATAAACTATTTTATATCTGACGCTGAGATTTGAAGTACGGACGGGTGGAGTGCCAAACTTTTAAAAATATAATGTTTCCGATACATAAAACCATCCAGTGATATTTGCGCCGGCGACAAGACGACATTTGGGGCGGTATCGGTTGACAATAAAGGCCTTTCGGGTGATAAAAACTGATCTGCAAGTTGGTCGGGAGCATGAAAACAGATCCTTGGACGACCGCCAAGCTACCTGCAATACGCACCCTCTGCGTGCATTTTACACCAACTTCACACAAAATATGTTTACATGCCGTGTTATAAGGTTTTCGTGTAATTTCTATACCATCGGTAATCTAAAGCGAAAAACCTTATTCGAAAAGCTTATATATTAATTAGATAAACAAATGTATTTTCAGTTACAAATTATTTTGTTTATGACGTAAATTATATATTAAGTATATGTATGACCTCAGAATAGATAACAAATACAGTAAAAAAATATCTATTAGTTTTTAAATTAAATTAATTATTCATAAAAGATTGACAAACCAGCAATAATACTGTAACAATTGCAGTATTAATAGTATTCTTGGAATATAATCAGGCTAGGCTACCTTCCGTATCCTACATTATGTAGATCATTCATCAATTCTAGATCTAGACTTTTGGTACATTTTTCAACACACAAGTACGATAGCAATAAAGATACGTTAGCCATATTTTACGTATACAGATGTTATAAACATTCCCACGTAATAAAAAACAGACGCGCGCATAAAAGTATTTCGCAGAGAGCCTTTCGTGTCACAACTATTATGAATAGCTTAAATAACGGTGCATTGTATATGATTTAGTTACAATTTAGCACAGCGAGATAAAATACTGTTCCTGTTTTATTATTTTCACCTACTTTTTAAATAATTAAATTCGTATAAACTCTTTTTTTTAGTTTTAAAATAGTTTTATATTAAAATATTCGTTTTGAAACCACATATGCTTAATTCAGTAAAATTCAATAAGAAAACCATTGTTCTTTTAATAAAACTATACAGGTGTGTCCCATGACCATGATTGTTGTAAAGCATTCGAACGTCGGATACAAAAAATCAAAATAATTTCGCGAAAAAATGCGAAAAGTCAAATATTCGCGTAAATCTAAGAAATTCTTACGTACTTTTAGTATTATTTTCTTCCTCTCACGACTTTTAATTTAAAATATTTTTTTTTATTATTACTCTCAATCAGTCATGGAAGCGTAAACATTTCGTATATTTATTAAAAAGGATATATTTAGATCAACTATAAGTACCCAGAATAATAAAAAAGGTTAATAACAGCTCATACGATAAAAAGTTACCCTTAAAGTAACATGCGTGTTCAAACACCGATAACAGAAACAAACGGGGTTTAACTTGCATCTGCACGTAAATAGTTCCACAAGTTTTGACTCTTTGCTGTTAGTAGCAAGCGTAGCCATTGTACCGGCGCCAGGGAGACGGGCAGAGATTGTCAATCGTTTAATGGCTTCCGTCATTATTAGATGCGAACTTTCTATAGGTAAGAGACTAAAAGTTGGGTGATTTTATTTTATGATATTCAGAATTAAGAATTCTGTAAATGCAATCAGAGTTTGCTTATTAAAATATATAAGTTGTCAGTATCTCTTGCTGTTATAAACGATATAATACCTCTCTTGTTCGAGCCTAATGGTTTGTGTAGCCGGTATGCAGAAAGAGCGACGCGCCTACAGCTACAAACATTACACCATTTGTTATAAAATGTTTTGCTTCAACTATTATTTTATTCTTCTAAAGCACACGTTTGAAGTTACTTTTGAAATTGAAATGTATTATAATAAAATAAATAATCGGAGATTATCACACAGTTCATTTTACTTCAATTCTTATAGTTTTAAATAGACTTTAGATATAATTACCTATTTATAATGTTCCTAAATCATAACACAATCTAAATAAATTGAGCAGTCAATTACAGCCAAATAAAAAAGAATTCAAAACCTTTAGTTAATTTAATACTAGAAAAAATGGCCTTGAAAATTTTTAACAAAACTAAATCAAGCGTGTCCAAGGAATCGTAACGAATGAAACCAATCAGGCATAATTCCTTTGAAGATTTCTCACAAAAGATAAAAGTCCGCAATCTCTTTGGTACACTTTTTATTCACCGCAAGATTGTACTAAAGCTGATTCAATAAGAAGTCACTCATTTACTTAGCCGTTTAGAAGTTAATAACTACAGTACTGGTATTCACCTTTTATTAAAATGATCTGAGCCTAATTGACGTGAATAAATAGATGAGATGAAATTTTGTAAGTCTAATTTGCTTCTTTTATATTTTCCTCTCGTGGTGCGACGATAGAAAACGTTCTCTAAGTCCCTCCCCAAGTATTCTACCGACATAAAAATTAGCAAATTTATTATAATTCAAGCTTAACTATGTCAGCACAAAAATGATTTATTTGGTCGAGCTTCAGAAAACACGCATTGCCACCTGAATGCAAAGACTTTGCCAGAAGCTTTTTCTGTCATGTTTTATTGCGAAACGTATCACAAACGCAAATACAATGAAAGACGACGTAAAATATTTGTGAACGTACATTGCTTAAGATTTGCGGATTAAGCTCGGGGATAAAAGAAATCGTGATAGTAAAAAACGCTTTTCGCCTTCGTAATTTTCAAATTTTCTCCAATGCAGCCGACACGTCCAATAATTCTGAAAGATCACTGCCGATTTACTTGTTAAATCCAACTTTGGGTTCTCTAATCCTATCTTCATAACCGGAGATCCATCAGTCGTCATTAAGCGGACATGCGCCGCCTCTCCCTTGGTCTCATTGTGCTACGTATATCCCTTTCACCGTCGTACCTGAGGGAAGCAAGATTGATAAGGCCCCGCCACACTGCGCTCTGACAGCTTGTTATTGAAAAATTGAGCGATAATCCCGGTGCGCTGTTGTTTAAGATTTTTGTTTTTCACACGCCGAATTTTTTCCAACGCTTTTAGCGGATGGAAATTGAGTGGATTTCTGTTTACGGAAAATGTTTGGTTGGATTTTATTCGTCGTTTGTTTTTAGGATCATATAGTATAGAGTACGAGTGCGTGCGCCCTCATTCAAGTAGAAATATTTACTTTCAATAGTACGCCACTAGCTAATACTCAAAAGTGATTGCTTATCCTTTAATGAAATTGATAGCATAGTATTGAATTTCTCAGATTTTTATAGATATATGCATTTAATAATAAAAAAAACAATCTCGTAGACGATTCTTCTACTCATTTTTGGCTGACTGACAGGCATTAAGTATTCCGCTGCGTTGTTTTAAAATAGATTCCATTCGTATTTGGCGAATTTTGATACTGACGGTATATATTCTTATCCCGGCAGCGTGGAATTGGGTGCCGCCTGCTAGCACTAAACGTCTTACTATCGATAAAAATGGAAAATAGAGTTGCAAGTCATCACTCCTTTTAAAATTCGAGGAAAATTCCATGAGATGCATACAATATATGTATTATGTACGTATACTCCAAAAGTACTTTGGTATAAGCAATCAAGCCGAAAATATAAACAGAAACTAATCAAAAACTATACACGAGGTCCGTAAGCGTAACGTTTAATCGAAGAACCCGTCTATTGTTCTACAACGAGGTTACTTCATCCTTTACGCGTAAGAGTCCCTTTGTTAAGTATTCAGATGTATGCAAATTACATTAATATGACGTGACATTTTGAACAAGGCGACACGCTGGTGCGACAGTTTCCTAAAGGATTATTTTCCTTGATAGTTCCATTTAATGAAGTGATCCTTTAGAATTGATAATATAACTATATTCTAGCTACATTTAATTGAGATTTCGAATAATAAACTTAATTTAACATATATTGCAACATACTATATTTTTTGCGTTTTTATGTAACTGATGTGAAAACACAACATAACTTCTTTATATTTAACTAGCGACTCACCCTCTCTCCGCTCGGGTTCGTCCCTACTTACGTTTTCACGTTTAGTATAGATTTCTCAGAGATGAGATATTTTTCCGCAGTAAAAAGTATCCTATATGTTGACCCGGATAACCAGCTATCATCATACTAAATTTCATTAAAATCCCTCCAGTGGTTTTTCCGTGTTGCGGTAACAGACAGACAGACAGACAGACAGACAGACAGTCAGACAGACAAAAATTCTAAAACTATAGATTCGGCTTCTTTATCAATAATAATGTCTAATTCAATAAGATATTCCAAAAAATATTTAATGTACAGATTAGACTTAGTTACAATTTTATTATATGTATAGATGTTCTGGACCGAAAAATATTTCTAATAAATAGGAAGACCTTTTTAGGAGTAATAATTTTGTGATATATTGTTTTCATATAACTTCATTAGTTTACGCGGCGCACGCCAATAAAGCTCCCAGTCGGCTTGATTTTTCCCGACATCATCAACAATCATCGTCATATTTCAGCCAATTTACACAAATCCTTAATTAATTATACACCTAAACCCTTCTCATAAATAACTCTATCTATTGGTGAAAACCGTATTAAAATCCATTCAGTAGTTTTTGAGTTTATCGCATTCAAACAGACGGATAGACGCGGCGGGGGACTTTATAATATGTAGTAATCATAAATGTCATATATGTATATCTATTATATTGTGAAATTTTAGAAATTTATTTTTTCTCTTTACAGGTTGCGCCTTCGTCAAGTTTAGTTCACATCAAGAAGCGCAGGCGGCCATCACAAGTCTGCACGGCAGTCAAACTATGCCAGTAAGTGTTTCTAAGATATATACATTATACATACATACATTCATATGCTTTATAATATTAACATTAAGAAAAACTTAGAAAAATATATTTTTTTTTTATATTTTGTAGGATGCAAATCTATTTTGAAGTTAAGAAGCATCGTGATCTTGTTATGTTTATTATACATACTTCTACTATATATCAAAATGTTTTAATTATACAAGTGTTATTACACACAATAAAAAGTTAAAGTTATTAACTCAAAATCACATAGTCAAATACGCATATTCTCAAAATTTGGGTCGAATTAACCGAACAATATATATCACAAAACTAAACCACAGTTAAAGTAGGGTTTGTACGGTGTTTGGAACATTCTAACTTGTTTGTATCTTGCTTTATACCGCATATGTCAAGTTAATAGCAAGGTTTATTTAGCTAACAATGAATACCGTTAATGTGGATACCTAATGGTTTGGCAGTTTTGAGAGTCCATTAAAGTATAAACTGCTCTTTCTATTTCACTTCGATATTACTTTATCTGCTAGCTTATTTTTACTTGATTTAATATACACAACGTAATTTTGCTTACTATATATTTTGTTTATATATAAAAATAAAAATATGTCTGTTTGTTTATTAGGTTTGTATATCTAGGTATAAAGACATTTATTTCCAAAAAAAGAACATATTTCACTTAATATTAGGAAAATTATATAATAAAAAAACCTATGCAAGTAATCATGCAGTAGTGCTACTTAATCGGATCTTTCGAAAGTATATGGTTCTTTAATTTTTTCTTAAATATATTAATAGATTTTTTAGGTAACGATTTGTATAGCTGTGCTCCTTCAAAGAGAATTGTTTTTATACCATATTTAGTTCTAGTTTTTGGTTCTGAAAACGTTTGGTATCTGAAACGTTCTTCCGGTTGTGATGAAACTTTGACGAGTTTATAGCTTGATTCTGTAAACGTACGTTGGCGTGATACATCATACACCTAAGCAGATCACTACAAAACCAAACAAACATATTATGTTTAATAACTTACGTATCTAGCTTTCGTGTTTTTAATTGGTTCCATATCCAGTGAAGGAAAATATTATGATTGTGATATTAAATAATTACTTGTTAGCCGCATACACATAATATTTATTATATTTTCAAAATTATAGAATAATTATATAGTATAATTAACTCAGAAATGTTAGATTTCAGTCCCAGTTGTTTTTTATAAAAACACAGTACCATCTAGTTCCATGGTAAGCTACGAGGCCTGCTACATATCATAAATATAAACACCCGTGACTGGAGTAAAAACATTCGGGTTCATCACACAAATGAATGCCCCCAGCAGGACTCGAACCCGCGACCGCTGGCACAGCATTTCTTGCTTACATGAACACTAATGTAAAACTTGTATGTAATTTAATTGTGTCATGTATGTTATTATGAAAAGTTTATATTTAATTTCGAATTATTCTTCCAAACAGTATATATCTATAAACAAACATGGGGCAAAAAGTTATGAACAAAGTCGGGGCAACAGCATATATTGTAGATGTAACTATGTCATGCCTTTGTTACTCTCTGCACGGACACGGTTTGGGGAGGTTGAGCAAAAAGTCCTAAAATTGACTGTCCCGGGCAGCCGCTTAAGTTTTAATTAGCGGTTGTTTCCATGTACTGTATGTAGAGTACAGTTATCGAACAAATTTGGACTTTTTCAGAAAATTCCACTATTTCAGCAACATTTTTAAATCTAAGCTAACTAATGAATTAAATTTTAAAATAAAATAGAATATTTTCTACTATACTGAATGCATTAAATATTTTCCTTTCGCTCTTTAAAAAGCTTAACAAATATTTAGAAGTAAATCAAATGACCTTTTTAAATATATCTTGGCGCAAACAGAAACTGCAATATATAAGAAAAAGATTCACGATTATTCATAAATCAATAACCCATTAGTTAGTAGAAGTTAATCCTACATGGTATAATATTCTACTTACGTCATATTTTCCCTTTTTCCTCGCCTAAGGAAGCTCGGTATTAATTCTGCAAAGGCTATGTACCTCTGCCGCGTGCAATCGAAAGAAGCCACTTTGCTTTGCAAGATTATTATGGCGGTGGTTATGAAATATTCTTTCTTTGTTCTTTTAAATCTTATCTGTTTTATGGATAGTACAATATGAACGTTTAAAGATTCTCTGAGAATTTGTTTTATCTATACATATTAAAATTCTGAGTTCAATCTGTACATTAAATGTTTTTTTGGAAAATTTTATTGGAATAATCATTATTATCGATACAGAGGCCGAATCTATAGTTCTTAGAATTTTTGCCTATCTGTCTGTCTGGGAACGCATCACGAGAAAACCACTGGACAGATTTTGATAAAATTTTGTATGATGATAGCTGGTTATCCTGGTCAACATATAGGATACTTTTTACTGCGGGAAAATTTCTCATCTCTGAGAAATCTATACTAACGTTAAAACGTAACTAGAGACGAACCCGAGCGGATCGAAGGTGAGCCGCTAGTTATGTAATACGTTTACTGGACATAGGTTATTAAAAGATGGATAAGGTCAGTTTACTCTAGTAAGATATTTCTTGTTTTATATGACTAAAAGTGACTTAACCACACTTCGCCCGGGCATTGTTTTTACTATAAGTAATCTATGTGTTACTCAAGGTTATACACTATCTGTGCACGTTTGGCTCAGTTTGTAGTGACCCTACTTGCTATGCCAGCGGTCGCGGGTTCGAGTCCCGCTGGGGGCATTCATTTGTATGATGAATACGAATGTTTGTACTTCAGTCATGGGTGTTTATATTTATAATATGTATGTATTTAAAAAGTTATATATGTGTAGTGTATCAACGGTCTGGTATCCATAACACAGGCCTCGTAGCTTACCATGGTACTAGATGGTGCTGTGTGTTAATGTCCTAAAAAAAAACATGCAAATCCGTCAAGCCGCTTCCGTGTTTAGGAGTTACAAACGTTTTACACATTCGAACTGCAACAAATTGTACGTTTTAATGATATTTTGATATGTTAACGATATTCTCAAATGAAATCTCCGTAATTGTAAATGGCCTGATCCCCCTCGTATTGAAGAAGGTAGGCCCGTGCCCAGCAATGGGACGTTAAATAGGGCTGAATATATACATACAATTGTAAATATGTAATACTAGCGACTCACCCTCGCTTCGCTTCGGGTTCATCCCTAGGCAAAAACAAATCTATCCCACGGGAACCGTACATTTTTCCGGGATGATATATAGTTTATGGCCTTCCTCAGTTAACGGGCTATCTAATGCAAAAAGAATTTTTCAAATCGGTTTAGTAGTTCCTGAGATTAGCGCGTTCAACCAAACAAACAAACAAACAAACTCTTCAGCTTTATAATATTAGTATAGATAAATATTTGTACAAACAACATGTACTTAAAGTAAAACGAATGTCATTGAATTAGTTTTAATTATCTCACGGACCAAGCCTTCAGAGCATTTATCAAATATTAATGAACAATACTCGTATATTCGGCCTCCAATTCGAGAATCAATATTTTGGGAAAATACAAGCTTACCGGGAGGAAGGCAGACAAAAACGTCATTAAGCGGAGTACCAAATCCGAAGGGCGGTGCTTTGTGTCGACGCCGTTAAAGGAATTATCGGGCCGAATTCTATTCCCGTTGCCTTGCAGCTTTACTGATAAAATTTGCTATAGTTACAGTATTAAATGTTAAAGGTTGTATTCGTGAACTCGCCTTTGACTTTGTTTGCTCTGACCATAGAAAAATGAATATATCATTTTATATTACGCTAATTATTACTCGCGGCACCACTCGTCACATTCCGAATTTCACTCAAC